>JAVUPR010000326.1:5515312-6172500 GCA_036785695.1 Gentiana straminea | reverse complement strand
TTACCAGCGGCGGGGTGTATAGCAGTAGAGGGCCGGCGTCATCAAGGTTTGATGTATCGGTAAGTATCGCCAGTGCCAATTTTTTTTTAGTCCACATTTTAATTATATTGTATCTAAAATCGTGTTTTTTTTTTCATTTATTCAGAGCGGAATGCCCGATGATGTTCTAAGCACCCCGGGAGATAGGGAGTATGTGATTTCAATAGGGTTGCCGGCGGAGTACGTTACGGCCGTACCTCGTCAACTACCGGTCCCTCCCCCTCCCGTTACAAACATGTCCACCGGTCCCTCCTCTCGAAACACACGACCGGTCTCTCCCGACGTAAGCACACGTACTCGTCCCTCCGGCCATACCTTACAACGTGAGCGTCCACCGCTTGATGAAGAGGACGCTCAACGTACGCAGCCGAGGCGGACGAGCATGCGACTACCTCTCGCCAACCCGGAAGGCGATCGGACGATATCGGTAAACGCGCCGGTTGAGCCACCGAGGCCGCCTTATTCGAACTCATCCAACAAGAGTTGGATAGAAGTAACTCGGAGTTGAGAGCTCTGAAGAGTGCATTTGAAAAAACCGACTCGGAGTTCAGAGCTTCTAAGATTGCGTGGGCAAATACCGAGTCGGGGTTGAGAGCTTCGTTGGCAAAAACTGACTCTGAGTTAAGCGACACTAGGGCTGAGTTAGCTGAACTCAAGAGTCAGTTTAGATTGTTCATGGAACAGCAGTTAGCTAGGCAGGTATGAATTATCTTGCACATAATAATTTGACACCCGTATTTCTATTGTTTACACACGAATCTAATATATTAATATGCTTGTAACCAGGGATCCGGTGCTCAGGCTCGACTCCCAGAGGGAGGTTTAGTGACCCCACAAGGTAGCCAGCGATCCGGTGCTGAGGCTCGACTCGCAGAGGGTGGTTTAGTGACCCCACAAGGTAGCCGGAAGACCGATACACCTACAGGCCGTGATTCTCGGGATCCCGCCATACTCGGGAGAGGCTTGGGGAACGTACACCCGAGGAGGGCTTCGACACGGACCATATGATAGGTATTTCGTGACATCAACATACGCATTTTATTGTTTCTTATTTTCTAATTGACGATATCGATTATAATTTGCATAGGTACTCCCGAGGGCCATGTCACCAACGGGGATTTGTTATAGAGCCCGAGATGAATTATGGTAAGTTGTTTGATTTCCTTATTTAATCGAGAAAGTAGGTTATATTATTACTCTCGTTAATTCATTATCTCTTTAATACATGGTACAAAGAACTCCCGACAATACGTTAAGAGCCTCTACGACGAAGAAACTCCAAAGCAGAGTGGGATTCAAGTACAGTAAGTGTGTGCATTTTTTATTTGGTAACTAGAAATTAGTTTGTCAATAAGCATGTAGTATAACTCGTCCTTCGTATAGCGGGTGGTCCAAGTGAACTGGCAAAGTGGGGAAAGGAAAGGGCGACGGTGAACCGGACGTAAGATTGACGACCCGTCGACTATTAACCCACCAAAACATCTAACGACGGGTCGTTCGTAGTCAATCTTCCGGGCGGTGACGGATGGACGCCATTGAAAAAATTCCCTCAACCTTTGGAAAAGCGTTTCAACGACCGGGTACGAACAAGAGACGCCACCCGCTATATATATTCCTACAGCCGGTACGTTGGAGGATCGAGTATAGATGAAAAGGCGGACAAAGCGTATTTCGCTCGCCTCCACGAAAATCTGAAAGAGCTAGATGGAGCGGTATGTATACTGTGAAATCATATTCATATTTATGAAATTTTCATATGTTTGATTTGCATCATCTCGTACCTTATTTTTTGAATGCGGACAAAGCATGTGGATGGGTACCGGACCTAATACGCCGTCAACGGGAAGCATATCCGGATGCCTTTCATCCCACCCGACCGTCATCTCCTCTCGGGCTCGCCCGCTTTGCGCACTTGGAGGGAAGGACCAAGGAAGGACGCCCGAGACGGTAGAGGTTTCGGATGATATGAGGGAGATCGCGTCAAAATGGGATGTAAACTCGGTGGTGTACATGCCCCGGGCCATATATCACGGACACCGGGTCGCTATTCAATTTTCTATTCCAAAATGGCGAGCCTTAGTGTTCGATTGTCCGGCGTGGACAAAGTACGAATCGCACCCGTAAAATCCATGAAACTTTGAAACACTTTGGTGTGGTGTTGAGGAGAGTGCTTGAGACGAATGATCGACTACGTAACCACCCAAAAATGCTTGATCCGCGCCGACCTCCCCGTTCCCCGTCAAAATAGTTAAGGCTGAGAACGTACCACAAATGAAAATCCCGTAAGTGTTATTAACGTCAATGTATTTATAATACTATATAGTGTACATTATCTTATTATCAACTGATTAATCGAAATTTACAATCTGTGCAGGGGTGACTGTGGGGTGTATACGGTCAAGTTCATCGAGCATATGATGCACTCCACTACGTTTGAACTGATCAGACCTGAAAACATGATGTTATTTAGACATAAAATGTCTGTGCAGATGTTTAATCAGTGCATAGATCTTTAGATATGTAGTTATTTTTTGTGAATTTGATGTATATGGCATGACATTTTGTTTGTTTTATACCAAGTTATGTCGTTGTAATATTTATATTAACTTATGTTTATATCGGCTCGTTTTTTTTGTTAGTTTCTTATTCAGTTGATTTATTTTTGTGGGATAGACTAGTGTAATGGGACACTAATCTTGATATTATATTACGGGACGGACTAGGCTTCACATACTTACACCTCTTGATATTATCACTCAACGCCTTGATATTCAGCTCATTCCAAGTAGTACGGTTTACTCAAAAGTTTATCTATTACATGAGGCAAATGCACTTCCTCGTTTATCTATTACATTCATCATCGACCGAAGTTTCGGTAAGACATGTAGATTACGAAATCAAGAATTTACTTTAGAAACAAAGAGATAAATATATATAAATACAAGACATTAAACTTTAGAAACAAAGACATAGAAGAGCCAAAGCCTAGACAAACCAAGGAAAGTCACAAAAGGTAAACCATGCGTCTCGCTCCTAAACAAACCACGGAAAGTCACAAAAGGTGATTGGGATACTTTCCTCACCAATGTCATCATTGTCATACTCGGTACGTGAAATTCTCTTGCGAGAGCGGTGATAAGAAATGGATAATACGATAACCATCACCAAGCAAGTTAAGCGATATTTCACCAATCCTACGAACGATATCACTTCCAAAATCAACTTCACGCGTTAAAAAGGCAAACGAAAAAGCTTTTAAGGCATTGCTCGGATTAAAAGTGTGTACGGTACCATACACGCTACTACCAATCCATTCGAAGTAAACACGCAGCCATTCTTCAGGATAGTCAGGATACTCAAGGCGATTCGGAATTCGTAAAATTGGGTGTCCGAGATTTCGGTTGCTTCGAGTTCGGTATACGATAGTAGCGATTGATCCAATCGATGAAAAGAAGACATTTACTCCACGTAGCGTGTACACCCCCGAAGTTGGAATGGCCGCATCAATTTTAGACCTCACCAAAGTGTAGAATTCACGAACGATTGATCGATTCATAGTGGAGGTAGGTGGGGGACTCTTAGCGAGGCGCTCCAATGATCTTCTTCGTATGAATCTCTCGCATCCCGGTAGGTAGGGTATCCCATTCCATCCTCCTCTCTCGCAACAACAACAATATCATGAAAATATGTAGACCAATTGACACGCTCGTGTTGTGTTGTGAACCGATATAGCAGTGTATCCTCGTCATACACATAAGGTATACTAGGCTGACTCACTGGCCGGTGAGGATGCCAAGCCGGGAGAATTAGATTATCGGGATTGTATATCTGAATGTACGAAGGAGGGGAATCGGAGTCAGACATTTTCACCGGAGTTTTTTTAAAATGTGACTGATTTCGGTACAAGGTGGGAAGTTACAGGCAAAGGAACTTGAAGAACGTGAGGACTAATGAGAGAGGGAGAAGGTATAGAGGGGGGTTATATTGGCGTAAATATTGGAAATTTTAATCCAAATTGAATCAATTACGAGGTCATGGTATTGTCTTGTCAAGCAATCAATGTTTCCATTTAACTTGGACGGGCTACTTGGACAGTTGGACGATTACTGGGCCCCACATGAGTTAAGACCGTCCGAATTGGACGATTCCGTCCAAATTAGAAGATTCGGTATAGTGCAATAATAGACAGGGCCCCACATGTTAGATATCTTGTTCATATATGACCGTCCAAATTGGACGACGCCGTCCAAATATTGGACGGTTCCGTCCAAGTTAGTGTGTGGATATATACGTCCATATGCATTTGGACGTGTCCCATCGAACTGACAAATGTGGTCACTATCGGCGGGTCCCACCTTTTCAATGGTTATGACTTATGCATTTATGTCGTGGCCGTACAGATAGGTATAGTGCAATAATAGATAGGGCCCCACACGTTAGATATCTTGTTCATATATGACCGTCCAAATTGGACGACGCCGTCCAAATATTGGACGGTTCCGTCCAAGTTAGTGTGTGGATATATACGTCCATATGCATTTGTACAGTGTAGTCAATGTCAGTTATAACCATGTTGTCCAGTATGAAGACAAGACATGACACTGTACATATGTGTCCTACATATATAACATGCGTGGTCACTATCGGCGGGTCCCACACTTCAAGTGGTTGTGATTATTGCATTTAGGCAGGACACATATGTACAGTGTCACTATATACGGGGACCCACACGTCAAATGGTGGTCAGTTATGACCGTCCAAAATTTGGACGGAATTCGTCCAACTTTAGACGGATTCCGTCCAAAATATTGGTTAGTCAGTGAATTCGGACGGTTTCAATACTTTCAATCAATCAATGTTACATACATAAAAAGAAAGAGTAATGATACATTGGCTTTCATACAATGCTTACAAACTTAAAAAGAAAGTGAGTAATGATACATTGGCTTAAATAGGATAGGACGACGTCTTAATAAATGCTCTTCAATGTCTAGTAATCACCACATTAAACACGACATGATTTTCTATAGGTTCATCAACGACTTCAAAGGTGCATTCATCTCCAACATTTAGGTCATTGTCGGTAATGAAATCATTCAACCCGGTTAAACGAACTTGTTGATAGTTTGAACTAGAAGCTACAATTCTAGCACGCCATGATCCCCCCGTGGCAATTCGTAGTTCAAATTCTTGTTTCGCAACATGTCGTTTGTTCTAGCAAATGGCATTGGAATATTCTACAAATCACAAACAATTTTAAATACTGTTAAAAATTGCAATGAGGAAGAAAGCTACACAAGAAAACAACTAAACGACATCAAATCCATCTCTCACCACATAACCACGTGAAATTGCCCAGTTTGCCAGCGTCATCTGAAAATGGGGATTTTGGTGACTTGCACCTGCATCATCTTCTTCACCATCGGAAACAGAAAAAGTCTTCTCACAAGAAGTGTGATCCAGCACAATAGTGTCGAAAATGAAATTCCCTATGTGTTCAAACACTATAAACTCCCCCTCATTCAAGTCATGAGCGGCCACATACTCCTCCCAACCTTCCCCAAAGAAACAAAGAGTTCCATTGTCTGCGGCTCCAATCCTCACTTCCCATGTCCCTAATCGGCTTCTGAGAACGGTCATATCTATGTTCCCCATCGTGTCATTCCACCTATTATACCATGCTGGAGGTAGCGTCTATGAAAAAAGAAACATATCATGTTGGTTCAATCATAATATAAGTTATATAAATGTAAGTTAATTAATAATGACATACCAAACTTGTAGCGAAACCGCCATCAAGAACTTTAAAGAAACTTGGAAAATCCATTTGCTTCAGTGTATAGTAAAAATAACCGAAGTTCTTTTAATTGTTCGTTCTTGTATGATTATTTGGGATGTCTCATAAGATATATATAGGGAGAATGGGGCGGGATCGAATATGATGTCACCAAATCGTGTCATGTGTGGTCGCCGTCCAAATATTGGTAAGTGAGTGGATTCGGACGGTTTCTATACTTTCAATCAATCAATGTTACTGTTGAATCCGTCAAATGGTGGTGAGTTATGACCGTCCAAGTTTCCGTCCTAATTTAGACGGATTTCGGCCAAAAATTCGACGGAATCCGTCCAAATATTGGTAAGTGACTGGATTCGGACGGTTTCTATACTTTCAATCAATCAATGTTACTGTTGAATCGTCATGGTGTCGACGAAATTTTTGAAAAAAGTGAAATGAACGTGTAGTCAATGTCAAAGGATAAGACATGACATGTGTGGTCACTATCGGCGGGTCCCACACTTCAAGTGGTTGTGATTATTGCATTTAGGCAGGACACATAGGTATAGTGTCACTATAGACGGGGCCCCACACGTCAAATGGTGGTGAGTTATGACCGTCCAAATTTCCGTCCAAATTTAGACGGATTTCGGCAAAAAATTCGACGGAATCCGTCCAAATTTAGACGGATTCCGTCCAAAATATTGGTAAGTGACTGGATTCGGACGGTTTCTATACTTTCAATCAATCAATCAATGTCAGAGGTTAAATGGGCCTGATTTTCCAATTTCACAGGGCAGTACACATAGGTATAGTGCAATAATAGACAGGGCCCCACACGTTTGATATCTTGTTCATATATGAACGTCCAAATCGGATATCTTTTCCAATTTCCTCTAACAACCATTCATCTCTCCCATTTCTCATTTATTTTACTCTCTCATTATCTCATCTAGTGTTCCCTTCAATGGCTAACCCACATGCTCCTGTGTTCATTTCCAACGAGGAAATTGATTTGTCGTTGGATGAGCAGTCTCTCATAAGCCGTTTTAGAACAAGAGGAGAGGCGTGAGTACGTGACTAACTGGATGGCAAGAGCTGTAGTTCCGGAGAGGCGATTGAACATAGATAGTCTTCCTACTTTGATTGCAAACTTGTTTCGAGATAACGGTTGGCATGGTGTCCCCCGCATGCCAATAAGCTTTCAACACGTGAATCGGTCTATTGTGCGTGAATTCTATGCTTGTCTATCTACCACACGGATCAATGAAAGGTGCGTCATTGTTCGAGGCGTTCCCGTCGTTTTAAATAATGCATGGATCAACAACGAGTATGACATTCCGTAAAATCCTCGTGGTTTGGATTTCTTTCTATTTCCCGATGTTCCGTAATTACTAGAGCGTGACATGGCCGTTTTGTTTGGGGAGACTCATCCGTGGGAACGTGTGAGGCGTACCCGCCCTTCACCCCGGTCATGGCGCGGTCGATTTCTTCCTTTCTTCATTATGTTCTTGGCCACCAATATGTATGGCACGGTGAACTACACCCTACCTTCATTTGATTTGTATGCACTTGCGTACGCATCCATTACATCATACTTTGACGTCGGAGAGTATATTCTCTCCAGGATTCGACATATAGCAAATGACAACGCAGGCGATGGATATATATTTTTTCCCTATCTCATCACAGCTATGTGCGTTAGGTCCGCCGGGGTGCCGGAATATGCTGACGATGATGTTTCATACGGTCATGATGACGACTATATATTTGTTGTATAATATTTCGTGTTGAGTAATCTTTTTTCTCGCAATTGTAATGCATAATATTTGAGTGCTAGTGCTAATCTTTTTTCAATGGATTTTGATAATCTTAATATTGATAATCTTAATAAATTTATTATTTTCAATTTGCAGCTTTTTTAGCTGATAAATAATGATAGATACAAAGGATAAAATAACCATTCATTACACAGCTAGAGGCAAATACTATGAGAAGCACAATGTGATATAAAAATTACACAGTTAATCTCGCAGCTTTTGTACCACTCGTTTACTTTCACATTCGCTCTAATCGTTCCGTGATATAACAATGTGATATAAAAATTACAATAGCTTATGTAAGGTAACAATTACAACTCACCCTCTAATTGATATAACAATGTCAAAATCAATGTGATAAAACAATTGCAAGCAAACGAATAAAAAAAATTTATGTTACAATCATAATGTCTTATAAAATTAAATAAAGGTTTATTCAATTGGGAACAACTGCACGAGCGGGACATCTATTCCTTCTATGTCCAGGGTTACCGCAATTCGAGCAATTCCTACCGGAACCCGGAGTTGTACTCTCTGTTGGCATTCTCGCTCGTCCTAGCACTCGTAGGCTCACCTTGAGAAGGAATCCTCAAGGTCCTAGGTCGGCCCCGCCTAGCTCCCATCCCGATTGTTTCTCCTCCTTCCCTCACTCTGTGGCTCGGGCGGAGTGAGGGAAGGTTTATTTTTTATCCAACGGAAGAATCCAATCATCCTCCACAGAACCGGGAAAACACGTCCTTCATATGTACGTTGTAAACAGCACTACGTAGTAATGGGAACAATAATCATAGGGACTCTCACAACGGTGACTTATAGCAAAGACAAGCATGCACGCAAGGTAACTTTAGTCCCCGAAACCGCCCGCAATAACATTCTCTCTTACGCATATTCACTTTCTCACTAGAATCGATGTCTCCAACTTGATACCGGTCTCGGTCGATACTATGCAAAGGTGAAATTCTTTCGGCACGAGCAACATCATTCAAGAACTTTTCGTGTTCGGGGGCTAAGACGGTGCGGCAAGATTCCGCGCTTTCTCTCCTCTCGCAATGCCACCGCCGACACAATGCCCGGATGTAATCAAAGAGATTCACGATACTCATCTTACGTGCATCCCTGATCACATTGTTGAAGCTTTCAACATAGTTGCTTGTCATGATTGAGTAACGTGTACCGGGGAATTGTGATTCGGCCCATTTATCGACTCCAATCTCCCGTAGGTAACGCGATACGGTTTGGTTGGGTCGATATCCATGTCTATTATCTTCTCGGAATAATATTTGGAAGCGCGTTTCGAATACGTATAAGTCGCTTCCCGTAAGGTGAATGGACAATATCCCGTGCTACCAAATTTTTTATTCAAAGTTCATGACAATGTGGTGGTAGCAAGTAGCCATGGTAAGCGTTTGGAAATATTCGTGTAACAAACCTCCAATTATACCCGGACCTCTCGTCCGAAATGAAAACCAAGTCAAGACGTTCCCCAATTATCGACTTCAAGTTAACCATGAAATAGGTCCAAGCATGAAGGCTCTCTCCGTCGGTCACAACATAAGCTAACGGAAAGATATGGTCGCCCGCGTCTACACCCACCGCTACTAACAATGTCCCCTCGCACTTTGTTTTAAGATGTGTACCGTCCACAACTAATATTGGCCGACAGTACTTAAACCCCTCAATACTTGATCCTAATGCCATGAAACAATACTTGAACCTGCCAAGCGCATCAGGAACAATGTCTGTAATGGTTCCTTCATTCTCTACCTCCAACATGTAAAAGTAGGCGTATAATTTACAATACGACATTTCAACGTTTCCGCCGATCAGTTCCAATGCTTTCGTCTACATTGATAGGCCCTTTGATAATTCGGTCTATGTTGAACGTTTTTTTCACCTCGGCTTGTAAAAATTTTGTCGTGAATCCGCCGCCGAGTTTTATGAGGCTATCCCTTACGAAACGACCTATAGGTCCGGGCTTGGCCTCGTCCGTGATTGTCGGTTAGTTGCTCTAGTCCACAAGTGTGGGTTTCAGTGTACGCGGTTATCTCAAAAATCATGCAACGTTGTCCGTCCCTTGCGTCCACATTCAAATCAACAACCCTCTTACCGACAACCTTCCATTCGCATCGGTCGGAAGTATAACATCGTAGTTTTAACGTTTCCTGGTCTGACCTGACGAGTTTCCACATATAGTCATGCCTCGCTGCGTGGTAACTCATTTTATCCTTCATATCCTCCTTGTCTCTATACCTTTTACCGATGAACAATACATCCGGATTATCGGTCCGAAACGTCTCAAACGTGGACATGGAGGAATTTGGGAAAGGTCCATTCCGGACCCGAAATGAGCACCTCTATCGCGATTGACACTTGCCATACCAAATGTGTGACCACGGTCGGTGTTCTCGTTGCAAAGGTGCGGTCGGATAACTCGTGAAAGATCCGCCGATAGTAGGGCCCGGTTGCATCGGTGCTTGCATCCTAGTTCGCATAAACCGCCCATACCGTGTGTGGGTCGTCCGATCTACATTCTCGCCTAGACGTTCCAGCCTTCATTCATAGATGCACACATCCGACCCATACGTTGTTCATTGTACGGTAAGTCCAATGGCCGACTAATGATATTTGCAATAAATCCCCAATCATAGCCACGTTCACTCGACACATCAATTACTTGATCACCGAAACATGTATTCGTTTGGATGACATTTTCATGAGGGCCGAGACCGGTGGAGTTTGTACAACATCATCACGGGGATTGCGAATATTATAAAGTTCAGTGTGTAAAATCTTCAATCCCTCTATCAACTATCGGTTCTTCATTTAAGTTAAATGTGTTTTCCAACCCGTCTTCCGGCTCATCATCATCAATAACCGGCTTCGGCGTTAACACACGCTTTACGTGTTCTTGTCTACGCACATCACGAAGGTATGCTATCCATGTCTCGTCATCCGAAACATCAATCGGTCCCTCGCAGTTTCGATACAAAAGTTTCATTACCAATCTATTTTTGGATACATCAATTCCTACTTTCGAACACACTTTCTGTTTGACGTCATCCAATGTCGTATCGTTACTTATAAGAATCATATAAAATGTTCCTTTTCTATAAGACCATCTCTGTCGCTTCTTTCATCATATTTCCACTCTCCGCCAAATGCAAACCTAATAGACAAAATGTTGTCATCTCGTGAAAGAATAAAAATTTTGCATTAGTTTTCTCGTGAAGAAATGAATATGAAATAATAATATTTATACATTAGGGGGGTGTGTGTGTGTGTGAGTGTGTACATATATATATATATATATATATATATATATATATATATATATATACACACACACGTATATAGACACATATGTATTCATACATATATCCACATACATTTACATTTACACAAATATATACACACACACCACACACACACACACACACACACACACACACACACACACACATATATATATATATATATATATATATATATATATATATATATATATATATATATATATATATATATATATACGTATATAGACACATATGTATTCATACATATATACACATATACACACACATATTTATGTACATATATATATAGGTACATAAATACACACTTATATAGACACATATGTATTCATACATATATATACATACATTTACATATATATATGTACATATTTATGTACATAAGTATACACGTATATAGACACATATGTATACACTTAAACACACATGCATATACATATATATACCCATATATACAAGTACATACACATATATAGACACATCTATACATACATATGTATATACATATGCAAATATATACATATATGTACACATATACTATTCATCTGTTTATTGTTTTTGGTATATAATCGTTGTGTTCTATTGTGTTGTAACGTCAGGGGGGTAAGAAAGCATAAATTATGGTTTTTACCACGTCATAGAATACTTGATGATGACGAGGGAGAACAGAGGCCGTACGGAGCCGGCGGAACAGACCTTATATTTTCGATCTAAAGGGTGCCTCACTTCCGGCTGAGGATTACCAGGCTGCTGAGGACAGGAAAAGATGCTCTATTGAGCAGACCTAATGAAATTTTCTACGAGCTACCTACCAGGAGCCCCAATACAAAGCCCGGAGATTAGGCTTGACACAAATGGATCGAAGGAATCGAAAACACCCTAGTGGAAAGCATGCAATTCTAAGAACCTCGTCGTGCCGAGGCGTACCATAGAATTCGGTGCGAGATATTGATTTTTGGTTTTTCAAACAACAAGTAGTGTGTCGTTTGGTTCAATTTTTTAATTAACATAACCGTTACGCTAATTTAAAAAAATGTTCTCATACTATTACAAAATTCCGTAAAACGTATACCATATATTTTCAAGGCGGATTTGGCATCTTTCTCTACAACAACAACATAATCAACTAATAACCAAACCAATAAAACACGCTTGCTTCAACAACAAGTGAAAATGTATATAATCAAAATATCAATTCCATTATCAAAAAATAACATCAAAATTAATCATTTCTCTACCCTAAATACCGCACATACTACACAACGCTAATTGAACACAAATTTAAACAAACACGATAAATAAATTTTTTCATTAAAAACAAGTAACAATAAAAACAAACACGCTAATTAAACGCGCTTTTAACATAATACATTCATGTGAACAATTAACAATAAAAACAAACACGATATATAAATTTTTTCAATAGTAAATAATTGCTAGGTGAATGAATGCTTACCCATTTCTTTGCAAAAACAACCCCCGTATTGATTGTTTTATTGTTTATTTCGTTTGAAGGACCACAAACTCAACAATGGTGATTTTTGGGTCTCGTTAAACGGTGAAGACAGAGTAGGTCGGTGAAAGAGTAGGTGAAAAAAGTAAATAAAACTTGATAAGGTTCTTTGAAAGTGGACGAAACCGTCCAAACCTTCATCACATCGTCCAAATTTGGACGGTGCGTTTTGCTACATCGTCCAAATTTGGACGATTTGATGAAGGTTTGAAAAGTGTACGGTTTTCGTCCGAATTTGGACGGTTCCGTCCACATTTGGACGGTTTTTGTGTATTTTGGACGGTTTTTGTGTATTTTAGAAGGTTAAATGCATGTCAATGGAATTGGACGATATGCGTACAAATTTGGACGTTTTTGACCCACTTCTTCCAAATTTGGACGTTTTACTCGAAAAAAAATTAGAGGGTCTGACACACCTAAAAAAAAATTGTGTTGCTACAGTTGCCTGAAACGCCAATTTCACGTGAAACGCATACAAATTAGTGGGGACCAAATTAATGTTGTGCACGTTGTTGTAACAATTTTGTTGTGCATTATCACTACTCTGTGGTGAAACGCATACGCATTTAATGTGTTGCTACTTTGTCGGGACGGTTGTGGCAAAACAAAAATTTTCCGGTGGGGCGAAACTAAAAAAAAGGTTAAAAAAACTCAACTGCCAGGTTTCGAAGTGATAAAACTTCTAATCAGTTGAATTAAATTGGTAAATGCATTTGAGATTGTCTGAAATAATAGACATACACAATTTTAATATTATTAGATATATATATTAATAAATCCACCCGGAAATATGAGTTGGGTCTATGGATCCCTTGTCGGTCTGCCTTTGCCTATGACACAACTCACATTTTCGCCGTTAAATAATGACATAACTCACATTTTCGATCCCTTATTAGAGACATATATTAGTAAATTCGATTTTCATATGCATCAACATGACAATATGACATGAATGAATGTAGAATGGTGAAACACATTTTTTTTTTTTTTTTTGTGTTTGAGAAACGGGTGAAACGCATTAAATGCGTGTACTATTCACTGAATCAAAATTATAGGCATACACCAACCTGTGCTGCTTGCACCTAAAGTTGATATTGATGCACATGCACAAGTAAATGTACATTAGACCCACCGGCCTTTGCAATTTCGAGTTATACAGGTGATAGGTCCGTATTAAATATGTCGCCAAACTTATTTCTATCTTTTGATGAAAATTGTATCTGACCTCACATGGTTAGATCTATACAATTAATGTGACATTAATTAATTTTCAAGATATGGATTACACTTATATTGCCGATTTAAATCTAAAGTATTATGGGGACTCGACTTTTATGGCGGCCGGCCTAACAACTAGGCCATCTTTCATGTGGCGCAATATTTTAGAGGGACGAGATCTCCTACTTAATGGCCTGTGATGGAGGGTTGGTGACGGTTCGTCAATCTCAGTTTTCTTTGATGCGTGGACTACACGCAAGCCCACTTTCCGGATTCCTTTTGCAGGCCATAGTTTCCCGATGGAGAGCACGGTTGCGGATCTGATGATCCCGGGAACACGAAGGTGGAATGCCCAGAGGGTTCGGGAGTGGTTTCGTCCTTGGGAGTGTGAGGCTATCCTAAATACACCAGTGGCACAGGGGCATCACATGGATAGACGGGCATGGCACTATGATCGGCGGGGTGTTTACACAGTTAAGTCGGGCTATCACAGCTGTATCTCTATATAGGACGGGAGGGACTGGTTCGAGAGCTTCTTCATTAGGGGGTGGGGATGAGGTGTGGCGGCTGTGCTGGAGTCTTACAGTCCAGCCGCGTATTGCTCATTTCCTGTGGAGATATCTTCATGATTGTCTGCCGACTGCATAGAATCTGGCTAGACGAGGGTTAGGCAAAAATAAATGTTTGGCATGTGGACGGGAGAATGAAACGTTGAGGCATGCTATTTTCGAGTGTGAATTTGCATCTAGGGTCTGGGAGTTGACGTCATATTCGGTCAGGGTGTGTCGGGTAACCGCTGTGGACTTCAGGGATTTCTTTATGCAACTCTTGCAAGGGATGGCCAGGGATGAGGTGGCGGATTTTGTTTGCCGTATGTGGTATATCTGGAAGGCCCGCTGTATGCGGTGTATGATGACCAGCTGCTTTACATCTCCTGTATCTGTTCTTCGGCACTTTCTGCGGCCCGGGAATATAGGGACGCATGGGGTGAAGGTAAAGTCAGGGGAGGC
The DNA here is from genome assembly GCA_036785695.1 of Gentiana straminea. Taxonomy (NCBI): domain Eukaryota; kingdom Viridiplantae; phylum Streptophyta; class Magnoliopsida; order Gentianales; family Gentianaceae; genus Gentiana; species Gentiana straminea. The sequence goes on along the minus strand of JAVUPR010000326.1, from coordinate 6,157,813 downwards.
CTGGCACATCCGGACAGATGAAGGCCCCGACACTGGGGGTTGCTAAGTGCAATGCTGATGCTTCGGCTGTGGCATATGGTTCAGGTTTGGGGCTCATTTTCCGCGATCACCAAGGTGTCATATTGGCGGCTTTTTCATTCCACTTGGACCCGGGTATTGAGGTAGCCCTTCTAGAGATGCGGGAAAATCTGATGGCACTGGTGGAGGCGCAACATATAGGCTTGTCGAGGTTGGTGGTGGAGAGTGACAATCTGACCTGTGTGCAAAAGCTTCATGGTGTGGCGGAGGACTTATCTCCCCTGGGTTGCCTCTGGCAGGATTGTTTGGCTGCTACTTCTTTGATTCCTTTTGTTCAGTTTTCCTTTGTTAGGCGGACCGGGAATGTCCCGGCGCACTTATTATCTAGGCATGACCATTCTAATTTTGGTGTAGTTTCTTGGTCCACTCAGCCTCCACATTATGTTCTCTCTGCGTGTTTTACAGACCCCCTAAAAAAAAATCTATTATAACATCCTTATAACAAGCTCCATTATGATATTTATGACATGGGTCATATTAATTATGGACTTTAAAACTCATATCGTTGAGCGAATACAAACTATATAATTATATCAGATCGTTGAATGATTATTTTACATGGTAACATAATGAATTGATATAAAATAAACATCTTAGTTTCACCCATCAGCTGCAATATACACACTTTGCTACTACACGTTTTCACTATAATATATGCTGTTTTTTACTTGCTTGAGTGTTAGACGGGCATCCTCGAGAACAAACTCCGGCTCTATCACGTGTGTTCACCTTGCAAGTCGATTGTAATGTTTGTATCTCTCGATTTGTGTGTATCATCATCGCATGGAAGCTTTTACGTTTATCTTCACTAAATCTATTAAATTATCATCTCTTTAAAAAGAATAAGCTGATTAAGAGGTATGTAATTAAAAATTTATATGTTTAAACCGTCACTTTTTTTTTTTTTTTTTGTTTTTTTTTTTTTTTTCTTGATATCTCGCTCAAATGTCAACAGGGAAATATTTTAAGATCTTAATTGAAAATCAGAACTAATAACTATAAATTTAATCTTATGATGTCGAAATCATCAATCCAATATTTCAATCTAAAATCTGAATTATATTCTTGAGAAAAAGTCAAGCTAACTTTTAGGTGCAAAGAGATAATTTGATATTGGTGGGGTAGTTGAATATAGGGTGATTGATCCAAAAAAATCTAATTTTTAATACAAAATAAATAAACACGACACATTTCTTTTTGTAGTTGTAATAATGACAAATAATTCCGTGGTACACATATACCCTTATAATAATATATGTGCGCATCGAACTGATGTTGCTGTGATTAAACTGATTTTGTTTTTTTTTTTTTTTTTTTTTAACAACCGTAACTTTTGACGTAGAACTCCGATCATCAAAAAAATTTCACCAAAACTCATGTTTTTTTTGCTATTTATTTTGAGATCTCATACGATACACTTCCGACGTAAATTTTGAAAGTCGAAAAAATATTTGCATTAATCGGAGCGTTTTTTTATAAACAACCGTAACTTTTGATTTAGAACACCGATCTTTAAAATTCTTTCACCAAAGTTCATATTTTTTTTTCTCTTCATTTTGAGATCTCATACGATACCCTTTCGACGTAGTTATTGAAAGCCGAATTTAATCGCAGCGTTTACACTAACACAGTATCAGTAACACAATTACACAGTAGCAGAGTATCGGTAACATCATTACCATTACCATTAACAATAGCAGTGTGGGATTAGACAAAAATCATGGACTCGGCAAGCTTTACAACAACACTGACACCCAATATTACTTTATGGATTAAAACAGAAACAAACCGTAAACTAAAAATCATTTGGACAATAATGTAATCACATTAACACCCAAAAAACTTGTGTATTTTCAAATAACACATTCAATCACAATGGTAAAAAAATTACAACATATATAATAAACAACTTTAACATCAATATATATGATAATTAAGTTACATCAAGGAAATGATTACTCATGCCATTTCTATAAAAAAATAACATAGATTTACGAGAACCAACTAACTAGTAGTATGTAAATACAACATATGGCTCTTAGGCACGTGATGATCTTGATTTTTTCTTGTATACTTGTGATGAAACACCAGCATTGCCTCACCATTTTGAATCAACAAACTTCAATCACCTGGGCCAAAACCACCTGCAATGACACCTTTTACTAACAATACATTGTGATATTAACAGTATCAGTAACAAAGTATCAGTAACACAGTATCAAGCTCATTTAAGGCTTAATTCAAGTGACTACTTCAAGGCACACATATCTGGCTCATATAAGGCTCATTTAAGGCTTAATTCAAGGGACACAATATCATATCTGGCTCATATAAGACACACAATATCATTAATAGTATCATATAAGACACGCAGTATCGGTAACACAATATCAATAACATTGTATCAGTAACATAGTATCAGGCCCATTTAAGGTATAATTCAAGGGACTACTTCAAAAAATCTTCCCTCTTGAAGCCTACAAATCAAAATTACATGACAAACTATGAATTTAACACAGAATAACAAGAAACCCAAGAATTGAGCTTTGATTCATCCATTGTTCTTCACCATTCATGAGTTCAGATTACACGTAAAAATGAGCTGAATTGCTATGGTGAACTGCACAATCTGTTAAAATATAAAAATAAAATGCTCTGAACTGCACAATCTGTTAAAATATTAAAAAAAAAATGCACAATCTGTTCCATGTTTGATTTCACCCAAATGCTCTCTGTCCAGGAAGATTCATAGCACGTCCAAAAAAATAAATGCTCTCCCTGATTTACCGCTGGGCCGATGCCATGTTGGCATGTGTTGCAATATATATAATGCCATCACAGATTGTTTTGCTTTAATCGTAATTACACCATATCATAAAGATATTTAATCACTTATGAAGTAATTTAAGGGTAATTATAGAGCTACTCCCTCAAATGTACACCATTTTTACTCCCAACATAATCTTGTGATTGTGATTTTTTCAAATTTTTTTAAATTTCTTTTACAAGTGAAAAATATGTGGTGAGATGATGATGATGTAAAAATGATGTATACTTGAGGAATATCTTTATCACTCTCCTAATTTAAATGTACATGCAAAACTCAAATAAGAGTGTCCACATGATGTAAGTCATAGATTTCGTGGAGGAGTTAGTGCACAAGATAGATATAGAAATTAAGCACATATTAACACAAAAATGTTATATGAAAAATTAATCAAATGTAAGATTAATCAAACACAAGAAGAACATGTCAATTTCCCAACAATTCTCCCTATTTTAATTTGATTAAATTTTGAAATGGTACACTCTTTTAATTACAGCTCTCCCTATATAAGTGTTTGCACAAGCAAATATACTCCTGAGTGGGAGGGGGGAGAGGGGGAGAGGGGAGAGAGGGGGGGGGGGGGGGGGGGGGAGGGGCGGTGAAAGGATTATATGGACATATTAAGCTTACTTCGATTTAGGTGTTTTAAGATCAGATTTACAAAGATAGGTTGAGTTGATTTTAATTAGACGGAAGATCTACTAAAATAAACCGAACAAACCTAAGTTACTAGTGGCATGCATGTACTTTCATCCGTACTTGGATGTATGTGTACACTTACTCGCATATACATATGTAGTGAAGGACCCATGAATTTTTTCAGTGGGAGGGGAGGGGGGGGGGGGGGGGGGGGGGGGGGGGCAAATTCAAAAGAAAATGTTAAAAAACATGCAGCATCGGAGTTTTGATCAAATGACCTCATGTATTTTGAACAAGTGACCTAATGTATAGTTTTAATACTTCTAACCAGTTGAACTAAATAAACAATTACACTAGAATTTGTCTGAAATAATATACATACATGATCTTTAATATTATTAGACGGGTATACTAAGTAACTTCGCACGAAAAAGTTGAGTGTGGGCCGTGCCCCCCCCCCCCTCAATACACTCGGGTCCGTCCCTGTACACATGTGCATGAACTTTTATTATAATTATGTGTTCATGTATACGTCGTGAACGCGCGCATACACACACATATATATATATATATATATATATATATATATATATATATATATATATATATATATATATATATATATATATATACACACACGTAATCATGGAATTTGACTTCATTGGAAAGAGGGATTTGAACATATATATGGATACTTTGCTAAGTTTAATCTGAGAATGATCCGTTAATGGAATACCCCACATTTCATTTTATCCTGCTCAAAGGTAGAAAATTTGGTTGTATGATCATCCGTTGAGTCACAATGGTTGTATATCTATCATTACTCGTCTCAAATACGAACCAAAACAAGGACCCAAACATCAATATGCATTGCTTTCTAGGGTGGTAAATTTCCCGAAAATCCCGACCCGTCCCGAATTCCATCCCGGTCCCGTCTCGAAAAATCCCGATCCCGAAAGTTTCCCGATCCCGAAATTTCGGGATTTTTTCCGACCCGAAAAATATGGGACGGGATCGGGTATAAAACTCAACCCCGTCGGGTTCCCGATCCCGACCCGAATATATATATATATATACACACACACGTATACACATCTCTAAATACTAAAAAATAAACATACTACACTCTCTGGTTCCGTTGTTTTTCAATTTCTCTGCACCTCTCTTCTGCTATTTAATATTCCAAAGTGTTCTTCCTCACAAAAGCCACCGGTTGTCGACTCTGTCGCCGTTAACTCATTTCTCTGCCCCCACCTTTTGAACTATTGTTTTGATAAAATAATTGTTGTCATTTTTTATATATTAACATGAATATTTTTTAACATTATATGTTCGGGACATTCATTCCCGACCCGACGGGATCCCGAACATTCGGGTATCCCGAGTATCGGGACCCGACGCTTATCGAGAAGAAAAATTGAATCCCGAATCTTGTCGGGACGGGTTTCGGGATAGGAGGTTTACTGAGTCGAGTCCCGACCCGATGCCACCCCTATTGCTTTCTCTGTTTTCTTGAACTCAATGCATCATCCAATGCCATATAACCGGCAAATATCATCCCAGGAAGAATCATTGTCAAGCAAATACTACGAAAATAATATGCTCTTCATCGATTTTTTTCTCATCAAAGCTGTCGCCATAGACTGAGAAGTCATCCATAAAGACCTCCATGCATTGCTCTACAAGTCCGTCAAAAATGGCTAACATGCACCGTTGAAAAGTCGCGGGTGCATTGCAGAGGCCGAATGGCATTCTGCGAAAAGCAAAAGTACCAGATGGACACGTAAACGTGGTCTTTTCCTGGTCATTCGGATCGATGGCTATCCGGAAGTACCCGAATATCCATCGAGAAAACAATAATATTTGTGACCACTCGCCTCTTTCAATTAGTTGGTCAATGAAGGGTAAGGGGAAATGATCTTTTGCAGTGACTTCGTTCAATCTGCGATAATCAATGCAGACCCTATAACCAGTCACAAGGCGTAAAGCAATTTCTTCCCCTTTTTCATTTTTCTCTACGGTAATACCCCCTTCTTTGGCACAACTTGAGTAGGGCGACCCACTCACCGTCGGCGATGGCATAAATAATCCCCATATCAAGCCATTTGATGATCTCCTTTTTGACAACCTCCTCGTATGTGCGGGTTTAGCCTCCTTTGAGGTTGTCTAACCTTTTTCGCTCCTTCCTCCGTTCGGATCTTATGCATGCATACATCTGGGCTGATTCCTCTGATATCGCCCACTTGCCATCCGAACGCGAGGATATGCTTTTCAAGCACTTTGATTAATTCCGCCTCTTGCTCAGGCTCGAGTTTAGATGAGATGATTAGAGGCAACTTATCGCCGTCTTTAAGAAAGATGTATTTTAGATCTTTGCGGAAGTGGTTTCGGCTCTAAGTCGGCAGTGGTTGGTCGATACTCGATTTTAACGGACCACCTCTTTCTTTTTGAGTGAGGACCGGTTGATCGAAGAACACTTTATCTTCCCGGGGTGTTATCCCGTAAAGGTATTGAATAACGTCATCAAAAGGGATCTCCCCGTCGCCTTCCGTTTTTTCTTTGCGATGTGCAATCATCTTCTTAAGCTCTTCTTCTTCAAGTTCATCTGCAAGTTGCTCCCAATCATCCAACTCCCAATGGGCAGCTTCTCTCCAGAATTCGATTTCATCCTAGCTTCCCATTAAAATTTCCTCTTCGGCAAGGTTAAAGTCTGCCTGATTGAGCTCCTTCAGATCACCACTGCTCATCCCCGGCAACGGCGCCAAAAACTTGTTCGTTAAAAACGTGTTTTAAATTTATATTATCGGAACACCCCAAGTATAAGGTACGTAGTATAAGGTGTTGCCGAGTCGTCCTAAGGGAATCGTATAGTGATCAGATTGAGGTATAACTCCTAAGTTGGTTATGTCACTAATTACTTAAAACTAAGATTAATCTAACTATAAACTAAACCTAAGAAATAAACTAAAAACTAAAGGAAAGAAAATAAAACAAAGAACTAAAACAAACAAAGAAACAAGAGATATTCAAGAGTGGACGAGCGTCCTCTAAGACGGACGGCCGTCCGGATACGATTTAACTTGGAAATATGCGAGAAAACGAACAAAAAAATTGAGGTTGTAATGAACTAAACTTAAGACTAGCGTTGAAATAAACGATTTTGTTTTCGAATTATAAAAGGGAAACAAGAGAACACCTAGAATCTATCACTCAACGATCGACAACCGCTTTATGATTCGAATACAGCTTTTATTGGTATGATCAATCACGAAACCGACTAAATTCCTTTAGATCAATTTCTAAGGTTTGTTTACTTTTCCAAGAAAAACAAATAACATTCATAACAAGATCAACAATTCGTTCCCAAATTGCAATACCCAACTAACGATATATGATTCCTCAAAACGTCATCAATTGTATCGATTGAAATAGAAAACTATTGCTGAATTATAATTCCATAAAAATTCAAACAACATAGAGGTTCATTGACATTCCTATCTAATGAAACTCTTAACCAATAAATCAGGATTCAAACGATAAATAAAACAAAGTATTCAAAATCATAACTAAAGATAAACTAACAAATCATGGTTGTGATGACGTTGATGTGATATCCTCTCGGTTGTTCCACCGCTATGCGTTTAGCCAACAATCATGTTGTTAGACATAATCATTGGGATGGAAGGATTCATCTTTGACTCTCCTCCTTGAATGATGCGGCGCTAGGGTTTGTTATGAGGGAATAATGTATATGAGATGTCCCCTAGGGTTTAATACACGCTGCTATTTATAGGATTTTAGGTCGGCTAGGGTTAAGTCGGCACCGGACGCCCGTCTTCTTTGGTGGACGCTCGTCTATTTCTTTGGACGGAGATTCAGACGCTCGTTCAGCTTGCGTCTGGAGACTCTGTATGTAAAATATGACTCTGGACGCTTCATGGACGCCGATCCACTCACCGGACGCTCGTCCGGATCGGTGGACGCCCGTCTAATATGCGAGGATCGGATTTCTTCATAGTTATCCATTCTTCTTCAAGCCAATTCCATATTTATCTCTTATAATTCGAATTGAGCCTCATTTATCCTCTTTATGCACTCGAAATTAAGCATCTATATCATAGATAAAACATGGAAAACATGTAGTCATCCCCAAATAATAATAATTCAATAAATTTAACACATAAAAGCGCCCAAATTACACTTTTGACACTTCTAAACCCATTATTCAAATTCACGCCTTAAACATATAATTTTCTCTAAAAATTACTAAAATACGAAAGATATTGTTCTCTAATAATGCGATAAAAACCATAAATTTCACCGAGAACAGAGATTAGATGAAATCTGTGAGCTTTATGGGATCGACAGAGAGAGATATGCACCCATGTTTCCCTCTGATGCACACCATTTTGTACATGACCCGTGGGAGAGGTATTGCACCGTTCACAGGGAATACTTCGAGGTTGGCCTTAGGCTTCCTTTCTGTCCGGCTCTCCTTGCTGTGCTTTGTCATTTCGAGCTAGGGTTCTCTCAGAAAGCCCCCAATGATGTCAGGGCCATTATTGGGTGTGCTATTTGGTTCCGGTTAATTTGCTTCAAGTTTTATGTGCGGAGGTTTATATACTTTCACCACCGTGTGGGGGTGAAGGACCACCCACGGTGGTATTACTTCTCTCTTATAACTGGGCGTTCGAGTAACGTTCCTATTATCCCTAAGGGAGGTACATCTCACAAACGGTGGAAGGAACGATTCTTTTTCATTCGGCATGACGATTATCCGGAGTTAAGTCGGTGGAACTCGGGGGAGTTAGGTAAACACGAATGCCCCGAGCTTGATGAAGATCTAGTGAAGGGGATCCATGAGTCAGGATATTCTATTTTGTGGGATGACATGTATGACGAGTTGATCGCCGTGGATCGGTTAGAAGATGCGGGGCCCAGCCCCTATAAAGCCTTTAGTAAAAAGGATTGTGCCATATGTAAGGATTTCCTGTTTTCCCTTTATATTCTACACCTGTACTTGTTTGTTTCTTTAACTAACAGCTTCTCTGATTTATGTGCAGTGGACGATTTTGCCGAACTGATTGCTTTGGTGCCGAGAGTGAGGCTAAGGTCAGCCAATCTGGGCAGAGCTCTGAGATGACGGCAAGTGTGGAGCCTCCTCCGACTCAGCCTTTGGGCACGAACTAGGACACTACCTCAACAAGTGCCTTCTTCCTCCCAGTCTGTTTTGGAGGAAGTTGACCTGACTTCCCAGGATGCATCTGACTTAGGAAGGAAAGAGGGAGATGGTCTGCATCTCCAAAAGAAGAGCAGATCCAGGGTTGCTGACAACCCACCGGAGAGGCCCATCAAGAAGGGCCGAACTGGTGCGCTCCGCGAGGGAGTTCATGGGTGAGAAGGCCCAGAAAATGCGCTTCTGATCAGGAGCGTCTGTCCAAGATGTCAGACGAAGAGCTGTCCGTGGTCGGCTTCAAGTCCATGGAATTCCTAAGTTCCTTCCTCATTTCTGTGTTACGACCGTGCTCATCTATCACTTTCATTCTTGAGATTTGTTTTTTTCTTTGTTCAGGGGACTCTGGTCGGGCAGGAAGTTTTCCAAAGATTGGGGAAAGCTTCTGCAGACATAACCGATCAGAAGAAGAAGGTGGCCGACACGCGGGAGGGTCAGGTGAAGTTGAAGGGCTCCGTGGAGTCCAAAGACAAGGAGATCAAAGCTCTCAATGAAAAGCTTTAGACTAGGGAGGCCAAGCTGAAGGTTCTGGTAGATGAACTCACTGAGGAGAGGAAAGGGAGGGAACAGGCTACGGCTGAACTCCAAGCAAAACTGGCTGAACTGGAGGCTGGTGCTCTAGCTCAGGCTATTGAGACTATCCAGGCATATAAGGCTTCATAGGACTTTGCTAATGCTTTGAAGCTGCTACTCATCCCCGTCCTGAATCACGGATATACTCAGGGTGTGGATGAAGCCAGGGGTCAGTTTCTTGGCCTTGTCATACACACTCTTCCCAAGAAGATTTATTATAAACCAGGAATAAGCAAGGTCTATGATGAGCATCTAAAAGAGTTCAAAGCGGAAGTGGGCATTGTGTACAAGTACTCCACAAAAGTCTGTCGCTACTACCAAACTCTTCGAGCCCAAGCGAAATCCGAACACGTAATCTTAGCTCCGTAGGGTTTATGGATTTGTACTTTTCGTTTCAAGTTTTTTGTTGTTTTTGTTTCGTAATTGTAATCCTCTTCTTTCTAATAATGAAAAAGAGTTTTATTTTAAGCAATTTTAAGTACTTACTTAAGCACTTTATTTGAATATTTTAAGTACTTGGTTTAAGCACTTGTATTGGTGGGGTATGCTTTACATTTCAAGTTTCAGAAAACAAATAATGAAGCAGAGTATAAATCCCTGATTACCAGGCTCAGGTTGGTAGTAAAACTTGGAGCAAGGAATCTACAGGTTTTCAGTGACTCCCTACTTTTGGTGAATCATGTTAATGGAGAATATGAGGCAAAAGAAGAGCCAATGAATAAGCATTTAGCGGTGGCCCATTCACTACTACATGAGTTCCATTCTGTGCAGATCGAGCAGGTTTATCGATCTCAAAACAACAGGGCATATGTACTTTCAAAGTTAGCATCTAACTTTGTGTCAGATAAGAAAGTGTTAGTGGAACAACTATCAGAGCGTAGATGTCTCGGATTTTATGCAAAGCGAAATATAACAAGTAATAAAATAAATCCGGTTTACCCCAAGTGCAGGGATCGTAGTATAGTGATTAAAAACGGGAGTCGATCCGCAGGGAATCGAGGTTGGTCTAGTTCTTAATTTTTCTAAAAGTGTCACGAGAAATAAAAACTAAAAACGAAAACAAATAACTGGACAGAGGGTTGTCAATCCAAAGCCAGGAAAGATAATTACGAACCGAGCTAACTAAGTTGTACCAATTTTATAACTAAAACTACAATAAACTCACTACGGTTACTACGATGAAAACGAAGCAAAACAAAGACAAACGATTTTTCTCAATTAATTTAACAACGAACAAGCAAGTGATCCACCGATTCCCGCAACCCTCAATTTCGACTCTAGATTATCTTGTGATGATTTAACGAAAATTGTGATTCACCTATCGAAGGTATGAACTCCTAATCTCTTAGAAAAGTTCGCCTATCAATCTTTTATCTTTCGATTTTAAAGATTAACGCTTTCATAACAAAGGTGTGAAATCTCTCAATTTCGCAATCTAGATATTCAACCTAACAACTCTCGTTATTTTTAGGTTAAAAATCTAATCTTTACTACGGTGATCTAAAGTTTAACAACGACTCTCGTCAAACGTTAAACATCAAACAAAGAACCATCTCTCGATTTAAATTGCATTATCAATATGAACAAAATAAAGATACAAATTTTGATAAAAACTCACAAAACAATCCGAAAGTCGAAATCGAGATGTTGCTAAGAATCGGTTTCACAAGGCTTGTTCCAACGTGCTTTAGCCTCTCATCATCGTTTGATTGCTTGAAATCATTTCGATTTCAACTCGTTGATTCATAGACCGTATTCTCCGGAAACGATTACGATTTCAACAACAACGATCTTTTGATAATTTACCGAGCATTATAACAATACTACGGTATTATTATTTTGGATACATATATATAAGCATATAGATCTATAGATATATATATATATATATATATATATATATATATATATATATATATATATATATATATATATATATATTACTTGTTAAAAAAGAAATAAAACAAGAAAAAAAGAAATTAGATATATATATATATATTGTTACTAAAAAGAAATAAAAAAAAAAAAGAAATTAGATATATATATATATATTAGTACTACACTAATAAAATGAAATAAGAACAAGAAAGAAAAGAAAGGGCCGAAAGAGCAGGGGCATTTGATTTGGTTACAAATGAGTCCTATTTATAGAGTTCAAAGGGAGGCCGGACTGGTCCGGGAAAATGCCGGACTGGGCCGGACTAATCATTGCGTTCATCCCCCTGATCATCTAATTTACGGATATAAATTATATATTTTGGAATAAAACTTCTAAAATTCATATCTTGAGTTGTAGACCTCCAAAAATTGCAAACGAAATGCCAAAATTACGGTCTCGAGAAACTCTACAACTTTCATGAAGGACTCTTCTTCAGAAAACGTCTTCTTGAGTACCTCGTGTTCCTCCGAGCGTTTTTGCGACATTTTTACGAAATTGAATCAATTAGCCACTTGACCACCATTTGAGTTGTAGAAGTCCGATTGACTTGATTCAAAATCCATTGGAAAGCTTTCTTGAAGATATACAACTTTTATTAAGGAAACTTCTTCAGAAAATGTCGTTTTGATGAGCCATTTCCATTACGTGTCGTTTTACGACATTTTACTGATACGAATCGATCAGCCACTTGACCATAACTTGAGTTGTAGAACTCCAATTGACGTGATTCAAAGTCCGTTGGAAATCTTATGTGAAGATCTACAACTTTCATTAAGAAGTCATCCCCTGAAAATGCCTCTAAGCTGGGTCAAATCTCCGTCGAAAATATGTAACGATTCAAGTACTTAGGAAAAACGACCCTTTTGAACTCGTAAGCTTGTGGCACCTTCTTCTAACCCTCTAAAAACCTCTTTTAGACTCAAAACATGTCGTTACGTGGAATCTTGGTCAATGTATAATCCTGCAATGAACCACCAAAATACCAAACGTAAATCCGACACGACACTCCGGTTACTAAACCGGTACAAAAACTAATAAAAACACATAAAAACACGATATTTTATATGATAACTACTACTAACATACTTAGATAAATCTAAGGAATTTATGACTCGAAAAGATATAATAACGCTCAAAATGATATTAGAAATGGGGTAAAATGTTATGAAAATAACTGTGAATTTTTCCGTCATCACAAACCCCCCACTTAGCTTTTGGTCGTCCTCGAGCAAAACAAGCGATAAAATAAAATGAATGAGGGACAAAATTCACGAAAAGATAAGATATAAGGGACAACCAGATAATACAACCGATCGAATCATAACCACACGTTAACCTTAATATATATGTATAACAGAGTGTGTGTGACAAGCCTTTTCAATTTCCACTATCCTCTCTTGAATAATTCAAGCAATACACACAAATATCCATTCAGACAGTCCTAATGACTTTCCTAGGTAAAGGCAGTAACAGTTCCACACAAAGTCCTCCCGTGTACTTATTAGGATAATCCCTAATGCATATCATTCAGTTTATATTGGGGATAGTCAGAAGATAACTAAGTTGTCAACCATGCTTAATTTATTCCCAGCAATAGGATGTTTCGTGATAACACCCTAGCTGGACTTAATTTCACATGTGTAGCATATGCCTTCATTCCCAGCAATAGGATGTTTCGTGATAACACCCTAGCTGGACTAATATCATCAGGCAGTCGGGAGTTTTTAAACCTCATAGTGATATAGGACGTTTCGTGATAACGCCTTACTGCACTCAAATCATTGGTAGCTACAACCAACATATATATAATTCATCTTAATTTGGTATTTTTCTTTTTATTCCACTTAACTTATATCCTTTCTATCACATTCAAACCTTCAGATATTCACAGTACACGTTCAAAAGTTAGGTACTAAGTTACTGCAACTATCTCTAGAATAACCACTAGGATACTGAATGGATACAGTTTAAAATTTTCGCTTCAATATCAAAGGCTTACGTGAAGGAATTCATGTTATACAAATAGATTTCCGGTTAAAATGCACTTACGGTTCAAATTAGTTATACATATCTAAATTGATCATTACAACTTCAAATCCATGAAATATATACCTTATACAGATTATTTTAATCAACTAAATAATGCTCGAAAAAGATCAAAAAACTAAGGGTTTAAACACTTACTGCCATTTCTAAACCAACCAGACTCTACCCCCCACTTACGATTTTGCATTATTCTCAGAGTGTAAATGAGATAGAGAAGAAGACTTAGCTTATAAACCAGGCGAAAAGATGCTATCGAATCCCGTAACAGCCATGAGAAAGCACGATCCGAATCCCTGTACCAAAACAAACAAAGCAAACACGGGACATGGTCCTCGTGCCAAAGTATGCAATAGGGATATAGGAATAATAAGAAAATGGCCCTGTCACGTCGAAAAATTCGATAGGCAATATATATATGGTCACTCTCATAAAAGCTTTAGATGGAAAAAATAACTCACACGGGTAAAGCACGAAACATCTAAGCATATACGTATCATAGAGAGTATCAAACGAGTATATATCATAGTCAAGGCATAAATTCATATTGGAAACGAGACTAGATCATAAAATGTAGCGAGTCTTTTATACCCAGATCCTCAAGGGTTAAATCATTCTAACAACCTAAGTCCACGAAATGATGTATTTGAATGTTTTCTGTGTACTCCCTCGGGATTTTCGGATAACCACCTAATCGTTCCCTTTAAAAGACATTCAAACATTCATCCTGAAACTTGGTTGTGCTATGTGTTCAACTTCCATTATGATTATTTATTCCACATATTCTACATTTCATTAAGACTAGTCGTATCCAAATTATTAGTATTATTATTATTATTATCGGGCTGCCTCCCGGTAGCGCTTTTGTTTAACGTCGTTTGCTCGACAATCCTGTAACTCAGCCTGGATCAGGCCACTTTAACTTTCTACCACTTAAGACCTCGTTTAAATTCTTATTAGCTTGGTTGCCACAGAAACAAAAGCTAACACAGGAGGTTAGGTTCCTTGCTTCTTTCCAAACGCTCTTAATTTTCCCCATTGTCGACTTTTTCTTCTTCAGTTTCCTCTTTAACTTGGCCTCCCTTTCATGCTCTTCCATGTCCCAACTATCGATCATAACTTGCTCAACCAAGCCACTGCCGTCATCCTCGGAAAACAAGTCGGGCGAAAATTCTTCAAGCCCATTGACTTCAGTCATACCACACCCGAGGATGGAATAATCAAAGGTTTTTCTTTAGTTTGACCAATATAGTGCTTGCACCTTTGACCATTCACTCTAAATGGCTGGTCACCATGACCTCTCAGCTCTAAAACACCTCCGGCAATAATTTGAAGAATTTCAAAGGGGCCGGACCAACGCGTCCTCAACTTTCCAGGAAACAGATGTAACCTGGAATTATAAAGTAAGACTTGCTCCCCAACTTGAAATTCTCGCTTCTTGATTTTAGCATCATGAAGGAGTTTCATTCTGTCCTTGCTAATCCTGGCACTCTCGTAGGCTTGGAGTCTAAACTCATCCAATTCATAGGCATCGGTGATGTTCATGGTCCGGTTCTTAATGGCCCAATATGTTTTTCTAATTCGACCGGCAAGTGGCGTTTTTTAAAGATGTACCGAACCATTTTATACGGTTTTCAATTTTCGAAAAACCAAACCAGATACGGTTTTTTTCGGAACGTAAAAACCATTTGTTCGGTCCGGTTTGGTTCAGCTTGGTTCCGGTTTTTTACGGTTTTTCTTTAACAATTAAAATTATTGATAGGAAATCACAAATTGCCTCGTAACAACAAATGATAATATATGTAATACATTAGTACTATTATGCTAGTAAATCCAATGAGATGATTTAACAAATGTTTTATATTTAACTAACATCTACCCATGCGAATCTTAAAGATCCAAAAACCAATCATATTTCAACACCATCCAACACAACGAAATCGACACCTACAATTGAATTCCAAAGTTTGGGACGAACAAGATAATGAAAGAGTCATCCCTTACTCATTTCAATTCATCAATGAATCATCGATTTCAAAAAATACTAATAATGAACTAATCGTTATATTATTGAATATCATTTATAAATCTCAAAATCCATTTGACAAAATAATATTTTGAGTATAGTCAAGGAAGAAAGAGGAATGTGTTTGTTCCATAAGTAAGCGAGAGATAAATTAAAGATAGCTAACTTTCACACATTTCAAACGAAAAAAAACATGTGATATAGTTTTGGACTTTATTTAGTTAGAACATATTCGTCATTTTATTTTCTCCAAAACACCAACTCGTATTTTGATTATCTCAACAATGTTATTGTCCAACATAATCTAATTATAAGCAAATAAAAGACAAACTTATATGAAACTAATGTATATAAATGCATTTATTTATATAAGATGTCAAACCTAACAAATGAACAAATCGGAAAATGTCCATGATTAAGTTCATCAACATCATTAGAAGAAGTAAGTCATACAAATAAGCATTCACATAATTCAAATATTGGTGCTGAGGAAGTAGAAAGAGAAGAAAGAGTTAGCGGTGGTGAGTTGTGAACTGACATATACTCGAGAATCTCTTAAATGATTGGAAATTAAAGACAAGTCTGTGAAATGATCAACAAAATATGAATCTTTAGGATATGAGATTAGCAATTGATCATTAATGCATTACAATTACAAAGTTTAAACAAGTTGAGTTGGACCGAAAAAAGCACATTGATGTTTTAAAGTATTAATAGATGTAGGTATCTGTGTGTGTGTGTGTGTGTATATATATATATATATATATATATATATATATATATATATATATATATATATATATATATATATATATATATATGTATGTATGTATGTATGTATGTATGTATGTATGTATGTATGTATGTATACATATAAAATCCGGTTTGGTCCGGTTTTAAACGGTTTTCATTTTTTTTAAATTGGAACCAAATTGTTTTTTACGGTTTGGTTTTTTACAATAAAAAAACCGACCAAAAAACCACGGTTTATACCTTTCCGGTTTGGTTCGATTTGGTTCGGCCGGTTGGTTTGGTTTCTGGTTTTTTTGTTCACCCCTACATAGTACATCATCCAGTTTGAGACTCCAATCCTTTCTATGACTGTTCACAACTTTTTCCAGGATCCTTTTCAAACTCTGATTACTTCTCTCGACCTGGCCACTAGTCATAGGGTGATATGGTGTGCCAATTTTGTGCCGGACACCATATTTCTCAAGGACTTTTTCTAGTGGCTTGCGAAGTGCGTTCCCTCATCACCGATTAAGGCACGGGGACATCCAAATCTCACGAAGATATTTTTCTTGAGAAAGTTCATGACCGTTTTGTGGTCATTGCGAGAAGTGGCTTGAGCCTCCACCCATTTTGATACGTAGTCAACGCGAGACTAAGATGTATTTGTTTCCACAGGAAGATGGAAACGGGCCCATAAAATCAATACCCCATACATCAAAAACCTCACATTCTAAAATGGGCTTTAATGGCATGTCAAAACGCCTAGTTAAAGCACCGGTTCGTTGGCACCTATCACAAGCCTTGCAGAAGGCTTCTGAATCCTTGAAGATCGTGGGCCAATAGAAACCAGACTGAAAGATTTTAGCAACGGTTTTCCAGGGACCAAAGTGGCCACCAGTAGGTCCTTTGTGGCATTGTTCAATGATATCACGTTGCTCTGATTCGGGGACACATCTTCTCAACAATCCATCTTTACAGATTTTAAAGAGGTAAGGTTCATCCCACACGAAGGTTTTCAAATCAGAGAAAAATTTCTTCTTCTCCTGATATGAAAATTTTGGATTTAAATACTGGGAATGCAGGTAGTTGACGATAGAGGCAAACCATGGAACATCTGGAGTGCACTCATCTATATGCATAACATGCTCGAGAGGAAAGTAAAGGTGTATCTCTTCAGGTTCTTTCTTTTCATCATTCTGCATTCTAGAAACATGATCTGCTACTACGTTTTCACTGCCCTTTTTATCCTTAATTTGAACATCGAATTCTTGCAGGATCGCATCCAACGTAGTAAGCGCGGTTTAGCATCTTTCTTTGTCATAAGATAGCGCAGAGCAGCATGGTCAGTCCAAACAATGACTGAGGCGCCCAACAAGTAACTACGAAATTTGTCCATAGCAAAGATTACAGCCAATAATTCCTTTTCAGTAGTTGTGTAGTTCACTTGCGTAGGTTCGGTGTGTGACCGGCGTAAGAGATGGGCTGGAATTTCCCCTTAATTCGCCGACCTAAGACCGCACCAACGGCGTAGTTGGATGCATCGCACATGAGTTCAAAGGGTAGGTTCCAAATCGGGAGAGATAAGGATCGGGGCGGAAATCGCTTGACTTTTAAGCTCATCAAACGCATGCTTGCAACTATCATCAAAATTGAAAACAACATCTTCTCTGAGTAAAGTGGAAAGGGGCTTAGCTATCTTGGAAAAATCCTTAATGAACCTCCTATAAAAACCAACGTGTCCAAGGAAACCTCTTACTTCACGCACATTTTTAGGGAATTTCATCTTCTCTATAGCCTCAACTTTTGCCCTATCTACCTCCATTCCTCTTTCTGATATCTTGTGGCCAAGAACTATTCCTTCGTCTACCATAAAATGGCATTTTTCCCGCTTTTAGGACTAAGTTCTTCTCCACACAACGGGATAATACTTGATCAAGATTATCAAGACAGTGATCAAAGGATTGACCAAAGACTGAGAAATCGTCCATGAATATCTCCATACACTTTTCAACAAGCCCATCAAACATTGCCAAGCATACATCTTTGGAATGTAGCAAGCATTGCAAAGACCGAATGGCATTCGCCTATAAGCGAATGTACCATAAGGCAGTGAAAGTGGTCTTTTCTTGGTCGACTGGGTCTATGGGTATCTGGAAATATCCAGAATATCCATCAAGAAAACAGTAGAATGCATGTCCTGCCAGACGCTCAAGCATCTGGTCAATGAACGGAAGGGGGAAATGATCTTTCATCGTGACTTCATTAAGTTTTCTGTAGTCAATACAGACTCTATAACCAGTTACTAGTCTCAATGCTATTTCTTCACCCTTTTCATTTTTCTCGATAGTAATTCCTCCTTTCTTAGGAACTACTTGAGTAGGGGACACCCATTCACTGTCAGCAATTGCAAAAATAATACCCATGTCCAAAAGCTTGATAATCTCTTTCTTAATCACTTCTTGCATGTGAGGGTTGAGCCTCCTCTCGGGGTCCGTCTAACACACTTAGCACCCTCTTCGCTTTGATCTTGTGCATGCATATGTCGAGATATCCCTCTAATGTCTCCCACTTGCCATCCGAAAGCCTTTTCATTCTTCCTTAACACATTCAACAACTTCATTTCTTCTAACCGGGATAACTTGGAAGAGATAATTAAAGGAAGCTTGTCACCTTCTCTCAAGAAAATGTATTTCAGGTGCTGAGGCAAAGGCTTCAGTACCAAATCCGCAGGTGGTTCTTCTAAACTAGATTTAAGCTCCCCACTTTTCAACTCAACATCACTGAGTTTACTTAGTGGTCCTACTGCCAAAGCTTCACCATTCAACGAACCTTCATCAACTTCAGCTCCTAGTTGTTCCAGATTAACCCAACCATGATTATTCAGATTCTCCACTAATCGCTCATATTCAGTCTCAACAGCCATGACTTGCTTTTCCATATAGTCGTTAAAGTCATCCGACATGTCCTCAATGGAGAAGCCGCTGGATAATCGAGAGGGTCTCCGAATAGCTTTAGAGACATTGTAGCTCACCTCCCGATCACCAACTCGTATAGTCACTTTGCCACCATCACAATCAATAAGGGCTCGTCGTAGAAAGAAAAGGTCCGCCGAGTATTAAAGGAACATTCTCATTATTCTCGATGTCTAGGACGTACCAAATAATCGGGAAAGTGAATCTATCAATTTGAACTAAAACATCCTTTAATATCCCAAAGCTTTCTTGGAAGATTTATCGGCGAATTGAAGATTCATGGTTGTGGGTTCTAAAAGATTATCTAAACAAAGTCAAGTTTACAAACGTACAATGGCATCGACTAATGGATGCACCTAGGTCACATAAAGAATTTGGGAAGACTAAACCTCCCATCAACAATGTGAGCACAAATTTCCCAGGGTCACCCCTCTTGATTGGCAACTTATCATAATCAATTACAGAGCAATTCTCACCAATTAACTGATCCATGTCTTCGAGCTTCTTTTTGGAGGACACAACATCCTTGATGAACTTTGTATATTTGGGCATCTCAACTAAAACATCAGATAATGGAAGATTTACCTGAGTATTCTTCAGAAGATTAAGCACTTTCTCATACTTTTTGTCTTCATGCAAGGAGATGTTATTTTTTCTGGGTGGAAATGGAAGTTTCTTTAAATCATTCTCAGAAAATACTTGCTTTGAGGATGAACTAACAAATGCTTTATCTTCCAAATCTTTCCACCTCACCACCTTCTCACCTTTCTTGCCGGTCGGGGATCACCCACCGACTTCCACTAAACTCTTCATTTTTCGGGGATCGCCACACCGAGTACTATCATTTAGAACCGGGGGGCATGGATGTACGACTTCCCTCCCCGCCTCATCATTGGCGGGGAGGGGTTAGTGGTTTCCCCGTTCGGGGGACCACTAAGTTGAGTACCCGATCTTAAATTCATAGCACCGGCTTCTTCTCTACCATAGGGAATTGTGGGAACTAGATCGGTGCATTGACTTTGATTTAACTCGGTCCGAGCCACTTGACCACCTTTGGGGTTCTTCTCGCAAAGCCGGGTAACCGCCCCGAAGGTCTGAAGCTTTTGGTCGCCTACTTGCCCGAGCCGCCTTTCAAGATTCTTGATTGAACTGAGAAGGAATTGGAAATTATTATTCTGCTCCTTCTGATAGAATCCAATTTAGTGTCAAGATTACTAGATTGAGAGGGGCCTTGAGAATTCTGAAAGTTTTGTGGGAAAGATTGGATATACCGACTTTGAAACATAGGATTTGGATTGTTCGGCCAGTTCTGGTTGAACCTCTGATTTTGATTAGGAAAATTCATATTATGGTTCTGATTGAAGTTCGGATTTTGATTAAAACCCTGGTTTTGAAAATTGCTTTGGCCAGAGAACTGATTGTTGAATCTTTGATTTTGCTGGCCGTTGAAAGCATTAATTTCAGCGTTCTGTCCACCCATAGGACAGAAACGAGCGGTATGCCCCACATTATCACATGTCTGACATGTGACTGGACTGAACTGTCCCTGATTCTGGACAGTATTGACTTGATACGCAGGATGGGAAAGAAACTGACACTGACCAACCAAGTGGCCAGGCTGACAACAACTTTCACAGAATAGAACTTGTGAGTTCTGAGGAAATGACTGGTTTTGATTCGTAGGATTAGAGGATATTTTGAGAGCTTCCACCGCCGTTGCGATGGCGATCTGATTTTTGCATGTTCACCTCCTCGATCCTAGGTGGATGAGGTGTCTGGATAGCGTGAGATGAAGGGGCGTAGTTGTACTTGGAAATATCTTCAAATAACTGCCATCCCTCTTCAGGCGTTTTTCTTAAAAATGCCCCTCCTGATGAACTATTGACCATACCCTTGGTGAGCTCGGTCAATCCACCGAAGAAAGTGTTGACTTGCCTCTCGCAAGTCTAGACCATGATGAGGGCATTTCCGCAGAGAGCCCTTAAATCTCTTCCAAGCATCAAAGAAAGATTCATTTTCCTTTTGGAAAAATGTGAAGATTTCACTCAAGCACCGGGTCGTTTTGGATGGTGGAAAATATTGACTCGGAACTCGTGCTCGAGTGCACCCGTGTTGTTATCGACTCGGCGGGCGAAGAGAGTTGTACCACTCTTTCGCTTCCCCTCTCAAGGAAAACGGGAACAATTTCAATTTAATTGCATCCTCATTAACCCTTGTATGCGAGTTGTACCACATATTTCTAAAAATGTGTGTACGTGAGTGTGAGGATTCTCAGATTGAAAACCATGAAAGATAGATGCGTGTTGCATCATTTGAATAAGACCTGGTTTAAGTTCAAAGGTTGCTGCAGTAATAGCTGGTAAAATGACAGCTGGGTTGACTCTGACTTCACCAGGCATGGCATAGTCAGCCAACGTGCGTCTTTCATTCGCAGCCATGATAATGATTTCTTCAATCTCCTCTGCTAAATGTCGTTCGAAATCTTGATCGGCCGTGTTCCCCTTGTCAGGAAGAGCCGAAGGACGGACTCTTCGTCTGTTTGGTCTGACTATGGTTCGTTCGAGGTCAGGGGTGTAAAGCAGTGGACCTTTCTGACTCCGAGTTTGCATAAACCAGAACCAGAACCAAGCTGTCCGTACGATTTTTTTTTTATAACACTCGGTCGACCGAGTATCGGGTTCGGTCGACCGAACGAATTTTTTTTTTATTTTTATTTTATTTTATATTTTTTATTTTATTTTATATGTAAACAGAGAAACTGAGAGCACCTGCCTACAAAAATCAAAACAGAAACGGAAAAATTAATAAAAACTAGACAACCGTACCGGCTCCCCGGCAACGGCGCCAAAAACTTGTCTCGGATTTTATGCAAAGCGAAATATAACAAGTAATAAAATAAATCCGGTTTACCCCAAGTGCAGGGATCGTAGTATAGTGATTAAAAACCGGAGTCGATCCGCAGGGAATCGAGGTTGGTCTAGTTCTTAATTTTTCTAAAAGTGTCACGAGAAATAAAAACTAAAAACGAAAACAAATAACCGGACGAGGGTTGGGTTGTCAATCCAAAGCCAGGAAAGATAATTACGAACCGAGCTAACTAAGTTGTACCAATTTTATAACTAAAACTACAATAAACTCACTACGGTTACTACGATGAAAACGAAGCAAAACAGCACAAACGATTTTTCTCAATTAATTTAACAACGAAGAAGCAGTGATCCACCGATTCCCGCAACCCTCAATTTCGACTCTAGATTATCTTGTGATGATTTAACGAAAATTGTGATTCACCTATCGAAGGTATGAACTCCTAATCTCTTAGAAAAGTTCGCCTATCAATCTTTTATCTTTCGATTTTAAAGATTAACGCTTTCATAACAAAGGTGTGAAATCTCTCAATTTCGCAATCTAGATATTCAACCTAACAACTCTCGTTATTTTTAGGTTAAAAATATAATCTTTACTACGGTGACCTAAAGTTTAACAACGACTCTCGTCAAACGTTAAACATCAAACAGCAACCATCTCTCGATTTAAATTGCATTATCAATATGAACAAAATAAAGATACAAATTTTGATAAAAACTCACAAAACAATCCGAAAGTCGAAATCGAGATGTTGCTAAGAATCGGTTTCACAAGCGCTTGTTCCAACGTGCTTTAGCCTCTCATCATCGTTTGATTGCTTGAAATCATTTCGCATTTCAACTCGTGATTGATTCATAGACCGTATTCTCCGGAAACAGTTACGATTTCAACAACAACGATCTTTTGATAATTTACCGAGCATTATAACAATACTACGGTATTATTATTTTGGATACATATATATAAGCATATAGATCTATAGATATATATATTGTTACTAAAAAGAAATAAAACAAGAAAAAAAAGAAATTAGATATATATATATATATTGTTACTAAAAAGAAATAAAACAAAAAAAAGAAATTAGATATATATATATATATATTAGTACTACACTAATAAAATGAAATAAGAACAAGAAAGAAAAGAAAGGGCCGAAAGAGCAGGGGCATTTGATTTGGTTACAAATGAGTCCTATTTATAGAGTTCAAAGGGAGGCCGGACTGGTCCGGGAAAATGCCGGACTGGGCCGGACTAATCATTGCGTTCATCCCCCTGATCATCTAATTTACGGATATAAATTATATATTTTGGAATAAAACTTCTAAAATTCATATCTTGAGTTGTAGACCTCCAAAAATTGCAAACGAAATGCCAAAATTACGGTCTCGAGAAACTCTACAACTTTCATGAAGGACTCTTCTTCAGAAAACGTCTTCTTGAGTACCTCGTGTTCCTCCGAGCGTTTTTGCGACATTTTTACGAAATTGAATCAATTAGCCACTTGACCACCATTTGAGTTGTAGAAGTCCGATTGACTTGATTCAAAATCCATTGGAAAGCTTTCTTGAAGATATACAACTTTTATTAAGGAAACTTCTTCAGAAAATGTCGTTTTGATGAGCCATTTCCATTACGTGTCGTTTTACGACATTTTACGATACGAATCGATCAGCCACGACCATAACTTGAGTTGTAGAACTCCAATTGACGTGATTCAAAGTGCGTTGGAAATCTTATGTGAAGATCTACAACTTTCATTAAGAAGTCATCCCCTGAAAATGCCTCTAAGCTGGGTCAAATCTCCGTCGAAAATATGTAACGATTCAAGTACTTAGGAAAAACGACCCTTTTGAACTCGTAAGCTTGTGGCACCTTCTTCTAACCCTCTAAACACCTCTTTTAGACTCAAAACATGTCGTTACGTGGAATCTTGGTCAATGTATAATCCTGCAATGAACCACCAAAATACCAAACGTAAATCCGACACGACACTCCGGTTACTAAACCGGTACAAAAACTAATAAAAACACATAAAAACACGATATTTTATATGATAACTACTACTAACATACTTAGATAAATCTAAGGAATTTATGACTCGAAAAGATATAATAACGCTCAAAATGATATTAGAAATGGGGTAAAATGTTATGAAAATAACTGTGAATTTTTCCGTCATCAGTAGATATGATCAGAAAGTTGTTCAGCCAGTTACTCAGAAAAACACTTGGATGGATCCAATCGTATCCTATTTGAAGGATGGAATTCTTCCCGCAGATAAATCTCAGGCCCAAAAGCTAAGGCTTTTAGCAAGCAGGTATTCCCTCTTTAATGAAATACTTTACATAAAGTCTTACATATCTCCCTGGCATGGATGCACCTCAGAAGATGAAGGAAATTATCTTCTTTGAGAAATTCATCTGGGAATCTGTGGGAATCATTTTGGAGCAAGAACTCTAGCCAAGAAATGTCGTCTGTTTGGCTATTATTGGCCGACCATGCAAATGGGACGCAAAGAACTCGTATCGAAGTGCAAGTCGTGTCAGGTACACGATAATCTGTCTCACCAGGCTTCCTAGGTGATGGTCCCGATCGTATATCCGTGGCCCTTTGATCAATGGGGCATGGACCTAGTTCATGGTCATAGCAGTTGACTACTTTACCAGGTTGGTAGAAGCCAAAGCCTTAACTACGATCACGGAAAAAGCTATCCAAAATTTTTTCTGGTAGAACATAGTGTGTAGGTATGGAATTCCCAAATCCATGATCTTAGATAATGGAACTAAGTTCGAAGATAGAACTGTCAGAGCATGGTGCACGGAGCTGGGCATCACACAACACTTCACATCTGTTGGCCATCCTCGAGCAATTGGATAGGTTTAACAGACTAACAGGCAGATCAAAACTGGTTTGAAGAAAAGGCTATAAGAAGCAGGATGAAATTGGGTGGAACATCTGCCCAACATATTATGGGCAAATCGAACTACTCCGAACTCGGCTACATGAGAAAGACCCTTCTCCTTAGCATACGGATGTGAGTCAGTTATCCCCACTTAGATCGGGCTCTCATCCCCCACTTAGCAAAGGCAAACTCCCTAAGTCTGCAGGACAGAAAATTCGAACTGAGCTCTGCAGGTCAGACTCAACAAGTTTCCAAAGGCAAACTCCGTATGTCTGCAGGAAAGACGATTCGAACTGAGCTTTACATGCCAGGCTCAACAAGTTCTACAGGACATGCAATTCGAACTGAGCTCTGCTGGTCAGACTCTGCAAGTTTTCAAAGGCAAACTCCCTAAGTCTGCAGGACATACAATTCAATCTGAGCTCTACAGGTTAGACTCAGCAAGTTTGCAAAGACAAACTTCCTAAGTCTGCAGGACTGTCCGTTCAATTTAAGAAACCGCAAGTAAGACGGTTTCATCTGAATATGTATGCTATCCAAAACACTAAAGGTTAAGGTATGACATACTTAGGGGTAGAAGGGCACCCCACCACATCAAAAAAATGCTCAAAAGGGATCCATGTAAGTACTTAAAATTATATAGAAGTATAGAAACTTAGAAAAATGGCATTCATATATAATTGTACAGGCTTACAACTTCAAGTTTTTTCAAAAGAAAAATATAAAAATACAGAATTCAAGGAAGCCTAAGTCCTAGGAGTTGGATTTTGTTGTTGTTCGGTTGTGGAAGGCTGGACCAAAGAAGAAGGAGTTGGCTTAAAGCCTTGACGAGAATGGTGGATTGCATACTTAGTGCCAATATCCTCCCCATTTTTGAACTCCTTCAATTGGTCATCATAGACCTTACCAGAGCCAGGTTTGTACATGCTCCTGTGAGGAAGATCGGTAATGCCCAGGTCGGCAAACTGCACTCGAGCCTCATCAAGCCCCAAGGTATATCCCTGCCACATCACAGGCCCTAGCAACGCCTTCAAGGCCTCAGCAAACTATCTTGAAGACTTATACTCATGCATATCTTGAGAGATCTGAGCTGGCATAGCCGCCTCCAGATCATTCTTTTCAGCACAGATCTTAGCCACCACTTGCTCCAACTCAGACTTCTCCCCAGTGTGTTTGTCAAAAACCGCTTGAAGCTCAACAGCACAATGGTCTTTCACTTTTCACAGCTCAGCTTCCTGAGCTCCGAGTTGCTCTTTCAGAGCTTTGATCTCTTCATCCTTGGACTTTCCTAAGTCCCTGTGCCTTTGCCGACTAGCTTGTAGCTCGACAATCTTCCTCTTCATGGTTTCTTTGGTGTCTGAAGCTCCAGCAAGCCTCTTTAGCACCTTCTTAACAACTCGGGTCCTCTGCACGGCAATATGTCTACTGTGAGAAATGATATTAGAATGGAAATGCAAAATAAAAGTAAGCAAAAAACTTACAACAATAGCTAACTCCTTGTCGGTCATCTCGGACAACCGATCCTGCTCGACTAGAGCCTTTTTTCTAGGTTCTCAAAGTCCTGGTCCTCAGGTAGGGTAGCAGACCTCCCCTTCTTGTTTGGCCTGCCTTCCCGAGCATCCACCACCTGCCCAGATCGGCCCTTTAGCTAGAGCTGATGCTCCTCCTGCCCTTCTAGGTCGGACTCATCTATCTTTACAAAGTCAACACCCTCTTGCGCAGGTTGAGATGATGGTGAGACTAAGACCTCATTAGATTGTCCAGCCAAGGCCTGGATCTCAGACGCACCCAGGACGGTTCCTGCAGCTCAAACAATTGGAGGCTCTACAGTTACAGTCCTCTCAGACCCCTGACTCTGGTTAAGATCAACAACTTCCACTTTTTCCTTAGTCGCATCTGCAAGATTTTAAGCAAAATCGGCCACTGCAATGAAAACAACATAGAACGTAGTCGCCTCTTGATCGCAAAAGTTAGAAGCGAAAAACTAAATCAGAAGGAGATCCTACAAGTTTTATACTCATCATCGCTGAGTTCCACATATGGGTCAGGACCAGCCAGGGAAAGCTGAGCTGAGTTGATCAGCTCAGACGAGTATTTCCTCATGTTGAGCCAGATACCCGACTCTCGCATATCCTTCAGTAGCTTAGGACTGACACTCTTAGGACAAGAATCCTTAGAATGGTCGGCCGTGTTCCACCTACCCATGTTAATCTCCCCCTCAGGACGGACAAAGAAGAACCTACTCTTCCACTGCCTGTACGAGGATTCCTCTTTCGAAAGAATGGGGACGCTATTTAAAGAATCACCCCGGCGTGGGAAGTAATACAACCCGGGCAGGTCCTTCACTTGTTTGCATTGATAAAAAGTCCAGAATAGCCTCACCGTGAATTTCCGTGAACCCAATGATAGCCCTCACACCATTAGGGACTATCTGGGCAGTCCCCAACTCATAATAATCAAGAATGGCAAGAAAGTCATGGTTGAAAAGGACACTAAGACCAAAGTCTAACTGTTCCTTGTACACCATACAATATCCCTCTGGAGGGAGCGTATAGTCTCGTATTTATCCAATACTTGTTAGAGAAACACATCATGTCCCCATGAGTCAGTGTGGTATTTATACTATGGCTACCTGCTTGTGACCTCAAAGCCATGTGCGCTTTCAAGGATAACACAAACCTAGAAGTTCCTGAGGAAGAACTAGGAGCAGAAAAGGAAGAAGGCAATTGGGGGGCTAAAACTAGGTATTCTAGTCCTCTATGGTTTATCAATGGCGGAGGTTCCGGAAGAAGTGGCTGAACCCTAAAATCGCAACTCCCGCTCTCTGAATCAGACTCGAATATAAACTCATTTTCTACGGATCTACAAGTAGGGGTCGATGCCCTCATCAACAAAATGAAGAATTAAAGCGATAAAAGCAAGAGCTTACTTGTAATAATAGAGGTTGAGAATAGGAAGAACGATTGGCAATGACACTAATTTCCGGTTTAATAGCCAGGAATTCCAACGTGTGAGAAGACATGTGATACTCTGGGGGTTATAAGCCCAAGCACGATCTTGGGGCACAAGCCCACTACGTAAGCAGAAACGCCTCGATTCTCAGGATGTTATGACAGTTTCTAATGCTAACTCTGCTTCTTGACCGAGCTAGCCCTTGTGAAATTTCCATTAGTCTAATAGACAGAGCTGAACTCCACCTGTGTCGGATCCGACCCGACCATCGAAGCTCGGGCAGATCTGGAGGGCTTATGACGAGGGTCGGACTAGCCCTTGTCACGTGTCATTCATGGAATGGCCGCATAATAAATGAAGGGAGAGAAAAGTGACAACATTAAAGGCCAGAAGCCCAATATCGAGCTGTAGATCAGGCCAGAACCCCAGGTGGGAGGTCTGTCCCATTCTCCTGATCAGACCACCGCAGGCCGGCTCGGTCATATCAGAGTTCGGGTTGTGCAGCTAAAGTCGTAACGACCTGAGGAGCTTACCGCAGGTCGGTTGGAGCTTTCCTTATCCACATTTAACATATTTCTATATTATAGGATAAACATGGAAATAATCCCACGGTATAATGACACTGATCTTGTCATTTATAGGTATTCATAACTATCTCTAAATCAAAGGGATTCAACCAAGATAATCCTTAGGGACTAAGAATACCGATTCCTTGTTGGACTAGAAAACGGGTGAGACGCCCCCTATATAAACAATCCTTAAGGAACTACGAAGGTCTTCATTCCTGAATTATGATGGAATTGGGAAAATTACCTAGGCTCATTCTAAAATATACACCAAAACCATCCGATCGTCAAATTGTTCTTGTATTAGTTGTCAAAGAAGTAATTACTGCCCGGATTTATACACGATGATATGCGATCGTTACAATTACAACCTATAATTGTCGTTGTATTTTCAATTGTTACTTGCATGTTAGTAATACTACGGTTTCGCTTGTGCATCTTCATATATCGCTTCATCTTCGGTGGTCTTTGTTATATCATTTTCAAGTGTCATTGCATCTTCAATTAATTGTCACTGTCTCTTCATTTATGTCCGTCATTGCAAGTTTAGATCATAAGTGCCACTACATTCAGTGTGTCACTGTATCACAATTAGCTATTGAAAAAAATTTCTAAAAAATAAACCATTGAAAAATAATTCGAGTTTCAGAAATTACATCGTAAAATATCAAATGATATATCATAATAAAGAGGGGAAAAATATGACTTGTGGTGAAAAAATTATGATAATTGTGGTGAAAAAAT
Source organism: Gentiana straminea (assembly GCA_036785695.1). NCBI lineage: Eukaryota > Viridiplantae > Streptophyta > Magnoliopsida > Gentianales > Gentianaceae > Gentiana > Gentiana straminea. The sequence continues at coordinate 6,128,716 of JAVUPR010000326.1, read as the reverse complement.
ATGACTTGTGGTGAAAAAATACGCGTCATATTCTTTTCTAATTCTTTTCCTCCCCTTTTTTTTTTGGAGCGAGAAAACGCTTAATGTTGCCTCTTTCTTTCTTTCTTGTAATTTTTTAATGTTAGATTGAGGTTAATTTTGTCCATGTATTAATTTTTTGTCCTTAAAATAAATGAAAAGTTTAAGCTATCATATTTGCCTAATTGTATTGATTTTGTGTCGTTTTGGCCTATTACCCCTTAATTTTATGCATGTCGAGCGTTATTTTCCAGATAAGAACTCGGTATCCGGGAACGAACGTCACATTATGTTTATTCGGCTGGTTTCGTTTAGCTTTTGGTGGCGGTGCCCCCGAGCCCCCACGATTGCATGTTGCTCCCTTGACCCCCGTGAATGGTTGCCGCCTCCTCGACCCACTATGACCTGACCAGAGACGTCGATCCCTATTTCATTGCGGCAACATTTATCTGGACAGCAACTCCATTGCCACAATCACTAAAAAATGCAAATAATGAAAAAAAGATATAACAATGATATATGCATTTGTAATAAAAAATTACGGAAGTAGTAAACACACAAAGACACACACCGAAAAGGAAAGTCACATAAGAGTGTGTGTGTGTGTTAGTGTGTATGACATTGACTTAAATAATTTTTACATTAACCCATTAACTCTTTTTCTATATGTTGTCATGCTAATGAGTTTTTCAAAATTCACAAATTGGATGTACAAACATTTGTTGAAGAGACGAATTTTCCCTCGAAATTACCAAACCCTAGCTATGCCACAATTACTCTCGCTCGCCGCTCCTATATATAAAGTGAAAACTAATACCCAAATGAAATTTAGTGGAAATTTCCTCGAAATTTCTGTGCAATTTCTGACCCTTTCCCATAATGACTCTCGCCGCTCCAATATATAAAGTGAAAACCTATACTAAAACATTCAAGAATTCTTGCAACCATCTATTTTTCTGTAGATTTTGTAAGGGAAAATGAAAACAATTCATTTTATTCTAAAGATTATGTTCGAAGGCTTATCGTTAATTTTTTTGTACCAGATAGATTATAGTTCTTGACATATCATAGCGAAGGCATTCATTTCAAGTGTTGTTGGTGGAGATGTAATCGTTGCCTTACGTTTACCACAAGATGTAATGTAAAAGGCATGCCGATAACATCTTCGCTATGATATGTCATGAACAATGATCTATCTCTTCAAAACTCTTGTAAAGCGTCAAAAGAAGCTCAGAATATTGCTGCGGAAATTGATTTTCAAAGCTTGTCTTCTTTGATGAGTATGATTGTGCTGCTTGCCTCACCCCGCCCTGCCTGTTCCTGGTTAGTTTTTCATTCTAATTTATAACAGCAAAAGATTTTCCTAAAGGTGAGACTACTTGACCCTTTTTTTCTTTTCGGTGAAACTAAAAATGCTGATTAATTATCATGGATTTTTTTAAAACCGTAAGCGAGTTTAGAGACGCCAGAAAAGATTTCTCAAACATCTCTTCCGGCTGTCTGGAGGCCAATGTGATCTACAAAATTTTGCTCTGCAAGGTGATTTTTTCTTGCCCAATTTTTCATGATACACTTGAGTTTTTATTTTTCTTATTATAGTAATTGTTTAGCATTTGGAAGAAAGACAACTTTCATCTGGTACTTCAAATTGAGTTCAAATGTCTAGGTACATTTGCTATTTCATAATAGGTAAATGTGAAGAAGAGCTTAAAAGGCTAAAATATTGGTTTTCTTTTGATTAATTTCCTTTTGTACGTAGTTGATGCGGGCATGTCTGATGCGGAGCTGTCGGATTCCAGATTAATTGCAATTGAATACAAGGACAAAAGGGAATGTTCAGGCATGTTGTAGTATTTTGGCCGTAACGTTTAGCTCCAATGTGTGTTTTGCATGCACGACGGTGTAATTTGTTTACCGGATCCTTTATGGCTCACTTAGCGCTACGACACCTGGAGTTTGAGGGCGTTACAAGTTGTATCAGAGCCGACTACCAGATGAATTTAAGTTCCACACTATGAAAGACGGAGGGGCCACATTTAGAATCCTCTGGTTGGGATGAATTTGAGAATAGTCCTGGCGAGGATGCCCATTGCTTATAAGGGGAAGAAAGTGATATCCCATATCGACATTGCTTATAAGGAGGGAAAATGTGATATCCAACATTAAGAATATGGGAGAAGCATTACCTCATAATAAGAGTGAGACATGAAAGTCTTGTCAACCCGGATTAGCCTTTTTAGGTCAAATGAGAATGACGGTCTAAACAGTTAACCGGGTCATGTATGTCTAACTTAACGATACCAGACCCAGGTTTTAGGGACGTGACATGTACATACCGACTTATGGACATGCTGACGGAAGCAAGATCAAAGGCCCATGCTGCTAAGATTTTTGTCTAAGCCCTGAACTTCTTGCATCCAGATACGGTTCTCATTCAATCAAGTCAAGTATTATTTTGTATTGAAGATATGTAATGATTAAGATTTTCATCCAATAAGAATACAATGCAATGACAGTTTAGAAGGATGATACATACTTGACATGTTTGAGTACACTACAAGAAAAATATTTTTTTTCTACATTAGTGTTTTCTACACACACAAAAAAAAGGTTGCTATATACTTACTTTTATCCACAATAGTGTGGAAAATGAGTCTAGCTAAGTTTATATTAGCCTCACTTTTTTCTTGTTGTGGCAAAAACTACAGTGGCAGAAGAGTGTTTTTTGTGTAGTGGTAGTTCGGTTTGTATAACTATTCTTTAATGCTTGTGTTAAATATTTAGTTATATTTTTTCCTTTGTGTAGTAAATTGATCATGTACTATCCATGTCTTCCTTTATATAATACATACACACACACTCTTAACATATAGGATCTGATCAAATACTTGAGCTATGAGGAAATTTGAAGTTCTATGTTCTCTCAAGCACACATCAAACAACTTGTGTTATGAAACTGTTAAAAACGGTTGTAAAGGATGTTAGATGTTAATTATTAGAAGTCATTTAATTGGTGAGGGAGGTCGAGCATGTTCGATAAATTACCGGTTTAACGTGTTGTTTAAAATTAAAACAGATAAATGCACATTAACACAACCACACAATTCGTATGAAGTAATTTAAGACTAAAAATGATAAAAATAAGACAAGAATTAAAACTTATGTATTGAGGCAAGTATTGAACTCTATCTTTAAGACGAATTTGCTTCAAATTCATGCCCACGGTTCTCGTAATCGCCTCCCAAGATACAAAAATTATATCATTCTGATCAGTTGGCACTTTAAATGAATCAGAAGTTGTGAACTCAAAATCTTGGCTAGTAATCTCCACAATGACCTCTTTAAGATATGAAGAATTTGTTCATGGATGTATTCAAAATCAGTATTGGCGCCTTAGTAAATTGTATTTACAGAGTTTTTTAACGGTAAAGGAAAAACCTGAAATGTCTGCCTTAATTTTCATTCAATGTAGAGAATTTTTAAGTAAAATTTAAATAGATGTTTCCCTTCAGGTTTGGTTGCGCCGGTTCAAATAAATCAGAACCATCCAATTGAAAGGGTACAAATTGCACCAATTCATAATAACTAAACCATCATCAAACAAACCAAAAGGGTATTGGTAGCTCCAATTCGGTTCCCTTCAAAATATCGGTATTCATTCATCAATATTCTCCAACAATCCCGCACATGAATGAAAATTATTGCAAATGCAATGTAGACTTTGAAGACATTACAAACGGAAATCTATCGCATCGTGAGAGGTGGTTTTCTATCTTGAACATTTTGTAGTAGACTATCATTGGACATATTCGGCTAAGCAATAAACTAAGTCATGAATTGCTCAGACTTTGGTGTATGCCTAGACAATGATACCAACATAATATACCTCTTTGGTGTATGCCTAGACAATGATACCAACATGAATTGCTCAGACTTTGGTGTATGCCTAGACAGTTTTTGTGGTATTTAATTTATATGATTATATGTATATGGTATAAAAATAAGATTTGATTTAGAAGGTATAAGGTAAGGGAAAAAAAAATAGGACTAGGTTTAGATTGTTCAATGGTATAAGGTAAATATAAATATATAGCTTCAAACATGTCCTGAAAACGTGACCATTAGGCCACCATAGCATTCTAATGAAAATAAGAAGATTTAAAGACATATATTAATACAATTATACAAAAAAAAAAAAAAAAAAAAAAAATTCAAATTTTGGGGTGGTCTCACCACCCCCTTCCTTATTGGGTCTAGCCTTGACTGCATGTTCTGATTTTTGGAACTAATTAATGTCACTGCATAATTTGTTCAGCTGTCACTACATCTTCAATTGTCAATGTTTCTTCAATTGTCTTTTGTCAAAACATTTTCATATGTTTTGCAGTTCAATTGTCAATTTCAATTGTATCCGTCATAAATATTCAGATCTTAGCGACTTCACTGCCATTGCATCCATTGTATGTTAATGCATTAGTGGTGTACTTTAAAAAAATTTCGATGTTTAGAAATTACGTCGGAAAATATCAAATAAGACATCTAAATAAAGAGTCCGAAAAAAATATGAAATATGGTAAAAATATTATGAAGAATGGATGTGTAGATAAAAAAAATAAGGATGTCCAAAAAGTTAAGTACGGGAGTGAAAATAAAATGTTTTTTTTTTTCGCTTTTTTGTCTTAAATGTGGCCAGGACTCTTTTTTTTCCCTGAAGAAAGGCGCTTAACTTTTTTTTTTTTTTTTTTTAATTTATAAAATTGGTGTTATACATATACTCGTATTACGTGGATGTACATTAGATATAATATATATCCCCTTCGTATAAAGTACTTGCCCACAGCTAGTTTACTTAATAACTAAGTGTCGACGCAAGCACAACAAAGTGGATAAGATTCGACACAAATATAAGATATGATCGACGGATGTTGTTACACTATAAAGCCACGTGTAACATGTCGTGTCTTTATTAAATGATACCGCGTTGGATAATTATCTAACCAATAATAGTAACGTGATTGACATTTGCCATACACGACCAATCACATGGGATCATATGGTGTTCTTAGCCAACTCTCGCTTGTGTGTGTATATATATACATGCAACTGAAGTTTTGTAGTGATAATAATAAGATGGACCAACTTTGAAGTATTATCTTTTACTTCCCTTTTGTCATAAATATATTATACGTGATATATAATATAACACATTATTAAGACGAGCCTCTATCGAATGAGCGTGTCTTAAAATATTCCTTATACCAACTATGGATTTCAATCCTCATCTATAGTTTTGTTGTTGAGAATTGTAACGCCCCGTTTCCGGACATCGAGTCCTTATCCGGAAAAGGAACGTTCGGCACGTATAAAATAAAATAAATTCACTTTATACGTAAGCCTCTACTACGTAGTATCAAAAATAACGCATAGAAGCAAAAGACTCGGGTAATTTTTTTCAAATAACCAAGAATAGAAACTCAATAACTAAAGAATGAAATGTAACATGTATTAATTGGAAAAAGAATCAACGAAAACCAAAAGTACGAACTCCAAAATGTACTAAAAAAAAAACTACAGAGTTTCCTACAAACTTCCAAGCCTAACAAATGATAAATAAAAACATAAATAATGAAACTCTTCAACTCTGGCGTCATCAAACGTCGTCATCGAAGTCCTCCTCGAACTCTGAATTTACCTGGTCGTCTTCTCTCTTCCAAACACATAAATAAACTTGCATTTGAGGTAAGTACATTGTACACAGTAAGAAGTAGAAGCTACAATTTAATTAAGGTTTATTATCGAGTTTTAATAAAAGGTTTATCTTTACGAGACCGTGTCAATGTAGGGTTCATTTCATGCCCATCGACACGTCATGACTATACGTTTCTAGCTTAGCATATCTTGGTTACGTCATTACTCAAGGACATTGTGCATGATGAAAATTCCACCACGAGATATTCTTGCCAACTACGGTGATTAGCACCGGTAGTCCCGAGATCTCCCCGGTATGCATATACGTTCGATGGATTTCCTCCACTACCCTTCAGCCTTTTGAGCTAGTAGCATTGTCCACCTTTTATGAACGTATCACATCGCCGATATGAAATAGTGCCTAACCGAGAATAAGTGACGTTTTAGCTTTTACTACACTTATGTAATTATTAATGTGCATTAACTAGCCACTTAAGCGTTTTCAGAATAAACTCACCTTATCAACTCTACTCCCTCACTTAAACAGCTAGACATCACATCATATCAATTACACGTACATTGATGAACTCTAGTTCATCAAAGCACAAGCCCTTTCATTCCCTTCCGACGGTCCCGAACTTCAACTCCCTTTAAGAGTACGTCCGGTGCCAGAACCAAACGCATCAGAAACTTAATCGGGGCTTGTTCATGTTTAATTAGTGTTATTAGGCCAAGTTACAACGTTTAACTTCTCATTAAAAGGTTTAAACATCATTTTATTAAAAACACGGGGGTAATACATGCACATCCTTGTGGAATGCGTGCGCATTCCCTGCTTAAAACATGCTAATAACTCTCTGTTCAAACAATGCGTGAGCATTGTTCTCAATGTGTACGCATTCCCTGACCAGAACCTAAGCTGAAAGACACAGCCCAACCAATGCGTGCGCATTGTTCATGCTGGGGCATCCTGCACAACTCTGAACCAACAATGCGTGCGCATTCCCTTGAATGCATGCGCATTCCCTTGAATGCGTACGCATTGATCCCGCTCGTAACTAACCTAGGCCATCTCCGTACCGGGAATGCGTGCGCATTGCTAGTCAATTCGTACGCATTCTACGCAAAAACCCTAATAACCTGATTTTCATCTCTCTACGATCTCTACTAGATTCCAAACATATTGTACATGATTTATAACAGAAAAGCACAACTTTCTCAGATCTTTACATCCCATAATCCATAATCAACATCTAAATAGAACCTTGATATGAAAACGCTTCAAAAAAACATTACCTAACTACTCTAAACCATAATTAGATTGTAGGAAGAGCTTCTTACCTTTTCGTAAGCTAATTCCAAATCCTAAACTTAGAAAACTTGTAGTAACTTGCTCTTTTTTTTGCAAAAACCTATGTGATCAAACCATAATTAAATTAGATACGATCACAAGCTTCTAATCACAACAAACTACGATGTGATGAGTTTGAATCCATCAAACTCGAACAAGAACAAAACTAGGGCTTAAACATACCTTAAGAAAGCTCAAACTTTCTGATGTTGAATCGACGCTCTCGTCACGACGATCCCGTTGCTCTACTCTGATCTGAAAACACTTGAAATCCGACTTAGCAACTGAAAGAGAATCTCTCAGCCCTAATCCTTGCTCTCACACGTAGGAATAAAGATTAGGAGGTTGAAAATCTGATTCAAAAGGTTAGAGAAACTGGTTGGGTTTATTTTCCTTAAATAGGAAAAATCCCAATAATTAACCTAAATCCTTATTTTCCTTAATTACCCTTACTAATCAGATTTTCTTTTCCTTAATTTATACATATATCACGATATATATATATATATATATATATATATATATATATATATATATATATAAGGAAAATCCCAATAATTAACCTAAATCCTTATTTTCCTTAATTACCCTTATAATTAATGAGATACTTAAACTCCGAATGCAAGGAATCGAACCCAATACTTCGTTTTCGCAAAATGACACGTCTGACCTTTCCCGAAAATCGGAATATTACATTCTTTCCCCCTTAAAAGGAGTTTCGTCCTCAAAACTAGATATACCAGATAAGTCCATAAAATTGGAAACTCGCTGATCATATCGTCCTCGACTTCCCAAGTAGCTTCATCCGGTGAATGATTGCTCCATTGAACCAAAACCAAATGGATCATTCTTCTCTTAATCATATTTTCTCGACGGTCCAAAATTCTGAGCTAGATTATCTTGAAGAACTTCTGGATCAACTGTGGTTTCAATGTCCGTCTTGGTCAAACACTTCTTCAACATCGAAACATGGAACACGTTATGGACTCTTGACATTGATTCCGGTAGCTTAAGTTTATAAGCCCAAGGTCAAACTCTTTCAAGAATATCAAAAGGTCCAATATATTTAGGGCTTAGCTTTCCCTTTTGTCCAAAGCGTTTCACTCCCTTCATCGGTGAAGCTCGTAGATAAACTCTCTCACCGACTTCAAGCTCTAAAGGCCTTCTTCTAACATCTGCCCAACTCTTCTGTCAATCTTGAGCTGCCTTCAGATTCTTCTTAACCAACAAAACTCTTTCCTTAGCTTGTTCAACTAACTCCGGGCCGGTGACTTGTCTTTCCTCGACTTCATCCCAAAACAAATGCATTCTACATCTTCTTCCGTACAAAGCTTCAAACGGTGGCATGCCTATGCTTGCGTGATAACTGTTGTTGTAGGCAAACTCCGCTACAGGTAGGTAATCATCCCATGATCCGCCTACTTCCAAAACACAAGCTCTCAACATGTCTTCAAGTGTTTGGATGGTCCTCTCTGACTGTCCATCTGTCTACAAACCAACCTCGTACCAAAAGCTTGCTACAAACCTTTCCAAAACCGACTAATGAACCGATTATCTCGATCCGAGACTATAGAGATAAGTACTACGTGTAACTTCACTCTATTATCCAAGTATAGTGTGGTCATCTTTTTCAAGGGCATATCAACCTTAAATGGTAAGAGATGAGCGGATTTGGTCAATCTATCCACAATCACCCAAATCGCATCATGTCCGCCCTTTGTCTTAGGTAAACCGGTGATGAAATCCATCGTGATCTTATCCCATTTCCATTCAGGGATATCCAACGGCTTAAGCATTCCTCCTGGTCTTCTATGCTCGCTTTAACCTTCGGCAAGTATCACACTCGAAACTTAGCTATTTCCACTTTCATCGAGGGCCACCAAAACTTTTCCTTCAAGTCTCTGTACATTTTAGTAGCTCCTGGATGAACCGCAAAAGCAATCCTATGTGCCTCTTCCATAACTCTTTGTCTCAAATCACTAACATTGGGCACACACAACATATCCTGGTACCAAAGGTTCCCATTCTTATCTAACACATAACCTACTATAGGATTTTCTCTTGCAACACGCTTCAAATCAACCAAAACTGGATCTTCATCTTGCTTCTCCCGAATATCATCCATCAACTCCGATCTTGCTAACAACGGTGCCAAAAACTGCCGATCTTCAATCTGATCCAAACTTCGGATTCTCAGCCCATCTAACCTCTCTACCATATCTTCAACGCTTGAAACTGCAAACACCGGTATTCTGCTCAAAGCATCAGCCACTACATTGGCTTTACCTGGATGGTACTGAATATCCAAATCGTAATCCTTTACAAACTCTAACCATCTCCTCTGCCTCATATTCATATTCTCCTGAGTGAAGAAATACTTTAAACTTTTGTGGTCGGTGAAAATCCTAGCCTTAACTCCATACAAGTAGTGCCTCAAGGTCTTTAAGGCAAACACTACTACTGCCAACTCTAAGTCATGTGTTGGGTAATTCTTTTCATGCACCTTCAACTGTCTCGATGCATAGGCAATTACTTTTCCTCCTTGCATCAACACACAACCTAAACCCCGTCCCGAAGCATCCGGAAAAACGTCGTAGTTATCAAAGATCTCCGAAACTACCAAAACTGGGGCTGTAGTCAACTTCTTCTTCAACGTTTGAAAAGCCTCTTCACACTCACTGGTCCACTCGAACTTCACATTCTTTTGAGTGAGCCGAGTAAGTGGTGTAGCTATCTTTGAGAAGTCCTGTACAAACTTCATATAATAGCCAGCCAAACCGAGAAAACTTCTAACCTCTGAAACTGTAGTCGGTCTGGACCACTTTTTCTCTGACTGCTCCTCGCCTCTGACTGCCTCTGACTGCTCCTCGCCTCCACCAGTCCACCCTCCGGCACAGCCGGCTCCTCGCCTGAGTCACCTCCACCTCCGGCAAGATTCAAGATTGGCGCAAAGCATTGAAAGCAATAAGGTAAAACATAAAATAAAAGCACTCCCCTAATCCCCTTTCATCTAATCATCTTTATAAATTATAATAGGTTCGTTTTATTAGTTGATTTTGTTACTTGTTAATTGTTAGCTGAAAAAATTTATTGCTTGGATATGAAATACAATGTTGCTTGGATAACCAGTTTGTGCTAAATGCTAATAAACAATTTTAATTTGAATGATTTATAGGAAAATTTTGTGATGACGGATATCAGAAAGTTTATGACTACACGAAAAGTGTTAGAGGATGTAGAAACAAGATTAAGGGAGGGTGCCTCTTCGATGTTGGTAGTGCATTTGTCATTGCTAAAGAGTCTGTTGCCATAAAATCAGCTAGTAAAGAATATGTTGATGTGAGTAGTATCCCTGCAGATCCAACGAAAAGAAAAAAAAATCTGATTATCGCCCGAATCAACTTGATGAGATAAGGAGGGCTTATTTGATAAAAGGACCTTGTCAACCTCGTTCGCATAATTTCCCTTGGAGAAGCATAAGAAATAGACAACGTCGATTTAAGCCGGAGTGGTTTGATGAGTTCTCAAATTGGTTAGAGTATAGCGTGAAAGAAGATAAAGCATATTGCTTGTGTTGTTATTTATTTAGAGATCAAATTAACAATAAAAAGGTGGGGGTGGAGGGACATTTATAAGTAAAGGATTTTGTGGGTGGAATAAGAAAACCACTTTGGATGATCATGTTGGTGGTGTTAATAGTGCCCATAATTTGGCGGTAATTAAGTAAGTGTCATGATCTAATGAACCCAAACCAAGCCATTGATCTTTCCTTTCATAAACAAACACAGGTTTCCGCACATGAATATAGGATTCGACTCAATGCTTCTATTGATGGTTGTAAATACTTGTTGCACCAAGGGTTGCCTTTTCGTGGTCATGATGAGTCGGAAAAATCTTTAAATAGAGGAAATTTCCTTGAATTGATTAAGGTAATTGCTGAATAAGCTGATTTGGTTGGTAATGTTGTTCTTAAAAATGCTTCAAAAAATAATCAAATGGTCTCCCTTGTCATTCAAAAGGATATTATTCATTGTTTTGCACAAGAGATTTTTAAAAGATACTTGAAGAGATTAATGGTGATTATTTTTCGTTGATGGTGGATGAGTCTAGTGATGTATCCGGTAAAGAACAAATGGCAGTGGTTTTTAGATTTGTTGACTCTTACGGGAATGTGAAAGAGAGGTTTATTTGTGTTATCCATGTGCAAGAGACTATGGCATTGTCTTTAAAATCTGCTATTGATAATTTGTTTGCTAAATTGGGTTTGAGTTTGATGTCAATCCGGGGTCAAGGCTATGACGGGGCAAGTAATATGTCCGGTGAATTCCATGGGTTGAAAGCTTTAATTATGAATGAGAACAAGTCTGCACATTATGATCATTGCTTTTCTCATCAACTTCAATTGGCTCTTGTTGCTGTGGCTGTAAAGAATTTAAAAATTGCGGATTTTTTCGTATGGTATCTTGCTTGTTGAATTTTGTTGGGGCTTCTTGTAAGCGTAAACACATGATTCGGGAAAGTCAAGCAAAAAAATTAGAAGAGGGAATTGCTAGTGGTTTGATTGACAAGGGAAAGGGATTAAATCAAGTGTTGAGTCTTATAAGAGCCGGTGAAAACAGTTGGGGGTCTCATTATATATCATTGATGAACTTGGAAAGGTTGTACTCTACTATTACTGAAATTCTTGATTTTGTTATAGTTGAAGGTAGAGATGTGTATAAAAAATGTGAAGCAAAAGGTTTGTTGAAGTATTTCAAGTCATTCAAATGTGTTTTCTATTTGCAAATGATGTTGCTTATATTATCGATTTCAAATGAATTGACAATAGCTTTGCAAAGAAAAGATGAAGCCATTTTGAATGCTATGTCACTTGTTAAAGCCGTCAAGGAGAGATTACAAGAGGTAAGAGATGATGGTTGGGAAGGTCTCTTACAAAAGATCACCACATTTTGCAATAAACATGGAATTGATTGCTTGTATATGGCTGCTTCTAAGAATTCTCGGTGTAAAGGTAACATTACAAATGATTTTCATTATCGTGTGGAAACCTTCTATGCAACTATAGATATGCAACTTTTGGAGCTTAATAAGCGATTCAATGAGATTAATTCCGAGCTGCTTCGTATTGCTTGTTTGAGTCCTGCTAATAATTTTTGTGCGTTTGATGCAAAAAAGTTGGCAAGGCTAGCTCAATTTTATCCTGATGACTTCTCTCGAGTTGAGTGCTCGACACTTGAAAACCAATTACCGACCTATATTTTGGATATACGAGGAGATGACGGTTTAGTTAATTGAATGGGCTTGGCAATCTATCTACAATGTTTGTGGAAACAAGAAAACACTTGGTTTATCCACTTGTGTATCGACTTTTGAAGTTAGCATTGGATTTACCGGTTACAACAACAACTGTGGAAAGATGCTTCTCTGCAATGAGAATTATCAAGACGGATTTACGGAACCGGATTCATGATGATTTTCTGAATGAATGTCTTGTTTGTTTTATCGAAACCGAGTTGTTTAATGGTATTAAAAATGATGCCATAATTGAACGATTTCAGAAAATGAAAAAGCGTAGAATATCGTTGTAGTTTTACGGTTGTATGATGAAACATTTTGTGTTTTAGGATTTAACGGTTGTAATTTTTGAACTATGTATTTCAATAAAATATTATGTCATTTTGGACCCGGTCAAATTCTTTTCTGGCTCCGCCACTGTATGTGCATCCATGCATAAAATGACCCTTCAACTAGAACTTAATTTACCAATATGACCCTTCAACTAGAACTTAATTTACCAATAACTTCAGTATTTTTCAACTTTAAAAACTATTCAACCCAGTTACATAAAGATAAAATTTACATGGTTTTTCCCAAATGTCTAGAATTCTTTGTAAGGCTTCTCGACCTAGAAATTTTCCACTTCAAAACTTAATGGAACATAGGGGATTTTCCACTATTTCGTCTTCAGTAATTTATATAAGACGATAGAGGCTATAAGGGGTAAAGCAGGAATAGCATTACGATTTTCAGCTATAAAGATTGTTGCTAGGTGTGTAATCGAGCCGAGTCGAGTCGATACTCCTTAGAGCTCGAGCTCGAGCTCGAGCTCGAGCTCAACTCGAGTAAAAAGTTCGGGCTTGAAACTCGGCTCGAGCTCGATTGAGCCATAAAAAGACAAGATCAAACTTGACTCGCTAAATACTCGATATAGCTTGGCTCGACTCGGCTCGTAAACTCGATTATTTTCCTAGAATTCATTTAATTTTTAATGAAATATGGCAAGAACGAACTCGACTCGAGTAATATTTTTTGAGTTATAAAAAATAATATTTTATAATAAATTTAATTAATTAAATAATTATTTAATCAAGCTCGATAAGCTTGCGAGCTACTCGATTACTATATTATAAAACTCGAGATCGGCTTGGTTAATTATTCGAGTAGCTTGACTCGAGCTCGAACTCGAAAAAAACCAAATCGAGTCATACTTTTTTGCAAGTCGAGTACGAGTAGCTCACGAGTAGCCCAACTCATTTACAGCCCCAATTCTTGGTGTGTTTGTCCATGATGATGTTGGAAATTGTCGGGTATTAATTCCGGGGTTTCCTCGTGACAATCTATTCAAGCTTCAGGAACAATAAAAACGATATAACAGGGGGTGGTTTGTATGAGTTTTAGATTGGATTTGAGATATTGTATCTCAAGTTGCCTACGTATCATGTGAATTAGTCAGGAATCAAGTCTCTCGTAGTTCTTTAAGGATTGTTTATATAGAAAGGCTTGAGCCCTAGGCCTGCATGGGCAGTGTCCTTGTTGGACTTTGATTTCGCATTCCCTAAGGAAGAGATAATTACGATTTTATCTTCTTAATTGTAGGAGATAATCATACTGATTTAAATATAGGATCAGAGCTTATATGGCTGAGGATTCTTTCCATGTTTATCTTATTTTAGTATGCACGTGGACTACTATGTTAAGGACTTCTCGGGCGACCTGTGGTGGACGGGAACATCCTGCCGAGCTAGCCGAGCTGACTCCCCTCTAGGGGTTCGGACTAGAGCTCGCGCCTACTTGTAGGCTAAGGCTGGGTCTTTGACCTTTAAGGTTCATATTTCCTTTATCTGTATTTATTGCTAAGTTGATGTGGAGATGACACGTGGCGAGGTGTTGGTCCGACCTCCGTCATAAGCCCCCTAGATCTAGCCGATATCTTGAGGTCAGCTCAGAACGGTAAATGTGGTGGCTCGGCACGGTCATCCAGGCACGGAGGTTTGTGAACTTGACCTGCCAGGTGGGAAGGACGACGTTATGACGCTGTCATAACTGTCCTAATATTTGAGGCATCATTGCCCACTAACTCGAATCGGGAAGGTTTCCGAGACGTGTTTGGGGCTTATAACCCCCGTCATGTCCGTCATTTCATCATACTGCTATCAAACCAGAAGATTGTGGCTTTGACGACTGCTCTTCTTCTACTCCCAACTTCACTTTTTTTGTTTGCAAGTAAGTCGTCTCTTCGCATCTGTTTGGAATTTGTTTTCCCTTCATCGCATGTTTCTTGTTATTCCCCTTAGTCAGTTTAATCGACGTCCACCGGAACCCTACAAACCGAGATGGCCGTTACCGGAAGTGGGGGCGTCAAATTCATTCTCTCTCAAGGAGATTAGATGAAATCTGTGAGCTTTATGGGATCGACAGAGAGAGATATGCACCCATGTTTCCTTCTGATGCACACCATTTTGTATATGACCCGCGGGAGGGGTTTTGCACCGTTCACAGGGAATACTTCGAGGTTGGCCTTAGGCTTCCTTTCTGTCCGGCTCTCCTTGCTGTGCTTTGTCATTTCGAGCTAGGGTTCTCTCAGAAAGCCCCCAATGATGTCAGGGCCATTATTGGGTGTGCTATTTGGTGCCGGTTAATTTGCTTCAAGTTTTATATATGTGAGGAGGTTTAGATACTTTCACCACCGTGTGGGGGTGAAGGACCACCCACGGTGGTATTACTTCTCTCTTATAACTGGGCGTTCGAGTAACGTTCCTATTATCCCTAAGGGAGGTACATCTCACAAACGGTGGAAGGAACGATTCTTTTTCATTCGGCATGACGATTATCCGGAGTTAAGTCGGTGGAACTCGGGGGAGTTAGGTAAACACGAATGCCCCGAGCTTGATGAAGATCTAGTGAAGGGGATCCATGAGTCATGATATTCTATTTTGTGGGATGACATGTATGACGAGTTGATCGCCGTGGATCGGTTAGAAGATGCGGGGCCCAGTCCATGGAATTCCTAAGTTCCTTCCTCATTTCTGTGTTACGACCGTGCTCATCTATCACTTTCATTCTTGTGATTTGTTTTTTCCAAAAGAAGAGCAGATCTTTGTTCGGGGGACTCGGTCGGGCCCGAAGTTTTCCGAAGATGTGGGGAAAGCTGGTCGGCTTCAAGTCCATGGAATTCCTAAGTTCCTTCCTCATTTCGTGTTACGACCGTATAGCCGATCGAGACTTGTTTTTTTCTTTGTTCGGGGGACTCGGTCGGGCGAAGTTTTCCGAAGATTGGGCCGACACGCGGAGGGTCGGGTGAAGTTGAAGGGCTCCGTGGAGTCCAAAGACAAGGAGATCAAAGCTCTCAATGAAAAGCTTTAGACTAGGGAGGCCAAGCTGAAGGTTCTGGTAGATGAACTCACTGAGGAGAGGAAATGGAGGGAGCAGGCTACGGCTGAACTCCAAGCAAAACTGGCTGAACTGGAGGCCGGTGCTCTAGCTCGGGCTATTGAGACTATCCAGGAATATAAGGCTTCATAGCACTTTGCTAATGCTTTGAAGCTGCTACTCATCCCCGTCCTGAATCACGGATATACTCAGGGTGTGGATGAAGCCAGGGGTCAGTTTCTTGGCCTTGTCATACACACTCATCCCAAGAAGATTTATTATAAACCAGGAATAAGCAAGGTCTATGATGAGCATCTAAAAGAGTTCAAAGCGGAAGTGGGCATTGTGTCCAAGTACTCCACAAAAGTCTGATGCTACTACCAGCTCTTCAAAGCCCAAGCGAAATCCGAACACATAATCTTAGCTCCGTAGGGTTTATGGATTTGTACTTTTCGTTTCAAGTTTTTTGTTGTTTTTGTTTTAGAATTGTAATCCTCTTCTTTCTAATAATGAAAAAGAGTTTTATTTTAAGCAATTTTAAGTACTTACTTAAGCACTTTATTTGAATATTTTAAGTACTTGGTTTAAGCACTTGTATTGGTGGGGTATGCTTTACATTTCAAGTTTCTGAAAACAAATAATGAAGCAGAGTATAAATCCCTGATTACCAAGCTCAGGTTGGTAGTAAAACTTGGAGCAAGGAAGCTACATGTTTTCAGTGACTCCCTACTTTTGGTGAATCATGTTAATGGAGAATATGAGGCAAAAGAAGAGCCAATGAATAAGCATTTAGCGGTGGCCCATTCACTACTACATGAGTTCCATTCTGTGCAGATCGAACAGGTTTCTCGATCTCAGAAGAACAGGGCATATGTACTTTCAAAGTTAGCATCTAACTTTGTGTCAGATAAGAAAGTGTTAGTGGAACAACTATCAGAGGGTAGATATGATCAGAAAGTTGTTCAGCCAGTTACTCAGAAAAACACTTGGATGGATCCAATCGTATCCTATTTGAAGGATGGAATTCTTCCTGCAGATAAATCTCAGGCCCAAAAGCTATGGCTTTTAGCAAGCAGGTATTCTCTCTTTAATGAAATACTTTACAGAAAGTCTTACATATCTCCCAGGCATGGATGCACCTCAGAAGATGAAGGAAATTATCTTCTTTGAGAAATTCATCTGGGAATCTGTGGGAATCATTTTGGAGCAAGAACTCTAGCCAAGAAATGTCGTCTGTTTGGCTATTATTGGCCGACCATGCGGGGGGACGCAAAGAACTCGTACTAAAGTGCAAGTCGTGTCAGGTACACGATAATCTGTCTCACCAGGCTTCCTAGGTGATGGTCCCGATCGTATATCCGTGGCCCTTTGATCAATGGGGCATGGACCTAGTCGGACCATTTCCTCGAGATCTAGGTAATCTCAAGTTCATGGTCATAGCAGTTGACTACTTTACCAGGTTGGTAGAAGCCAAAGGCTTAACTACGATCACGGAAAAAGCTATCCAATTTTTTTTTCTTGGTAGAACATAGTGTGTAGGTATGGAATTCCCAAATCCCTGATCTTAGATAATGGAACTAAGTTCGAAGATAGAACTGTCAGAGCATTGTGCACCGAGCTGGGCATCACACAACACTTCACATCTGTTGGCCATCCTCGAGCAATTGGATAGGTTTAACAGACTAACAGGCAGATCAAAACTGGTTTGAAGAAGAGGCTATAAGAAGCATGATGAAATTGGGTGGAACATCTGCCCAACATATTATGGGCAAATCGAACTACTCCGAACTCGGCTACATGAGAAACACCCTTCTCCTTAGCATACGGATGTGAGTCAGTTATCCCCACTTAAATCGGGCTCTCATCCCCCGTAATTGAGCTTTATACCAAAGCACATCGATAAATCAAACTAAGACACTCGAAAAATGACCTAAAGGAAGCCCGAGATGTGGCTTTGATCAGAATGGCCAAGTATAAACAAAGTATTTCTCAGTACTACAACTCCAAAGTCAAGAACTCTTACTTCAAAGAAGGGGATTTGGTACTAGGAGGAATGAAGTGAGTAGATAGGGTCCTCAAGGTAAACTCGACCCGAACTAGGAAGGCCCCTACAAAGTGGTGAAATTTAATGGCAAGGAAGAATACCAGCTGGACGATGCAAATAGCAGGACCATACACCATAGCTAGAATGCCAACAACTTGCACAAATTTTATGTCTAGGACAGATTTGAGACTTATGTATTTATCTCTTTTTACTTCAATTTTCTTTTAATAAGATGTAATCGACATCAAAAGTTTTAAATAAAGTTTATTTTCATTATACATGATATGGTTTACTTAAGTTTGTAGGACAAATTTATAAAGTCTATACAGTAGACTCCGAACTGAGCTCTGCATGTCAGACTCAACAAGTTTGCAAAGGCAAACTCCCTAAGTCTGCAGGACAGAAAATTTGAACTGAGCTCTGCAGGTCAGACTCAACAAGTTTCCAAAGGCAAACTCCGTAAGTCTGCAGGAAAGACGATTCGAACTGATCTTTACATGCCAGGCTCAACAAGTTCTACAGGACATGCAATTCGAACTGAGCTCTGCTGGTCAGACTCTGCAAGTTTTCAAAGGCAAACTCCCTAAGTCTGCAGGACATACAATTCAATCTGAGCTCTACAGGTTAGACTCAGCAAGTTTGCAAAGACAAACTTCCTAAGTCTGCAGGACTGTCCGTTCAATTTAAGAAACCGCAGGTAAGACGGTTTCATCTGAATATGTATGCCATCCAAAACACTAAAGGTTAAGGTATGACATACTTAGGGGTAGAAGGGCACCCCACCACATCAAAAAAATGCTCAAAAGGGATCCAAGTAAGTACTTAAAATAATATAGAAGTATAGAAACTTAGAAAAATGGCATTCATATATAATTGTACAGGCTTACAACTTCAAGTTTTTTCAAAAGAAAAATATAAAAATACAGAATTCAAGGAAGCCTAAGTCCTAGGAGTTGGATTTTGTTGTTGTTCGGTTGTGGAAGGCTGGACCGAAGAAGAAGGAGTTGGCTTAGAGCCTTGACGAGAATGGTGGATTGCATACTTAGTGCCAATATCCTCCCCATTTTTGAACTCCTTCAATCGGTCATCATAGACCTTCCCAGAGCCAGGTTTGTACATGCTCCTGTGAGGAAGATCGGTAATGCCCAGGTCGGCAAACTGCACTCGAGCCTCATCAAGCCCCAAGGTATATCCCTGCCACATCACAGGGCCCAGCAACGCCTTCAAGGCCTCAGCAAACTATATTGAAGACTTATACTCATGCATATCTTGAGATATCTGAGCTGGCATAGCCGCCTCCAGATCATTCTTTTCAGCACAGATCTTAGCCACCCCTTGCTCCAACTCAGACTTCTCCCCAGTGTGTTTGTCAAAAACCGCTTGAAGCTCAACAGCACAATGGTCTTTAACTTTTCATAGCTCAGCTTCCTGAGCTCCGAGTTTCTCTTTCAGAGCTTTGATCTCTTCATCCTTGGACTTTCCTAAGTCCCTGTGCCTTTGCCGACTAGCTTGTAGCTCGACAATATTCCTCTTCATGGTTTCTTTGGTGTCTGAAGCTCCAGCAAGCCTCTTTAGCACCTTCTTACCAACTCGGGTCCTCTGCACGGCAATATGTCTACTGTGAGAAATGATATTAGAATGGAAAGGCAAAATAAAAGTAAGCAAAAAACTTACAACAATAGCTAACTCCATGTCGGTCATCTCGGACAACCGATCCTGCTCAACTAGAGCCTTTTTTCTAGGTTCTCAAAGTCCTGGTCTCAGGTAGGGTAGCAGACCTACCTTCTTGTTTGGCCTGCCTTCCTGAGCAGCCACCACCTGCCCAGATCGGCCCTTTAGCTAGAGCTGATGCTCCTCCTGCCCTTCTAGGTCGGACTCATCTATCTTTACAAAGTCAACACCCTCTTGCGCAGGTTGAGATGATGGTGAGACTAAGACTTCATCAGATTGTCCAGCCAAGGCCTAGATCTCAGACGCACCCAGGACGGTTCCTGCAGCTCAAACAGTGGAAGGCTCTATAGTTACAGTCCTCTCAGACCCCTGACTCTGGTTAAGATCAACAACTTCCACTTTTTCCTTAGTCGCATCTGCAAGATTTTAAGCAAAATCGGCCACTGCAATGAAAACAACATAGAATAGACTCAGCTCTTGATCAGTAAAAGTTAGAAGCGAAAAAGTAAATCAGAAGGAGATCCTACAAGTTTTATAATCATCATCGATGAGTTCCACATAAGGGTCAGGACCAGCCAGGGAAAGCTGAGCTGAGTTGTTCAGCTCAGACGAGTATTTCCTCAAGTTGAGCCAGATACCCGACTCTCGCATATCCTTCAGTAGCTTAGGACCGACACTCTTAGGACAAGAATCCGTAGAATGGTCGGCCGTGTTCCACCTACCCATGTTAATCTCCCCCTTAGGACGGACAAAGAAGAACCGACTCTTCCACTGCCTGTACGAGGATTCCTCTTTCGAAAGAATGGGGACGTTATTTAAAGAATCACCCCGGCGTGGGAAGTAATACAACCCGGGCAGGTCCTTCACTTGTTTGCATTGATAAAAAGTCCTGAATAGCCTCACCGTGAATTTCCGTGAACCCAATAATAGCCCTCACACCATTTGGGACTATCTGGGCAGTCCCCAACTCATAATAATCAAGAATGGCAAGAAAGTCATGGTTGAAAAGGACACTAAGACCAAAGTCTAACTGTTCCTTGTACACCATACAATATCCCACTGGAGGTTGATAGGCATAAGTGCCAGCAGCAGGGAGCGTATAGTCTCGTATTTATCCAATACTTGTTAGAGAAACACATCATGTCCCCATGAGTCAGTGTGGTATTTATACTATGGCTACCTGCTTGTGACCTCAAAGCCATGTGCGCTTTCAAGGATAACACAAACCTAGAAGTTCCTGAGGAAGAACTAGGAGCAGAAAAGGAAGAAGGAAATTGGGGGGCTAAAACTAGGTATTCTAGTCCTCTATGGTTTATCAATGGCGGAGGTTCCGGAAGAAGTGGCTGAACCCTAAAATCGCAACTCCCGCTCTCTGAATCAGTCTCGAATATAAACTCATTTTATACGGATCTACAAGTAGGGGTCGATGCCCTCATCAACAAAATGAAGAATTAAAGCGATAAAAGCAAGAGCTTACTTGTAATAATTGAGGTTGAGAATAGGAAGAACGATTGGCAATGACACTAATTTCCGGTTTAATAGCCAGGAATTCCAACGTGTGAGAAGACATGTGATACGCTGGGGGTTATAAGCCCAAGCACGATCTTGGGGCACAAGCCCACTACGTAAGCATAAACGCCTCGATTCTCAGGATGTTATGACAGTTTCTAATGCTAACTCTGATTCTTGACCGAGCTAGCCCTTGTGAAATTTCCATAAGTCTAATAGACAGAGCTGAACTCCACCCAGGTCAGATCTGACCCGACCATCGAAGCTCGGGCATATATGGAGGGCTTATGACGAGGGTCGGACTAGCCCTTGTCACGTGTCATTCATGGAATGGTCGCATAATAAATGAAGGGAGAGAAAAGTGACAACATTAAAGGCCAAGAGCCCAATATCGAGCTGTAGATCAGGCCAGAACCCCAAGTGGGAGGTCTGTCCCATTCTCCCGATCAGACCACCGCAGGCCGGCTCGGTCATATCAGAGTTCGGGTTGTGCAGCTAAAGTCGTAACGACCTGAGGAGCTTACCGCAGGTCGGTTGGAGCTTTCCTTATACACATTTAACATATTTCTATATTACAGGATAAACATGGAAATAATCCCACGGTATAATGACACTGATCTTGTCATTTATACGTATTCATAACTATCTCTAAATCAAAGGGATTCAACCAAGATAATCCTTAGGGACTAAGAATACCGATTCCTTGTTGGACTAGAAAACGGGTGAGACGCCCCCTATATAAACAATCCTTAAGGAACTACGAAGGTCTTCATTCCTGAATTATGATGGATACGTAAGCAACTTGGGAAAATTACCTAGGCTCATTCTAAAATATACACCAAAACCATCCGATCGTCAAATTGTTCTTGTATTAGTTGTCAAAGAAGTAATTACTGCCCGGATTTATACACAGATGATATGCAGCATCGTTACAATTACAACCTATAATTGTCGTTGTATTTTCAATTGTTACTGCATGTTAGTAATACTACGGTTTCAGTTGTGCATCTTCATATATCAGTTCATCTTCAATGGTCTTTGTTATATCATTTTCAAGTGTCATTGCATCTTCAATTAATTGTCACTGTCTCTTCATTTATGTCCGTCATTGCAAGTTTAGATCATAAGTGCCACTACATTCAATGTGTCACTGTATCGCAATTAACTATTGAAAAAAATTTCTAAAAAAAAACCATTGAAAAATAATTCGAGTTTCAGAAATTACATCGTAAAATATCAAATGATATATCATAATAAAGAGGGAAAAATATGACTTGTGGTGAAAAAATTATGATAATTGGAAGTGTAGATCAAAAGATACGGATATTCCAAAAATTGAGTTGGAGAATTAAATAATAATTTATTTTTTCATTTTTTGTTGTTCTTTTTTTACATGTTTGTTTGTTTGTTTTAAGTAGAATACGCGTCATATTCTTTTCTAATTCTTTTCCTCCCCATTTTTTTTTTGGAGCGAGAAAACGCTTCATGTTGCCTCTTTCTTTCTTTCTTGTAATTTTTTAATGTTAGATTGAGGTTAATTTTGTCCATGTATTAATTTTTTGTCCTTAAAATAAATGAAAAGTTTAAGCTATCATATTTGCCTAATTGTATTGATTTTGTGTCGTTTTGGCCTATTACCCCTTAATTTTATGCACGTCGAGCGTTATTTTCCAGATAAGAACTCGGTATCCGGGAACGAGCGTCACATTATGTTTATTCGGCTGGTTTCGTTTAGCTTTTGGTGGCGGTGCCCCCGAGCCCCCACGATTGCATGTTGCTCCCTTGACCCCCGTGAATGGATGCCGCCTCCTCGACCCACTATGACCTGACCAGAGACGTCGATCCCTATTTCATTGCGGCAACATTTATCTGGACAGCAACTCGATTGCCACAATCACTAAAAAATGCAAATAATGAAAAAAAAGATATATAACAATGATATATGCATTTGTAATAAAAAATTACGGAAGTAGTAAACACACAAAGACACACACCGAAAAGGAAAGTCACATAAGAGTGTGTGTGTGTTAGTGTGTATGACATTGACTTAAATAATTTTTACATTAACCCATTAACTCTTTTTCTATATGTTGTCATGCTAATGAGTTTTTCAAAATTCACAAATTGGATGTACAAACATTTGTTGAAGAGACGAATTTTCCCTCGAAATTACCAAACCCTAGCTATGCCACAATTACTCTCGCTCGCCGCTCCTATATATAAAGTGAAAACTAATACCCAAATGAAATTTAGTGGAAATTTCCTCGAAATTTCTATGCAAAATCTGACCCTTTCCCATAATGACTCTCGCCGCTCCAATATATAAAGTGAAAACCTATACTAAAACATTCAAGATTTCTTGCAACCATCTATTTTTCTGTAGATTTTGTAAGGGAAAATGAAAACAATTCATTTTATTCTAAAGATTATGTTCGAAGGCTTATCGTTAATTTTTTTGTACCAGATAGATCATAGTTCTTGACATATCATAGCGAAGGCATTCATTTCAAGTGTTGTTGGTGGAGATGTAATCGTTGCCTTACGTTTACCCCAATATGTAATGTAAAAGGCATGCCGATAACATCTTCGCTATGATATGTCATGAACAATGATCTATCTCTTTAAAACTCTTGTAAAGCGTCAAAAGAAGCTCAGAATATTGCTGCGGAAATTGATTTTCAAAGCTTGTCTTCTTTGATGAGTATGATTGTGCTGCTTGCCTCACCCCGCCCTGCCTGTTCCTGGTTAGTTTTTCATTCTAATTTATAACAGCAAAAGATTTTCCTAAAGGTGAGACTACTTGACCCTTTTTTTCTTTTCGGTGAAACTAAAAATGCTGATTAATTATCATGGATTTTTTTTAAACCGTAAGCGAGTTTAGAGACGCCAGAAAAGATTTCTCAAACATCTCTTCCGGCTGTCTGGAGGCCAATGTGATCTACAAAATTTTGCTCTGCAAGGTGATTTTTTCTTGCCCAATTTTTCATGATACACTTGAGTTTTTATTTTTCTTATTATAGTAATTGTTTAGCATTTGGAAGAAAGACAACTTTCATCTGGTACTTCAAATTGAGTTCAAATGTCTAGGTACATTTGCTATTTCATAATAGGTAAATGTGAAGAAGAGCTTAAAAGGCTAAAATATTGGTTTTCTTTTGATTAATTTCCTTTTGTACGTAGTTGATGTGGGCATGTCTGATGCGGAGCTGTCGGATTCCAGATTAATTGCAATTGAATACAAGGACAAAAGGGAATGTTCAGGCATGTTGTTGTATTTTGGCCGTAACGTTTAGCTCCAATGTGTTTTTTGCATGCACGACGGTGTAATTTGTTTACCGGATCATTTATGGCTCACTTAGCGCTACGACACTTGGAGTTTGAGGGCGTTACAAGTTGTATCAGAGCCGACTACCAGATGAATTTAAGTTCCACACTATGAAAGACGGTGGGGCCACATTTAGAATCCTCTGGTTGGGATGAATTTGAGAATAGTCCTGGCGAGGATGGCCATTGCTTATAGGGGGAAGAAAGTGATATCCCATATCGACATTGCTTATAAGGAGGGAAAATGTGATATCCAACATTAAGAATATGGGAGAAGCATTACCTCATAATAAGAGTGAGACATGAAGGTCTTGTCAATCCGGATTAGCCTTTTTAGGCCAAATGAGAATGACGGTCTAAGCAGTTAACCGGGTCATGTATGTCTAACTTAACGATACCAGACCCAGGTTTTAGGGACGTGACATGTACATACCGACTTATGGACATGCTGACGGAAGCAAGATCAAAGGCCCATGCTGCTAAGATTTTTGTCTAAGCCCTGAACTTCTTGCATCCAGATACGGTTCTCATTCAATCAAGTCAAGTATTATTTTGTATTGAAGATATGTAATGATTAAGATTTTCATCCAATAAGAATACAATGCAATGACAGTTTAGAAGGATGATACATACTTGACATGTTTGAGTACACTACAAGAAAAATATTTTTTTTCCTACATTAGCGTTTTCTACACACACAAAAAAAGGGTTGCTATATACTTACTTTTAGCCACAATAGTGTGGAAAATGAGTCTAGCTAACTTTATATTAGCCTCACTTTTTTCTTGTTGTGGCAAAAACTACTGTGGCAGAAGAGTGTTTTTTGTGTAGTGGTAGTTCGGTTTGTATAACTATTCTTTAATGCTTGTGTTAAATATTTAGTTATATTTTTTCCTTTGTGTAGTAAATTTATCATGTACTATTCCATGTCTTCCTTTATATAATACATACACACACACTCTTAACATATAGGATCGATCTGATCAAATACTTGAGCTATGAGGAAATTTGAAGTTCTATGTTCTCTCAAGCACACATTAAACATCTTGTGTTTTGAAACTGTTAAAAACGGTTGTAAATGATGTTAGATGTTAATTATTAGAAGTCATTTAATTGGTGAGGGAGGTCGAGCATGTTCGATAAATTACCGGTTTAACGTGTTGTTTAAAATTAAAACAGATAAATGAACATTAACACAACCACACAATTCGTATGAAGTAATTTAAGACTAAAAATGATAAAAATAAGACAAGAATTAAAACTTATGTATTGAGGCAAGTATTGAACTCTATTTTTAAGACGAATTTGCTTCAAATTCATGCCCAAGGTTCTCGTAATCGCCTCCCAAGATACAAAAATTATATCATTCTGATCAGTTGGCACTTTAAATGAATCAGAAGTTGTGAACTCAAAATCTTGGCTGGTAATCTCCACATGACCTCTTTAAGATATGAAGAATTTGTTCATGGATGTATTCAAAATCGGTATTGGCGCCTTAGTAAATTGTATTTACGAGTTTTTCAACGGTAAAGGAAAAACCCGAAATCTCTCGCCTTAATTTTTATTCAATGTAGAGAATTTTTAAGTAAAATTTAAATAGATGTTTCCCTTCAGGTTTGGTTAATTGCGCCGGTTCAAATAAATCAGAACCATCCAATTGAAAGGGTACAAATTGCACCAATTCATAATAACTAAACCATCATCAAACAAACCAAAAGGGTATTGGTAGCTCCAATTCGGTTCCTTTCAAAATATCGGTATTCATTCATCAATATTCTCCAACAATCCCGCATATGAATGAAAGTTATTGCAAATGCAATGTAGACTTTGAAGACATTACAAACGGAAATCTATCGCATCGTGAGAGGTGGTTTTCTATCTTGAACATTTTGTAGTAGACTATCATTGGACATACTCGGCTAAGCAATAAACTAAGTCATGAATTGCTCAGACTTTGGTGTATGCCTAGACAATGATACCTACATAATATACCCCTTACCATTATCGAGTTCTCATCGTTGTGTCCATTTTAGCGTCGGAACACTCTTGGTGTCATAAAGTGAGTTAGAGAATTTGAGCGTTTGAAATTCTCACAAAGCGGCTCCATTTCACACTTACATTGGTGACCTCCTATAATGATTACTCTACAATACCCCACTTGGCTTGACAAAGATATATGAATCATTAAAATCTTTCACTTACCCTAACAAAATCACATACAACACTTTTGTTTTTAACAGAATGAGTAAGTGCTAACTGTTCCATATAATTAGTTGTGCATTCTGTACCATGATATTATGATCTCTAATCAACATGGTTGGGTTACCATCACAAGGGAACATGCGTATAGGCATCAATCTTATTCCGTTTGTCAAAAAATGACACTCGATCTCTAGTTAAACCCTTTTAAGAGAATCTCCAAGATTCTGCTTCAACTTCACATAATCGAGGAAAATCACGCCGTTAGAGAAAAATTATTGGACTTCATGTTTTTGTATTCATAAAATGTAGTGACATATGAAGTTGACTGCATTCTCACTAAATATGCAATGAAAATTTTGAAATAATTGTCACTGCGTCTACAATTGTCGTTGTAGTTTCAATTGTCACTACAACTTTAATTGTCTATCTTATTGCATGTATACTTGTCAATTGATCTCAACTGTCACTGCATTTTCAATTGTTTTTGTCAATGAATGTTATGATGTTTTGCAACTCAACTGTCGCTGCATCTTTAATTATCTACGTCACCGCATGCACTGGCGGACACATGAATTTATCATGGGGTGGTCTTGATTTTCATTTTTTAAATGAATATACATATCTTCGTAAAAAAATCCAATGCAAAAGATTTTCATTCATCGTACATCTACTTACGAACATGTGGTATAATAAGTCTTGCCCTTTTAAATTCATAATAAGAGAAACTTAAGTTTGTTTTTCTGGTGTTTAACTTTTATGATTAGATTTAAATGGTATAAGGTAGAAAAAAATAATGTTGCAAACATGTTTCGAACGTTTATCAGTTTTTGTGGTATTTAATTTATATGATTATATGTATATGGTATAAAAATAAGATTTGATTTAGAAGGTATAAGGTAAGGGAAAAAAAATAGGACTAGGTTTAGATTGTTCAATGGTATAAGGTAAATATAAATATATAGCTTCAAACATGTCCTGAAAACGTGACCATTAGGCCACCATAGCATTCTAATGAAAATAAGAAGATTTAAAGACATATATTAATACAATTATAAAATAAAAATAAAAAATTCAAATTTTGGGGTGGTCTCACCACCCCCTTCCTTATTGGGTCTAGCCTTGACTGCATGTACTGATTTTTGGAACTAATTAATGTCACTGCATAATTTGTTCAGCTGTCACTACATCTTCAATTGTCACTATTTCTTGTCTTTTGTCAAAACATTTTCATATGTTTTGCAGTTCAATTGTCAATTTCAATTGTATCCGTCACTAAATATTCAGATCTTAGTGACTTCACTGCCATTGCATCCATTGTATGTTAATGCATTAATGGTGTACTTTAATTAAATTTCGATGTTTAGAAATTACGTCGGAAAATATCAAATAAGACATCTAAATAAACAGGCCGAAAAAATATGAAATATGGTAAAAATATTATGAAGAATGGATGTGTAGATAAAAAAAATATGGATATCCAAAAAGTTAAGTACGGGAGTGAAAATAAATTTTGTTTTTTTTTTTTTTTTTCGCTTTTTTGTCTTAAATGTGACCAGGACTCTCTTTTTTCCCTGAAGAAAGGCGCTTAACTTTTTTTTTTAATTTATAAAATTGGTGTTATACAAATACTCGTATTACGTGGATGTACATTAGATATAATATATATCTCCTTCGTATAAAGTATTTGTCCGCAGCTAGTTTACTTAATAGCTAAGTTTCGACGCAAGCACAACAAAGTGGATAAGATTCGACACAAATATAAGATATGATCGACGGATGTTGTTACACTATAAAGCCACGTGTAACATGTCGTGTTTTTATTAAACGATACCGCGTTGGATAATTATCTAACCAATAATAGTCACGTGATTGACATTTGCCATACACGACCAATCACATGGGATCATATGGTGTTCTTTGCCAACTCTCGCTTGTGTGTGTATATATATACATGCAACTGAAGTTTTGTAGTGATAATAATAAGATGGACCAACTTTGAAGTATTATCTTTTACTTCCCTTTTGTCATAAATATATTATACGTGATATATAATATAACACATTATCAGCACGAGTCTCTATCGAATGAGCCGTGTCTTAAAATATTCCTTATACCAACTATGGATTTCAATCCTCATCTATAGTTTTGTTGTTGAGAATTGTAACGCCCCGTTTCCGGACACCGAGTCCTTATCCGGAAAAGGAACGTTCGGCACGTATAAAATAAAATAAATTCATTTTATACGTAAGCCTCTACTACGTAGTATCAAAAATAAAACAAACGGAAGCAAAAGACTCGGGTAATTTTTTTCAAATAACCAAGAATAGAAACTCAATAATTAAAGAATGAAATGTAACATGTATTAATTGGAAAAAGAATCAACGAAAACCAAAAGTACGAACTCCAAAATATACTAAAAGAAAACTACAAAGTTTCCTACAAACTTCCAAGCCTAACAAATGATAAATAAAAACATAAATAATGAAACTCTTCAACTCTGGCGTCCTCAAACGTCGTCATCGAAGTCCTCCTCGAACTCTGAATTTACCTGTTCGTCTTCTCTCTTCCAAACATATAAATAAACATGCATTTGAGGTAAGTACATTGTACACCACTACTACAAAAAAGCATAAAGATCACGGTTTTTAAGTGTGATATATTTACATTAGTCACGGCTTCCAAAGTGTGGCATATTGAGGTGTGACATAAAGTACTTTAACTCAATCACAGTTACAAACTGTGATCTATTATAATAATTATCACACTTAAAACCCGTGATCTATTATAGTTGGTATCACACTTAAAAACCGTAATCTATTATAATTTCATCACATTTAAAAACTGTGATCTATTATAGTAGTTATCATAGTTAAAAACCGTGATCTATTATAGTTGTTATCACACTTAAAAACCGAGATCTATTACAATTAAAACACATTTAAAAACCGTGATCTATTTTAATTGTTATCACACTTAAAAACCATGATCTATTATAATTTAAATCACACCAATAAAAGTGTTTTTTTTTCAAAAACAATATATAAGCACACATATTTTTGTCTTTGGGACTCGAACCCGTAAACTCCGGATTAACGAGCCACACTTATTACCACTAGACTGATGTTTTCTTTCTTCTAATTTTCGACCACACTAAACTAAAATCTCATTATAAAATACCATATTATTTTAATCACAGTCAAAAGCGTGATTGATTGATTTTTTGTCTCATTTTTCCTAAAAACCGTGATAATAAAAATCGTGATATATTTTAGTTGTTATCACACTTAAAAACCGAGATCTACTATAATTTCAACACATTTAAAAACTGTGATCTATTTTAGTTGTTATCACACTTAAAAACTGTGATCTATTATAGTTTTTATCACACTTAAAAACCGAGATCTATTATAATTTCAACACATTTAAAAACTGTGATCTATTTTAGTAGTTGTTATCACTCTGAAAAACCGAGATATATTATAATTTCAATCACACCTAAAAAAGTGTGATCATTCTTTTTTTTCGAAAACGAAATATACGCACACATATCTTTTGTTGCCACTGGGACTCGAACCCGGATACTCTGGATTAAGGAACCACACTAATTACCACTGGGCTGATGCCCACTATATTATCATTTTCAACCACACTAATCTAAGATATGATTATAAAATATCATATTTTTTTAATCACAGTTAAAAACCGTGATTGATTGATGTTCTTGTCTCAGTTTTCTTAAAAACCGTGATAATAAAAACTATGATCTATTTTAGTTGTTATCACACTTAAAAACCGAGATCTATTATAATTCAACACATTTAAAAACTGTGATTTATTTTAGTTGTTATCACACTTAAAAATCGTGATCTATTATAGTTGTTATCACACTTAAAAACCGAGATCGATTATAATTTCAACACATTTAAAAACTGTGATCTATTTTAGTAGTTGTTATCACACTTAAAAGCCGAGATCTATTATTATTTCAATCACACCTAAAAAGTGTGATCATTCTTTTTTTCCACACCTAATAACCGTGATAAAAAATTTAAGTGTGATATATATACATTTTATTTGTCTCGGTTCTTTTAAAAGTGTGATCCTTATCTTTAGATAAGTGTGATCTATATCTCTTTTCTTATTAGTGGAAATAATTTGTCTCACTTTTTCTATAATTGTGACAAAAATATCATGAATTCATCACGCTTTAAAAATGAGAGTAATTGATATAATTTATCTCGCTTTCTCAATAACCGTGACAAAAATATCATACCAATTTAGTCACGATTAAAAGTGTGATAGTTTGGTATAATTTATCTCGTTTTTTTAATAACTATGATAAAAATATCATATCAATTAATCACTTTGTTTTAGATGTGAGATTGATATATATAATTTAACTCGCTTTTTTAGAAACCGTGATGTAAATATCTTATCAATTCGATCACGCTTAATAATGAGATTAATTGATATAATTTATCTCGGTTTTTCAATAACTATGACAGAAAAATCATATCAATTAAGTCACACTTTAAAAATGAGATTGATTAATATAACTTATCTCAGTTTTTCAATAAGCGTGATAGAAAGCTGTAAGTGTGATATATATATTTTCGTTGTCTCAGTTTTATTGAAACTGTGATTGTTTTCATATCTTAAGTGTGACCTATGTCCAATTTTGTAGTAGTGCACAGTAAGAAGTAGAAGCTACAATTTAATTAAGGTTTATTATCGAGTTTTAATAAAAGGTTTATCTTTACGAGACCGAGTCAATGTAGGGTTCATTTCATGCCCATCGACATATCATGACTATACGTTTCTAGCTTAGCATATCTTGGTTACATCATTACTCAAGGACACTGTGCATGATGAAAATTCCACCACGAGATATTCTTGCCAACTACGGTGATTAGCACCGGTAGTCCCGAGATCTCCCCGGTATGCATATACGTTCGATGGATTTCCTCCACTACCCTTCAGCCTTTTGAGCCAGTAGCATTGTCCACCTTTTATGAACGTATCACATCACCGATATGAAATAGTGCCTAACAGAGAATAAGTGACGTTTTAGCTTTTACTACACTTATGTAATTATTAATGTGCATTAACTAGCCACTTAAGCGTTTTCATAATAAACTCACCTTATCAATTCTACTCCCTCACTTAAACAGCTAGACATCACATCCTATCAATTACACAGACATTGATGAACTCTAGTTCATCAAAGCACAAGCCCTTTCATGCCCTTCCGACGGTCCCGAACTTCAACTCCCTTTAAGAGTACTTCCGGTGCCGGAACCAAACGCATCAGAAACTTAATCGGGGCTTGTTCATGTTTAATTAGTGTTATTAGGCCAAGTTACAACGTTTAACTTCTCATTAAAAGGTTTAAAAATCATTTAATTAAAAACACGGGGGTAATGCATGCGCATCCTTGTGGAATGCGTGCGCATTCCCTGCTTAAAACATGCTAATAACTCTCTGTTCAAACAATGCGTGCGCATTGTTCTCAATGTGTACGCATTCCCTGACCAGAACCTAAGCTGAAAGACACTGCCCAACCAATGCGTGCACATTGTTCATGCTGGGGCATCCTGCACAACTCTAAACCAACAATGCGTGCGCATTCCCTTGAATGCGTACGCATTGATCCTGCTGTAACTAACCTAGGCCATCCTGTACCAGGAATGCGTGCGCATTGCTAGCCAATGCGTACGCATTCTACGCAGAAAAACCCTAATAACCTGATTTTCATCTCTCTACGATCTCTACTAGATTCCAAACATATTGTACATGATTTATAACAGAAAAGCACAACTTTCTCAGATCTTAACATCCCTTAATCCATAATCAACATCTAAATAGAACCTTGATATGAAAACGCTTCAAAAAAAACATTACCTAACTACTCTAAACCATAATTAGATTGTAGGAAGAGCTTCTTACCTTTTCGCAAGCTAATTCCAAATCCTAAACTTAGAAAAACTGTAGTAACTTGCTCCTTTTTCTGCAAAAACTTATGTGATCAAACCATAATTAAATTAGATACGATCACAAGCTTCTAATCACAACAAACTACGATGTGATGAGTTTGAATCCATCAAACTCGAACAAGAACAAAACTAGGTCTTAAACATACCTTAAGAAAGCTCCAACTTTCTGATGTTGAATCGACGCTCTCTTCACGACGATCCCGTTGCTCTACTCTGATCTGAAAACAATTGAAATCCGACTTAGCAACTGAAAGAGAATCTTCAGCCCTAATCCTTGCTCTCACACGCAGGAATAAAGATTAGGAGGGCGAAAATCTGATTCAAAAGGTTAGAGAAACTGGTTGGGTTTATTTTCCTTAAATAGGAAAAATCCCAATAATTAACCTAAATCCTTATTTTCCTTAATTAACCTTACTAATCAGATTTTCTTTTCCTTAATTTATACATATATCACGAATATATATATATATATATATATAAAATTAATGAGATACTTAAACTCCGAATGCAAGGAATCGAACCCAATACTTCGTTTTCACAAAATGACACGTCTAACCTTTCCCGAAAATTGGAATATTACATTCTTTCCCCCTTAAAAGGAGTTTCTTCCTCAAAACTAGAACATACCAGATAAGTCCATAAAATCTGGAAACTCGCTGATCATATCGTCCTCGACTTCCCAAGTAGCCTCATCCGGTGAATGATTGCTCCATTGCACCAAAACCAAATGGATCATTCTTCTCTTAATCATATTTTCTCTACGGTCCAAAATTCTGATCGGTTTCTCATCATAAGCTAGATTATCTTGAAGAACTTCCGGATCAATTGTGGTTTCAATGTTCGTCTTGGTCAAACACTTCTTCAACATCGAAACATGGAACACGTTATGGACTCTTGACATTGATTCCGGTAGCTTAAGCTTATAAGCCTAAGGTCCAACTCTTTCAAGAATATCAAAAGGTCCAATATATCTAGGGCTTAGCTTTCCCTTTTGTCCAAAGCGTTTCACTCCCTTCATCGGTGAAGCTCGTAGATAAACTCTCTCACCGACTTCAAGCTCTAAAGGCCTTCTTCTAACATCTGCCCAACTCTTCTGTCTATCTTGAGATGCCTTCAGATTCTTCTTAACCAACAGAACTCTTTCCTTAGCTTGTTCAACTAACTCCGGGCCGGTGACTTGTCTTTCCTCGACTTCATCCCAAAACAGCGGCGTTCTACATCTTCTTCCGTACAAAGCTTCAAACGGTGGCATGCCTATGCTTGCGTGATAACTGTTGTTGTAGGCAAACTCCGCTACAGGTAGGTAATCATCCCATGATCCGCCTACTTCCAAAACACAAGCTCTCAACATGTCTTCAAGTGTTTGGATGGTCCTCTCTGACTGTCCATCTGTCTACAAACCAACCTCGTACCAAAAGTTTGCTACAAACCTTTCCAAAACCGACTAATGAACCGATTATCTCGATCCGAGACTGTTAAGGGTCGAATTGTATGATTTTTATAGATATATTTTATATCAATTTCCCCCATATTCGTATTATTTTCATAGATATCGAGCTTTATATTGAAATATTGAGCCAATGGTGTTTTTATTAGTTAAATTGCAAAACGTAACGAATTATGTGCTTAAATTGTGATTTTATATTATTTTGGAATTATGTTACGCTTTGGTATGTTTTCCCTTAATTGTAGATACTCATTGATGATGGAAAAAAGGATTTTAGAGAGCCAAATTCGAAGTTGGAAAGGAATCAATCACATTTATGGAAGAATAGAAGATTTAAGGAAAGAAATCAAGTTGATTGATCCAGCCGAACTGGCATCCAGAAGATTGGACGAGCGTCCATGGTGGACGAGCGTTTGAAAAGCTGGACGGGCGTCCAGAAGAGGAAAAGTGATTCAGAGAGTTTGGACGTTATTTGGACGAGCGTCTGCCCTTGAGTCCAAAGCAGTTGGACGGGCGTCCACCCAAAACGGACGGGCGTCCACCGCGGACTTAGCCTGGCCGACCTAAAAATCTATATAAAGCAGCTACGCCCCAACCCTAAATCATACCATAATTTCTCATACACTAAAACCTAGAGGAGCAGCCGCACTTTGGGAGTTTCAAGGCCGGTCACCCGAGCCTTGTGCTCGGGTGATCCGAGGTTAGATTAGGATCGTTTTTGTTTCGTTTTCAATTCATGGATCATCCATTGTATAAACTATGTGAGTTCATCTTTTTGATTTATTCAAGCTTCGTTTATCTTCATGATTTTTGATTTATTTTGTATCGTTCTATGATGATGATGCTATTGTGTGAACTCATATCGAAAGATTTGTTTACTAATTGATATGTTTACAACATACAGAAGTTGCGTAAACTAGATCACCATAGAAAGATAGGATCTTTAATCGTTAATTCGTGACAAATTAATGGATTAATTATCTAGGTTGTTAGATTCTAAAATACGAGAGTTAACTCCGAATCTACACCTTCGTTTTGTATGGAAATTGGTCTCAACATTCGGAAGAGGAGAGATCGGTAATTGAATTCACTAAGGGATTAGGAATTCATAGCTTGAGAAATAGATTCACTAAGAGATTAGGAATTTGTATCTCGTGTAAAGGTGAAACCACAATTTGAATTAAAATCATGAGATGAACTAGGATTGAAATCACTTGGTTTGTATTTTGTTTGATCCCATGTATCTTTAGTTTAGGTTGTTTTTATTGTTTGTTATAGGTTAGATTTATTTTAGTTGTTCTATCTTCGTTTATATGTTTTTCTTTCATTTATTTGTTTTCATGAGTAGCAATTGAGAGAGTTAATAAGATTAGATTCAACATCCCAATTCCCTGTGGATCGACCCCTTACTTATCTCGCTCTACTATCAACAACCCGGTATTCGGCCGGTTAGGGGTTAGTTTTGCATATAGGTTAGGGTTTATAAATTTTCTTTTTGTTTAGTGATGCAAAATCCTCCGAACAAAAGTGGCGCCGTTGCCGGGGAATCGGTGTTTTGTTGAATCTAATTGAGTTAATTTCTCTATTTTGTTACGATTTATTTGTCTTTCAATAAAAGTAGCGTCACATAAATTGAGGTTTTTTTTATTTTTGCCGTGTTTCGATGACCGTTGGGTTAAGAATGTGCAAAAAGTTTTTTTTTACTCGATTTGTGAAACGTGAAGTGTCTGTTTTTTTTACTCGATTTATTAATTTTTCTGATTTTTTGTTATAAGTTTGGATAAAAGGGATAGTTAGGGCACCTAGTAGTATTTTGGCCGTAACTTTCGGCTCGAGTGTCCGATTGGCGCGCAGGACCCCAATTCGGAAAGCTCGTTCCGACGCCGACGACGTGGCGAACGCCTACGGCCGTTCGACACCGTTTTCGAGGTCAAAATCCACTGTTTTCCCTTCTATTTTGGGCTCAGAAGATTTCAACACGTTTTTCTCCCTTTTATCGTTTTCTTGTTTTCTGTTTTGGGTTTGATAGGTTTCATAGGTTGTCTATTGTCGTTTTTAGGTTTCATAGTTTTGTTGTCGTTTCTAATAAACACTAGGGCTTCTGTTTAATGATATGATATTAGGTTTTCCTGAGGTTGCTGTTGTCTTCGAGTCTGCTGTGATTTTCTGCTGAGTCAGACGGGCGTCCATAGTAAGTGAACGCCCGTCCATCCCAGAACGCACCAACTCTGTTATGTTTTTAGAGAGTCAGACGAGCGTTTGTCTGCTTACCCGAACGCCCGTCTGCTCTATGTGGTTCTGGACGGGCGTCTGCCTACCTGAACGTCCATCCACTCTGAATTGCTTTAAACGTCCGTCTGGACTGTCTGAACGTCCGTCTAGTGTGTCAGTTTCTAGTAAATAGAATTTGATTTTTAATGCTTTATTTGACGTGGATACTTCCATATGAGCTTCTGTGGCTAGTTATTTTTACGTAGATGTTCTGAACTTTCATGTTTACATCTTCCCATCTACGAATCCAGGTTAAATAATTGATTAATTTTTATATATACATGCTTTATTAATTGACATGGATGTTTTAATGAGAGCCTCTGTGGCCTTTGTATACGCGTAGATGTCTTGTTCTTTCACCGTTAGGGTTTCTTTCCATCTACTGATCCATGTTAAATAATTGATTAACTTTTATATACATGATTCATCTATGCATGTTATAGTTAATGTCGGTTCTCGTATGCTATAACTGTTCTTATTGTTATTTAGTAGCTAAAGTCGGTTTTCCGTATGCTACCATGTCTTCTTATGAGTTATATCTGTTTAGTATAGCTAACTGTTGGTTTTCCATAATGCTATCACCTTCGATGAGTCTTAAGGCGCGTCTACGCTGCATGTAATGAGTAAACTATCATTATTTGGTAGACGTTTATGATAGACATGTCGTGTTGCAAATGAGTGGGCTAGTTTTCTTTCTTTTATTTTCTTTTATTTTTGCATATCATTTAGTTGCATGTCATCTAGTTGTATTGTTTTTCTTTTATTTTTCTTGAGGGTAGTTACTGTCGGCTTGCCGTACGCTACCACTTTTATTTTATGTCCTTCATTTTCTGATTCTGCACGGGCCGTAGTCACTGTAGAGTTGTCTGAGCCAACTTTCTCACACTGAGCCTGTCAGAATTTATTTTTATTTACTTCTTTTATTAGGATTGCATATCATGTAGATTGCATTGTAATATATTTTCATGTAGTTGCACCTGGCCTGCTGTTTTGTAATGTTTCATGTATAAGTTCCATCTTTATATGAGCGTAATCTGACAAAATCTCTATAACTTCTTTTCCATGTGCTTTACATGTCTAATCCTTTTTCCCCGTAGACTCTTTTTGACCGATCAAGTATGCGGGACACTTGTGATAGCTATTGTGCGCTTTCACGACGATATCGCTTTTCCGTGATGCTCCACAAAGCTACGATCTATTCAAGCTTTCTTGGATCCGTGATGCTCCACATTTCCAAGGTTATCCGAAGCAATTTTGGTTCTTCATGAGGGTCTTTCCAGAATTGCCAGCTTGGAAATACAATCAGCTAAGTTCTCTTCATTTTTATTTCTGTACAACTTGAGGACAAGTTGCAATATAAGTGTGGGGGAGGGGTTAGGTATCTACGTTCATTTGCTTAATTAGTTATATTTCTATGAAAAGTG
This sequence comes from Gentiana straminea, assembly GCA_036785695.1. Classification (NCBI taxonomy): domain Eukaryota; kingdom Viridiplantae; phylum Streptophyta; class Magnoliopsida; order Gentianales; family Gentianaceae; genus Gentiana; species Gentiana straminea. The sequence continues at coordinate 6,091,125 of JAVUPR010000326.1, read as the reverse complement.
CTAAAATTTTAAAATTTTTTGTTTTGTCCCGAGTGAACAAATGCATATCTTTGTTTGAGTTCTTATATCATTGATGCTTTATTTTGCATATTTAGTAAATTTAGATGTTTCACTCCCCATATTTTTCACGTGCCATAGTGAATGATGAGCTATTTTATAAAGTTATACCCCTTTTTGACGAGTGATTTCTGATTTTCTTATAAGTCATGTGCTTAGTGCTACGTATATATCTTGAGATTTATGATAGTTTGTATTTAGATCCGAAGTATGTTATACTGTGAATATCTAAGGTTTGAATGTGATAAGTAACACGTAACTTATTGTCAAATGAAAAAGATTGAGTTAATAATGAAGAATTATTGGGTGTGTCGAAAGCTAGTCGATGATTTGTGTGCGGTAGGGTATACCACGTATGTCCTATACCACTATGATGACTAAAAGCACACGACAGTCAGGAGAAGCTGCCTTATGATTTGAGTAAGGTAGGGCATATCCCGAATGTCCTATTCTACTATGACGGGCAATAGCTCATTCTGATGTGCGTTTATATGTGGAAGTTAACTGAATCAACTTGCAATAAGAAGTGGTATGAATAAAAGACTTAGTTATCATCTATCATAGATATCGAGCTTTATATTGAAATATTGAGCAAATGGTGTTTTTATTAGTTAAATTGCAAAACGTAACGAATTATGTGCTTAAATTGTGATTTTATATTATTTCGGAATTATGTTACGCTTTGGTATGTTTTCCCTTAATTTTAGATACTCATTGATGATGGAAAAAAGGATTTTAGAGAGCCAAATTCGAAGTTGGAAAGGAATCAATCACATTTATGGAAGAATAGAAGATTTAAGGAAAGAAATCAAGTTGATTGATCCAGCCGAACTGGCATCCAGAAGATTGGACGACCGTCCATGGTGGACGAGCGTTTGAAAAGCTGGACGGGCGTCCAGAAGAGGAAAAGTGATTCAGAGAGTTTGGACGAGCGTCTGCCCTTGAGCCCAAAGCAGTTGGACGGGCGTCCACCCAAAACGGACGGGCGTCCACCGCCGACTTAGCCTGGCCGACCTAAAAATCTATATAAAGCAGCTGCGCCCCAACCCTAAATCATACCATAATTTCTCATACACGAAAACCTAGAGGAGCAGCCACACTTTGGGAGTTTCAAGGCCGGTCACCCGAGCCTTGTGCTCGGGTGATCCGAGGTTAGATTAGGATCATTTTTGTTTCGTTTTCAATTCATGGATCATCCATTGTATAAACTATGTGAGTTCATCTTTTTGATTTATTCAAGCTTCGTTTATCTTCATGATTTTTGATTTATTTTGTATCGTTCTATGATTATGATGCTGTTGTGTGAACTCATATCGAAAGATTTGTTTACTAATTGATATGTTTACAACATACGGAAGTTGCGTAAACTAGATCACCATAGAAAGATATGATCTTTAATCGTTAATTCGTGACAAATTAATGGATTAATTATCTAGGTTGTTAGATTCTAAAATACGAGAGTTAACCTGAATCTACACCTTTGTTTTGTATGGAAATTGGTCTCAACATTCGGAAGAGGAGAGATCGGTAATTGAATTCACTAAGGGATTAGGAATTCATAGCCTGAGAAATAGATTCACTAAGAGATTAGGAATTTGTATCTCGTGTAAAGGTGAAACCAAAATTTGAATTAAAATCATGAGATGAACTAGGATTGAAATCACTTGGTTTGTATTTTGTTTGATCCCATGTATCTTTAGTTTAGGTTGTTTTTATTGTTTGTTATAGGTTAGATTTATTTTAGTTGTTCTATCTTCGTTTATATGTTTTTCTTTCATTTATTTGTTTTCATGAGTAGCAATTGAGAGAGTTAATAAGATTAGATTCAACATCCCAATTCCCTGTGGATCGACCCCTTACTTATCTCGCTCTACTATCAACAACCCGGTATTCGGCCGGTTAGGGGTTAGTTTTGCATATAGGTTAGGGTTTATAAATTTTCTTTTTGTTTAGTGATGCAAAATCCTCCGAACAGAGACTATAGAGATAAGTACTACGTGTAACTTCACTCTATTATCCGAGTATAGTGTGGTCATCTTTTTCAAGGGCATATCAACCTTAAATGGTAAGAGATGAGCGGATTTGGTCAATCTATCCACAATCACCCAAATCGCATCATGTCCGCCCTTTGTCTTAGGTAAACCGGTGATGAAATCCATCGTTATCTTATCCCATTTCCATTCAGGGATATCCAACGGCTTAAGCGTTCCTCCTAGTCTTCTATGCTCTGCTTTAACCTTCTGGCAAGTATCACACTCTGCTACGAACTTAGCTATTTCCAGTTTCATCGAGGGCCACCAAAACTTTTCCTTCAAGTCTCTGTACATTTTAGTAGCTCCTGGATGAACCGCAAAAGCAATCCTATGTGCCTCTTCCATAACTCTTTGTCTCAAATCACTAACATTGGGCACACACAACCGATCCTGGTACCAAAGGTTCCCATTCTTATCTAACACATAACCTACTATAGGCTTTTCTCTTGCAACACGCTTCAAATCAACCAAAACTGGATCTTCATCTTGCTTCTCCCGAATATCATCCATCAACTCCGATCTTGCTAACAACGGTGCCAAAAATTGCCGGTATTCAATCTGATCAAAACTTCGGATTCTCAGCCTATCTAACCTCTCTACCATATCTTCAACGCTTGAAACTGCAAACACCGGTTTTTTTGCTCAAAGCATCAGCCACTACATTGGCATTACCTGGATGGTACTGAATATCCAAATCGTAATCCTTTACAAACTCTAACCATCTCCTCTGCCTCATATTCAGATTCTCCTGAGTGAAGAAATACTTTAAACTTTTGTGGTCGGTGAAAATCCTAGCCTTAACTCCATACAATTAGTGCCTCAAGGTCTTTAAGGCAAACACTACTGCTGCCAACTCTAAGTCATGTGTTGGGTAATTCTTTTCATCCACCTTCAACTGTCTCGATGCATAGGCAATTACTTTTCCTCCTTGCATCAACACACAACCTAAACCCCGTCCCGAAGCATCCGGAAAAACGTCGTAGTTATCAAAGATCTCTGGAACTGCCAAAACTGGGGCTGTAGTCAACTTCTTCTTCAACGTTTGAAAAGCCTCTTCACACTCACTGGTCCACTCGAACTTCACATTCTTTTGAGTGAGCCGAGTAAGTGGTGTAGCTATCTTTGAGAAGTCGTGTACAAACTTCATATAATAGCCAGCCAAACCGAGAAAACTTCTAACCTCTGAAACTGTAGTCGGTTTGGACCACTTTTCAACTGCTTCAATCTTTGCCGGATCAACCTTGATGCTATCTCCAGAAATGACATGACCCAAGAAACTAACTTGATCCAACCAAAAGTCGCACTTGGAAAACTTAGTATCCAATTGGTTCTTCCTTAAAGTATCCAACACTATCCTTAAGTGTTCTTCATGTTCCTTCTCATCCTTTGAGTATACTAGGATGTCATCTATGAATGATTGGATAGATGACATCCTTTGCAATTAAACTCTCTACATAAGAATGATTGGAAGTCTACTATACCTCATAACAATAAGACCGGATATATCCTTTGCAGTTGGTGTTTGCGCAAGATTTCAGACAAAACCTACAGAAAGTCATCTCACAGTTGTCAAAAGAACCTTGAAGTATTTAAAAGACACAATAGAAGTAGGGATATGGTATTCAAAAGAAGGAGAATTCAAACTGATATCCTACTCAGACTCAGATTATGCTGGATGCAAAGTAGACAGAAAAAGTACTTCAGACACATGTCAGTTACTTGGAAATAGACTTGTGTCATGGTTCAGTATAAAGAAAAATTCAATTTCAACTTCTACAGCTGAAGCTAAATACATCACAGATGGAAGTTGTTGTGCTCAAGTTTTATGGATCAGACAACAACTGAGAGATTATGGCATTGTTTAATACCTATGATGTGTGATAATACAAGTGCAATAGATATAACAGATAACCCAGTTTTGCACTCAAGGAAAAAGCACATTGATGTGAGACATCACTTTATAAGGGATCATGTAGAAAAGAAAGATATTACAGTTCTCCATGTCCCAACCGAGGACCAGTTGGCCGACATTTTCACAAAACCTCTGGACAAAGAAATTTTTTCAAAACTTAGAACTGAATTAAGGATCATAAAAGTCAGTTAAGTCAGTTAAGCTCAGAGATTCGCCAAGGGGATTGATCTTTGTCACGATGGGTGAGCTCGCTTGACAGATCAGTCATTGACATCAACAATCTCAAACTGACCAACTGAATCAGGACAGAACTGGTCTTTTAAGGACTAACTGTTGAAAATTCAAATCAGTTTTTCCCCAATCAAAGAATTTCAAAGGTTAAAAGGATAATACCGACAACAATTACATCGCATTCAATTATCGCCATTTTTGTCAGAATATGTTTCGTGTGTACCCTAATAATGCCAAATAGTACATGCATCGGTTACACAAACACTCAGTGGTATTTGAAATGTTTGTACAATATCTCTCAAAAGATCGTGCAATTAGATCACTAACCGCCCAATCCCTTTATATATCTTTTCAGACTCCTACCCCTTCAAAACACAAAAAAAAATTCAAATTTTTCTTTCTCTTAAAACCCATAAAATTTCTTACTATGGCCGCGTCAAACCACTCACATGAATCCAGATTAATAGCCGTAGTAGAAAGCTTTTCCTTTGAAGAATTTGAAGAATTGTGCAGCGCAAATTTCGTATTATCCCTTCGATCCCTTTGTTCAAGAAATTTAAGCCTTTTCTGTTGATCTTCGAATGCTGGAGATGCTTTTGGATCTTCTACTTTTGAAGAACTTCCGGCCTTTTTGGGAAGATCTTTGATGCTCTTGGTGTTGTTGCAGAGTGATTGAAGCTTTTGCTCTGAGACTTTCACAAACTTCTTTTTGTCTTCTCCTCTTTTTTTTTCCGTTGTTATGTGTGTCTTTTGTAAATGACCAAGGCCCTCCTATTTATAGTGGTGCATGGAAGCTATTGGTTGATTTGCATTAATTGTGGGAAATATTCTGATTGATTTTAGACAACCCTTGGAATATTCCACAATCAATAAAATCTCCTAATTATATTTAATTTTTTTTATGATTTATTGTTTTCATATTATTACGTAATACATAATGTAGGAAAATAATACTAAACAATTCCAATTTCATGGCATATGTAATATGTAACATATATAATGTGTCACAAATATATATTTTTTTGTGTATCTACATAGCCATTGAAATTAATTAAATCTCTAATATTTATTTAGGAGATTTTAATTAATTACTTTAAAAAAAAAGATTTTAATTAATTATCAATTTTTACATTATTCCCATAGAGTTTTATAGAAAATAGTATAAAATAAATTTCAATTTAAGACAAATGTATTATGTGACATACATAAATTGTCACATAAAATTTATGTTGCACTCTATGTAGTAAAATGGGCACAATCTGATTACATTGACTAGAAAACGAATAAGCAAAATTACAACAAAAACAAATTACAACAAAACAACTTACAGTTTGTTTTGAAACAGATTAAAAGTATAAGGAAACCGAGCCGTGTGTTTAACACACTTTCCTTAAGACTAATTCGTCCCCTCACCGTCGAGTGCTTGAGCTTCAATGGAACGTTAGTCTCCCAGGATAGAACGGTTAACAAGGACAGGTTGCACTATACCTTCATTGTTTAAGAACTATTTGCTTGAACTATTTTCCATAAGAAAGGTTGAGTTCCGCTTTTTCGTAAGTTCCCTTTTCCAGTTGTATTTGTGGCTGTTTATATAGGCTCTAGTAGATGAGAGTGGCAAACCGATGAAATATGGAATGAACAGCCTCAGCTCTGTAATGAATGTCATAAGTATCAGCATTATGTTAGAACTGGAAAAGCCAAAAGTCTCAGCTTTTATTCACGCCTTTATGGTTGGATTGGAACAGTCATCTTAGCAGCAGCATTCATTCATTCAAGGTTTATTCAGCATTGAAAATTAAAAATTAATGCAAAACCTGACTCGGACTGAGAACCTTCAAATCGAGATGCATTCGTGTACGCAGGACACGCGGGCATGCACAAGCCCAAAGGTAAATCCGGATTGGATTTGCACCCCCCCTGCGCACGGGAGATTGTGTATAATGTTGGTTTCTTATTCCAACTATACTAAAACAACATCATATAAATATTAACTATTTTCCCTTCTTCCAACCAATGTGGGAGAAATAGCTTCATCCCATTTTCCTTTCCATAACACTTTCCATTCACACACTTAAGCCCAATAGGCCCAATAGGCCCAATATGACATATCATTTAAAATATTCCATTTTAACCATCAATTTTCCAACAATCCCCCACATGAATGGAAATTGTGTAAAACCCTAGCAAAGGCTCTAAGAATGACGTAGAGAGTTCAAATGATAGATGAATGCATAGGATAGGTAGGTGTGACCCTTTGAACCTTCCTTTGATAAGATATGTTTACTTTACTAGGCGATTAGTAGACGCGATGTCCTTGAACTATTCTGCTGTTGATGTAAATGATGACATATTAACCACGATGCATCTACCTAGCAACATTTAGTTCTTGTGGTTATGTCCATTTTGGCCGTGGACATCTGCCTGGTTTTGCAAGAGTTTCTAAGAATTGCGCCCTATACAATTCCTTTTGAAGCGGCCCCTCTTCTCTCTTACATAGGTGATTCTGTAATTCAGAATTTTCTCAAAATATTCTTCTTACACAAATCATTAAAAACTCTTCTGTGAGCTTATCCTCATTCAATCTCACTGTTTCTTCATCTTAGGAATGAGCTTGAGGGTTACCCCCTACAGTGACTTTACTTCGGCAATTAGGTTTTCCCATTGAACCAAGATCTTGGGATCTCCGATCTACAAGGTTGGGTTTTCCTTCGCAAAAGTTTTATTCCATGGGTTTTAGTCCCATTCCTCTTGATGATTTAGCAACTACCTCTCTATTTAACCCTTTGGTTAGTGGATCCAAGATTATCCTCTCGACTTAACATAGTCTAAGGTAATCGTACCGGTTAAGAGTAGTTGTCTAATGGAATTATGTCTTCGGCGTATGTGCCTAGACTTACCATTATACATTATATTCTGTGCTCTTCCAATCGCAGATTGACTGTCACAGTGAACACATATTCCTGGCACGGGTTTTGGCCATTGAGGAACATCCTCTAGGAATTGATGCAACCATTCTGCCTCTTCTCCACATTTATCTAAAGCTACAAACTCAGATTCCTTTGTGGATCTGGTTATCATGGTTTGTTTGGAAGATTTCCAAGACACGGCTCCACCGCCTAACGTGAATACAAAGCCACTTGTGGATTTTGAATCCTTTGAATCTGAAATCCAATTTGCATCAGTATATCCTTCTATAACAATTGGTTCTCTTGTATAGTTAAGGCCATACCTACGAGTATATCATAAGTATCTCAGTAACCTCACTATAGCTCTCCAATGTTCATGACTCGGATTACTAGTATATCTACTTAGCTTGCCAAACGCGTAAGCGATATCCGGTCTAGTACAACTCATTAAGTACATTAGACTTCCAATGATCCTTGCGTACTCTAATTGAGATACACTCTCACCTTTATTCTTGAACAAAGGTTGACTTTGATCTATTGGAGTTCTAGCTTCATTTGAGTCATTTTTATTGAATTTTTTCAGGATTTTATCAATATAATTAGATTGACTCAAAATGAGACCATTAGAATTTCTTGTAATTCTAATTCCCAATATCATCTCTGCTAAACCCATATCTTTCATTTCAAATCTGGCGTTTAACATATCTATGGTATATTTGATCATCTTATTATTACTACCAACTATCAAGATGTCATCCACATAAAGACATAAGATGACATAGCCATCTTTTGTTTCTTTCATAAAACCCTCAGGTTGTTCCATGTAGATTTCTTCTTCTAAATCTCCATTTAAGAAAGCGGTTTTCACATCCATTTGATGTACTTCTAAATTACGCAAAGCGGCTATAGCAAGTACCATCCTAATGGAAGTTATTCTCGTCACTGGAGAATATGTGTCAAAATAATCAAGACCTTCTTTTTGACTATAACCTTTTATTACTAGTCTGGCCTTATATTTATCAATAGATCCATCAGGTTTCATTTTCCTCTTAAAGATCCATTTTGATCCTAGTGGCTTACATCCTGGAGGTAGATCAACTAACTCCCAAGTATGATTTTGCAATATAGAGTCTATGTCACTATTTATTGCTTCTTTCCACATTGGACCTTCAGAAGAAGTTGTTGCTTCTTTAAAGCTTTGAGGATCTGTCTCTATCATATAAGTGATAAAATCTTCACCAAAAGATTTTGCAGTCCTCGACCTTTTGCTTCTTCTTGGCTCAACCTCAGTTGGCTCTTCTTCATTTACTTGTTCAGAAGGGTGATCCTGAACATGAACACGCTTTAATGAACTAGGTTCATTTGTTTTAGCCGGAAATACATTCTCAAAAAATGATGCATTTCTCGATTCCATTATCGTATTTTTATGTATTTCAGGATTATCTGACTTATACACAAGATATCGATAAGCACTACTGTTGTGTGCATATCCAATGAATATAAAATCAACAGTTTTTTATCCTATCTTTACTACTTTGGGTGTAGGTACGAGCACTTTTGCAAGGCACCCCCACACTTTCTTGTATTTGTAAGATGGAGGTTTACCCTTCCATAGTTCATAAGGAGTTTTCTCTTGTTTCTTTCGGGGTATCCTATTCAAAAGATAATTGCAAGATAGGATAGCTTCCCCCCACAAGTTTTGAGTTAAACCTGAACTTAACAACATAGCATTCATCAGCTCTTTAAGAGTTGAGTTCTTGCGTTCAGCAATACCCTTTGACTGGTGTGTGTATGGTGTAGTTGTTTGATGAATGATGCCGGCGCCTCAGCAAGACTCATGAAACGGTACATCATATCCACCACCACAGTCACTACGGATAATTAAATCCATATGCTAAGTTGTTTCCCACCTTCATTCTTATAACATTTAAAAGCATCAGAGCCTCAAACCCGATTTAATTCACACACATAATCACTCGGTTTTTCCGTTTATTCACCTTAATGATTATTTCTATTTCTGTGTAAATGCAGAAACCGATAATTATTTAAACATATAGCATGTCAAAATAAGGGTTTCATAAAATCTAGTATTTCAAACAGAAATAGCAAGATATTGAATTAATTTACACAAACTTGATACTAAAACACAATATTTAGTATTCACAACCAATTCTGTTAACAACAGAGTATAAACTATTATTTCCTATATAATTTGTATAGGATTAATTATTATGTCACGAAATAATGTTGTGTCACAACAGATTATAACACTATAATCAAATAAAGAATTATAATTAAATAATTCTCAATCGAATAATTATTCCCTTCCTGAAATAATAACAACAAAACTCATTTACACAAAATGATTTTGAGTCCACAAAATTTTCCTCAGAAAATATATCACATGCGTCACAACAAACACAATTACAAATATATATATATGTATAAATTTTGATCATTTTCATGTGATCATGTTTTTTTTTCTGTTGATAATATTTACTCATGAATAATATCATAAAATATGCTCAATATGTTAAATGAATTGACAAACTGATTATAAAATATTTCTTGAGTATCTATTATGACCACTCCTAGAACCAGTTTGTTTTCATTACAACTCGATTCGTTTTCTTCAAGAACAGAAAACTGAACCATTTAATCTCGTTTCGTTTTCTTCAAGAACGGAAACTTCAATGAGATTATTTTATCATCACAAACCGATTCGGTTTAAAGCCAATTCGTTTTTGACTCGTAATGGTTGTCATATCTGAAATTTAACACAAACAGATTAAATTCCTTTCAATACTGTATAGAACGTTCGTGAACCGAACTATACTAATTAAAACAATCTCGAAATTGTTTCTGTTAAATTTCTTTCAATAATATATAAAACGATCTCGAAATTGTTTCTATTACATAAAAACAATCTCGAACTTGTTTCTATACTGATTATTGAACAAATCGTTTGAGAATCCAGTATGATTACTCAAAATATTCGTGAGTATATTAGACGATCACTCCACGAAAATTCTGCTCCGTTTATAACTCTGTTTTGAAACAGAAAACGAGCATTTGATTCGTAAACAACAGTTTACTGTTTGTTTTCAATTCTGTCAATGAACCAGAATTATTCTGTCCTCGGCTCACCGATACAGAAACACGAATTAGTCTTAAGATTGTTGCACTCTATGTAGTAAAATGGGCACAATCTGATTACATTGACTAGAAAACGAATAAGCAAAATTACAACAAAAACAAATTACAACAAATCGAAATTACAACAAAACAACTTACAGTTTGTTTTGAAACAGATTAAAAGTAGAAGGAAACCGAGCCGTGTGTTTAACACACTTTCCTTAAGACTAATTCGTCCCCTCACCGTCGAGTGCTTGAGCTTCAATGGAACGTTAGTCTCCCAGGATAGAACGGTTAACAAGGACAGGTTGCACCATACCTTCCTTGTGTAAGAACTATTTGCTTGAACTCTCTATTTTCCATAAGAAAGGTAGAAGGAGGAGGAAATACACTGTATCAGCTTCTGGTTCGTAAGTTCCCATTTCCAGTTGTATTTGTGGCTGTTTATATAGGCTTTAGTAGAGGAGAGTGGCAAACCGATGGAATATGGAATGAACAGCCTCAGCTCTGTAATGAATGTCATAAGTATCAGCATTATGTTAGAACTGGAAAAGCCAAAAGCCTCAGCTTTTATTCACGCCTTTATGGTTGGATAGGAACAGTCATCTTAGAAGCAGCATTCATTCATTCAAGGTTTATTCAGCATAGAAAATTAAAAATTAATGCAAAACCTGACTCGGACTGAGAACCTTCGAATCGAGCTGCATTCGTGTACGCAGGACACGCAGGCATGCACAAGCCCAAGGGTAAATCCGGATTGGATTTGCACCCCCCTGCGCGCGGGAGATTGTGTATATGTTGGTTTCTTATTCCAACTATACTAAAACATCATATAAATATTGACTATTTTCCCTTCTTCCAACCAATGTGGGAGAAATAGCTTCTTCCTATTTTCCTTTCCATAACACTTTCCATTCACACACTTAAGCCCAATAGACCCAATATGACATATCATTTAAAATATTCCATTTTAACCATCAATTTTCCAACAATCCCCCACATGAATGGAAATTGTGTAAAACCCTAGCAAATGCTCTAAGAATGACATAGAGAGTTCATCGATAGATGAATGCATAGGATAGGTAGGTGTGACCCTTTGAACCTTCCCTTGATAAGATATGTTTACTTTACTAGCTGATTAGTAGACGCGATGTCTTTGAACTATTCTGCTGTTGATGTAAACGATGACATATTTACCACAATGCATCTACCTAGCAAAATTTAGTTCTTGCGGTTATGTCCATTTTGGCTGTGGACATCTTCCTGGTTCTGCAAGAGTTTCTAAGAATTGCGCCCTATACAATTCCCTTTGAAGCGGCCCCTCTTCTCTCTTACATAGGTGATTCTGTAATTCAGAATTTTCTCAAAATATTCTTCTTACAAAAATCATTAAAAACTCTTCTGTGAGCTTATCCTCGTTCAATCTCACTGTTTCTTCATCTTAGGAATGAGCTTGAGGGTTACCCCCCACAATGACTTTACTTCGGCAATTAGGTTTTCCTATTGAACCAAGATCTTGGGATCTCCAATCGACAAGGTTGGGTTTTCCTTCGCAAATGTTTTATTCCATGGGCTTTAGTCCCATTCCTCTTGATGATTTAGCAAATACCTCTCTATTTAACCCTTTGGTTAGCGGATCCACAAGATTATCCTCTGACTTAACATAGTCTAAGGTAATCGAACCGGTTGAGAGTAGTTGTCTAATGGAATTATGTCTTCGGCGTATGTGCCTAGACTTACCATTATACATTATATTCTGTGCTCTTCCAATCGCAGATTGAGTGTCACAGTGAACACATATTCCTGGCACGGGTTTTGGCCATTGAGGAACATCCTCTAGGAATTGATGCAACCATTCTGCCTTTTCTCCACATTTATCTAAAGCTACAAACTCAGATTCCATTGTGGATCTGGTTATCACGGTTTGTTTGGAAGATTTCCAAGACACGGCTCCACCGTCTAACGTGAATACAAAGCCACTTGTGGATTTTGAATCCTTTGAATCTGAAATCCAATTTGCATCAGTATATCCTTCTATAACAATTGGTTCTCTTGTATAGTGAAGGCCATGACTTACGAGTATATCATAAGTATCTCGGTAACCTCACTATAGCTCTCCAATGTTCATGACTCGGATTACTAGTATATCTTCTTAGCTTGCCAACAGCGTAAGCGATATCCGGTCTAGTACAACTCATTAAGTACATTAGACTTCCAATGATCCTTGCGTACTCTAATTGAGATACACCCTCACCTTTATTCTTGAACAAATGTTGACTTTTATCTATTGGAGTTCTAGCTTCATTTGAGTCATCTTTATTGATTTTTTCCAGGATTTTATCAATATAATTAGATTGACTCAAAATGAGACCATTAGAATTTCTTGTAATTCTAATTCCCAATATCATCTCTGCTAAACCCATATCTTTCATTTCAAATCTGGCGTTTAACATATCTAGGGTAAATTTGATCATCTTATCATTACTACCAACTGTCAGCATGTCATCCACATAAAGACATAAGATGACATAGCCATCTTTTGTTTCTTTCATGTAAATACATTTATCACATTCATTGGTTTTGAACCCTTTTTCAAGCATAACATGATCAAAATTTTGATGCCATTGTTTTGGTGCTTGTTTTAGGCCATATAATGACTTAACCAATTTACACACTTTCTTATCTTGTCCTGGACTAGAAAAACCCTCAGGTTGTTCCATGTAGATTTCTTCTTCTAAATCTCCATTTAAGAAAGCGGTTTTCACATCCATTTGATGTACTTCTAAATTACGCAAAGCGGCTAAAGCAAGTACCATCCTAATAAAAGTTATTCTCGTCATTGGAGAATATGTGTCAAAATAATCAAGACCTTCTTTTTGATTATAACCTTTTATTACTAGTCTGGCCTTATATTTATCAATAGATCCATCAGGTTTCATTTTCCTCTTAAAGATCCATTTTGATCCTAGTGGCTTACATCCTGGTGGGTAGATCAACTAACTCCCAAGTATGATTTTGCAATATAGAGTCTATTTCACTATTTATTGCTTCTTTCCACATTGGACCTTCAGAAGAAGTTGTCGCTTCTTTAAAGCTTTGAGGATCTGTCTCTATCATATAAGTGATAAAATCTTCACCAAAAGATTTTTCAGTCCTCGACCTTTTGCTTCTTCTTGGCTCAACCTCGAGTTGGCTCTTCTTCATTTACTTGTTCAGAAGGGTGATCCTGAACATGAACACGCTTTAATGAATTAGGTTCATTTGTTTTTGCCGAAAATACATTCTCAAAGAATGATGCATTTCTCGATTCCATTATCGTATTTTTATGTATTTCAGGATTATCTGACTTATACAAAAGTAATCGATAAGCACTACTGTTGTGTGCATATCAAATGAATATACAATCAACAGTTTTTTTATCCTATCTTTACTACTTTGGGTGTAGGTACGAGCACTTTTGCAAGGCACCCCCACACTTTCAAGTATTTGTAAGATGGAGGTTTACCCTTCCATAGTTCATAAGGAGTTTTCTCTTGTTTCTTTCGGGGTATCTTATTCAAAAGATAATTGCAAGATATGATAGCTTCCCCCCACAAGTTTTGAGTTAAACCTGAACTTAACAACATAGCATTCATCAGCTCTTTAAGAGTTGAGTTCTTGCGTTCAGCAATACCCTTTGACTGGTGTGTGTAAGGTGTAGTTGTTTGATGAATGATGCCGGCGCCTCAACAAGACTCATGAAAACGGTACATCACTTTTGGCGGCGCTGCAATTCATCACTTTTGTGAAGAAGGAGGATGAAACAGGCATTGATATGTACCACCTCATCGTGCTGTCGTTTTGATGCTTCTAAAACCAAAATTGAAGGATTGGGAATGGTTGAGCATTGTCGATTTCGAAGTCCTCCGAATTACTTCTGCTTAAACAAACTGAGTAGTTTTGCCTGGTAGCGGCAGCCCTTTTTTTTTTTTAGACATTCAGCTTCCACCAATATCACACGGTAGAAAGAAAAAACAAACGCTGCCTGTATATAATTTTGTTGCTGTGAAGGTTTTTTTTTTTTTTTTTTTTTCTTTTTCGTGGTAGCATTGACTTTTCCAAATTTCTTTTCTCTTTCAGGAATCCTTTATCTACCCTTTGTCGCATACCTGTATAAGTGGGAGTACTCTTATCGTCTACAAACTCATATATATACACCTTGTGCATACCCAATTTATTTGCTGCTACGATGGTGTTTTTTTTTTTAACCGATTTATTGACCCCTTTCTTTTTGTGTGTGGGTATGCAGGTCTTCTCAACATGGTAGTTTTCCGGGAAGTGACGACAAATAATAAAAAAATACTTGGTGGTCATGCAAGCCCAGAGCACGCGGATCAAATTGGGTTTAAGTTTGCGGTTCATCCACCTATGAATGTGGCTTTCGTTCTGGAGGCTTAACCCAAAGTATTGACACGACGACACGACTTTACATGGAGTTGAGGCGGTCTAATGGCCATATGGAGTACGCGTTATGCCCTTTGGAGAATAGCACGAAGCCTCGGAGCCATACTTTTTCCACCCTTGGTCGGCAAATTATCTACGGCGAGGTCCAATGGAGAACCGTGTTAAAAACCACCGGAGTCTTCAGCTTCATAGAGCGATATTGGGAATGGCTCGAAGATGTGATCTCCCGCAATAAAAGCATTTTGAAAAAGACTAGTTTATATGATGCCCTAAGCGCATCTCTCTTCGGTTATTCCAAATGCCCAAGCGCTATCCGAGCTTTTTACGAGGCATAGTGCCCACAAACTAGCACGCTTCACACTGATGCCTGAGAGATGTCCATCTCCTTGGCGGATTTATGGCACATTGGTGGACTTCTTGTCACTTGAGATCTATACAAGGCGGTCATCCCTAGCATTGACGAGTTGACTGGTTTAGATGCTCATCAAAGGGCGAAGTCCCTTCCCGTGAGTTGTCAGCATCTTTTTAATGTCTGCCATCACTGCTTGGTTGGCGTTTATGATTATGAGAATCCGAAGGTTCCCCTCTCCCGCTGGGTTGATTATTGGTGTGAAAGTTGATGGTGTACAAAAAGCCCGCCCCGGGGAAAAGAGGAGCGTATCGTCCAAAGGATACTCAAAATCCTAGTGGCGACATAGCAGAAAATCCTCGGCGATGGTCCAAAAAGATGAAGAGTTATTTGCTCGCCTTCATATCGAAGAAAACACAAGGGAGGAATCCTTTCTTGCCGCCTTTATTGCCTGCTAGGTTGTGCTCGTTCGCCCTCCCAACGAGTGATACGATGATTAGGCCTTCGACTTTTAAAATGGCAAGTCTGATCGCACACGGGAAAGTTCATTGCCGTGCCGTTCCCGTCTTGGCCAGCATATATAGAGGGTTAAACAAGATTTCACGCTCGTCTGCCCCGGAGCGAGGGGATGCTTGTCTTTCGTGGCATTACGTCATTGGGTGGATTGCGCGTTATTTTGGAACTCATCACAGAGTGTCGTCACCTTTTCCTGGACCCATGATGGTTTCTTACTCAGGCGTGGAGGAGCCAAAAACCTCATTGATCATGAAGGTCGAGACCTTATTCACCAAGCTCGTGGCGTTGCTTGGTGGGCATCTGTTCCGTGAAGAAACAAGACAGAGCTTCAGGTTGATGATGGTGGATTGCCTACTCGAGATCAGGTCTTCTTCCGGTCGGCGCGACCATGCTTCTTGGTATTTCATCAAGATGGAGCATGCTTTTCTGAGCCGTATAGCCCATATCGGTTCGCACGGCAATTCGGGTTCCTCCAAGTCGTTCCTAAGGACCTCCCTGACTATGGCCGCCGTATCGCAATTGAGACGGGAAAACAATTATGCGAAATGTACTTTACTCCCAATAGTCGTCTCAAGGTAGTATTTCCTAAAAGCCCTTGGGAATATGAGAGTAACTTCTCCTCCAACTTTGGCGAGTGATGGCCACAAGTGCATGGCACGTGCCTACTTGATGGAAGATCTTCTCTAGTAACGACTGTTAACAGGGAGCGATACTAAAGCAAAGCAAAGTACCTATGTAGTAAAGATAAAGAATTTCAAACCTCCAGAACCTCACAAGGAACCACTTTCCCCGAACCCTCTTTGTGCCTAGAAGCAAGTTGAAAAGAAGAAGAGACAACTAGATGGTGCAGTGGTTTTTAGTGGCAGCTCTCCTTGTAGTGACGTGAACTGGAAGCGTCAAAAGAAGGGGACCTGGAAACAGGTAATCACTTACTCCTTGACGGATAATGACATTAATTGGTCAACTTTTTTTGATGGTGTCCCATCTCTGAGTCTCTTTAGCACCAACTTTTCAAGGGTTGTAAGACTCTTACTTCATTCGTGGCAGTTTTTATATTATATTTATTGCTTGCTCATTTTGCAACCCTTTTTTTTGGCAGTTGCACAATGAGCCTCTATACGTGGTTAATCTTCCGCAACAAAGCGAGCCATAAACCAATGGTCATGATGCCTTCATCTTAGAAGCTCAAAAGGTCTGGAATGAGCACACTCTTCCAATGACAGTTAAAGATGGCGGTGATACTTTACCATCCCTGAATTCTCATAAGAGATATGACTTTGGTACCAATCTTATGCCCAATGCGGATGCTACCGCTGAGAGCAGTACTCAGATCGTTGATGGTGATACTGAGTTAGATGATCAAGACGTTGATGAGGTCTTTTTGCAGCCCTTTCTATGAGTAGAGAGCGCGTCATACTTCCTCCTTTGGCCTCACTTCCCCGAAAGGCGGAGGTTTTGGAGTTCAAGCCAAGGGACGTGATCTCGAAGTGTCGTCACCATTTTCTTGAGGCGCTATGGTAATCTATCAGGGACAAGCTCTCATGTGTTTACGAAATATTCTCAGAGATGGAGAATACCAAGGTGTTGGACCTTTCCCTTTAGAAGTCTCTTTTGGACACACTTTTTAGGAATGCCTCACACTATGGAGCTGCTTTAGAAGACGTTTCGAGGTGGCTTCCTGAAGAGGAGCATGATGCGAAACTTTCAATTCTTTGTGAGCATCTTTCAGAGGCGGAGACGGCTGAGAAAGCACATCTTCAAAATGTCCAATCTTCCCAAGCCAAGCTTTCAGAGATTCGAGGTAGAAGAGATGAACTCCAAAAGGATTTGGCCGCCCTGCAGAAAGAGGAGAATGAGATTTCTTTGTCGCTCAACAAATTTGATGAGGGACTACATGGGTTGACCGCTCGTGTATCCCAACTGAGATGTGAGATCGCCGACTTGGAGGACACATTCCCATTACAGCAGGAGGAGATCGATGTTTTGAACAAGATGAAGGAGTTACTAGAAGGCAACCGACGTGACTTGGAAGACTTCAAGGTACCCGTTTAGATCCTTTTTTTGTTCTTGAGATTTCTTATTTACTTGCTCATTTACTCTCTTCCTGGATGCAATAAAACTCTATTGATATCAATAAAATCTTTTTATTTTCTTTTCATCTCCTTGAAGTCTTTTTTTTTTTTCTTTTTTTTTTTTTTTTTTTTTTGTGTGACTGAACTTGGACTTCACTCTCTTCTTCTTTATGTTTCTGAATGGACCCCCATTTTTTTGTTTCGAAACTGGACCCCCCTTTTTTTTTTTAGGGGATCAAGTCAAACGTAGTTCAAACTCTTTTTTGTAGGACTGAACTTGGAGTAACTTCCCAACTGCATACGTACCCCGGGAATGCTTTTAGGGGATCAAGTCAAACGTAGTTCAAACTTTTTTTTGGTGGTTGTTGTTGTTGTTGTTGTTGTTTGTTTGTTTGTTTTTTTTTTTGACAGGGTTAATGCAATTTAGGCTCGTTCTTTGAGTTATGCGTAAAACCTTTTGAGAAACTTTCCATTTATTGGACCAAGCTTCACACCGTCTTTGTCCACCAACTTGTATGCACCGTTAGTGCAGACCTCCCGAACAACATATGGGCCATCCCATTTTGAGGTGAACTTGTTTTGGCACTTATGTGTATGATGATGGGTCTTCTCATTGCAAGGACCGTTTCACCCACTTGGAATGATCGGGGGAGAACTTTTTTCTTAAATGCGTTTGACAACTAGTTCTTGGTAGCATTCAAGATTTTGTTGAGCCTGGAGTCGCATTTCGTCCAGTGCTTCCAACTTTCCAAGGCGAATGCGAGCATATTCTTCATCAGTCAAACCTTCTTGGATAGCGATTCTTAGCAAAGGTATTTGCCGCTCAAGGGGCAACACAACCTCAACACCGTATACAAGCGAATATGGAGTGGTTTGAGTTGGCGTTCGAAAAGTTGTACGACATGCCCATATTGCTTCGCCCATCCGTTCATGCCAGTCCTTCTTGTGTCTTGCAACTACCTTCTTCAACAAGTTTCATAACATATTATTGAAAGTTTCAACAAGTCCATTGGCCGGTGCATTGTACATGGAAGACTTGTCCTACTTGAAGTTGAACTGCTCACACAACTTATCCACCATGCTATGCATGAATTGCTTTCCATTGTCTATGATGACGTAGCATGGAACTCCATAGCGATAGATGATGTTTACCTGAATGAAGCGAACAACATCATCTTTCTTTACCTGCCGTAGCGCGGCAGCCTCAGCCCATTTCGAGAAGTAATCTATGGCAGTCAAGATGTAAAGATGTTGGGCAGAAGATGTAGGTAGTGGACCAACCACATCCATTCCCCAAGTATCAAATGGCCATGCTGCTACAGTCGGATGCGATGGCTCGGGAGGCTGGTGAATGAAGTTAGCGTGGAATTGGCATGCTTCACATTTCCGAGGGTAATCCATGCAATCTTTTACCATGGTCGGCCAGTAGTATCCCATCATTTTGATGCGAAAATATAGTTTCGGACCAGGTTGATGGGTGCCACAAATCCCAGAGTGAGCCTCCTATATGGCGTGAAGAGCTTCATCATATTCTTCCTCATCATCTTCAAAGTATGGAGGAACCACCCATTGCTCGCAGACGGGGACTTGCATCTTTCAACCGCCGATTGCTAGTGTCACAGCCAAATTCGCCCGAGCGTCGGCTTGCTTGTTTTCTTTTCATTGAACATACTCAATCGTGACGTCGCCCAGGTAAGAATTTATTTTTCTTGCATAATTGCAGTATGGGACTAACTCTGGCTTTTTTACATCGTAAGTGCCTTCAAGCTGGTTGATAATCAATTGAAAGTCCCCGTAGATGTTTAGTCTGCATTGCTTTACATCCATTGCCATCTTAAGCATTAAGATCAAACCTTGGTATTCCGCAACATTGTTGGAGCAACATTTCATCAGTTTGAAGGAGTATGGCAACACTTTATATTCCGGGGAAATGAAAATGACCCCTGCGCTAGCCCTATCTCGTCGCGCTGCTCCATCAAAGTACATCTTCCAAGGTAGAAAGACTTCGAACACCATGACATCTTCATCGGGCAAATCATCTGAGAGCTCCCACTCCGCCGGTATAAGATGATTAGCCAAGAAGTCTTTGAGCACTTGCCTTTTGACGGCCTTTTGAGACACGTAAACAATTTCGAACTGCTGAAGTTGGAGATACCACTGTACCAATCTTTCTGACAGCACGGGCTTGGACATGACAAATTTTAAAGGGTTCGCCTTTGATATCAAACGCAAGGTGTGAGCTTCAAAGTAGTGTTTCAACTTTTGTATAACGAAAATGAGCACCAAGCAAATATTCTCGATTGGAGAATAATTCAACTCATACGGGGTCATAGTCCGGCTCTAGTAGTACAAGGAATTTTCCTTTCTTTGTCATTTTCTTGAGCGAGTAAAGCGCCCACCGAACGTTCTTGTGCTGCAATATAAAGGATCAGTGGTTTCCCTCTGATTGTTGCTGCCGAGACAAGAGCCTGCATCAGATATGCCTTGATGCTTTCAAAAGCTTTTCTGTACGAAGCATCCCATTCAAATGGGACCTCTTTCTTCAACAAATGACTAAAGGGTTGTCACCTTCCTGCAAGATTTGATATGAACCTCCGGAGGTATGCGAGTCTCCCTTGTAAGCTTCTGAGCTCATGAAGATTTCGAGGTTCGGGCTTATTAATGATGGCATCAACCTTAGACTGGTCAATCTCAATGCCTCGGTGGCGGCCGATAAAACCAAGGAACTTTCCTGAACTGACTCCAAAAGCACACTTGAGAGGGTTCATCTTCAATTGAAATCTTCTGAGCCTATCAAAGACTTGCCTCAAGCCACTCAGATGATCACCTTTCAACTTTGATTTGATGACCAGGTCATCAACATAACATTCGACATTTTGGTGGAGCATGTCGTCAAAGATCTTTTGCATCACTCGTTGGTAAGTTGCCCCCGCATTCTTCAAACCGAAAGGCATCACTCTATAACGGTATATGCCCTTGGGCTTTCGAAAAGCAGCAAGTTCTTCATCTTCAGGAGCCATTCGAATTTGATTTTATCCCGAAGACCCATCCATGAAGGATAAAACTTCATGACATTTGGTTGCGTCTACCATCACTTCAGTGATCG
Source organism: Gentiana straminea (assembly GCA_036785695.1). NCBI lineage: Eukaryota > Viridiplantae > Streptophyta > Magnoliopsida > Gentianales > Gentianaceae > Gentiana > Gentiana straminea. The sequence goes on along the minus strand of JAVUPR010000326.1, from coordinate 6,070,365 downwards.
GCAAGGGAAAATCATCTTTGGGGCACGCATTGTTTAAGTCTTGAAAGTCAACGCAGACATGAATTGGCCCATTCTTCTTCCTCACAGGTACAATGCTTGATATCCAAGTAGGGTATTTGACTTCACGGATGAATCCTACCTCGATAATCTTGTTGACTTCTGCCTCTATGAGCGGAACGAGGTCTGGCCTAAATCTTCTTTGAGACTGCTTAACAGGGCGTGATCCATTTTTTACAAATAATTGATGAACAACTACTTTTGGGTCTAGACGTGGCATATCTTTGTATGTCCATGCAAAGACATCTTTGTACTCTTGTAGAAGCTCGAAGTAAACTTTTTCCTCTTCTGAAGACAAGAGAACACTGATGAAGGTTGGTCATGGCTCATCCTCGGTGCCAAGGTTGACTTCTTTCAATTCATCGACAGTAGACTTGACCCCTTCTTCTAGCTCCAGGGGTGCTTCTTCGGCATCCTCTTCCACATCATCGTTACCGAAGGTAATGTGATAGGTGGGATAGGCATCTTCACTAGTAGTAATGATGTATGAGGAGCCAATTAACACTTTCTTCTGGCACATTTGTTTGTAACGGCGGATTTACTTCACCTTCGTCATATCTGACGTTGCTTCCCATTTGCACCACAGTGTGTACTTTTGCTTTCAGGATATTTCCGCAGTGTATGACCAGGTCAGAGTGGTGCCTCATACGAGAAGGAATCGTGCTCCTAATTTCTTTTGGGTCTATTTCTACGCTCTCTTTCTTGGTTGCATGCATCTTAGACCACTTTCTCCCGTTTGTTCGCGTAGGTCGAACGACCCTTTTTGTTGAAACTGACATCTATTTAGTGCTGAGACTCGACCTTTCTTGGGTCCCAGCCTTTCGAACACCGAAGGTCTTTGAGGTGGCAGTTCAATAATATATGTTGAAGATGTCTCGTCTTCCACGCCGATGTAGTTATTGCTTGCTCTTTTTATCGAGATACGGACGGGTGGTGAAGGAGCATACCCAAGGCCATTTCATGATGATCCAATAGTCTTACTATCAACTTCTGGGGCCTTTAGCATTCTTCCGAGTTCTTCACTCTTTGCCCCTATTATTTGGGTAGGACTTCGAAATCCAAGCACTGACTTTGGAAGGAGTTTGTAGGCAATAGGGTCGAATCCTTCCTTTCTTACGGCCGGAACGGCTCCATGTTCCACAATCGGGCCCTCTTTGGGACATGTAAGACCTTGCAATAGAGTACTCGATTTCATGTGTTCAACCTTAGGAAGAGGTAGCGTTAACCCACTTAATTCCATTGGCACTGGTGATGAGCGATTGTTTTCTTTTTCCTTTGCCACATGTAGAAGCAGTGGAGGCTTTGACTCTTCATGTTGATTTATATCTTTTGCTGAAATTGCTTCATCTTTTACCATTTTCCCCCACCATTCTTTGGCTTCTTTTGAGTTAGAATTTTCATCTTTTTTTGCAGGAACCGACTTCAAATTTAATTTGGCGTCCACAAAGTGTGCTTCTGTTTTAGCAAATGGATTTTCATCTGCAATGATTCTTCTCACTACCCCGTTGCACCAATACTTGAAGCACTGGTGGAGAGTTGATGGAACAACTCCATTCTCATATTGCCACGGCCTCCCTAACAACATATTGTTTGAAGTTTTAGCATCAATAACCTGGAAGACATGTCATCCATCAAGATTTCAAGTCTTATTACTCCGATAGCTCTTTGCCCCCTTTGGTTAAATCCTTGGATCATAAGGCGGCTGTCGGCGAGTTCATCCTTTGAAACACCAAGCTATTTCAATATACGGAGCGGTAAAATATTAACGGCGGAGCCTCCGTCCAACAACACTCGATTCACCCTTTTTTCACGTGTGAATGCACTTACAAACAATGGACGATTATGGGGCGCCGACCCTAGCAACATGTCATCATCAGTGAAGGTTATCTCGGCTGTGCACGCAATATTTGCCTCCGTTCGAGAACATCCATGTACAACATTGTCTTCCTCCACATGGGCGGCACAACATGAAACAAATTCCTTCTTTAAGTGTTTTTCAATGTTTTCAAATTCAAAGATTTTCCTAGGCATATACTCCAGCAAGGTGATGGGAGCGCGAGGGCTCTTTTATTCAATGCCTCCCGAAGAGATGACCTTCTTTTCCTTTCTTACTTTTCTTTGTTGCTTCCTCACCTTGTTCGCCTTTTTGTTTTTCTTTAGCTAGGAGGACTTGGGGCTATTCTCTCTTGGCCTCACTGACTCAAAGTGGCGCATCGTTTTTTGCTTTTTCTTGCGAGTCACCAGGATCCATCCGTTATCATACCATTCGGTGGACTTTGAGTTTTTATCTTCTTCATGAGAAATCTTTGTTTGTTCGGGAGCAGTTGCAAACTTCTCTTCGACGAGTGGTAAAATTTCAACGGACTTGATTTCAAGTAGGTCAAGTGATCCAAATTGAATGGTAACTCCATGACAATTCCTCGGTTCTTCTATAGTGACCAGATTCACGCTCGCCTTTTCCTCTTCAAGCACGATCTTCCCCTTATCAGGAAGACATATAACTTTGTCCTTCAAGACAAAGCACTTCTCGATAGGGTGACCGCATATGGGATGATATTTGCAATAATTTCCCAATTGGACCTTTGCAGCATCTTCTGAGCATTTCGTTTCTGGGAGTTCGATGACTAAATCCACGATTTAACATAATAAATCCACAAATTAATTTTACTTGGCTATCAACAACTCATCAAAAATTACCGGTACGTCAGAATCGGGATACTTCTTATGTTGTCTTTCATTCAAGGTAGGTCATCGCCTCCCTATCTGTCGAGGCTCGAACTTTCTTTCCTCCAACTTTCTTGAACCTTAGTTGTTAACTCTTACTTCGTAGACGGCAATTGGAATAGCGAGAAAGTCGGAGCTACGGTTGCGGCATTAGACTCCTTCTTTTCTATAAATTTAAAATCAAGTATATAATTTTAATTATGTATCGTTCTTGGAGCGGCTTTCACAGGTTTCTTCACTTCTTGTTTTTCTTTGATCCTTCTAGGATCATGAACATGGTCCTGACCTCCATTGGTGTCAATACTTAATTCCATGTCATGCGCACGAGTGGCTAACTCTTCAAAAGATCTCGACATAATCTCTTTCAAAATGATTGCAATCCCCAATGCATGCCTTGAATGCACATCTCAATAGCAGAGGCTTCAGACAGTTGGTCTTTGCAGTTAAGCCTCAGACTTCTCCACCTGTTAATATAGTCAACGACCTTCTCCTCTTTCCATTGCCGGGAGTTGGTCAATTCTACCATGGTGACGGTTCTTCGGGTGCTGTAGAAGCAATTGAGGAAAACCTGCTGTAGTTGCTCCCAACAGTCTAGGGAGGCGGGAGCGAGATCAGTGTACCAGTCAAAGACGTCGCCTTTGAGAGAACGCACGAACTATTTCCTCAGGTGGTCTCTATACGTTCTAGTATTGTTGCAAGTTTCGACAAAATGGGCCACGTGTTGCTTGGGGTTACCTTTCCCGTCGAACTGCCGAAACTTTGAAGCTGGTAACCGGCGGGCATTTTCAAATTATCAATTCTTTGTGTATAAGGCTTGACATAGGTTTGGGACAATTTAGATAGGGCTGAGCTTGGGTTGGGTTGGGTTTTTACATAGTATAAATCGGGTTGGTTCAAGAAAAAACTAACCCAAACCAAACCAAATGACTATAAAACCCAATGGGTTGGTTTCTGGTTGGTTTGGGTTGGGTTGGGTTGGGTTTCGGGTTTTCATCCATAAAACATGCATCTATAATAACACTTTTATGTTATAAAATCCACACACATGTATATATCCATATCCGAGTTCCATGTCATATGTTCATAACAATAATCGTTATAGAAACCATTTTTTAAGGAAAGAAAACGTTAAAATTTGATAATTAAGAGTCCAGCAACATATAACAAACCAACAACATATAAATATAATAATTAAAGACCAATTGTCATACATAAAAATACATACGGGGATTCTTTTTTCTGAAGAAAGGTCAAAGATTTGTAGACCGAAACTGAAAATGAAGTGATATCAGCAATATAATAACATCATTTATTTTGGACGGAATGCATACACACATACGTACATACATACACATAGATATATGTATATATATGTATATATGTATTGATTGGGTTGGGTTGGGTCAACCCGAAAAAAAAATAAAAAAAACCAAACCAACCCAAAATATTTTTGGTTCGGGTCAAAACCCAACCCAAAAAATTTGGGTTTCAATTGGTTTGGGTTTTCGGTTTGGTTCGGTTTGAGTTTTGGGTTTGGATTGGGTTCATTGGGTTTTCTGCTCAGCCTTAAATTTTGTGGTCCCTCCAAATTTGTCATTGATGGTACCCATGATAAACTCGGATCAATCGGAATCAGGCCATCAGAGGAGACTTTCAGATCACTTGCTAATGTGAAAGACTTGAAAGCTTCTTGATCTCTGGAGGTGTTTTCTGGAGCAACCTTCAAGTTATTCGTTACATGTATAGACTTGAAGGCTTCTTGCTCTTCGGAAGTGACGTCAACTTCATCCACTTCATCATGTAGCACTTCTTTTGCTTTACTTGTTTCCCTAATGGAATCGAGTTTGTTGGCAAGTTTGGCAATCTGCACGTCTTGGGTCTGAACGTGTGACTTGAGGGCTTCAATGGCCTTTGTAAGGCTAGCAATGTGCTCTTCTAGATTGGTGGAATTCGTCATCATGACATACGCAGCCATTGGGGACATGGATCCATCAGAAGTTTCCTATAGGGAAAACAGGCTTATGCCGAGTTCTTTTGACTTGCATCGAGTAACCGGGCCAGAAATTTGTCCCTGGGATAAAGCAGTAGAAACGGTCTTTTCAGCAGCCTGAGAGACTTTTGAGGCAGCCACTTTGGAGACATTTGAAGTAGCAGCCTTGGTGACTTTTGAAGCAGCAACTTTTGAAGTAGCAGCCTTTGAAATTTTTTAGGCATCAACCTTTGGAGCCATTTGATCTTCTTTTTTTTTTTTTTTTTTTTTTTTTTGGAAATGATAGATGAAATGAGAGATTGGTCCCACTAGGCGTGCCAGAAATTTGTAGCGCAAATTTCGTATTATCCCTTCGATCCCCTTGTTGAAGAACTTTAAGTCTTTTATGTTGATCTTCGCATGTTGGAGATGCTTTTGGATCTTCTTCTTTTGAAGAACTTTCGGCCTTTTTGGGAAGATCTCTGATGCTATTGGTGTTGTTGCAGAGTGCTTGAAGCTTTTGCTCTGAGACTTTCACCAACTTCTTTTTGTCTTCTCCTCTTTTTTTCTATTGTTCTGTGTGTCTTTTACAAATGACCAAGGCCCTCCCATTTATAGTGATGGATGGAAGCTATTGGTTGATTTACATTAATTGCAGGAAATATTCGGATTGATTTTAGACAATCCTTGGAATACTCCACAATCAATAAAATCTCCTAATTATATTTGAAAGATTTTATGATTTATTGTTTCATATTATTTCCTAACATTTAATGTAGGAAAATAATACTAAACAATTCCAATTTCTTGGCATATATAATATGTAACATATATAATGTGTTACAAATATATTCTTTTTTGTGTATCTACATAGCCATTGAAATTAAATAAATCTCTAATATTTATTTAAGAGATTCTAATTAATTATCTATTTTTACATTATTCCCTAGAATTTTATAGGAAATAGTATAAAATAAATTTCAATTTAGGACAAATGTATTATGTGACATACATAATTTGTCACATAAAATTTATATATCTACAAATACTCTTCTAGCCAGTTTTATATGCGAAAAGATCAAGAAAACACAAGGTTTGAGAAACCTTTTGGAGGTTAAAGTGAAGAAAGATCTTGACTTGGAAGGTTTATTACAATTTTGGGAAAATATGAAGATGGTAAAGAACTCACTGGTGACAAATGTTCATGGAGAGAAGGTTATTATCAATGAAGAGATAAAAAGACAACTATTTGATTTCAATAAGCCACTTGTGAAATTAATAGACCTAGCCTATTTGCCGCTCATGCGTGAAGCCTTTCTCACCTATATTTTAGCCACAGATCAACCAGCCGGAGTTTATACGCACCTCAACAATCTAGAGACTGAATTTTCCTTACTCAGTAGATGGATCAGCAAACATGTTATCGGACATTTCAAAGGATTAGATAACTTATCTGAAGACGGGATACATCGAATGAACATCATATAGGATGAATATGAATTCAACTGGGCAGGATATATGTTCAGTCATATCAAGAAGCAACACTTGGTTGAAATAGCATGTGTTAGCAAAACCCAAGCTGAAGGAAGACAAAGAGTTGGGAGATTTTGGTTGAAGAAATCACTCAGTACAGTAATTCAGCATTACTTATAGAGACTCAGTCAAGGAAAGGAGGCTGAACAAGCTGTTGTATCAAGAACTACTGATACTGAGAAAATTGCAGAAGTAGTAAGTTCAAGGACAGAGCTCCCCAAAACTAAAGAGAAAAAAGACTGTTTACTCAGTAGATAGTTGAACATAAAGGAGTCAAGCGAAAAGCTGACTCACAGAAGGAAAAATCAGTTGGAAGACGTTTGTTCCCATAGGTACTTCAAGCGAGATAGCACCAATTGAGGGGGAACAACAACTGATAACTGAAGATGCTCAACTTTCTGAAAATAAAAAGCTGAAACTATCAGAGAAACAAGTTTCCGCTATGGATGCTGAATAAGAGCAACAACAATTTCAGCAACAACAATCTCAACAACCAGAATATGTCTTTGAACCCGAAAGGATCATTAATCTAATGAAGATGAAGCTCAAAACTGAAGACTCTCGGGAATCAATCATAGACGTTCTAAAAGCTAAAGAAAAGATATTCCTAGAGAATCTCGAAGAAGAAGACTTATATGCATTATTTCCCTTGGATGAATTCTTAACAAGATGCTATAAGAAACTTGAAGAGAAAGCTCAAAGGAAGAAGAAGTCAGTTGAATCATCTATACCGAAGGATGTTTTAAAGAAGAATGATGATGACAAAGATGATGATTCAAAGAAGATGCCAGAGCAGAATTTAGTTTTACATCAAGAAGAGAAAGATGATTTTCAAGGAGACAAAAATGAAGCTCGGGATCAAGAAGGATTGCCGGATGGTTCACAGACAACTGACAGTCAGAAACAATAAGAAGCTGATAAACAATAGTTGATGATTGTGGACAATCAAACTCAGTCAACTAAAGAAGAAGTTGATCCACAGAGCTGTTGACACATAAAGAACTTACCAGAGTTCAAAATTCTTTGGATAGTGTGATCAATCAAAAAGAAGATTACAACAATCTTTTATCAAAAATCTCAGTTTACTTGGATTACATGAAGAAAACTGATGTCTTAGTTCATTCCAAGTTAGACACAATCAAACAGACCATTTCAAAATCAGTTTCAGTTGAAAGAATAGCTTGAAATTACAACATTGGAAGATAGAGAAGCTCAAACTCAAGCTGAATGACACTTAAACAAAAGAATTTACGGATTAGAGACTCAGCTCACCGAAGTTCTAACTTCTCAAAAGAGCGTAGCAGATGCTCAAAAGGCAACTCATTTGTTAATCAATCAGTTGTATGATGCCAAAAAGAGGGAAGTAGAAGAAGAAAAGATGAAGCTACAAGAGGAGAAGCTGAAGCTAGAACCGAATTGAGTGAATTGAAGAAAGTGAAATCAACAATAGATCCATATGTCAGCAATATTGAAGAACTCAGTGATGAACAACTCATACTTAAATAAAGCAAACCCGGAGACAAATGAGCTGCTCTAACACAAGATTTGTGGATCAAATTCTACGAGGATTATAATCATGTCAAGGTAAAGTACAGGCACAAGACTTATGATGAATCGCTTGTTTACTTCTTATCTGATGTATATCACAGTCAAAAGATGGCAAATCACAAGAAGATGAGAAACATGAAAGATAAGTTTGCCAACAAGAACAAGAAGGAACAAATGGAGATCGATGTTGATGAATTTGAAAAGTACTACAAGGACAACACTGATCTTCCCAAGTTAGCTCTTTGGAGAAAATGGAAGTAGTCAAGCCTAGTGGATTTCAACAGTATTTTTTCCAAGGAAGATACAAAACTAGAAAATGAGTAGTTGTTACATGATAAGAAAAGGAAGTTCATATTAGTTACACAACAATCAAAATAACTGATAAGTCAATCATTGTGTAACATATCTTAGTTTTTGTGAATTCTAATGAAAAATCAAGTTTCCAGTTTTACATTGCTTTACTTTGTATTTCATTGTTTTATCTTTAAGCTTTTCTATTAAGTAGGGTTTTTGTATCATCAAAAAGGGGGAAATTGTTAGAAACAAAATTTGAGTTTTGATGATGATTCATCTTATTTGTTTATTTGTTTGTTTACACCACATTGATGAAGTGCTGAAACTAGCTGTTATAGTGAAAAGCTAAAAGATGTCTAGAAATAATATGTATAGGATTTATTAGAGTCTGATCTATGTATAGGTTGAATTAGACAAGCACTGTAACAGTTAAAGAGTCGTAAAACTGAAAACTAGAAATCATATAGAAATCTGAGATTATACATCAGAAAAACTGAAAATGTTACTCAGATCCAAGAACTGAAGTTTACTCAAAACTGAAGAAGGTAAGTTCGCTGAGGGAAACAGACTCGGTTGGCTTATCTATAAGCAGAAGGCTGAGGGAAAAAACTCAGTAAATGAAGAACTGAGGGACACAGACTTAGTTATTGAAGAATCAAGAACTGAGGGTTCAAACTCAGTTTATTAAGACCAAAGCAGAGACTATAAGGTTAGAATTCAAGCAAGACTATGATGACCTGAACTGACTTTATGGATCTTGTATCAAGAGCTAAGATACATAAGGACAATGATATCTTACATGATTTATAAGTTATGGTGTACTATGATTAAGTCAATATAAATCAGATGGAAATAGAGTACTAAGTTATGAAGAAGAGTAAAACTCAGTTAACACTCAAAACTGAAAACTGGCTCACTCAGTTTTCTAAAGCTTAAAACTACCATTCATAAACAACTCAGTTTTAGAGCTAAAAGACATCCAAAAAGCTGAAAGAGAATTCGACCGTTTCAAATCAAGCATTCTCATTGGATGAATGACTGTCATTTCAGAACGGTCACTGAAATTTGACAGATAGCCGTTGATAGCTAAAGGATTCAAATTTCAAGAAAGATGAACGTTGGACCTCATACTATAAATAGAGGACTTGGCATCAAGGATCTACACCAAGAATCTAATACAAGTTTGCAAGCATGTTAAGACCAAGCCCTGTTCATCTGAATTGCTATCAATTTTGTGCTCAACAAGATCATATCTGAATTCTTCAAGTGTTCAAGCTACAAAGATTTAATCAAGATCCAACACTCTGAAGAACCACAAGCAAGAATCATTCATTTGATTCTCAGCCCAACTTTGATTTTATCAACGGTTTTAGATTGTGAAGTAATCCGGTCAAGGATTTGTCAATGACAGTTGTGTTTGTAGTCAGGGTAGACTGTGTTTGTGGTGGTAGCTGGAAAAGAGGCCATAAAACCCTTTAAGGAACTGTGTGTTCAAGCAGTGGCAGAGCAGCAATTCAACATGTTCTACAGTTAGTGAAGCTAGGATTAGTCAAAGACTAACAGTTTAGGACTTTTTGTAACCGGATACCTCAAAGAGTTCTAGTGGAATTTTCGCATCACAGGGGAAGAGAGGACTGACAGGATTATACCACCTGGAACCTCTATAATTCTTGCATTACTTTAATTTACGCATTTACTTATTGTTATTTACATTTCAGTATTTGTGATTGTTTTTATTTGAATTTATTTGATTCAGAGCAAACTGAATCAGAATTGATTGTTATATACACACAGTACAAAAACTAACATTCACCAGAATTCACTTTTGCATACAAGTTTTTTCATACATAAAACAAGATCAGTTTTAAAAAGGTTAAAATTTATATCCGCTGCTTAACTCCACACAAGTTTAAAGCTTAACTTAAGTTGTTTCAAATCTAGGTTTTTGGGGACAAATTTATTCACCCCCTCCCCCCCTCTAAACTTGTGTCAGCCTTTTCAAGGGACCAACACTAGACAAGACAATGAATTGATCAAGTCAATTTCTACTAGCGTCGTGGGAATGAACAACCTACCAACCTTATATTAGTGTTCAAATGTGTGCTATCAGTGCACTCCTAAGCTAGCGATTCCCCCTCATACGAGTGCATGAAATTACTATATGCCTCCTCATTGGTCTAAGAACCCTAGACCTAATGATTCGACAACAATAACCCCTGGATAAGAAATTGAGTTCCACTTAAAGCCAATTTTACCTTATGGTTCTCCTATCTCTTTTACCACACCTAATATCTCCTTTCGGTCTCAATTAAGTGTGTGTACAAGCATTGGTTAATTACTCCAACACAAACAAGACATGCAATGTAAACAGGAGAATATAAACAACACACATGAAACTATGAATCACAAACTAACATTCCCAATAAACTAATAGAGATTAAACTATCAAAATACATCATCTTGGCTAGTAGAGAACTTGCCACTCATGAATATGAGCTCTAACATGTCAAAGTTAGAACTCATATCAAAAAGAACAATTAACTCAAAGTAAAGGCTAAGAATTTACCAACCAAAATCTTTAAACTTGTAGAAGGAAACTTTCATTCAACTTGAAGAAGATTCAATGGAGTTATATACCAAAAGAGATGAAAACTTGCTTTCACCAAAATGATTCTAGAGATTAAACTAAGAATCCTTAATGTTTACAAGTGGAACTAATTGTTAAAATATGGAGAGAGCCTTGAAGATGGAGGTGTCGTCAAGCTTGAGAGAGAGGGAATGAAAGATGTGTTAAAATAGATCCAAAATTGGTTTTAAATGCTTAAAATCTGCTTCTACGACACATTGGTGTACACCAATGCCTGGTTGGCGTACACCATTATATCTTTGCGTGTAATTGGCATAAACCAATCTGGTACTGGAGTACACCATTTATGAAGAAATACTCTATGTTAGCTTCTTGCAACGTTTGACGTACGCCACTATAAGTATGACGTACGCCACTATAAGTATGACGTACGCCAATCTCACAGCATTTCAGTAAAATGGCGATAACTTGAGTTGTAGAGATTCAATTTATAGGATTAAAGATGTGTTACAAAGCTCGTTTCTTTATCTACAAATCTAATGAAAAAGTATTCTCCAGAAAATGCCTCTAAGGGGATTCAAATGTCCGTTGAAGATAGGCTACGGTAAAAGTACTAAAGACAAATGATCCGTTTGAATTCGATAGCTTCCGACATACTCTTCTATCCCTCAAAAGACGTGTTTATGCTCAACAAGTATCATCACTCGAGCTCTTGGTCAACCTATAATCCTACAATAAATCACCAAAATACCAAGCGTAAACCCGAAACGACGCTCCGGTTACTATAACCGGTACAAAACCTATCAAAATATGATATTTTATATAATAATTACTATCTACACATTTAGATAAAACTAAACAAATAATGGCTCAAACTGATACAAAAACATCATTAGACGCATGAGAAAAAGGGATAAAACATCGTGAAATATATCATCTAGTTAACTCACATCAAAGATATTGAAGGTTATGTCATCATTGTTGGATCTTAATGTAATACATCCACTATTATAGTCTAGTATGGCTCTGCTGGTAGCCATAAATGGGCATCCTAACAAGACATTCACACTCGGATCATCAGGGACGTCTATGTTAGGAAATCACTCTAGTAACGCAGCGGAATTTAAAATTTGATTTCCTTTTACTAGATCGTTCTTCGTTTAATGCAATAAACACGTTAAGTAGTTTGACGGTTATAACTTGATGATCTATAAGATCGTCGCTTTGACCGTCAACGGAGAGTAGTACAGTGCGCAAGCCGTCCACGCGTCCGACCTCTATCGCTAATCCACACGAACTCCTCGCCGGAATCCTCCTTGGATTGCTATCGGAAAAACTCCGGTTACTAGACCGGCCTATTTCCTCCCTCACAAACTCACTATAGGTTGCTCTCTATTTTACACAAGAACTATGAGCTCTTGCAATTGTTATGTACAAAAGAGTTTGACACCCACCTCTTATTTATAGTAGAAGGTGGCACCCCTATGGTGTGTAGAAGAAGAAAACCTTTTCCCAGTAAAATAAGGAAAATCTTCTAGATTGATTTATCTTTTTTATTATAATTAATTTTGTCAATATCTTATATTGAATATAATTATCTTATTACCATAATTCTATTTTTCCAAAATCAATTAATATCACATATTAATATTATGGTAATCTTATTAATTAAAGTGCTTAATCCAAGTGTCTCTTACACACTTAAAAGTGGCGCCCCATTAGTCAACTGATGATACGGAACCTGACACGGTCCCATTATCCCCGGTCAACTCGTCGGAAGACATAAGTCAAACTCTTTCCCCGTACATGACCGCGCTACGTCGCTAACTACTTGGCCATCCCGCCAAAGCATCTTCGCATAAGGGGGCCGCCCCGCAAAGACGGCGGGCCCATTTATATGAGAAACTCCGCCGCTAATGGAAAGTTCATAAGCTTAGATAGAATGCGGGGTCAACCGCCATCCGTCGGGCATCGACACCGCTAGCACGAGTAGTCTTTTACGCCTTTATCCTTTCCCTATAAATACCCCCATTATGACATTAATGAGATATAGAACAACTTTTGCGCATTTATTTCCATGAGCACTGTTGCATCTCTCTTTCTCTCGTTTATTGCTTTCATATCACCACCGTGAGTCCGCCACCAACCTCGATAAACTCCACCGTCCGACGGCGATAACCTCATTGATCGGAACACCACGAAGAGGCCGGATATCCCACATCCAGGCTTGCCATCCTAACTACCTGACGGAAACGGACCCGTCAATTGGCTCCGTTACCGGGAACGATTTCTTCAAAGGATTCAACACCTTCGTGCCCCCTATAGTTGCTTAGCTCGTTCCGATCTCCATCTCCCTTGTATAACAGCTTGTAGCATAGCGGTATCAGGATCGATTGCTTGAGGGAGGATAAAAGGTTCCTCGGATGTTGCGTACATAAAATCTGACAGCAGATCACGTCCAGCCACGTCACCTTAACTACTCTTTGAAAAGGATATCAGAGTTGGCTTGTCTCAGAGGCAATAATCCCACTTCCTACCTTGGAAAGCTTGTTGTCGACTTGTAGCGACCTCCCATCATGGCTAATCCTTCGCCTAACCCTGTCACACCCAACCCGGCATAAAAGCAGTCGCCCCAGCCGAGGTCGCATGAGAGCGACCCCGCCCATGGAGCCGTCGATTTCCGCGAGTTCTTAGAATTAAGAAAGAAAAACGCTCAATTAGAGGCAGAGCTCGCCCGAAAACAGATTAACACAGAGGGCTCAGACAAAGAGGCTCCTGCCCCGCTAGTTCCTAGCGAGGCTGATCTAGCAAGAATAAAGAGTTATGGTGAGTACGCGGCGAAAATGAAGGCAGCCAACGAGATTTTAATCTCCGTCGGTCAGCCCGCACTAGCAATTAATCCTCCCCCAACCATAGAGGGCATGAACGCCGGGCGTAACGTCATCGCCCCTCCGTGGAAAGGGCCAAACATGGGGGAGACAACGCGAGCTCAGCGTCACGAGCATCGAGGGGAAAGTGTGTCCTCCTCTCGGCATGGTGAGGACAGCCAAACTAGAGTGTCGGCGCATGACCGCCTGGGAAAACGTAGAGCTTTCCATCACCACCGAGAAATGAAGATAGAGGAACGCGAGGCAACGTCAGACGAAGACTGGGCCCCCTCAATGAAAACCCCCGGGATATTATCCTAAGAAGAAGAGCACGGGCCGAAACAGAAAGGCTCGATAGTGACGAGGACGACGCCCACTCTCAGGGCGCACCTCGGACCCAGACCAACCAACGATTCGAAGACCTGAGGATGATGGTTCTGGAGATGAAAAAGAGTAAACGAGAAGAGGATAAGGAACCTAGCGCTGCTATGGATGCGCTTTCGTACTCGCTCATAGCAAGCCTACCGCGACGCCGAATATCTAACGTCAACATAACGGATTTATCGTGGTAAGTCGGACCCGTACGAGTGGATAGCTTCGTTCGAGAGTAAAATGATGCTCGCTACTCGCCATAGCGCGGCCTGGTGCGTGGCTATGGTGGGTTGCATGAAAGATAGAGCCTCTACATGGCTTCGCAAACCGCCGCCGTATCGCCACGGCCGGGAGGACATGCGGACAAAGTTCCTGGCTGAATTCAAGACAGCGCATAGGCCTCGCAAAACCACAACTGATTTGTTTTTGATAAAACATGACACTGGGGAATCCGCCCGGTCGTATTACGAGAAATTCGTCCAAGTTTACGATCAAACACGGGACGAGCCCGAACCCACGGTCATGATGGCATTTTTAACTGGACTTGTGGGCGGCGAGCTTAAGACACATTTGACGATGCATCCGCCGACCAACTTGAGGGATATGTTGGAGCAGGCCCGGAAGTTTACTACCGTCGAGGTCGTCCCCACCAGAAACCGGGGCCTTCAATCTGATCCCACTGCCCCGTCCAACAGTACTCGAGGTCGATCCCCAAAGAAAGGGGGAGGTCATCAATCCGACAAGAGAACGGACGACCGTGATTTCAAGAGGCCACAAAAGTTCGACGCAAAAGATTACATTCCGCTGAATGCGCGACCGTCGGCAATCCTGAATGAAATCTCAGAACACATCCGGAAGCCCCGCGACAATCGTAGCGAAGACAGGGTTCGTAAAGCGGACAGGAGCAAATTCTGTGAGTTTCATAATTATCACGGCCATAACACAGATGATTGTTTTTCCCTGATAAGGATCATAGACAACATGGCCCGGGAGGGAAAACTAGATCGGTTCAAATTGGCAGGGCGGTGCCAACCGAGGCTCGTCGCGGCCCGCATGAGCGCGAGCTTAATGTCATCCACGAAAGCCCGCCTAGCAACGGACGGATAAAAGAACGATCAACTCGATCAATGAATTTGGGCGTGAGCGGCCTAGAACCCCGCGACCGGATGAAGAGGCCCCGACTTTTACAAAAAGCGAGCTTAGCTTTGTTACGGGAGCAATGGAGATGCCCCTCATAATCAAAATTGGGATCGGCAAGTGCGGAGTTAACGAGTCCCGGTAGACACAAAAGCCGCCGAGACATTATCTATCTTGACCGCCTCAAGGGTTTGAACTTCACCGAGGCCAATCCGAAACCATACCCGGGCTCGCTTGAGGGTTTTACCAACCATGAGGTAAAGGTTAAAGGAATGATCGACCCGGAGGTCCGCATCGGAGACTTCGAGCCCTTCCGAACGTAAAAAATAGAATTCCCGGTGGTCGATCCGCGCTCGCTACCACATGATCCTCGGGCATACCGCGATGCGCAAGTTTCAAATGGTGTCTTCCATTCCGCATCGAGGTCAAATTTTATACGTAAAATGGCAGGATAGGGCAGGCGATTAGTCGACCACAGACTTATCTTGACCACTTGGCGAAATCAAAGGCAGGATTGAAAAGGGCACGAGAGTCCGAACTCCGAGGTGTGCTGGGACGAGCTCATGTTACACCTCTCATCACACCAGCAGGGACTAATCCCATCACGAATTCAATAGATCTGTTGGAAGAAGCTCTAGTGACAGTCGGTACGGCTGAGATCCCAAACACGGCTGAGCAAGTCAACCCTCAGATAAGCGAGTCCGTGGCCGAGTTAGAGGCGAGCGTTAATAAAAGAGCGCTGGAAGCCCATCTCGAGCGGGGACAAGGCACGAACAGCCCTCCGCCGCCTAAGAAACAGCAAAAGAAAATTGTATGCGACACACTGCAGATACGAGATGACCCCAGCATCGAAGCAGAAGGGGATCTCGTCGAGGTAATCATCAATGAGAGATACCCCGACCAAAAAATCAAAGTCGGGGCGCACCTCAGCGATGCCGAAATGTCCGCTCTGATCAACGTGCTGAAAGAGAACCTGGAGGTCTTTGCTTGGGAGGTCACTGACATGCGAGGCATCGACCCCGAGGTCGCACTCCACCGTCTTAACATGAATCCCCACTTCAAGCCAATTCAGCAGCGGGCTCGCCAATTTTCAACCGCAAAGGAAGAGGCTGTGAAAATTGAGATCGCAAAGCTACTTGCGGCAGATATCATTGAAGAAATACAATATCCCACTTGGCTGGCCAACATCGTTATGGTTCTGAAGCACAACGGCAAGTGGCAAATGTGCGTAGACTTCACCGACTTGAACAAAGCCTGCCCCAAGGATCCCTATGAGCTACCCCGCGCATAGACGAATGGTAGATCGGATAGCGGGTTTTGAAATCCTCGCTTTCGTCGACGCCTACTCGGATACCATCGTCCGTATGGCCGGGGACGAAAGACAACTTACTGCTTTCAGAGCCGCGGGCGGCATGTATTACTACAAAATGATGCCCTTCGGCCGGAAGAATGCGGGTTCAACATTTCAGAGGATGATCAACAGGGTTTTCCACACTCAAATCGGCCGCAATATGGAAGCTTACATAGATGACATGGTTATCAAATCCAAAGAAATGCGACCTCATAGCGGATTTGAGAGAAACTTTCGCGAACGTGCGAGCAAACAACATGAAGTTAAATCCAAATCAAATGCACGTTTGGGGTCAAAGCCGGAAAATTCTTAGGCTTCATGGTCACACAAACGGGGTATCGAAGCAAATCCTGAGAAGATCGAGCCATTCTTGGACATGGCACCTCCAACGACGGTGAAGGAGGTTCAGAGGTTGAATGGAAGGATAACCGCTCTGGGGCGATTCATCTCGAAATCTGCGGACAAGTGTCTCCCTTTTTATAAAATCTTGAAAGGCGGCAAGGGGTTGGAATGGACTGAAGAATGCACTGAAGCCTTCGAAGAGCTCAAGCGATACCTGGTCAGCCCGCCTCTTTTAACAAGTCCTATTATAGGCGATCAGCTTTATTTATATTTGGCGGCCTCAGATAGGGCTGTCGCTGCAGTTCTTATAAAAGAAGAGGGGACTCCTGAGAAGCCCGTTCAAAAGCCCATTTACTATGTCTCGAAGGCTCTCGATCCCCGTAGAAGGTCGATATTTTAATGCGAAAAATTGGCTTACTCTCTTGTTATAGCGGCTAGAAAGCTCCGTGCATATTTTTCATCACACACGATCGTTGTACTATCGGATAGTCCGCCGCGTCGGGTTTACATAAGCCGGACCTCGCCGGTCGTCTCCCGAAATGGGCAATTGAGCGCACGGAATTCGACATCAAGTATGAGCCTCGAAGGGCAATCAAGGCGCGAGGCCCCGGCCGAGTTCATTCTTGAAGCAAGCTTTCGAGAGTCCGCGGCAACACAACCCGCTTCCCCCCGACCAACTCGCCCGACAAACCGGCTCCTAGCGGCCCCATGAGGCCCACCACCGTTGGCGCTTGTTCATTGACGGCGCAAGCGGAATTGGAGCTTGCGGAGCCGGAGTCGTCTTGCTCGAGCCTGGAACGTCCGAAGAAATTGAGAAAGCGCTTCGCTTCGATTTCACGGCATCAAACAACCAAGCTGAGTATGAGGCAGTCATCGCAGGCCTTGAACTCGCCCTTGCAATGAGAGTTGAAAACATACACGTCTTTTGCGACTCACAACTGGTTGTCAATCAAGTGAATGGAGGTTATAAGATTTATTGCTCAAAACTACAGCAGTACATCGACCTGGTCCAAAAGTTACGTCGTCAGTTCGGATATTGCGAGCTCTCTTATATACCACGCACTCAGAATTTGAGGGCAGACTATTTATCCAGGTTATCCGACGCTGACGCGGCGCTCGCTCCTGACATCCCTCTGGAATACCTCGAGGAACCATCTATCAACAGATGTGAGATCATGGATATTCAACACTCCTCGCGCGACTGGATCGATGAGGTCAAGGATTATATCGAGCATGGGGTTTCGCCTTCAGACAAAATAGAGGCGAGAACCTTGGCTCGACGAGCAGCGAGATATGTCGTTCAAAATGGGATACTTTACAGGCGCTCTTTCTCCAAACATCTACTCCGCTGTGTCCGGCCGGAGCAAGTAGAGGGTATCCTCCGTGAGCTTCATCAAGGAGTATGCGGCGGGCATCCAGCCTGTCGAACCCTCGCACAAAGGGCGATCACCGCAGGATACTACCGGCCTACCTTGTTGAGGGATGCGGATATATTTGTTAGGGAATGCGACCCTTGCCAAAGGTACGCGGATATACCCGTGTTACCCTCCGTAGAGCGAGCATCGTCACCGCCTCATGGCCCTTCGAGATGTGGGGCATCGACCTCGTCGGTCCAATGCCTAAAGGGCGTGGCGGATGCGAGTACATAGTAGTAGCGGCGGATTATTACACGAAATGGACAGAGGCCAAGCCCCTCAAAGAGATCGCCACAACTCGGTTATCTATTTTCTTATGGGTCAAGTATGGACTCGTTTCGGGATACCTCGCATCATCATATCCGACCATGGACCGCGAGCTTCGTAACGGAATTCGACGAGTTTTGTAAAGAGCATGGCGTCATTCATGCGACGTCTTCGGTCGGCTACCCTCAAAGTAATGGTCAGGCAGAGAACGCAAACAAGCAACTTCTCAGAGGTCTGAAACGCACTTTATGCGGGAAAAAAGGCAGATGGGTAGATGAGCTGCCCGCGATCTTATGGTCGCTCCGGACAGCCAAAAAGTCTACCACAGGAGAAACCCCATTCTCCCTGACTTATGGTTCGGAGGCGATGACACCAGTGGAAATGACTCTACCTAGCATCAGAGTATCGCATTTCAGCGAGGACACCAACGCTCGATCACGCGAATTTGAGCTCGACATGCTCGAAGAAAAAAGATTGCAAGCTGCAACTCGATTGGCTAACTTCAAGATGGCCGCCAAGCGACTTCACGATAAGAAGGTACGCCATCATTTTTTCAAGCCGGGAGATTTCGTATTAATTAAATGTGAAGCCGCCGGCCACAAACCCGTAAAGTTAGACAAAGAATCGGGAAGGACCCCTTCGGTCTCTCGCGAGCTAAAGAAGGGGACGTATTATCTCAAAGACAGGAATGGCCGTGAATATGAGAATACTTGGCACGCTGACAACCTCAAGAGATATTACATGTAGTCCTCTCGTTTTTTGGAATTTAAAAAAAAAAAAAAAAAAAAGGGAGTAGGGGGACTGTGCCCAGCGCCGCCCCGACCCCGCGTACAGGCTTGCGTATTTTTGGGTTAGCAAAAACAAAAACAACTCAAGATACTAAAGCAGAGAACAAAGGCATAAAAGAAATGGCCATACAAGCGGCCCCAGTATGTACAGAAGGAAAATGATCAAAGTTAACAGGGTGGCGAGCCCCACATCAGCCGGAAACAAAAGTTAATATTACAAACCAACAACAAAGTTTGTCAATAACAAAAGGAGAGTCAAACGCTTCCGAAATCAAGGCCGCCTTGCGAATCTCCCGGCCGCGCCCTCCTCACCACCCGGAACGGCCCGATCCCCCTCTCGTATTGGCCCCATCCAAGATCGCCCGCACAAGTGACCGCATGTTCTCTTCTGCTGCCACTGGAAATACCGCCGCCTGTAAACCATCAACCCTACATTGCTCACGGTACTCTGCGATCTCCTCCTCGGAGTAGGGAACCACGGGATGATATTGAATGAGCTCGGCGCTGAAGGAGTTCTCCTGGGTCCACGCCGCCATATCTTGTAAACTATGGACCTTCTGCTGATGCATCGACCTACAGACACACCGCGCCATATGATAGCAGCCTTGGTCATAATTGTCACCCAGATCTTTCCAATATTCGGCGCTGTCTTTATACTCAGCGACGGCGGCCTCAATTTTTGCCTGGATATCCGAGGCAAGGTCCTCGGCCTTCTTGATAGCCTCCTCAGCCTTCGTGCTGGCGTCCTCAGCTTTCCGACGGGCATCCTCAGTTTCCTTAGCGAAGATCGGCCGGCGCATCCTCGCCGGTTTTCAACTTTCGCTCACGAGCACCCATGGCGGCTTCGACCTTCTTGCGATGATTCTTCTCATGAGTAACTTGGCGCTCCAACTCGCCCATCCCGTCCGCCTGTGTCCGCTCTTTAGCGATATATAGGGCCTTGGCGTCGCCAACCGTGGCCTCCGCATCCTTCATTGTCTCGCGCCAACTCCCGGTTCTCCCCGCGCCTTCGCACCGCACTCATCGCTCGTCCGTTGTTCGCTCTCCACCAACTTCTCGACAGTATCCAAAGCGGCGAGTATGCAACGCGAGACCTAAGAAAGACACAGTAAGCACTTGGAAGATAAAAGGAAATTCATGCGAGAGAAACATATTTACCTTATGCGCCGACATCCCGTATTCCGCGACGGCAGCCCTCATAGCCTCGCGGGGATCAATAGAGCTGTCGCCGATGTTGGCAGGAGCAATCCTTTTTATCAGTCCGGTCCCCACGGATAGGCGAGCCTCAGCGCTCCATTTTCTGGTAAGTAAAGGAAGAGGAGGAACCGCTGACAGAGCTGACTCCATCATCACACCCCAGTCAGGCGACGATTGATCGGCGCAGAAAGCCTCGTCAAAGTATAGAGGAATGTCAGCGCTCGCCGAAGCTTCTTGCCGTGCGCGATCCTGCGGCACGAACCCATAGGCAGGGGTAAGGTTGAGAGGGGGAGAATCAGAACCCTCTAGGTCGACGACCTCAGACGGCGCATCCACTCTTGGTCTTTTCCGGGAAAGGGGGACGTCTCCAAGAACATCTTCAGACTCTACTGGCTGCTTACCAAGGCGGTGGTCAGAGCCTTCAGCCGGCGGGGGGCGGACTTCTTCTGAAATCGCTCTGGCGATCGCAACACCAGAGGAGGTCCCCGCCTCAGATGCTGTACCCGCCGCGAAGAACGGTCACTACTTGGTTGATCCCCACATGAACAGTCGGTATGATCACGGGATCTGCCCTCGCTAGCTCTTCCTCCCGCGTCTTCCTCGCGGCATTAGCAGCGGCAACATTGGCACTCCTGCGAAGACCGGATGCCGGCATCACTGAAAAAAAAAAAAAAAAAGAGAGAGAGGAAGCAATCGAAATTAAAAAAAAAAAAAAAAAAAAAAGGGGAGTAGGGGATCGTGCCCGCGCCGCCCCGACCCCGCGTACAGGCTTGCGTATTTTTGGGTTAGCAAAAACAAAAATAGAGAAGAAATGGTTTTACCCCCGGCGGCTCGACCAATCACCGCCACACTCTTCGCACTGCGTCGGAAAGGTCCTACCCAAGTGGCATTCGCCGACCCGGTCGGGATCACTAAGCTCCACACATGGCGGGGGAATGTTCACGACGGGCGAATCCCCGGCACCAAACAGCCCGGGATCCCCGCCATCCTCGCGCTACCCGCTTTACGTTCGTCAACATCCGGACACGATCATGCGGACACCGTGCGGATCCGTCCGCGCAGCTAATCAAGGCCACAATCGCCTCTACTTCTTTAGGGCTTGCGAAAGGAACCACTCGTCTTTAAGCCACTTGGAGTCTAGTCCGCGTGCGGCCCGGCTCCCAAAATGCGGGAATGGCCATCCGACCCCGGATTGCACCCGCGATGCTCTTTGACTCCGCTTATAGATTTTGTTGTCGGCGGGGGTAAAAAGGGCGAGGCCTCCCCTCACGCGCCCTCACGCTCACCTGCCCCGGAGTTTGGGTGCCGACGAAATCATGGAACTCCCTAAACAGACCCAAGGAGGGCTCAATTCCATTAAGGCGGCACGTCGCAATAAACGCCGCCAGGGTCCTAACAGCATTAGGGTGAAAGTCCGCCGGCAAGGCTTCCAGCAAATACATCACCTCCACCAAAAAAGGATCGAAAGGGGGCCTGAACCCCGCCAGGAAATTGTCAAAAGGAACGTACAACCGGTCCCCGGTAGAGCGCCCGCAAGTATACTCATACCGTCGACCGTCCATGCACGGGCAAAAATGATAGTCATCGGAGAGCCGGTATCGGGCGCGGATAGCGGTGTTAAAATCGGCGCCGCGGCCAACAAAGATCTCCATTCGCATCGACGGCGCGATGCATGGCCTTCGCCTTGCCACCCTCTTCCAAAGACTCGCGGTCTTCAAGCCGATCCGGATTTTCCCCTCTCGCGGGGCGGAGCTAGCGAGTGCCGGGTGCCCCTACGGCCATCCCCCTTCGTTTTTGCGGCCTCGGGGCGACGTCGCCCGAATCCTTTCACCGGCGCCTTAGAAATTCGCTCCCCGGGAGCTAAGTGCTTTGCAAGGATTCGAGAAAGGTGAGTGCCCCTCGTTATAAGGAGCCTTTGGGCCTCGCCAGTCTCGAGGCGTGAGTCCTCTTCGTCAGAACGGGAAGGAGAAACCTCGCCGCCGGCCCTTTCCTCGGCCCCGCCATCACCATAATCAAATTCTTCTTGATCGCTGTCATCCCCGCTGTGCGACATGCTGCAAAATGAAGAGAGGTGGATCAACGCTTCGTTCAGGTCGACACCGCCCCCCCCCCCCCCCCCCCATTTCCGCGCACGCCAACAGCACAGGGGGCAACGGGGTCATAAAGAAATACTACACGGAAAAATTGAAAATTGCTCCCTAATCCCTGAAGGCTTCAAATTCACAAAAGAAGGGTTTAGGCATACGGATTCTGTCACCGGTTAAAAAACCTCAAAAATCCGAATATCTACGGGACAAAAAGCGTACTTATGGTCTATACAGGCCAGGAATCAACCACAAAATGACGATCAACAAAGAAAAACCCAGTGTTAGATCGGATAAAGATGGTACCTTTATGATCTGGATGGCAGAAAATTGGGAGGACAAAGATGATCACTCCGATCGCTGTAAAGGGCTCACTCCGATGAAGTTCAAACACAGACTCAGCCTCAGAATTCTGGAAACTTGGTTCCAAATCACCACAAGATGCTCTTGATTTTTGGCTTGGTAGAGAGGATTTCGATCAGCCTGAAAATTTTGGAAAAGGTTTTCGTAAAGGTGGAAAAAGGAGGGGCAACGCCCCCTTAAATAGACAAGCACTCAACCAACCAACGGCCGTGATTGTCTTCATCCGACGGTTCGGGTTTGCGCGGGAAACCAAAAAGTTTCGGAATTGGACACGACGCTTTGAAATTTGAAGTTTGCGTAAAAAACGAAACGCCATCATCACCAGCCGTCACGACCTACGGCGAAACGTCACCTTGACAGAACTGAAAGGACGCCACATTTAATGATACGCAGCGTTCTGCAGCCCGTTTATATTGCTCCACGTTGCACGCCACCAGTAATAGCTCGCCTGTACAGTTTGCGCTTTCGCCAACACAAATGACTTCGCCATCTCGCCTGGG
This sequence comes from Gentiana straminea, assembly GCA_036785695.1. Lineage (NCBI taxonomy): Eukaryota > Viridiplantae > Streptophyta > Magnoliopsida > Gentianales > Gentianaceae > Gentiana > Gentiana straminea. Next base: position 6,046,970 of record JAVUPR010000326.1, on the reverse strand, counting down.
ATCGCAGAAAATGATTAAATCCCAGAAACTCAACATGTCGACCTCGGCCAGACCCACGAGCACGGACGATTTTCATCGCAAGCTCTCAAGCCGCGCCGCGGCGACCGAACCTCCTCGCGCATATCCGGATCGCTCTATGCTTTGTGCACCTCAACATGTCGACCTCGGCCGGACCCACGAGCACGGACGATTTACATCGCAAGCTCTCAAGCCGCGCCGCGGCGAACGAAACGACTCCTCGCGGCATATCCGGATCGCTCTATGCGTGCACCTCAACATGTCGACCTCGGTCGACCAACGAGCACGGACGATTTACATCGCAAGCTCTCAAGCCGCGATCGCGCCGACCGAAACAGCTCCTCGCGGCATATCCGGATCGCTCTATCGCCGTGCACCTCAACATGTCGACCTCGGCCGGACCCACGAGCACGGACGATTTACATCGCAAGCTCTCAAGCCGCGCCGCGGCCGACCGAACAGCTCCTCGCGGCATGTCCGGATCGCTCTATGCCGTGCACCTCAACATGTCGACCTCGGTCGGACCAACGAGCACGGACGATTTAAATCGCAAGCTCTCAAGCCGCGATCGCAGCGACCAGAACAGCTCCTCGCGGCATATCTGGATCGCTCTATGCTGTGCACCTCAACATGTCGACCTCGGCCAGACCCACGAGCACGGACGATTTACATCGCAATCTCTCAAGCCGCGCCGCGCGACTGAACGAGCTCCTCGCGGCATGTCCGGATCGCTCTATGCTCGTGCACCTCAACATGTCGACCTCGGTCGACCAACGAGCACGGACGATTTACACCGCAAGCTCTCAAGCCGCGCCGCGCGCGACCGAACGCTCCTCGCGGCATGTCCGGATCGCTCTATGCTTTGTGCACCTCAAATCGCCGTTCGCGGTGTCATCACATCTCCCCGCCGCGTCCACAAACCGTCGTGTATCCCAAACGGATGGAACGGTTCAAAAGCCATCATTGGTGGTCTTCCCGAGTTTTAGCCGCGTTTGATAGGGCTACTTTGACTAGGGACTATTCCGGACGAAAAATAGCCCATGATTACCCACCATGAATAACCGTCCCTTCGAATGCTCATAATGACGGTAAACCTCTCAGATAACCATCATTACGCCGGTCATTATGACTGTCTCTTCAGGTAGCCGTCGCTCTGTCTGCCTACCATTATGGTAATCCGTGCCAAACACGCCACCTCCCTCTATAAAAGCCAGCCATGTTACTACCTTCTCCACATATGCTTACTCTCCCATTTGAGTCACTCGTTTCTTCCTTACAAAATCCCAGAAAAACAAGAATGTCTCAGTCAGATAATGATGAATACGAGTTTATGGAGGAGTACAAAGGCAACGAGCACTGGAATCCGGCTTGCATTTTCTCCACAACCCATCGGTGGGAGAACAACCCCCAATCTCAATACCACGGGTAGAAACGGAACGTAATCTCGATACCGCCGCCGCCTTCCCCGCCGCCCGAGATTGCGGAGTTAGAGCGTGAAGAGGAAGCTAAGATACGTGAATCCAGAATATTGCGAGCTCGTAGGAGGATCAGAGGTATTCATCGGCGATCGGATCCGCGTACCGCCCGAGCGTACTATTTAAAAAATTCGTGCGTCTAATTCGGAGTGGAAACGCCGGGGGCCATGGTCGACGCTATCCGGGAAGAATGGCAAAGCATCTTTCACCCGAATTGGGCCCCTTACAATCACCGAGTCCGCAAGCCGAGATCCAAGATGAGAGAAGATCGCTTCCTATACGAGGGAGGACGACCCGGTAGGCCGCCGGATGAGAGAAGATCGCTTCCTATATCCGATAAAGGGGCGGCCGGGTAGGTCAGTTCCCTTGTCGCTTGCGACTGACTGCGAACTATCAAGCGCGATGACGACTCCAGATCACCACTAACGTGTACTAGGAGGAGGAAACCCGCTGGTAGTGATTGGCAGGCCTTTCGTATAGCGTCAATTTCACGATGCGCTCGCGGGTAATGTTGCGTCAACTTCATGTCGCAACCCCGCCTCGCCTCTAAAGGAGCGGTCTTGAGATTTCTGATACAAACAGAGAGTACTCTTTTCCCTTGCTTAAGATTTTTTCCCACTGGGTTTTTCTTAAGAGAGGTTTTGATGAGGCTCTACTAGTTTGTGTCCCTAATCATGAGTCCGCTCAACTTTTGTCTTCCAAGAGTGTTCGTCAACGAAGACTCCTCGACCAGAATACTACTCCACGCCGCAACGATTTTCCGCCGCAGAGTAGGGGCCATTGATGATACGGAACCTGACACGGTCCCATTATCCCCGGTCAACTCGTCGGAAGACATAAGTCAAACTCTTTCCCTGTACATGACCGCGCTACGTCGCTAACTACTTGGCCATCCCGCCAGCATCTTCAGCATAAGGGGGCCGCCCCGCAGCACGGCGGGCCCATTTATATGAGAAACTCCGCCAGTTAATGGAAAGTTCATAAGCTTAGATAGAATGCGGGGTCAACTTCCATCTGTAGGGCATCGACACCGCTAGCACGAGTAGTCTTTTACAGCTTTATCCTTTCCCTATAAATACCCCCATTATGACATTAATGAAGAGATATAGAACAACTTTTGCGCATTTATTTCCATGAGCACTGTTGCATCTCTCTTTCTCTCGTTTATTGCTTTCATATCACCACCGTGAGTCCGCCACCAACCTCGATAAACTCCACCGTCCGACGGCGATAACCTCATTGATCGGAACACCACGAAGAGGCCGGATATCCCACATCCAGGCTTGCCATCCTAACTACCTGACGGAAACGGACCCGTCATCAACTAATAGACTTCCGGAATATTCTTTAATTAATATAATTTATATATAATTAATATCTTGTATTTTATTTATTCATAATAAATAAATACCATCATATTAATTTACCACTATAACCTTTATAGTCTAGAGATAAACTTTCCTTATTTGATTATCAACTATAACCGCATTTTAATCCGACTTGATGTTCAGATGTGTGTGACCCGATAGGCTTCCGAATATGTAGGCCGTAGACACAAAGTGCAAATTACTAAAATGCCCTTTATGCCTAATGATCACGGGATAGCATCTAGCAACACACCGTGACCCCCAATCATCGGAAGAGTCAAAAGCAATGACTACTACCTTTCATGTGAAGCAGTTACCGTGTAACTTACAATCCTATCGCTGTAATAATATCCATACGATCGTATCTCGAGTGTCAATACATTAACGATCATATCTTATAATCTAGATATCATGCTCTCTCGGGATAACGCATTTACTCCCACTTTTCAAAGATTCTCGAGAGCTAGACATTCCTTATAATAAGGCCATTTCGGATATTCGATCCCAATCATAGGATACGCGATTCCCGGATGACCAATCATGTATACTCCGCATGCTTCAATATCATACCCAATCACTACCGCATGATCGCCCTATGGCTAGGGGAAATCTCAATAGTGTCAAAGCATGATAATCCACACCGTGATGCCATGAAGACTCCGTTCAAAAGGATAATTACACAACCGCCATATAGTGTGACACTTAATGTAAGTGGGTCAGTCTAATGTATGCATTCTCTAATACACGTCCACATACAGTCCAAGTGTCTCTACACTTCGATAGACGAGATCTATCCCTATCTTCTAAAAGATAGAGGACATCCAATACGTGCTAGTCTGATTATACTATCAATGTCCCATTTGATAATATGTAAGACTAGAGACATTTAAGTACCAATTCTGTTATTAGAGATCTCATCAACCATAATCACTATCATGGTTTCTCTTTCACAGATTGATACTAGGGACGTTACTATATATGTACAACAAATTACATGAAGATAAACAATATATAATAACATAAGTGCTTTTATTAATTATAATAAAGTTATTACATGAACTAAATAGACTGTAAATGACCCGACCCGGTCGGATCCGGTCCAACCCGATTGGGTTTAGGACATCTTTCCAACAGTCTAGAACTAGAAAATCAATAGGGAAGTGAAAACCTCCCACTTTGATGGTACAATCCTCTAGCATACTTGCGATCATGTCTACCCTACGATCAATGAATCACATGGTTCGTTTCTTGTCCATGGCGACCTTAAAGTCTAACTCTTGGTAGAAGGAAAGTGGAATGACGTTACAACTCGACCTAGAGTCACATAGCCCTAATCCTAAAGTTACTTCATTAACCGAAATAGGGAGCCTAAACGTACGAGGGTCTCCTAACTTCTCTTTACACATCCGATTCGTCCGGGTATCCGGGTAATCCTCGGGCTCGGATGGAACATAATCTCCTCTGGGATCCTCTTAGGGGATCGGAGGCGAAGAAGATGTATCAATGACCAAAAGTGTTATGCGAATAACAAAAATAGGGTCAAGAACTTCCGACTTTACCTTTTCTATAGTCTTCATACTCCTCTAGGCTTGCTTCCATGTCTTCTTTGGTTCTTGTTATTCCATTGGCCATTGTCCCCAACAACGGCGCCAAAAACTTGATCGCATGTAAGTCACTTCTACTCAAGAAATTTTAGCAAGAGTACTAGGTCAATCGTAGTATAACAAGGGCGAGTCAAGGTCAATTCCACAGAGACAATACAACACAGATAATAGATCCACTATCCTAATTAAGAACACAAAGAACAGTCCCTAGACCAACATATAAGAACATAAAAGCAATTGGTTTCTCCCTCATCACCGATCTTCTAACTTGGTTTAACTAATCGTTACGTTTAATTTTCCCCGTAATTCCCCGATTCAACCAGAACACATGTTTTAATTTAGTTTTAGCTACGGGTGCAATCTTTTAATATTACGCTACTTCCATGGGATGGACGGTAGGTGCCTATGTGCAGTTAACCTCCTTCGTTGGTTGTATTAACTCACAAGCAATATGTACTAGAAAGTGCCGGCTCAAGACCGAGAACCTCCCTAAGCAGCTATCATGGATTGACTAGCACGTTCCTAGGGGTTGATCCAGACTATGTCCTAACTAACACTTCACCTTGTAAGTCCCTCATGTTAATTTATGATGACGCACAACATATTGGCCAGACCTAACTAAACATGAATTAAACCTGTCGATCAGCATAGCTAACGCCGAATATCAAGATTTAGGGTTACCTAAGGTTGCCTCGCTATTGCGGTAAAAACCGCCACAATTGCAGGAGCGTGGTTCCTAATTCTGAAATATCATCATTATGTTCTGATTAATTCTGGTTAATTACGGGTTATTTAAACATGCAGATCAATTACATCATGTTAATCTAACTAGCCTATCATGATAAAAACATAAAGGAACGTTCAAACCTTGAAACCTTTATTAATGGAGGATCTAGCATGATCAACTCAAGCTAGACGAGCACAAAGTGCATCGATCTAATAGTGAGCTAGACTATAATTTGGCATGAAGACCAGTGTTCGATCCCCGTTAGGAGGAAAAAATAACTCAAGCTAGACGATGGCTTGAAGAAGAGAACCAAGGAAATGAACTCAAATAAACTTAAGAGCTCTTGCAATTGTGATGTACAAAAGAGCTTGACACCCAGGCGCCCCTATGGTGTGTAGAAGAAGAAAACCATTTCCCAATAAAATAAGGAAAATCTTCTAGATTGATTTATCTCTTTTATTATAATTAATTTTGCCAATATCTTACATCGAATATAATTATCTTATTACCATAAATCTATTTTTCCAAAATCGATTAATATCTCATATTAATATTATGGTAATCTTATTAATTAAAGTGCACAATCCAAGTGTATCTTACACACTTAAAAGTGATGCCCCATTAGTCAACTAATTGACGTCCGGAATATTCTTTAATTAATATAATTTATATATAATTAATATCTTGTATTAATTTACCATTATAACATTTATAGTCTAGAGATAAACTTTTCTTATTTGGTTATCAACTATAACCGCATTTTAATCCGACTCGATGTTCATTTGTGTGTGACCCGATAGGCTTCCGAAAATGTTGGCCGTAGACACAAAGTGCAAATTACTAAAATGCCCTTCATGCCTAACGATCACGAGATAGCGTCTAGCAACACACCGTGACCCCCAATCATCGGAAGAGTCAAAAGCAATGACTACTACCTTTCATGTGAAGCAGTTACCGTGTAACTTACAATCCTATCGCTGTAATAATATCCATACGATCGTATATCGAGTGTCAATACATTAACGATCGTATCTTATAATCTGGATATCATGCTCTCTCGGGATAACGCATTTACTCCCACTTTGCAAAGATTCTCGAGAGCTAGACATTCCTTATGAGAAGGCCATTTCGGATATTCGATCCCAATCATAGATTACGCGATTCCCGGACGACCAATCATGTATACTCCGCATGCTTCAATATCATACCCAATCACTACCGCATGATCGCCCCGTGGCTAGGGGAAATCTCAATAGTGCCAAAGTATGATAATCCACACCGTGAAGCCATGAAGACTCCGGTCAAAAGGATAATTACACAACCGCCACATAGTGTGACACTTAATGTAAGTGGGTCAGTCTAACGTATGCATTCTCTAATACACGTCCACGTACAGTCCAAGTGTCTCTACACTTCGATAGATGAGATCTATCCCTATCTTCTAAAAGATAGAGGACATCCAATACGTACTTGTTTGATTATACTATCAATGTCCCATTTGATAATATGTAAGACTATAGACATTTAAGTACCAATCTTGTTATAGTGATTAGAGATCTCATCAATCATAATCACTATCATGGTTTCTCTATTACAGATTGATACTAGGGACGTTACTATATATGTACAACAAATAACATGAAGATAAACTATATATAACAATATAAGTGCTTTTATTAATCATAATAAAGTTATTACATGAACTAAATAGACTGTAAATGACCCGACCCGGTCGGATCCGGTCCAACCCGATTGGGTTTAGGACACCTTTCCAACAATCTCCCACTTGGCCTAAAGCCAATCACCCATATGCCTAAGCCCGTGCAAGTGAACATGTTTCTCATGCTTTGCTTGAGACAATGCCTTGGTTAACGGATCAGCTATGTTATCATCCGTGTGGACTTTCTCTATCTTTACATCTCTTCTATCTACTATCTCTCTAATCAAGTGATAGCGCCGTAGCACGTGTTTGGACTTCTGATGAGACCTTGGTTCCTTCGATTGAGATATTGCTCCATTATTATCACAGTACAAAGGCACTGGACCTTCAATAGAGGGAACCACACCAAGTTCAGTAATGAACTTCTTCATCCAAACTGCTTCATTTGCCGCCTCCGAGGATGTTATGTATTCGGCTTCCGTTGTAGAGTCTGCAGTAGTCTCCTTCTTGGAACTCTTCCAGCTTACTGCTCCACCGTTAAGTGTGAAAACAAATCCAGACTGTGACTTAAAGTCATCCTTCTCAGTTTGGAAACTGGCATCTGTGTAACCTCGTAATACTAAATCATCATTCCCGAAAACCAGGAACATATCCCTAGTACACCTCATGTACTTGAGGATATTCTTGACAGCAATCCAGTGACCATCACCTGGATTGGGCTGGTACCTACTAGTCATACTAAGAGGGTACGAGACATCTGGACTTGTGCACAACATGGTCATGATAGACCCGATTGCCGAAGCATAAGGGATCTTACTCATTTGTGCCCTCTCCTCTTCTGTCTTAGGACTCATCCCCTTTGACAGATAGACCCCATGTGACATGGGCAGCAATCCTCTCTTGGACTGCTCCATGCTGAATCTCTTCAGCATCTTGTCTATGTAGGTGGATTGCGACCGACCAAGAAACCTTTTAGATCTATCTCTATAGATCTTTATTCCTAGAATATCGGCTGCATCACCCAAGTCCTTCATTGAGAAGTTCTTGGATAACCCAGCTTTGACCAATTGTAACATAGGCACATCATTCCTTATGAGCAATATGTCGTCTACATAAAGCACTAAGAACACAATGGCACTCCCACTAACCTTCTTGTAAACACAGGGTTCATCTTCGTTCTTGATGAAATCAAACTGTTTGATTATTTCATCAAAGTGAAGATTCCAACTCCGAGAAGCTTGCTTTAATCCATAAATGGATCTTTGCAGTTTACACACCATCCTGGCGTCATTGGTTGTGAAACCCTCAGGCTGTGTCATATACACCTCCTCAAACAGGTTCCCGTTAAGGAAATCTGTTTTCACATCCATCTGCCAGATTTCGTAATTATGGTATGCTGCTATAGCGATCAAAATTCTAATGGATTTTAACATGGCAACAGGCGAAAAGATTTTGTCATAGTCAACTCATTGTCTTTGCTTATAACCTTTTGCCACTAACCTAGCCTTGTAGGTAGTCACGTTACCGTCCATGTCGGTCTTTCTCTTAAAGACCCATTTACACCCTATAGGAACTATTCCTTCAGGTGGATCAACCAAGTTCCAAACTTGGTTGTCTTTCATGGATTCCATTTTAGAATTCATGGCTTCCAGCCATTTCTCTTTGTCATGCCATAATAGCACTTCCTCATAAGTTCTAGGGTCCTCATCTTCCATGAGATACACGCCAGTGTACCTTTCGGGTTCACGGAATTCCTTAGTGGATCTTCGAGGTGCTAGTGTGTCCACGGAAGAGGCTGGTGTCACATCTGTATATGGTGTCTCCTCTACTTCCATCAACTGACTGTCATCCGTAAGTGGTTCTCGAATTTCTTCAAGATCAATCTTACTCCCACTGACCCTTTCCAGAATAAACTCTTTCTCTAGAAAGTGGCCAGTCCTGGCAACAAACACCTTTTGTTCCTCAGGATGGTAAAATTGGTATCCTCTAGTTTCTCTAGGATAACCCACAAACAGACATTTGTCAGATCTAGCTTCTAATTTGTCAAGCATCATCCACTTCACGTAAGTCGGACAACCCTAAGGTTTATGATATGCTAGACTCGGTTTCCTCTTATGCCATACCTCGTATGGTGTGGATTCAACCGTCTTTGATGGAACTCGGTTCAGTGTATAGGATACGGTTTCTAGAACATACCCCCAAAATGATTTTGGGAGAACTGCGTAGCTCATCATGGATCATACCATGTCTAACAAGGTACGGTTCCTCCTCTCAGATACACCATTCATCTGAGGCGTGCCTGGAGGGGTCCATTCAGGTAGAATCCCATTCTCCTTCAAATAGTCTTGAAACTCTCCATCTAAGTATTCTCCACCTCGATCAGATCGAAGTGTTTTGATTTCTCTACCTAGTTGTTTCTCCACTTCACTTCTAAATTCCTTGAACTTTTCGAAGGCTTCAGATTTATACTTCATTAAGTATATATAACCATAGCGAGAATGGTCATCAGTGAAAGTGATAAAATAAAAGTATCCCCCTTTGGCTTGAATTGACATTGGACCACATACATCTGTATGTATGAGCTCAAGCAATTCATTGGATCTTATCCCTTTGCCACTAAAAGGTGACTTTGTCATCGTGCCAAGTAAACAAGCTTCACATATATCAAATGATTCGTAATCGAATTGGTCCAACATTCCATCTTTATGAAGTTTGGAAACGCGATTCTTATTTATATGGCCAAGTCTACAATGCCATAAGTAGGATTCATTCAAGTCATTTGTCTTGGCTTTCTTGTTATTTATATTAAGTACGTCAACATTCATATCTAATATGTAGATACCATTGCTAAGTATGCCAGTACCATAAAAGATTCCATCACGTGAAAAAGAACAACATTTATTCTCAAACGTAAATGAAAAACCATCAACATCTAATGCGGAAATGGAAATAATGCTCTTCGTAAGAGCAGGAACAAAATAACAGTTACTAAGTTCAAGTACTAGCCCACTGGGCAATGAAAGAAAATAAACTCCTACGGCTAGTGCCGCAACACTTGCACCATTTCCAACGCGTATGTCCACCTCTCCTTTCTTCAGATCTCTAGTTCTTCTTAGTGCCTGCATATTCGTACAAATATGAGAACCACAACCAGTATCGAATACCCAGTGGTTAGACTTAGAAGAAGTAATGTTGATTTCAATCATAAATATACCTGAAGTCGAAGCATCAGAATGCTTCTTCTTGGTACTCAAGAAGCCTTTGTAGTTTCTCCTCCAATGACCGGTCTCACCGCAATGGAAGCAAGCATCCTTGGATTTGTCTTTTGCTATCTTAGGCGTTGGCTTAGGTGCAACCTTCACCTTCTTGGACTTTTTCTGGGCTTTTGCCTTGACCTTGCTCGAAGTGACCAACAACACTTGCTTTCCCTTCCCTACAGTGCCCTCAGCAGTCTTCAACATGTTCAATAACTCCGCAAGGGAGCAATCTATCATGTTCATGTGATAATTCATCACGAACTGCGAGAATGAATCAGGTAGAGATTGCAGAATCAAGTCAATACTCAATTCTCATTCCAACTTGTGGCCTAGCTTCCCAAGCCTCTCTATGTACCCGATCATCTTAAGCACGTGTGACCCCATAGCAGTCCCAGATGCCATCTTACAACTAAACAGGGCCTTGGAGACCTCGTACCTCTCAGTGCGAGACTGAGAAGCATAAAGTTCCTTTAGGTGGAACATGATTGTGTAGGTGTCCATAGACTCATGCTGTTTCTGCAGCTCTGGTGTCATAGAAGCAAGCATGATACATGTAGCATCAGTACTGTCAGAACAGTGCTTGTTATACTTCTCAACAGCATCCGTAGCCGAATCCTCAGTGGGCTTTTCCGGTAGGGCCTCGTCCCAGTCATAGCCAATCTTCTTGTGCCTCCAAACGATTTTGAGGTTCTTGTCACGGATTTTATTAACACAAAACAAACAAGTAATAATCCGGTTAACCTCAAGTATAAGGATCGTAGTAATAGCACTTAATTAATTTGGTTAATGCCGGGTCGATCTTACGGGGAATGCCGGGTCGAACAATTGTGATTCCTAGTTTTTGTCTAACCTAAACTATGTCACGAAACTAATCTAAACAAATAATAAAACAAACAAAACCGAAAATAAAACTAGACAGAGGGATATAGTCCAAAGCTAGGAAGAATACGGGTTGCGAACATTTAATTAAACTAATCTAAGATGCAAATAAAAGTAAACTAACTAAACAAATTCAAGTTTTTAAGGATTTAAATCAAATGTGTAACGAACAAACGAGGATTGATCCACCTATCCAACAAGCATTGATTTCCTATCTTGATTATATTGTGGTTTTTATCTAAGTTGTGATTCACCTTATCTAAATATGAACCCTAATTCCTTAGAAAGTTCATCTATTAATCCATTATCTTCCAATGCAAGATTAACGCGTTTTCTAACCAAAGGTGTAAACTTTATGTTTATAATCTAGCAATTAAACCTATTAACTTCCGTTAAGATAGATTCAAATACTATTCCTATTCATGGTGATCTAAGGTTTATAGAGATTTCCATCAACAATAAACAATCAACACATGCATATCTTCCGATATAAGAGCAATTAAACATAGTAAACATGAATAAAGAAACAACCTTTAATAAAAACTCACAAGTATAATCGACGAAAACGAAATCAACAATTGTTGGATGGCTTCACAATACTCGTTTGATGAAGCTTTTAGCTTCGAACATCCTCCACAACTCAAAATTGCCAAAACAAGGCATAAAAAGTAACTAATTTAATCTAGATCTAAAGTGCATAAAACTGGAATAAAAGGAAGAAAAACGCAGCCTAAAGCCGCCCCTAGGTTTAGGGTTTCGAATAATGTGTATATGGTATCTCATATGTGGAGAAAACAGCTGCTATATATAGAGTTTGAAGTCGGTTTGCCAAAGTCGGTCGACGGACGCCCGTTTACTGGGTTGAACGCCCGTCCACTCTTCAATGTAAACTTCGAATCGGGCCGAGTCATGACCAGACGCCCGTCCTACCAGCGTCCACTCCAGCGTCCAAACTTTCTGAATCTAGAATATCATCCTGGACGCTCGTTCACTTCAGCAGACGCCCGTCCACTGGACGCAGATTCTGGACGCCAGTTCAATATGATCAAATTCTGATTTCTTGATCTTTATCTCTTTTTCTCTATCTCATTCCTTCATTATCTCTTTTATCATCAATTAGCTCGAACTTAATCAACTTTTGATCATCTTTTAAGCCTCCAACATGTATCTATAACACATAAAAACATCGCAAAATGTAATAATGTCCAAATAACCATAAAATCACAATTTAAACACCAAAATTAACCAATATTGCGAATAACTTATTTAAAACCTCATTTACTCAATAATTCCATTAAACACTCGTTTCTTATGCAAATCAATACAAATACGGGGGAAAATACCATAGAATATAGCGTTATAAATCGTATAAATTCACCCTTAACAACTCCCCCACACTTAAGCTTTTGCTCGTCCCGAGCAAAACAAAACGAAAATTAGGGCTCGAAAAAAAAGATAGACATCTCAAACGATATATCAAAGATCCAATAAATCAGAAGTTCACCATTGTGTGTGTGCAAAGCCATAGAAAACTTCCACTAAATCCAAACTTGAGAAACTCAAAGCAAAACTAGCTAATACCCCCTCGTAGACTAGCAATAAATGACACTTATAAGATGTACCCTACAAACGTGACATATCCCGAAAAAGATGATCGAAGATATCTAGGGCCTTTCTGAAATACTCAGAGGATAATCCCTACAGCATATCTATCAGTTTCTACTGGGGATAAGATAGACGATAACTTAGTCTTTCATTCATTTCATACCAATTCTTAGTTGATTTAACTACTTCACTTTAAACACACATCAGAATGAGCTCTTACCCGTCATAGTAGAATAGGATGTTTCGGGATAACACCCTACCTTACTCAAATCATAAGGCAGCTTTTCCTGACTGTCGTGAGCTTTTAGTCATCATAGTGGTATAGGACATACGTGGTATACCCTATCGCACTCAAATCATCGACTAGCTTTCGACACACCCAATTAATTCATTTTGAAGTCAACTTTTTCATTTGACAATAAGTTACGTGTTACTTATCACATTCAAACCTTAGATATTCACAGTATAACATACTTCGGATCTAAATACAAACTATCATAAATCTCAAGATATATACGTAGCACTAAGCACATGACTTATAAGAAAATCAGAAATCACTAATCCAAAAAGGGGTATAACTTTATAAATTAGCTCATCGTTCACTATGGCTCGTGAAAAATAGATCTCAGGTGAAACAACTAACTTATCAAACATATGATATATAGCTTGGATGACTATAAAAATAACGAACATTGAATTGAATTGCCTACTCGGGACAAAACAAAAATAGAAATGTCGGAAAATTTTGAAAATTCTAGCTCATTTTGCATAGAAACACAACGAGTTAAGCAAATGTGTAGATACATATCAAACATTCCCCTCCCCCACACTTAAAGATCAACATGTCCTCATGTTGTGCAGAACGAAAGAAAAGGGAAAAGACTTAGCTGATTTAAATCGTTACGCGAATCGTCGGTCAGGCCGGAGCCTACATAGTGACACTTAGAACTCGTAACCTTACAATGTAGCTCGACAAAACCGCTAGAAATACACCTGCACGACTTGACAAACACGGAAACATCTCGGGGAAAACGGGGAATTATACCAGAATGAAAAGAGATACAAAAACGAGTAATACCAAAAGATAAAACATTCAATACATCCAAAAGTTGAAACAAGCTAGAAATGAAAGTACTGATGCCTTATGGCTTACATGATCCATCGGAAAAATTAACAGTATCAATATCAAAATGACAACGAATCACAGAAGGAAAAGTATCAAGACAAAACAATCATCGTATCAAAGAAAAACAAAAGCTAAGATCAGAAAAAAAAAAATAAGATCAAGTCTGGCCCGGCGCCGCAGAATCATCAGACTGCTCCTCCTCTGAAGATGACGCAGACTCCTGAAGAACATCCGTAATGGCCTGCTCAATCGCATCTGAATAAGTGAAATCAATAACGCTCGGAGCGAAGATTCTGTCGTCTCGGATAGGCCGGCCCTCACTCATACACTTCAAAACCGTCAGAATATTGTTTTGAGAAGTCCGAATATCCTCCATCCAGGTCCTGACACTGTGGGCCATACTCAGCCTCATCCGGACTGAGGGAGATAAAGTGGGAAGGGAGGATGCTCGCGGCGGTGCTGATGACGAACCAGGCTCCTGCGGTGCCCCCGACTCAGACGGACCAGAGGACTTACCCTTCTCTCGCTGTATAGGCCTCGGGTTCTTCGGTCTATGATCCGCCCCATACTCGTGCACACCGGCATCCAGACATAGACTGTGAATCAAGTGAGGGACGATCAAGCTCCGCGTATAAACCTTCTTGTTGATAGATATCTCGTCGTATAAAGCTTGTCCCACATCCACATTTAGGCCAAATGTCAAAGCATAAAGCATGCCTAGGTCACCAATATGAAAATGTGTCAAGTTGTTCTTAGGCAACAACCGACTCTGAATAAACCTACACTGGACTTTCCAATCCTCCGTCCAGGTAGTGGTGACTAACTCCTTCCGGTCTCCACCCGGTCTCAACGTCCAAGCCACCTCCGGGCAAACTGTCAACCGTAACTCCTCCAAAGGATCCTGCCCCAAACTCTGTCTATGCACAATCTCCTCCTTATAATCTCGTCCCTCAAAAGCCGCCAACTTATACTTCTGATTAATCACATCCGCCGAAAAAGGAACTTGCACCCCTCGAACCATAACTACTCCCGTCTCCAAGTTGGTTTCCGAGCAATTAGCGTAAAATTCTCTAACTAGGGAGCCATTTACCGGGGTAGTCGGGATAGTCATCAAGGTGTCCCATTTCCGATCCTTCAATAGTTGGACGAACCCTGGATCGACCTTAGCTTCCAATGTAGCTCTCTCTATCAACATAGTCCTCGAGAAATAGTGCTTGGTATACGCGTCGTGGGCCCTAGGGTTCACGAATCTACGAGGCATAGGCATAGGGGGTACGGTTTTGGCTTTCTTTCTAGGTTCCGCAGCCCTAGGTTCAACCGGTTCCTCTTCCCGGGTAGCATCTACAGTGTCCTCAGCCCTAGACGAACCTCCACCTCGGGGAACCCTATGCATCCTTGCCAATGGTACATCTTCATCCGTCTCAGACCCCGAGGTTGGCTCATCCCTCAAAGTAGTCCTAGTTTGGGTGGCTCTATGAGGTTGTTCTCGAATGCTAACACCCCGGTTCGGATCAACTAAGGTAGGATCAGACTCTTTACGCTTCTTCCCGGCCTCCCTAGCCACTTCCTTACCATGTCTCTTCACCACCGCCTTCTTATGAACCATTATGCAATCCTAGACTAAACCACAACGATCCCAAAACAAAACAAGTTACCCGTTTAACATCCAAATCGGGATTTCAAATCAACCAAACCACAAACCACAACCATCCATTATCAATAACCAACCCATTCATCATCCACATCATCATCACAGCACCAACCAGCAAGAATCAAGAACCAAAACGAAAGAAAGAAAACAAATAAGGTGATATTCAAGTGAACGAGCCGACCCAAAGATCGAACTCCGAAAAACGTGAACAAAAACGAGAAAAGTTGTTACTAACTTACCGAGTAAGATGAGTAGATGCTGATTGAGGTGAAGATTAGTCCAAACAACTCCTATGTGACTCCCAAAATCGAATTTTTCTCCCAAAAAGTCGGACTACAAAGGGTCCTGATTCTCCAAAAAGATGGTGTGTTGGGGAATTTGGCTTTGAAAAACGAAAAGAAGGGATCAAAAGCGGCCTATAGCAACTTTGAATCGCTCGAAATGGTGTAAAATCGAAGGATTTAGGTTGAGAGGAGGCAAAAGTCGGTTTTGCGTTTGAAAATCTGAAAAATGAGGTTCATGCGTGGAGGGGGTATATATAGACAGTGGGGACGGGCGTCCACATAACCGGACGGGCGTCCAATGAAGAACATATGAACCGGACGGGCGTCCATCCGGAGGTCATATGAACCGGACGGGCGTCCATTTAAACGTACGCTCGTCCAAACATGCTCAAATCACATACAACGTTGGGAGGAGTCTCGCACGGGCGTCCAAGAATGTTGGACGCTCGTTCAATAATTGTGCATGGCGGACGGGCGTCCGTGCTTCCGGACGGGCGTCCAATACGTCCAATACGAAAAAAATGCAAAAAATATAAAATTTCATACAATTTAAATCCAAACTTGCATTTTCTCATTAACTTAAATAAAACTTCAAAAATACAAATGAAAATCAACGAAGTACCTAAAATTACTAGAAAACAGGTAAAAACAATAGAAAACAGTGGGTTGCCTCCCACCAAGCGCTTTTGTTTTACGTCGTTCGCTCGACGAAACAACTTAAGAACGCTAGTCATCGTAAACGGCCGACCAATCTATCACTCGAATAAGACGGCGGAGCATGTCAATCGCCGGAGGGAAGTCATACTCATCTTGCAAACCCCAATCCTCACCAGCTACATCAACACCTCGAAAATGTTCAGCTTGCAGCACTAGCGCTAAATCTGTCAAAGATCGGATCATTGAGGATCGTGTACGGACGTCCTAGAGCCTCCCGTAACTCCTCGCAGTGAAGTCTCCACCTCCCGAACAAGCGGGGAACAATGAGAACATAGGTGACAGCCTTGACGCGGGTACTAATGTCAAAGTCTACGTGCAACACTATAGTCCCTCCCGGTCCGTCATCTACAGTGATAAGTGGGATCCTCCTAAGGAAAGGCAACTCCTCTGGTAGAACTCCGAAATCCATATCTAGAAAGCACAACTAACTGACAG
The DNA here is from genome assembly GCA_036785695.1 of Gentiana straminea. NCBI lineage: Eukaryota > Viridiplantae > Streptophyta > Magnoliopsida > Gentianales > Gentianaceae > Gentiana > Gentiana straminea. The sequence continues at coordinate 6,030,165 of JAVUPR010000326.1, read as the reverse complement.
ATATAAAAAAACAAAACTTAGTAAGCTAAACTTAAATACTAAAACTTAAATACTAAACTACAAAAGCACAAAACAAAAACGACTAAAACTAACGATATCTAGGATGCCTCCTAGTGGCGCTTTTGTTTAATGTCGTTAGCTCGACACCGTTTAAGCTCAGCCTGGATCAGGCCATTTGACCTTCTCGCGCACCACTACCTCGTCTAGACTTTGGTCGCAGTTCGGCCGTAAACAAAGACCTAACACACGGGGTAAAACCTTTAATAGCTTTCCAAACACGCTGAAACTTCCCCATGGTTGACTTCTTCTTCTGAATCTTCCGATGACGTTTCAACTGACGCTCCCTCTCAAACTCTTCCATATCCCAACTACCTGCTAGAACTTCTTCAGATCTACCACTACCGTCATCCTCTGAAAACAGGTCGGGTGAAAACTCGTCAAATTCATCGACTTGTGTAGCACCACACCCGAGGATATCGAGGAAACGAACAATCAAAGGTTTCTCTTTAGGTTCACCAATATAGTGCTTGCACCTTTGACCATTCACTCGAAACGGTTTACCGCTATAACCACGAAGTTCTAGAACGCCTCCAGGAATGATTTGGAGAATCTCGAAGGGACCGGACCAACGTGTCCTCAACTTTCCAGGAAACAAATGTAACCTAGAATTGTATAGAAGAACTTGTTCGCCGACGTGGAATTCTCTTTTCTTAATCTTAGCATCGTGGAGTAGCTTCATCTTATCTTTACTAATCCTGGCACTTTCGTAGGCCTGGAGTCTGAATTCGTCCAACTCATGCAACTGCTGCAGTCGGTGCTTACCACAAGATTGGGAATCAAAGTTCAGAAACTTTGTAGCCCAATAAGCTCTATGCTCTAACTCGACTGGCAAATGACATGGCTTACCGTAAACCATTTGATATGGAGATGTACCCATAGGAGTCTTATAGGCGGTTCTATATGCCCATAGTACGTCATCCAATTTCAAACTCCAGTCTTTCCTATGACTGTTAACCGTCTTTTCCAGGATTTTCTTGATACTTTGGTTGCTCCTTTCAACCTGACCACTAGTCATCGGATGATATGGTGTGCCAATCTTGTGACGAACACCATACTTTTCAAGAACTTTCTCTAGGGGTCGGTTGCAGAAATGCGTCCCTTCATCACTGATCAAGGCACGTGGACATCCAAACCTCACGAAGATATTCTTCTTTAAGAATTTCATGACAAGCCTTATGATCATTGTGAGGAGTGGCTTGAGCCTCCACCCATTTTGACACGTAATCCACGCAGACTAAGATGTATTTGTTACCACAAGAAGATGGGAATGGTCCCATAAAATCGATACCCCATACATCAAAGACTTCGCATTCTAAGATGGGTGTCAAAGGCATGTCAAAACGCCTTGTCAGAGTACCGGTTCTTTGGCATCTATCACACGCTTTACAGAAAGCTTCTGTATCTTTAAAGATCGTAGGCCAATAGAAACCGGATTGGAATATCTTAGCAACGGTTTTCCACGGACCAAAGTGACCTCCAGTGGGTCCACTGTGGCACTGCTCGATAATATCACGCTGCTCAGATTCTGGAACACATCTTCTGAGCAAACCATCTTTACAGATCTTAAAAAGATAAGGTTCATCCCAAACGAAAGATTTCAAATCAGAGAAGAACTTTTTCTTCTCCTGATAGGACATTTCCGGGTCAAGATATCGGGCATGAAGGTAATTGACAATGGAAGAATACCACGGAACATCAGGAGGACAGCCGTCGATAAGCATAATGTTCTCTAGAGGAAAGTAAAGATCTATATCATCCGGGTCATCCTTTTCCTCACTTAACATTCTAGAAACATGATCGCCTACTACGTTTTCACTACCCTTTTTGTCTTTAATTTGGACATCAAACTCTTGTAGGGTCGGTATCCAACGCAAGAGGCGCGGTTTAGCCTCTTTCTTAGTCATCGATACCGCAAAGCGGCGTGATCGGTCCACACAACTACTTGAGCTCCTAACAAGTAACTACGAAACTTGTCCATAGCAAAGACTACGGCCAATAATTCCTTTTCAGTGGTCGTGTAGTTAACTTGAGAGGGGTTCAATGTGTGACTAGCGTAATAGATAGGCTGGAATTTCCCGTTAAGCCTTTGTCCTAAGACCGCACCAACAAGATAGTTTGATGCGTCGCACATAAGCTCAAAAGGTAAGTTCCAGTCAGGCGATATAAGAATTGGAGCAAATATTAAACGATTCTTGAGCTCCTCAAACGCTTGCTTGCAGTTTTCATCGAAATTGAATACAACGTCGTCCTTAAGTAAAGTAGACAGGGGCTTGGCTATCTTGGAGAAGTCCTGAATGAATCTTCTATAGAAACCAACATGTCCAAGAAAGCCTCTCACTTCACGCACATTCTTTGGATAGCTCATCTTCTCGATAGCTTCTACTTTTGCCCTGTCAACTTCTATACCTTTGGCGGAGATTTTGTGGCCAAGAACTATTCCTTCATCTACCATGAAATGGCATTTCTCCCAATTGAGCACTAAGTTCTTTTCCACACATCTTGATAATACTTGGTCAAGGTTGTCAAGGCAATCATCGAAAGACTGACCAAAACCTGAAAAATCGTCCATGAAGATTTCCATACACTTTTCTACCAGCCCGTCAAAGATGGCCGGCATACATCTCCGAAATGTAGCTGGGGCATTGCAGAGACCAAATGGCATTCGCCTGTAGGCGAATGTACCATAAGGACATGTAAAAGTGGTTTTCTCTTGGTCAGCTGGATCAATGGGTATCTGGAAATATCCTGAATAACCATCCAGAAAGCAATAGAATGCGTGCCCCGCCAGACGCTCAAGCATCTGATCAATGAATGGAAGGGGAAAGTGGTCTTTCATGGTTACCTCATTGAGCTTTCGATAATCGATGCAGACTCTGTAACCAGTGACAAGTCTCAAGGCTATTTCCTCTCCCTTCTCATTCTTCTCAATCGTAATTCCTCCTTTCTTGGGAACTACTTGAGTTGGGGAAACCCATTCACTATCAGCGATGGCATAAATGATTCCCATGTCCGTGCTTGATGATTTCTTTCTTAACCACTTCTTGCATATGAGGGTTGAGCCTCCTCTCGGGTCGTCGTAACACATTTCGCACCCTCATTAGTCTTGATCTTATGCATACGCGATGTCGGGAGATATTCCTCGGATATCTCCTACCCGCCAACCAAAAGCTTTTTCATTTCGTTTCAAGACGTTGATCAATTTCATCTCCTCTATACGAGACAAACTTGGCGGATATGATTAACGGAAGCTTGTCGCCTTCTCTTAAAAACACATACTTTAGATGTTTGGGCAACGGCTTCGAACCAAATCGCGCAGGGGGTCTTCCAAACTTGACTTAAGATCTCCACCTTTCAACTCAACATCACCGAGCTTACTCGGTGGTCCCACCGCCTCAACTTCTCCTCTCAACAGCTTCTTCCTCAAAATCACCGCTAACCGATCTAGATTGACCACACCATGAGTATTTAGATTATCAACCAATCGCTCATATTCGCCTTCTACAGCCATGACTTGCTTATCCATATAATCGGTGAAATCATCCGTCATATAATCAATGGAAAAGCCGGTTGGAGGGCCAGAGGGTACTTGAATGGACTTTAAGACATTGTAACTCACCTCTTGATCACCAACTCGGATAGTCACTTGCCCACCATCGCAATCGATGAGGGCTCTAGCTGTAGATAAGAAAGGTCTTCCAAGAATTAGGGGGACGTTTTCATCTTTCTCCATATCTAAAACATACCAATCGACTGGAAAGGTAAATCTATCAATCTGAACCAAAACGTCTTTCGACATCCCTGGAGCTTTCTTAGAAGATCTATCAGCGAATTGTAAACTCATAGTAGTGGGTTCTAGAAGGCTTTGTAAACCGAGCTGTTTGCATACAGAGATTGGCATAAGACTTATAGAGGCACCTAGATCACACAAAGAATTAGGGAAGACTAGACCTCCCATTAATACGTAAGTACGAACTTGCCGGGTCACCTCTTTTAATTGGTAAGTCTTCGTAATTAATCATGGAGCAATCCTCACCAATTTTCCTTTCCATGTCCGACAACTTCCTTTTCGAAGAAACAACATCCTTGATGAATTTTGTATACTTAGGCATTTCAACCAAGACATCTCGATAATGGAAGATTTACTCCGAGTATTTTTCAAAAGGTTCAAGACCTTTTCGTACTTTTTGTCCTCACTCAAGGGAATGTTGCTCTTCCTCGGTGGAAATGGAAGCTTCTTAAGGTCACTCTCGTAAAAGACTTTCTTTGAGGATGCACTTACATCTTTGTCTTCCGGATCTTTCCATCGAACAAACTTTTTCGTATTTTTTTGTAGTCGGGGGATCGGCCTCCCGACTTTCGCTTGCTTTTTCGGTCCTCGGGGATCACCACTTGAGGGTCTCCAACTTTTTCACCTCTCAGGGGATCATCCACCTGAGTCTTTTCTTGCAATAGAGGGGAGTAAAGGTGCTCAGCTTCCCCTCCTACCTTAACAATGGCAGGAGGGGTTAGTGGTTTCCCTGGTGGGAGGGACCAATAACTTGAGTACCGCTTCTTAGATTCATCGTACTGGCCTCCTCTCTACCATATTGCATTGCCGGCACGAGGTCGGTACATTGGTCGTTGCTTATATCGGCTCGAGCAACATGACCGCCCTTTGGATTCTTTTCGCAAAAAACTAGGCGGCGTATGCCCCGGGGGTCTTGAAGCTAATCGCTCGGCCAAATACCCTATTTGCCTCTCAAGGTTCTTATTTGTACTCATAAGGAGCTGAATATTCTTGTTTTGCTCCTCTCTGGAATGAGTTCCATTCACCTTGAGGTCTCCTGAGCTTGAAGGGCCTTGGGAGTTTGGAAAATTTTGAGAGTATTGCTGGCTGGGCCGATTTTGAAAATTAGAATTGGAATTAGAAGGCCAATTCTGGTTTAACCTTTGAGTAGAATTGGAAAAATTCGAGCTTTGATTCTGAGCAAAACCGGGGTTTCTATTGAAATTCTGATTCGAATTGAAATTCGAATTAGATTGAAATTAGACGATTGATTAAACCCGTGGTTTTGGAAATTTTGCTGGCCAGAAACTTGATTAGACCTTTGGTTGTTCTGGCCATAGAATGCATTCACTTCAGCATTCTGCCCGTTCATAGGACAGAATTTGGAAGTGTGCCCCATATTGTCACGCTTTGACATGTGACTTGATTATACCGTCCATAATCATGAACAAAGATTCACTTGATAAGGTGCAGGGGGATTAAATTGACACTGGTCATTCATATGGCCAGTCTGACAGCAGTTTTCGCAGTACAGAACCTGAGGGTTCTGTGGAAAAGAAGGAGTTTGATTTACCGGATTTGAAACTTGAGATGCTGCCATCCGCTTCTGCAGCATGGCGATCAAACTTTGCATGTTTACCTCCTCTACCTTAGGAGGAGGAGGTGCTTGAATAGCTTGATAGGATGGAGCATAGTTATACTTAGCAATGTCCTCGAACAATGCCCATCCCTCTTCAGGTGTTTTCTTCAAAAATGCCCCACCAGATGAACTATTGACCATGCCTTTTGTAAGCTCGGTCAATCCACTAAAGAACGTGTTGACTTGCCTTTGCAGTGGCAAGCCATGGTGGGGACACTTTCTAAGCGAGAGATTTGAATCTTTTCCAGCAATCGAAAAAGGATTCATTCTCTTTCTGGTAGAAAGTGAAAATTTCGTTCAAACATTGGGCAGTTTTGGAATGTGGGAAATACTGACTCAAGAACTCCTTTTCGAGTTCAGCCCAAGTGGTAATTGATTCAGAGGGGAGAGAAGTGTACCACTCCTTCGCTTCTCCCTTAAGAGAAAATGGAAAAAGTTTCGCTTTAATTGCATCCTCACTTACTCCTTGGATGCGTGTGGTGCCGCATATCTCTAAGAACGTATGTAAGTGGGTATGCGGATTCTCCGATTGATAGCCATGAAAAATTGATGCATGCCGCATCATCCGGATAAGTCCCGGCTTGAGTTCGAAAGTTTGTGCGGAATGGTCGGTAAGACGATAGCCGGGTTGACAGCTATTCCACCGGGCATGGCGTAGTCTGCCAACGTCCGTCTATCCTCGGCGGCCATTATTACGAGATCTTCGATTTCCTTTATTAGGTTTTGTTCAATTTCTTGATCGGTTGAACTTCCTCCGCCAGAAGGATCGGCAAAACGAAGTTTTCGCCTATTGGGACAGACTATGGTCCGCTCGAGGTCAGGTGAAAAGAGTAGTGGTCCTTTCTGACTTCGAGTTTGCATAAACCGAAACCCAACTCAAGATGTTGAACCTAAAAACTAAAGAAAATTTAAAAGCCTAAACTAGAATTAAAAGCCTATGAAAAGAAAATAAAAGAAAAGAAGAAAAGAAACGAGTTATTGAAGACAAGAGAGACCAGACGGACGTCCAAAGTTTTGGACGGGCGTCTGATAAAAAATTGGTCTGGACGGGCGTTTGGAGGTCCAAACGCTCGTCTGAAGGATTGAAGCTCTCGTCCGACTGGGTAAAAACGGTTCAGATTTGGAATCTTTGAGACAGACGGGCGTCCGATGGTCCAGACGCCCGTTTGGAAACGGAAAAACGAGAACAGAGCAGCGTAAAAATGTTGCGAAAAGTAGCGAAACGAAAATAGAAACAGGAACGAGAGAGAGAAGAGATATAGAGGGAGAACTAATCACAAAAGAAGGAACAAAACCTTAAACCCTAACCCTTAGTAAACTAAACTTAAAAACCTAAAATTCTAACTAAAAACCTATCTAAAACAGGGATTTAAAACACGAAAAAACAGAAAAACGAAAAACAAAAACTAGGCAACCGTCCGGTTCCCCGGCAACGGCGCCAAAAACTTGTCACGGATTTTATTAACACAAAACAAACAAGTAATAATCCGGTTAACCTCAAGTATAAGGATCGTAGTAATAGCGGTTAATGCCGGGTCGATCTTACGGGGAACTGAACAATTGTGATTCCTAGTTTTTGTCTAACCTAAACTATGTCACGAAACTAATCTAAACAGCGAATAAAACAGAACAAAACCGAAAATAAAACTAGACAGAGGATATAGTCCAAAGCTAGGAAGAATACGGGTTGCGAACCTTTAACTAAACTAATCTAAGATGCAAATAAAAGTAAACTAACTAAACAAATTCAAGTTTTTAAGGATTTAAATTAAATGTGTAACGAACAAACGAGGATTGATCCACCTATCCAACAAGCATTGATTTCCTATCTCGATTATATTGTGGTTTTTATCTAAGTTGTGATTCACCTTATCTAAATATGAACCCTAATTCCTTAGAAAGTTCATCTATTAATCCATTATCTTCCAATGCAAGATTAACGCGTTTTCTAACCAAAGGTGTAAACTTTATGTTTATAATCTAGCAATTAAACCTATTAACTTCCGTTAAGATAGATTCAAATACTATTCCTATTCATGGTGATCTAAGGTTTATAGAGATTTCCATCAACAATAAACAATCAACACATGCATATCTTCCGATATAAGAGCAATTAAACATAGTAAACATGAATAAAGAAACAACCTTTAATAAAAACTCACAAGATAATCGACGAAAACGAAATCAACAATTGTTGGATGGCTTCACAATACTCGTTTGATGAAGCTTTTAGCTTCTGAACATCCTCAGCAACTCAAAATTGCAGAAACAGTGCATAAAAAAGTAACTAATTTAATCTAGATCTAAAGTGCATAAAACTGGAATAAAAGGAAGAAAAACGCAGCCTAAAGCCGCCCCTAGGTTTAGGGTTTCGAATAATGTGTATATGGTATCTCATATGTGGAGAAAACAGCTGCTATATATAGAGTTTGAAGTCGGTTTGCCAAAGTCGGTCGACGGACGCCCGTTTACTGGGTTGAACGCCCGTCCACTCTTCAATGTAAACTTCGAATCGGGCCGAGTCATGACCGGACGCCCGTCCCCGCCGCCGTCCACTCCAACGTCCAAACTTTCGAATCTAGAATATCATCCCGGACGCTCGTTCACTTCGACGCCGCCCGTCCACCGGACGCAGATTCTGGACGCCAGTTCAATATGATCAAATTCTGATTTCTTGATCTTTATCTCTTTTTCTCTATCTCATTCCTTCATTATCTCGTTTATCATCAATTAGCTCGAACTTAATCAACTTTTGATCATCTTTTAAGCCTCCAACATGTATCTATAACACATAAAAACATCGCAAAATGTAATAATGTCCAAATAACCATAAAAAATCATAATTTAAACACCAAAATTAACCAATATTGCGAATAACTTATTTAAAACCTCATTTACTCAATATTTCCGTTAAACACTCGTTTCTTATGCAAATTAATACAAATACGGGGGAAAATACCATAGAATATAGCGTTATAAATCGTATAAATTCACCCTTAACACTCTTTGGTCTTCATCTTCTTGCTCCATTCTTGTTACATAATAATCCATCTAATAAATAATTACACCCGCCGCACACGGGGGGGGAGCTAACGGGAATGGGATAAATGCAAAAAGTAAACTAGGTCACGTTCTTCATAACGGTCTAGGACAATTTTTCAAAAACCAACATAAAGAAAAACATTCATATCTATCATATTGGTCGAGTCCATGATCAATCGGGGTCCATATAATCACATTATATCTACACATCTAATCCATACAATTTTATCTTATGAAAAAGATTAAATTCTAATTTTTCACTACTTATGCATCTTATTTTATCACATCAAATAATTAAATAACATTTAATTAATTATATGACTTAATCGAAAATTAAAATTAACATTTAATTTCAATTAAATTTGAACTATTCAAAATAAAATTAAAATTATAAAGTCTCTTATTTGTTTTCTTTCCAAAACTAAATTTGGCTTAGGCCTGGCCACTTTCCAAAATCAAAATTTTGGAAGTGGCCTAGGCCTAGGCCTTTTACAAATCAAATATTTGAAAAGGGCCTAGGCCTATTCCAAATCAAAATTTGGAAAGGCCAAATAATTTTGGTTTAGGCCTGGCTACTTTTCAAAATCAAAATTTTAGAAGTGGCCTAGGCCTAGGCCTTTTACAAATCAAATATTTGAAAAGGGCCTAAGCCTATTCCAAATCAAAATTTGGAAAGGCCAATATGCCATATGGTTTCCCAATGGCCCAAAGTATTTGAACCATTGGTTGGCCATATGACACAACTAAACAAACGAGATATCTATACACAATAAATATCACAAAACGAAAAGGGTCGATCTCCCCCATAGGAAGAGGACAGCCGACGGACGGCAGCCCTAAAGCCACCGCCGCCGCCCCCACAGAGGAGGGGGGCCGCCGCCTGTCGGCCGAGCCCCCCAAAACCCTATTTTTTTGTTTTTTTTGTCTTAACGTTTCGTGATTTAAATCTTGCATCTATCGATTAATTACTATGCAATTAAATTATGCTTATTGCTTAAGCTCGAAGTCTGGCTCTGATACCACTGTTAGGAAATCACTAGTGTAACGCAGCGTAATTTAAAATTTGATTTCCTTTTACTAGATCGTTCTTCGTTTAATGCAATAAACACGTTAAGTAGTTTGACGGTTATACCTTGATAATCTATAAGATCGTCGCTTTGACCGTCAACGAAGAGTAGTATAGTGCGTAAGCCGTCCACGCGTCCGGCCTCTATCGCTAATCCACACGAACTCCTCGCCGAAATCCTCCTTGGATTGCTATCAAAAAAACTCCGGTTGCTAGACCGGCCTTTTTCCTCCCTCACAAACTCACTATAGGTTGCTCTCTATTTTACACAAGAACTATGAGCTCTTGCAATTGTGATGTACAAAAGAGCTTGACACCCACCTCTTATTTATAGTAGAATGTGGCGCCCTATATGTGTGTGAAGAAGAAAACCTTTTCCCAGTAAAATAAGGAAAATCTTCTAGATTGATTTATCTCTTTTATTATAATTAATTTTGTCAATATCTTATATTGAATATAATTATCTTATTACCATAAATCTATTTTTCCAAAATCAATTAATATCTCATATTAATATTATGGTAATCTTATTAATTAAAGTGTACAATCCAAGTGTATCTTACACACTTAAAAGTGGCGCCCCATTAGTCAACTAATAGACTTCCGGAATATTCTTTAATTAATATAATTTATATATATAATTAATATCTTGTATTTTATTTATTCATAATAAATAAATACCACCATATTAATTTACCACTATAACCTTTATAGTCTAGAGATAAACTTTCCTTATTTGATTATCAACTATAACCGCATTTTAATCCGACTCGATGTTCATATGTGTGTGACCCGATAGGCTTCCGAATATGTTGGCCGTAGACACAAAGTGCAAATTACTAAAATGCCCTTTATGCCTAACGATCACGGGATAGCATCTAGCAACACACCGTGACCCCCAATCATCGGAAGAGTCAAAAGCAATGACTACTACCTTTCATGTGAAGCAGTTACCGTGTAATTTACAATCCTATCGCTGTAATAATATCCATACGATCGTATCTCGAGTGTCAATACATTAACGATCATATCTTATAATCTAGATATCATACTCTCTCGGGATAACGCATTTATTCCCACTTTGCAAAGATTCTCGAGAGCTAGACATTCCTTATAATAAGGCCATTTCGGATATTCGATCCCAATCATAGGATACGCGATTCCCGGATGACCAATCATGTATACTCCGTATGCTTCAATATCATACACAATCACTACCGCATGATCGCCCCATGGCTAGGGGAAATCTCAATAGTGTCAAAGCATGATAATCCACACCGTGATGCCATGAAGACTCCGGTCAAAAGGATAATTACACAACCGCCACATAGTGTGACACTTAATGTAAGTGGATCAGTCTAACGTATGCATTCTCTAATACACGTCCATGTACAGGCCAAGTGTCTCTACACTTCGATAGACGAGATCTATCCCTATCTTCTGAAAGATAGAGGACATCCAATACGTGCTAGTCTGATTATACTATCAATGTCCCATTTGATAATATGTAAGACTAGAGACATTTAAGTACCAATTCTGTTATTAGAGATCTCATCAACCATAATCACTATCATGGTTTCTCTTTCACAGATTGATACTAGGGACGTTACTATATATGTACAACAAATAACATGAAGATAAACAATAAATAATAACATAAGTGCTTTTATTAATTATAATAAAGTTATTACATGAACTAAATAGACTGTAAATGAACCGACCCGGTCGGATCCGGTCGAACCCGATTGGGTTTAGGACACATTTCCAACAGTCTAGAACTAGAAAATCAATAGGGAAGTGAAAACCTCCCACTTTGATGGTACAATCCTCTAGCATACTTGCGATCATGTCTACCCTACGATCAATGAATCACATGGTTCGTTTCTTGTCCATGGCGACTGATGACGGAAAAATTCACTGTTATTATTATAACAATTTACCCCACTTCTGATACCATTTTGATCGTTATTATATCATTTCGAGTCATAAATTCCTTAGATTTATCTAAGTATGTTAGTAGTAGTTATCATGTAAAATGTCGTGTTTTTATTAGTTTTTGTACCGGTTTAGTAACCGGAGTGTCGTGTCGGATTTACGTTTGGTATTTTGGTGGTTTATTGCAGAATTATAGGTTGACCAAAATCCCGAGTAATGACACGTTTTGAGGCCTAAAAGAGGTATTTTTAGGGATATAAGAGTGTGTCACTAACTTAAGTGGTCAAGTGGCTCAGTGGTTAGTGGGTCCACTAACGAATTATATCTTCGACGAACAAATGGCTCATTAAAATGGCATTTTATGAAGAAGTATCCTTAATGAAAGTTGTAGATCTTTGAAAGGGCTTTCCAACGCATTTTGAATCACGTCAATCGGACTTCTACAACTCAAGTATCATTAAGTCAAGTGGTCAAGTGGCTAATCGATTCGATTTAGTGGAAATCGAGAAATATTTTCGACGAGCGAATGGCCCATCAAAAAGAGATTTTCTGAAGAAGAGTCCTTCATGAAAGTTGTACATCTTTCAACGAGCTTTCCAATGCCTCTTGAATCATGTCATTTGGAGATCTAGAACTCAAGATATGAATTTTTAAAGTTTTATTCCAAAATATAAATTTTTATTCGGAATTTGGGGGGATGAATGTCATGATGATTCCGGCCTGGTCCGGCCCTTACCCGGCCCAGTCCGGCCTGGGAGAATTTCACCTATATAATGAGCTTCAGATGCGAGTAGAACGGGTGCACCATTATATATATACATAGCGTATATATATATATATATATATATATATATATATATATATATATATATATATATAGGGGAATGGGCCACAAGGACAAAAAAATTAGTAAATGGGTCTGGAAGGACAAAAGTAACATTTTCATGATTACAAAGGACAAAAATCACAATTGTTACTTTACAATTGTTACTTCACGTGTTAATGTTACTTTGTGTTTCACAATTGTTACTTCATATTTACTTTATTCCACATTTGTTACTTCATATTTGTTACTTCATAACTGTTACTTTTGTCCTGATTAAATTACAGTGTCCTTCTATCCCGATTTTTGGATAATTTTGTCCTTCTGGACAAAAATCTATATATATATATATATATATATATATATATATATATATATATATATATATATATATATATATATATATCTATCATTCTTATTTTCTTTAGTTTTTAGGTTGTATATAAGGCCTTATGCCGAAATAAATTTAGTAATAATAGTATCGTTGTAATGCTCGGGGAATTATTGGAAGTTCGGTGTTGCTGAAATCGTTGTAATATCAAGTTTTTTTATATGTAATCGAAGATATCTCTGTTATAATAGTAAGTTTGCTTTTGTTTTCTCTCATTATTGTTATATCTAGATCTAGCTATTTCTTTCTTGTTGTTTCTTGTTTCTTTCATTCTCGTTATATATATATATATATATATATATATATATATATATATATATATATATATATATATATATATATATATATATATATATATATATATGTATCCGTAGTAGTATCCATATATAGGAGAATCGACAAATGATTGGATTTCGGTTTTAATAGAATTCTGCCATATTGACAGAAGGCTATTATGTAAAACTTCCCGCCATTTTAATCCATGACATGTTGACAGAATCCGTTTATATGGGTAGCTAAACTTTTCATAGCCGAATTATGTGAAAACGGGTGAAATCAACCCTCGGGAGACGAGATGGGAGTTGTGTTGTGCTTAATTAAACGTTTTTATTATAAACTCATGTTTTAAACTTGTTTTGATCATTTTGATAACCTTGAACGAGATTGACAACCTTGTTCATTGTTATATCGAGCTTATAAATGTATTTTGCGGTGAGATGTGGGATCTGAGTATCACTAATCATAGTCTTGATTGTCAGATTGACAACCTGAGTGACAGATCTGGACTATGCCTATGTGAGATTCTTATCTTTACGAGATGAATGAAACATGTTTTAGAATCACTAAACCATAGTCTTAATCGTTAGATTGGCAACCTAAGTGACACATTAAAATTATGTTTTTGTGAGGTTTTTCGGCGGTTTTTTTATTCCGGTCAACCATGTTAGGCAAGTTAGCTCTCTAAAGGGAGGGTTAATAAACCTAGTATGGGGGTTAAGTGAGAGAGCCGTTCGAGATCTTAATGCAAGAATAGAGAGTTAACACCCATGAATATCATATAAACCGAACTCGATAAAACACACTCCTTATCAAGTTTTTCCCGTGGGGAGATAACTTTGTTGGATCATAACTCGGCTATGCTTTTTAATCTCGTTAGAATAATCTTTACTTTTTGCATTAGTTATAAACACTCCACCTAAACTTTGATCGCCTAGACTAAGTTCTACGTTCGCTTTGGTACTCACAACCACATTTCTCTTGGGATCGACCTATTTTTGGCGACCTTAAAGTCTAACTCTTGGTAGAAGGAAAGTGGAATGACGTTACAACTCGACCTAGAGTCACATAGCCTAATCCTAAAGTTACTTCATTAACCGAAATAGGGAGCCTAAACGTACGAGGGTCTCCTAACTTCTCTATTACATCAGCGTCCGGGTAGTCCTCAGGCTCAGATGGAACATAATCAGGATCCTCTTAGGGATCGGATGCAGAAGAAGATATATCAATGACCTGAATAAGAGACTTTACCTTTTCTATAGTTTTCATACTCCTCTAGGCTTGCTTCCATGTCTTCTTTGGTTCTTGTCATTCCATCCTCCAATTTCACTATTTTTTTTATCATTTTAGTATTTCTCCCTAAAAGTGGAGCCTGGATACATCGAGACAGGTCTAGTATTCAAAATTGAGCGAGGCATCATGCTTGCTTGACTTTGATTTCCAAAAATATGTCAAGAGAAAGCCAAAAGTGTTCTGCACTTCCGGCAAGAGAGACAAAATAAAAACAAAAATAGGGTCAGCAACTTCCGCTTCAGTTCGGTTCAGACCCAACTCTCGCGGACCTACTAACTAATAACATACATGGGTGAGCACAAAAACACAGAGAAGCAATCAGAATCGGATTATTCAGACTCCCACAACTGTGGCAGGTAGCGTCGCAACTTCGAGGCTGGTTTCCTCCTTTTTGATCGCAAAACAATATAGGTAGTATGCAGAAAAGACTCTAGACTTGAAAAAAGAAATAAAAATAACAAACAGAAAACAAATAGTTCTCAATTAGGTTTAATGAATTTATTGTCTACATTGGCCATTGTCCCCAACGCAACGGCGCCAAAAACTTGATCGCATGTAAGTCACTTCTACTCAAGAAATTTTAGCAAGAGTACTAGGTCAATCGTAGTATAACAAGGGCGAGTCAAGGTCAATTCCACAGAGACAATACAACACAGCTAATAGATCCATTATCCTAATTAAGAACACAAAGAACAGTCCCTAGACCAACATATAAGGACAGAAAAGCAATTGGTTTCTCCCTCATCACCGATCTTCTAACTTGGTTTAACTAATCGTTATGTTTAATTTTCCCCGTAATTCCCCGATTCAACCAGAACACGTGTTTTAATTTAGTTTTAGCTACGGGTGCAATCTCTTAATATTACGCTACTTTTATGGGATGGACAGTAGGTGCCTATGTGCAGTTAACCTCCTTCGTTGGTTGTATTAACTCACAAGCTATATGTACTAGAAAGTGCCGGCTCAAGACCGAGAACCTCCCTAAGCAGCTATCATGGATTGACTAGCACGCTCCTAGGGGTTGATCCAGACTATGTCCTAACTAACACATTACCTTGTAAGTCCCTCATGTTAATTTATGATGACGCACAACAGATTGGCCAGATCTAACTAAACATGAATTAAACATGTCGATCAGCATAGCTAACGCCGAATATCAAGATTTAGGGTTACCTAAGGTTGCCTCGCTATTGCGGTAAAAACCGCCACAATTGCAGGAGCGTGGTTCCAAATTCTGAAATATCATCATTCTGTTCTGATTAATTCTGGTTAATTACGGGTTATTTAAACATGCAGATCAATTAAATCATGTTAATCTAACTAGCCTATCATGATAAAAACATAAAGGAACGTTCAAACCTTGATACCTTTATTAATGGAGGATCTAGCATGATCAACTCAAGCTAGACGAGCACAAGGTGCATCGGTCTAATAGTGAGCTAGACTATAATTTGGCATGAAGACCAGTGTTCGATCCCCATTAGGAGGAAAAAATAACTCAAGCTAGACGATGTCTTGAAGAAGATAACCAAGGAAATGAACTCAAATAAACTTAAGAACCTTTTATTTCATAAATCTAATAATCAAGAGGTATTAGTCATAAAGAATGCCTAATAATACTAATAATAATAATAATAATAATAATAATAATAATAATAATAATAATAATAATAATAATAATACCTTTGAAATAGTTCAGACTCGGGCTTTTGTTAGCCACATGACCGACCTAGTTTCCTAACCCTAACCGACTTAACACATTACACGGCAGCTTCAATTTCGTGTCCTCCAAGTTGCCGCAATTGCGGCTAAGGTTTCCGCAATTGCGGGTCTGATTGCCTTCTCTTCAGGTCCAACAGACTTCTCATGGACTTTCTTGACATCGGCCCAATGAATTTTCCTTAGCTCGGATGCATCTTTAATAGCTCCTCAATATGGTATACCTGAAAAGCATAGAAAACGAGATAGAAAAGTACCATTGCGGGATAAAATATATAGATGCATAATTTATAACCAAGGAACAAGCACTAAGCAATCAACATATATTCCATACAATAATCGAGCTATCTTTAGTTAATTGACCATAATTCGGGGTAAATAAAGATTTATTTTATGGTATTAATTACAGTGTGATCATTTAAAGAAACATTAAACGTCCTCTTTCGCGATGTATTGAGTTCAAGTAGGTTTTAGGTTTCTAGAACACACAACATTTGTGACTTTGACATTATTATATGCCACAAGCAACAGAGCTGCTGGTGTTTTATGTTCCAGAACTGCAAAAAATATTGTTCGGACTGTCATTTCCAACTAACAACATAAACAATCAACAAACAAAAAAAGTGCATCTTTACAAAACACCTTATAAAAGTTTATCAAGAAGCGTCATCAAAACACCTTTAAAAAAGATTTCATCACAATAAAACGTTATCAAGAACCGCAAAGTCAATAATGACAGTTCAACAAAATACACAACCAAGGACTTGTCCTTGACAATCCATCAAGAAAAATATACGACCAAGGTAAAATATACAAAAAAAGACCATAACGTCACTAATCTAAGTCCATATGATTCGACAAGTAATGACTCTTGTCCTCGACAACCCTTGAAGTGAGTCTATGAGATAATTTATCAGCCCATTCACTTGCTTCTTATGTACTAATGAATCCTCCAAATAGGTGGATTCATTCCCCTCTCGATATCAGCCCACCTTCAAATGAATCGGAGTTAGACTACGTTCCAGTCTTGCATGCATTGGAATAAAAATCAAAACGGTTGACGTGAGAGAGAGGCAAAGGTTGAAAGTGAAGATTCGTGACCTTTGTCAACCGGGAAAAACAGTGTTGGAAGAGTCAAAAATCATGTCGACTGGTCGTGGTCGGCCTAAGGGGTTCGGAAACAAGCGGAAGATGCTTGAAGACCACTCTACTAAGCGGGAAAAGTGTATGTTTGAGAGAGTTGAAGAAGAATTATCGAGTGTTAACCAAATTAAAGTTTCCCAAGGCCATCTCCACCTCTATCTAAAGGTGTATCTTCTAAGAAAAGCAAACAAGCATGTCCAAGAGTCAGAGCTCCATACACACGCTCTTATACCAAGAAAAATGGAAAAGATGTGAATGTACAATGTTATGGACATATCCCAGAACAAGTTCATGAACACAATATCTCAATAGGTGCGATATCGAGAGTGTTCCAATGAACATCTATTGAGGAAAGGGGAATGAATCCTTGCTTCTTCTTAAACCATGAGATCTCATGCCTACACGACAATCTATGCGTCTTTCTTAGGGGTGGCCAAATGAGCCAACCGCCCCTAACCTTAACCGGACCGCCGGTTTTTTTTGCTTCCAGTTCATGCCAGTTCTGTAACCGGCGGTTCAAGTGAAACCGGCGGTTACAGAACCGGCGGTTAAAGGGTACAATGGGCGGTTAACCGGTTCACATGGTTCAACGGTTCACACGGTTCCTTTCCGGTTCAGATCACGGTTCAGATCATAGTTATAAAAATTAATAATATTTTTTTACATATTCAGAAAATACTTATTCTTTTCAATTACAACAACAAATTACTATTAATTAAATTTGAATGTAATATAAAATAACCAAAGCGAATGTAATATATAGTTTTTTATAAATAGTTTTTATTCGGTTTTAAGTATAAGTTGATTATAAATATTGTTTTATTAAAATTACATGAGATATATTGTGTTATTTTTTTTATATGTAAATTATGTTATTTTTTCAACACTTGTACCGAAAATTCAGTTACTTACGTATCTTTTATATGTAATTGTGTCGGAGACACGACCCATATAAAAAAAAATCAAAGCGAACATAGTTGTATAGTTTGTTTTTAGTATTTTTATAGTTTTTTTATAGGTTCTTATAGTTTTTTTATACTTTTTTAGGTTTGTATAGTTTTTTTATGGTCTTTTATAGTTTTTTTTATAGTTTTTTTCATAGTATTGTATAGCTTCTTATAGTTTTTTTTTTATTCGGTTTTAGGTATAAGTTGATTATAAATGTTGTTATATTAAAAATTACGTGAGATATATTGTGTTATCTTTTTATATGTAAAATTATGTTATTAACGCTTGTACCGGAAATTGGGTTGTCTATGTATCTTTTATATGTAATCATGTCAGAGGCACTCATATAAAAAAAATCAAAGCAAGCGTAGTTCTATAGTTTTTTTTTTTTTTTTTTTTACTCTTTTATAGTTTTTTTTAATAGGTTTTTATAGTTTTTGTATAGTTTTTTTATGGTTTTTTATAGGTTTTTTAGTGGTTTTTTTTTATAGTTTTTTTTAGGGGGAAGGGGCGAGAAGGACATCAAATCTCAATAATGGGTCTCAAAGGGCATATTTCAATTTGAGTGATTAAAAAGGACAAAAAGATAATAGATTGACCGAAATACCCATGGTGATTTTTATTTTTAATTATTTTATCCCTAATCTGTAGTAAATGCTTTGACATGTAGTAATGGTTTCACAACTTATGCGGTTCCTAAGAATCGTCAACGGGATTTATTGCACATTTTCAAAAAGCATTATACTAGAAAATATGGCGCATATTTCTGTTCCAATCATAAAGATATTTTGACTAAGAATTAAATACAATCTTAAATATTTTAAAAAAAAAACAAATAAATACGAAAATCCGGATTGTTACTTTATTACCATTCCGTAAAGTAACAATAAAGTACCAATGCGATATCAATTAAGTAACAATGTGATATCAATTACCTATCCGTAAAGTAACAATACCTATCGTTACTTAGTGTGTCAATCTTTCATAGGAAAATGTAGTAATGTTATGTAATTTGTAATTGGTTGTTGATGACGTAACATCCGGATTGTTACTTTATTACCTATCCGTAAAGTCACAATAATGTAACAGTGCGATATAAATTCCAAAATTGTTTGACTTAATTTACTAAATCTCTGGAAGCTGTGTTTTTTTTCTCTCTCTTTGATATAATAGCATTAAAAATGGGACATATTAATGGATTGTAACCGACTCAGCATAATATCAGCGCATTAAAACAACATCTTTTTTGTATAAAGGAATTAAACGGTAGATTTTTGGTAATCGTAACTGGATGTGTGTAAATCGGTGGGTATCAGGGAATGTTTTTAAAAATTAGTAAAAAGGGTATTTTGGTACATTTACGTAAGCTTTGTCCTGATAAATAATCAGTTTCCTTGGATCCTGATAAATTCATTAATCCGTCTTTCTTGACAAAAACCTATTTTTTTTTATAGTTTTTTCATAGTATTTTATAGTTTCTTATAGTTTTTTTATTCGGTATAAGTATAAGTTGATTATAAATGTTGTTATAGTAAAAATTACGTGAGACAAATTGTGTTATTTTTCTATATGTAAATTATGTTATTAACGCTTGTACCGCAAATTCGGTTTCCAACGTATATTTTATATGTAATCGTGTCGGAGGAACGACACATATAAAAAAATCAAAGCGAATGTAGTTCTATAGTTTTTTTTAGTCTTTTATAGTTTTTTTTTATTTATTTATAGGTTTGTAGTTTTTTTAATAGATTTTTAGTGTTTTTTTATTATAGTTTAGTTTTTATAGTTTTTTAATAGTATTTTATAGTTTCTTATAGTTTTTTATTTGGTTTTAAGTATAAATTGATTATAAATGTTGTTATATTAAAAATTATGTGAGATATATTGTGTTATTTTTTTATATGTAAATTATGTTATTTTTTGAACGCTTGTACCGAAAATTTGGTTGCCTACGTATCTTTGATATATAATCGTGTCGGAGGCACGATCCATATAAAAAAATCAAAGCGAAGGTAGTTATATAGTTTTTTTAAGTCTTTATATTATTTTTTTAGGTTTTTATCGTTTTTTTTGGTTTGTATAGATTTTTATGGTTTTTTTTATAGGTTTTTATAGTTTTTTTTTATATAGTTTGTATATTTTTATTTATAGTTTCTTATACTTTTTTTTATAGGTTTTATAGTTTTTTACAGGTTTTTTTTTATTCTTTTTTTGTAGTCATTTATGGTTTTTTTTATAGGTTTTGATAGTTTTAATTTTTGAAACAAAATAGTTTTTAATAGTTTCTTATAGTTTTTTTTTGTCTTTTATAGCATTTTTATAAATTGTTACAAATAGATAAGTAAGATATAAATTGCGTACCACTAATCGGAAACATCTTCAAAATTATCGATCTCGGTATTTCGAGCGCTTGCTCCTCCTGAAGCTTCAGTGTCACCGACTTCGAACCGCGTCGTTTTTCATTCCATACATACTCTCATATTCAACATACAAAGTGTTTAATAATTTTTCAAGTCTATCTACTTCAACTGAATAATCTACCGGGGGCACATTATAATCATCAGACAAATCATCATAGTAAGCATTTAACATGGTAGATACACCTACTAGTCTTAAACGAGGGTCGATAATAGAACAAATGAGATAAGTGTCAGGAATACGCAACATGTACTTATTCCATTTCTCCTTCATCGGCACAAAACATTGAAATAATAAAGGGTCATGTTCCAGGGTTTGAAACTCATCAGTTATTTCTACACTAGCAAGCAAGACTAAATGTGATGTGGCTTGATAACATCTTGAAAATAATTCAGTAATTTTTTTTTGAATACTTCTAAAACATTCATCAGTTTCTTGCATGCAGTCCAAGTATGGGGAAAGAAACGATAATCGCTAGGACAGTGTTCACCTAAAAAAGCACAAAAAATATTTTTAATTTTGTTTTTTTTTTCCAAAGATCATAAGTGGTGTTCCACCTATGCGGTACATCTTGCGGCAGTTTGACAAGGCGATGACATCTCTCTTTAAAATATTTATACCACTTATGAGTAAGACTATTTCTACTTAACACATGTGCAATCGAAGATTTTATCGAATTAATATTATGGTGAAAAACTTATAGACCATATTTTACACAAATTAAATAGATTTTTGTCCAGAAGGACAAAATTATAAAAAAAAATCGGGATAGAAGGAAACTGTAATTTAATAAGGACAAAAGTAACAATTATGAAGTAACAAATATGAAATAGCAAATGTTGAATAGAGTAAATATAAAGTAACAATTGTAAAACACATAGTAACATTAACACGTGAAGTAAAAATTTTAAAGTAACAATTGTGATTTTTGTCCTTTATAATCATGAAAATGTTACTTTTGTCCTTCCAGACCCATTTATTAATTTTTTTGTCCTTGTGGCCCCTTCCCTCTAAATTAAAAATATGGCATAAACATCTAACATGAAAAAAAATTACCGCTACAAAGAGGTTCACAATTTTGGGATAACTCGGGAATAGAAGCAGTGTTGTTTGAAGCATTGTCAAACGAAATAGAAAAAACTTTATCTTTTAAATCGTATTCGTTAAAAATATCAACTAATAAAGATGCAATGTTAGAAGCATTACGAGCTTCGTTAAATAAACGAAAAGCAATTAAACTTTTTTGGACAGTCCAACTCTTGTCAATCTAGTGACACGACACGCCCATATAATAATTTTTGGTCCTCTCATCCTCCCAAATATCGGCACATATACATACTCGGAATGTTTTTGTCATAAAACTTTCTTTTATAATATTTTGTCGTTTAATAAATTTTTCTTTTGAAATCCCTAGTCAACGTTGCATGAGGAATACGAGTAAAAGCCGGATGCAAAGCCCCTTGTACGTAACTTATGAAAAGAGGATTATCGGTAAAGCTAAAAGAAAGATCCATCCCCGCAACAAGATCTATGGTTAGATCTCTACAATTATCACGAGTGTAAATAAAAAGTGAAGAAGTGTTACCTCCGTTGGAGCTCAGCATGCTTAGTTGGGATTGAGACGCACTGTCTTCCAATTTTTCCGGTTGTTTACACATCATGTGAGTCCGCATCGATTCGTAACCACCACCCGCTGTAAATGCATATTTATTGCCTCAGAATTCGCACGCCGTAGAAAAACATTCCGGGGTTAGATAATCCTAATGTATCAGTCCGAGGAACCTTTGTGAAAAATTCGTAAAATTTTCGATTTTAACTTTTTTTTCTTGGGCTCCTTCTGGGATACTTCATCACCCGCTAAATCGACTAACTCGGGAGTGGGACCTGCACGACGCGATGTTTTTACAGTCCCACGACTCCCACCACGTCCTTCTCTAGGACGGGCATAAGTCGGAAATACATCATCATCATCATCAACGTCATTATCTTCAACTTCATTAAGGTTGATGTTAAAATTTTCAGTTTGGGACATTATCGTAATGACTATCAAAATCATGAGGATTGAAAATTAAAGGTGTCTCGAATTGAGGAATTGAAATGTGACTACCGCTGACACGGTTTGTAAAATGGTGTACCACGGGTCTATAGCCAACATCATCCGATTCCGGTCCAACCGTGTCAACATGGAAAGTAACATTTCGATTTCCTTGTGATGGTGATTCACCCTTCTTGACATTTTACAAAATCTAAATAAAATTTAACGGTTATAAAAAAAAAGTTGAAAAAATCAAACCAATTTTACTTATAACTAAACCGAATTGAAGTAAACGATTAAATCAAAACAACTTCAAATATCGGTCTAGTAAAGTAAATTTGATTGTTGTTTTTAACACATAAACAAATTTGATTATAAAATGGAACAAAAAAATTACAATTGTTAAAAAAAGGTTGAAAAAAATACAAACCAAATTTACTTATAACTAAAACCGTAGTGAAATAAACGATTAAATCAGAACAACTTCAAAAATCGGTATCGTAAAGTAAATTTGATTGTTGTTTTTAACAGCTAAACAAACTTGATTACAAACAAAGGAATGTGTTTGAGATTAGAGAAGTAGAAATGTAGAATTGATAGGAGAGTAGGTGTAAGTGAAATTGGAAAATGAAGGGGGTATTTATAGGATTTTTGAAATGGTTGGAAAATTAAAAAAATTATAAAATAAAAAAAATAAAAAATAAAAAGTAGCCGTTACTAGCTGTTGGAGCCGGTCCGGTTCCGGTTCTGGTTACGGTTCCGGCCGGGCCGGTTGTACCGCCGCTAGCCGGTCCGGTTCCGGTTTGTGGAATACCCGACCGTCCCAAAACCGGTGAACCGCCGGGCCACCGAACCGCCGGTTATCCGAACCGGTGGTTACACGAACCGCCGGTTCGGTTTGCCGGTTCCGGTTTTATTTGGCCACCCCTAGTCTTTGTAAGAGAACATCCAAAATCCTTCTTCGATTCACCACCATAATCTTTCTTTCCCAACTCTCAAAGCAAAAGCTCCAATGCATGGATGGATATATGATGCAAAAGCTCTTTCAACAATGGCTCTTCCTTGAATTTTTTCGGAACCATGATTAAAGAAGTCCCAAATGTTCTTTTAATGTTATGTATCTCTTGATCTACCATGCTAACGCCGCCTTGCCGATCCGTCACCAAGTCACTCATCCCGTTTGTTAGCCAATTTTTTAAAACAGAATGCATTCCCTCCACCCTCGAGGTACTAGTGTTTCCTAGGTGAAAATTTGATTTGGTCTATGAAACAAATGTCTCCCTATGTCCTTTCGACCATGTATCTGTAAGGTAACACATTGCTTCTTCAGTAAATGTCTTCTTGCATTCTTCTAATCGGTCACTCAACTCTTTCTCCATACCAGTGTTAATAACATCAATCCATGTTGCCATTAGTTTCTTCCAATCATCACTCATCGTCTTTGTCTTCAAGTTAGACACAAGACCCTTCTTAATGTGCCAAAGGCATAAGAGATTCCTTGCTTTCAAGAATACGACATGAATCGCATTCATCAATGCCTCTTTTCTATCAGTGACAATACAACAAATACGCACTTTGGTCTCCTATTGCATTTCATATGTATTCAAAACTCAAGTGTAGTTGTCTTCCCTCTCCAATCCAAGAAGCGCAAACCCAACATGCCCGTAGATATGACACCAACTATCTGCAAAAGAGGCATCTTGTACTTGTTCGGCTTGTATGTACAATCCATAAGCAACACGGAAGGAAGCCCCTACCAAGAAACAAGCTATCGATATGTGCCCAAAAAACATCGTTCACTACATTCTCAACATGCCGACAATGTACGAAGGACCTAGTATTTTTCGTCAAGTTGTATACATTTCACATCACTGAACGACCCTCTGGTTCTCTCTTTCATAACCATGAACGAATGTTGTATATCTTCTTGGCCGGCGTGCAATTATTTTCATCTATCCTTCTAAGTTCCCTCAGTATGTACTTTGGTTGTATGCCGTTCTGAGACATTCTAGCAACGGTTTCGGTCTCTTCTCTACTAATTATTCTGAGATATGCATGGCCCTCATCAAACCTGAGCGTATTGTGATTATGAATCCCATTAATTACTTCTACGGTCCAGAACAGCTTCACTCTATCCTGTGTGGTTTTTAGTATGAACGGACATCCACACTTCCTTGACGATGAATCCCTTGGCTTGTTTTTACCGGAACCACCTACTTTTTTCATATTTCCCACCTTTGCAATGGTCCCTTTGTTCACAGCCCCTCTCACATTGGTACTGTATATATGGTGTCCGTTTCCCATATAAAACCGATCTCAACTTCACAATCACGACCCCATTATCGCTTCCCAACTTTTGAAGATGTTTGGTTACATCTTAATGGGTATCAAATACCTA
The DNA here is from genome assembly GCA_036785695.1 of Gentiana straminea. NCBI lineage: Eukaryota > Viridiplantae > Streptophyta > Magnoliopsida > Gentianales > Gentianaceae > Gentiana > Gentiana straminea. The sequence goes on along the minus strand of JAVUPR010000326.1, from coordinate 6,005,213 downwards.
TAGCAATAGAGGTATTGAATAAAATTCAATTTCAAACACAAAAGTATTACAATAATTTACTTAAGGTACATACACGGTCGGTTTCAAAAAGTGAAGTCATATCAGTTGATGACTCTTCAGGAATTTCATCCCACAAAGCAAGTATGTCATCATGAGGATTGTTAAGAAACTCTTCAGGATTGTCATCATGAGGATTGTTAAGAAACTCTTCATCTTCCTCAATCATTACATTAGCCAAATGCTACAAAAAAAAAAACAAATTTGCATTACCAACAATCAAGTTACTCTTTGGAAAAAACTAAAGCCAAAGAACATGTGGTATTAACTTAGCTCAAAATACGCCTCATCGTAATCATTTACCCCCGCACCATCACATGGATTCTTACCCTTGTTCTCATTTGGGTTCAATGCAAATAATATGAAAACCAACCAGTTAAGTGTATGACAACATGAAGAAGTGGTAAAATAAGTGTGATTGTCTGTAACGTCTGGGTGACTGACGTTAGAAGTGATATCGGACGTCAGAACAGGTGACGCCAAGACATCAACCTAAGCACATGCCTCTGCCTTACAAACGCCTCACCCGATGCCCAAAGTCTACCACAACATCACTATTCTTGACGTTGTACTTACAACGTAACATCAGGATAGCCGACGTTTCTGGCATCAGTACGGGGATGCTCGAATACGTAAAAGACACCGGAGAAACTCTATATACCATCGGAAAATGCATAAAAGCATGATTTTTCTCCACAAATCATGCTTGTACAAGTTCTTCATGGTGTAAGTCGTTCACTTATTTCAAGGTTTGAAAAAAAAACAATATTTTTGTGTGAGAAAGTACCATTTTTGATCTCATTTGTTCTTCAAATTAGGTTGAAAATGGTATGCCTTTAAGTGATATTGCATCATTATCTGCATTGGTTTGCATGGTTTCAAGTGTATGAAATGATGAAGATGGGTTTATGGCATTTTTGGTGGTGAAGGGTGTGAAGAAGATGAAGTTATGAAGATGATGGAGGGTTTTGGTTTGTTTTTATGAATGAAGATGATGAGGTGAGGTTAAAGTTATGTTAATGAAGATGATGAAAGTGGTAGTATTGGATTAATGTTGATAGATTATTAAAATTAATTTTTGTGGAGTAATTGTAATGGTGGATTATAAAAGGTTATTTTATGAAATTATTATTTTTCAAGGACTCAATTGTAGTTATTTTTTGTGGTTTATAGGGTAATTTTAACTTTTTTTTGGTGGTGTGGGGAGTAAAGGATGAATATATTTAATGTGGTGCCAAAAGTAACTTATAGAGTACTGGATTATTCATGGTGCCGGAAACAAGACCGTGATGCCAATAGAAGCCGACTATAATTAATTATGAATTATTTGGAATAATGTCATTATAAACTTCTTCAGCATGATGTTTTGATGTGATTGATAAAGATTGCACAAAGAGGTTTTACCAAACATATTTTTTTCACGTTGGTATCATTCCAAGGTATATAAGCATGGGAATGTGAGTCATAAATATAAAATTCATTTTATCGTACGAGAAAAAGAAGATGGTTATCTTAGTTGTTAATTCTGAAACTGATTGAACGATTTTTAATTTCAGATTATATGAATATATCAATTACCGGAAAATGCCTCTGCCACCAGGATTCTAACTAGAGACTATAATGGCCATGTTGTGCATGCAGTCTCACAACTCTTATGGGGCAACTTGGATGTCGAGTCTTTGGAGCTCATTGTTGGGATAGATTGCCCCTACTCTTAAATGATAAGGAAATAAAGTATTGCATTTACTAGCACCAATTGGTTTTAGTAGAATGGTAAGCGCTTGATCCTAACATGGTATCAGAGCCAGAGATCACGAGATCAAATCCTGGTTGGAACAATATTCAAAATAAAATAAAAGTGTGCAAGTGTTGGGAGAGATTGCCCACACTCTTGGAAAAAAAATTGAGCAAGTGTTGGACAGATTGCCAACACTTGAGTGGGGGGGGGTGTGTTGGGATATATTGCCCACACTCTTAAATGATAAGGAAATAAAGTAGCACATTTACTAGCACCAATTGGTTTTAGTACAACGGTAAGCGCTTGATCCTAATACTCATAGCAATCTATCAAGCTATCTTCATTGCAGTATCCCTGGGATTTCGTCGGGTACTATAATGTTTCATATAGTTAATGTAGTAGAATTATCATTGACGTATAAGCGTGAGACATAAAATTCTTGTCAATTTGGATTAGCCCTTTTAGACCAAACGAGTACGACGGTCTAAATACTTAACCGAATATTTTATTACTCACTTGACGCTATCAGACCCAATGTTTGGGGGCGTTACAGGTATAGGTGGATACATATTTTCTTTCATGCATCCAGAAGTTGTAATATCTCCTTGTGGATGATTTATCATCTATAGACTACGTCTACGTGGCATCAGAATACACTACCTTGGCAAGAACACTTCAGTCATGTTCTTTATATTTTTTAGGCGTTACAGGTACAGATGGAGATGGATTCTCATTCATGCATCCAGAAGTTGCAATATCTCCTTGCGGATGATTTATCAACTATAGGTTATGTGGATACAAAGACCTTGAATGCAATCATTGCGGAAAGAAAGGACACATCCAGAGATACCGTTAGAAATTGAAAAAGAAAAACAAGAATAATGACAACAATGATAAGAAAAATGATGAAAATCAAGAAGACAATATTAATACTGCTTCTGGTGATTTTCTTATTTTTCAAGAAGTTGATGATGTGACCGGTTGAGTCGTTGATAGTGGTGCGTCCGTCCATGCTACTTTGAGAAGAGAATTCTTTACATCTTACACTGCAGGTGATTTTGGTGATGTGAGGATGGCATATGATTTTGTTATAAAGTGTGCCGGTGTTGGAGATATTAGTTTGGAGACGTCTAACGATACCAAATTAATTCTTAGAAAAGTTAAGCATATTCCAGATATCCGGTTGAATCTGATTTCTGTTGGCAGACTGTGTGATTATGGTTATGACAGTTTATTTTCACGTGATACATGGAAGCTCACAAAAGGTTCTTTTGTTGTTGCTAGTGGTATAAAGTCCTCTACACTTTTCTTGACTCAAGCAAAAGTTATTATTGACATGGCTAATGCAATGGAGTCACCTGATGAGAACGAGTTGTGGCATAAGAGTTTATGTCATATGAGTCTGAAAGGTATGACTGTCTTGTCCAAAGAAAAACTTATTATCTTGTTCTAACAGTTTGCATTTGGAGAAGTGTACACTATCTTTTAGGGAAGCAAAACAGAGTTTCTTTTAAAACTCATCCACCTTCAAGAAAGTCAGAAGTACTTGAGTTGGTACATTCTGATGTTTGTGGTCCTATGAAAAGAAAGACGTTTGGTGGTTCCCAGTATTTTGTGACTTTTATTGATGATCATTCGAGGAAAATTTGGGTCTACACTTTAAAGACAAAAGATCATGTGTTAGATGTGTTCAAGTAGTTTCAAGTATCGGTTGAGAGGGAAACTGGAAAGAAGTTGAAGTGTATTCGAATAGACTTTGGCGGTGAATACACTGGTCCATTTCATGTTTATTTCAAGCATCAGGGTATCAAACATGAAAGGACTCTGCCTAAAACTCTGCAGTTGAATGGCTTGGCTGAGCGAATGAATAGAACACTAATGGAGATAGTCAGATGTTTGCTTTCACAAGCTGTATTGCCTAAATCCTTTTGAGGTGAAGCTTTGAGTACAGTGATGGATGTACTTAATTTGTCTCCATGTGTTCCTTTGAAGAATGAGGTTCCTCAGAAGGTATGGTCAGGTAAAGAAGTATCTTACCATTATTTACATGTTTTTTGTTGTAAAGAATATGTTCATATTCCTAAAGATGATAGGTCTAAGCTTGATGCTAAGACTAAGCAGTGCATTTTTCTGGGTTATGGTCAAGATGAGTTTGGCTACAAACTATATGATCCCGTTGATAATAAAGTAATCAGAAGTCGAGATGTTGTGTTTGCAGAGAATGAGACTTTGCAGGATATTGACAAGAAGAGTTCAACACCTCGAGCTAATGATGGTCCATCTACATCAGAGAAGTTCCTCCTACACCACTAGAGGAATATGATGCAGTTGATGTATAGGAGATTCATCAGGATGAGCCTGATGCAGTTGATCTTGATCATGTTGATGATGATGTGGTTGAAGAACCACTATCAGAGGAAGTTCAACCAGTTATTCCTAGGAGATCTGCTAGAGAGAGGCGTTCTTCCACTAGATACTCCGAGAGTGAGTATATGTTGCTCACAGATAGTGGCGAGCCTGAGAGCTTTGATGAATCCTTGGATGATGAACATAATGATAAGTGGCTTGATACTATAAAAGACGAGATGAAATCTCTGCATGATAATCACACTTTTGAGTTGGTTAGACTGCCGAAAGGAAAGAAAGCTTTGAAGAATAAGTGGGTCTTCAGAATTAAGAACGAATACAATAATTCTACACCTCGGTATAAAGCGAGATTAATGGTCAAAGGTTTTAGTCGAGAAAGGGGATTGATTTTGGTGAGATCTTCTCTCCGGTTGTGAAGATGTCCTCTATCCGGATTGTTCTTGGCTTGGCAGCTAGTCTTAATTTGGAGGTTGAGCAGATGGATGTAAAAACAACTCTTCTTCATGGTGACCTTGAAGAAGATATCTACACGGAACAACCAGAGGGTTTTTAAGTAAAGGGAAAGGAGAATTTTGTGTGCAAATTGAAGAAGAGTCTTTATGGGTTGAAGCAAGCGTCTAGACAGTGGTACAAAAAGTTTGAGTCTGTCATGGAGGAGCAAGGCTACCGAAAGACTACTTTTGATCACTGCATGTTTATTAGCATATTCTCGGATAATGATTTTATCATTCTTTTATTCTTTGTTGATGATATCTTGATTGTTTGCAGGAATGCTTCAAGGATTGACAGGTTGAAACAACAGTTGAGTAAGTCTTTTACTATGAAAGACTTAGGCCATGCAAAGCAGATTTTGGGGTGCAGATTACTCATGGCAGAGAGGCCGGTAAAATTTATTTGTCACAGGAGAAGTACATCAAGAAGGTGCATCAGAGATTTGGCATGAATGATGCCAAACCGGTCACTAGTCCACTTGCATATCATTTCAATTTAAGTATCAAGAAGTGTCCGTCTACAGATGACGATAAGGAAGGAATGAAAAAGGTTCCTTATGCTTCAGCAGTTGGAAGTTTGATGTATGCCATGGTTTGTACTAGATCAGACATAGCTTCTGCAGTTGGTAAGGTTAGTCGTTTTTGTTAGTAATACCATCCGCAACGGAAACGATTTAAGGATCTAGATCTATAAATTACACGTAAAAATAACTAGATCTACATCTACAAGGGGGTTGTAGAACATACCTCTTGGATCTCAAAATCCAAGTTGAAGAACCGCAAAAGAAAGAATGCAAGAAGATGTGAAGAGCACCACGATCTTCCGTACGTGTGATCCAAGCAACTCCCGGTGGAAGGAAATTCTCGACTCGAATCCTCCCGATATGTGATAAGGGAAAAATTCATAGTTATTTTTATAACTTTTTACCCCGTTTCTAATATCATTTTGAGCACTTTTATATCATTTCAAGTCATTAATTCCTTAGATTCATCCAAATATATAAGTAGTAGTTATTTTATAAAATATCGTATTTTTATCATGTTTTTGTAGATTTTGTACCGGTTTAGTAACCGGAGTGTCGTGTCGGATTTACGTTTGGTATTTTGGTGGTTTATTGCAGAATTATAGGTTGACCAAAATCCCGAGTGACGACACGTTTTGAGGCTTAAAAAGAGGTATTTTGAAGGACGGAAGAATGTTCCACAAGCTTACAAGTTCAACGGGTCGGTTTTTCTGCGTACTTCGATAAATATGAGACCCGACTTAGAGGCATTTTCAGGGGAAGTGTTCTTCATTAAAGTTTTAGATCTTCAAATGAGCTTTCCAACGCATTTTGAATCATGTCAATCGGAGGTCTACAACTCAAGATATGGGCGTTTTACCGAACAAATTTGAAATCCCGGCTCGAACCGGATAAATCCCGATTCGAGCCGGTGCAAAACAAATTGCATATTTTAGGAGCTAGCTTGCTCACATGGGATGTTATTATGAGGAATATTAGCAATGATGATAAATATTCCCTCCCACATGCTAAATTCCATCCCATATACAAACTTCCCCAATAACTACCTCCCTTATATCACCTCTCCCATACATAGATACAACCTTCATTTTTCCCTATATATACCTCCCATTTCATGAAGAAACATGGACCTTCCCTTCCTCCTTTCCCCATTTTCGCCCCCTCTCCTCCTTTCTTCTTCTCCATTTTCTTTTTCCCAAACTTCCATCTCCTAATTTCTTCCATCTTCTCTCTTTTTCCCCAAACACTTTCTTTTCTTCAAACACTTTCTTTTCTTCCCAACTCCCTTCACCTTGCCGCCCCCTTCTCTTTTTATTTTGTTTTGTTTTATTTCTTGTTATGTAATATAACATATAGAGATATAAATATATTTCCTTTTTGTTTCTTTTATTTTCTTGTCTTTCTTTCTTTTTGCTTTGTAGTACTATATATATATATATATATATATATATATATATATATATATATATATATATATATATATATATATATATATATATATATATATATATCCCTTGTCCCCTTGTCCCCCTTATCTTTTATTCTCTTTGTCTCCTTTTGTTTTTTTCCTTTATCTTTTATTCTCTTTGTCTCCTTTTGTTTTTTTCCTTTTTCGTAGCATGTAGTATTTATATATATATATATATATATATATATATATATATATATATATATATATATATATATATATATATATATATATATTATTTACTTACGCATTTACTTACGCACTTATATATATATTTACTTTTATGCACTTATATATATCTATGTATATGTATATATATAGTATATTTTCCTTTCCCGTTGTTATGAGTAGCTAAACTTATTATAGTCGAATCATGTAAAATTTGGTGAAATCAACCCTTGGAAAATGAAATAGAGAGTGTGTTGTGCTTTTTATTGTTGAATCTCACATATTTCACGTCTTAGAACTTGTTATAACGGATTTGGGCTAGATTAGCTACCTAGGTCAAATATCACACACATCATTCTTGAGAGTTGTTCAGAGAGAATGGTGTGGGAAAAAGGGTTCTAAGATCGGGAGGTAAAATATACCGGGGTTTTAGGTCGTAAATTCAATCCCGCGCTCATCGGTGTTTTATTATCAACATAGTAACTTGAATGTGGTAGTCTAGATTAGTGTAGTTTAGTGTTAGACCCCGGGGTTGAACTATGAAGTGCCGGGTAGTTCTTGATCCAACGATGACAAGTTGTTTCACGAGTCTTTCGGGTAGACCATGGATTAGGTAAAGCTTCGGTTTACTGCTTTGACACATTCGCGTTAAGATGTTTGGTGTAGTACGTTGATAAGTATGAATCGGTAGTCACTTCGACCGAGTAATTTTGGACTTGTTTCCGTAACGAGGGTTATATCAAGCGTCTCACAGCACTTAATCATGTTAGGATAATCGGTTTTCTAAAAAGAGAATTAATTAACCTCACATAGGATGTTAAAGGAGAGTTGTTCAGATCTTAACATCAGAATTAGGAGCACGCACCCGTGAGATTGAATGTGAGAGTTCGTTTGTTATAATGCACACTCCCGGGTTTTGTCTATCCTTGGGGTTGAAATTAGCTATTTTGATCATGGTTCGGCTATGTCTTTTAACCTATCTTTAAAACCTAGTAGTTTAACTTTCTTTCTCTCTTTTCTCTCTTTAGACTTGATAATAAAAAAGAAAAATATTATTTTAGTGTCGTTTAGTAACAAACCTTTCAAAAACTTGATCGCCTAGACTAAGACACACGTTCACTTTGGTACTTACAAACACTTGTCCCTTGGGATCGACCTCGTACTCCTGTAGCTATTCTAACAATCGACCCGGTACTCTGCTGGTTAGAGAGTTAGTTTACCCACGGTTTTCGAGTCTTTATAAATATATTTTCGAGGGGTAAATTTTAGCTCATCAAAATTGGCGCCGTTGCCGGGGACAAGTGTGCTATTTGTGATATCTTGTAAGTGAACCGAAGGCTTGGGCCTAGGTTTTATTTTATTATTTTCTTGTTGTTTGCTTTTTGTAGTGCATGACCAGGAGCTCTCAAACACCACTCGAACCATACATAGACGGAATTGAAGCCTACGCAAGACAAAGGAATAGTCAGAGAAGAAGAGGTCGTCTGTTAGGGGAGTCAAAACCGGACTTTGAAGAGAGTAGTTTGGGTGAGTTGGGAGAAAGTTCCGTTATGGCACACAACGGTGAACAAGTTTTTGATGGAAATAATGGAGGCCGAGAATCAAAACCCACCGCCTAACAATAACAATGCACAAGGGGGTGGGGATGGACAAGAAAATCAAATGGATCCCCATGTCATGCAACAAGCTTTAATGCATGGATGAGGAATCGCTTTCTACAAAACCAACCTCAAGCTCAAAACCAGGGTGCAAATGCAATGCCACATTGGTTTAATGGACAACAAGAGCAAAATCAAGGTGGTTTGACATGTAGAGACTTTGTGATGGCACCTACGGCAATAATGGGGCATAGTCCAATCCGAATGCCGCCGGTGGCCGCAAATAATTTGGAGTTGAATCGAAACATCATACATCTGTTGGGAGATAATGCCATATTCAGGGGAACCACCATGGAAAATCCTCACTTGTTCATTGATCATTTTCTCCAAGTGATCAACTCAACGAAGATCAATGGAGTGAGTGATGAAGCACTTAAACTTATGCTTTTTCCATTCGCCTTGAAGGATCAAGCTAAGAGGTGGTATGATTCGTTGCCTAACGATTCTCTACACTCATGGGAGGACGTGATCAAAACTTTTCTACTCAAGTACTATCCCCCATCAAAGACCATGGACATGAAAGAAGCTATCATGTCATTCAATGCATATGAAGGAGAAGAACTACATGAGTCTTGGGACCGATTTAAAGCTTTATTGAGGGAGTGCCCGGGACACGGTTTGAGATCCTATGAGGTAGTTCATGCGTTCTTCCGAGGTTTAGATCAAGTTCACCAAAGTACCTTGCATGCTTCGTGCAATGGTGATATCATGAGTATGGTGCCCGAGGTAGCCGTGAATCAAATAGAGAAGATCTCGGAGACTTCGAGGCAATACATTTCTTCAAGTAGAAGAGGGGCAAGGAGTAAGAAGCCCAGTTTGGTAGAAGTGAAAGAAGTGGAATCAAGCGATCAATATCATGCCCAAGTTCAAGCAATGGAACAGAAATTGGGAAGGTTTCAGAACGAGATGGAAAATGCTAAGCTGTGCCAAATTTGTAGTGGATCGCACTCGGCAAAGGATTGTAGGATGACAACAAAAGCTCAAAACATGGCTTATCCACAATCTTCGAATCAGGGGCAATCTAGCAATGTACCTCAAATCAATATGGAAGAATTGGCAAAACGAATGATGAGTGTTTGCTCGATGGAGCAATGGAATGTGGGACCTCAATTTCAAAACCAATTGCAAGGCCAATCTGTAGGAGACCAACAAGGTGCACCACCGTTTGAGGAGCCTCAAGATGAAAGAGATGAAGAAGGACATGGTCGAAATGAATTACAAACATGGGTCCGCTATCAAAAATATTGAGACTCAAATTGGTCAAATAGTGGAACATGTACAATTAAAAGGCGGCTTACCAAGCAACACCGAGATCCAAGGAATGTAAGCGCCATTGCAACTCGGAGTGGTAAAGTGTTGGGCACAAGTGGTGAGAAAAGAGTCCTACGGGAGGACAAAGATAGAAAAGCTTCTATTGAGACCGAAGCGGGAGCCATGGATGGTGATATTGATGAAGTTGAGGATAATGTCAATCATGAAGAGTTTGCCAAGAGGAAGGAAGTTGAGAGAAAAGAGGCACAAGCTAGAGGTGACTTTGTGGTGCTTGATATAAAAGAGGAGGAACCTACGAGAAAGAAAGGAAAGGAGCCAATAAAAGAGCCATCTTCCCCACGAGCGAAAGGTAAAAAAGGTATAATTCCTCCTCCTCCCGATTTTGATTTGAGCACTCTCCCTTTTCCCCCCAAAAATCATAGGCAAAGTTGTTTGAACAAAGCACAAACTCGTTTCATTGAAATTTTGCGGAAAATTGATTTAAATATCCCTTTTCTTGAAGCACTTGCAAACATGCCCTCTTATTGTAAGTTCTTAAAGGGTTTGCTAGCTAACAAGAATAAATTGGAAGAAGTTGTGTGCTTAAATGAAGAATGTTCTGCTATTTTCAATGCTAAATCTAGAATTCCCCCGAAGGTTAGAGACAAAGGTAGTTTTACTATTCCAAATACACAATTGGTACGACTCATTTTCCTAGTGTTTTATGCTATTTGGGGGCTAGTGTAAGCTTGATGCCCCGTGCTATATATGAAAGTCTTGACCTAGGAGAGTTGGAACCAACGGGGATGACCCTTCAAATGGCGGATAGGTCCATTAGAGAACCTATGGGTGTGATAGAGGATGTGATTGTGCAAGTTGATAAGTTTGCCTTTCCGGTGGATTTTGTGGTTTTAGACATGGAGATGGACTCCAAAACACCCTTGTTGTTAGGACGTCCCTTTTTAAACACCGGAAGGACTTTGATAGATGTGGCGAGTGGAGAGATAATTTTGAGAGTTGGAGAAGAAACAAATCACGGTGAATGTGTATAAGTCTATGAAACACCCTATAGAGAGTACCGAGGACTGTTTTTCCATTGATATTGTAGATGTTTGTGTTTCGGAATATATTGACATGCAGGAGTATAAAGACAAATCCAATGAATGTATAGTAAGAGAAAGCAAGGTGATGGATGAGAATAAAGAGTTGGATCTTGAAGAAACAGCTTTCGTGGGCAAGCAATGGAGTGAAAAGATCGATCTTGGTCTCGAAGGGGACCTAGACAAACCATCAATTGAAGACCCACCCAAAGATTTGAAGATGAAGCCACTTCCACCCCACTTGAAGTATGTTTTTCTTGAAAATGATGAATTACTTCCTTTGATTATTTCTCGCTACACTAACATCCTTGCAGGAAGAACAATTGGTAAACATGCTTAAAAAGCACAAGTGTGCTTTTGGGTGGAAGATGTGTGATCTCAAGGGTATAAGCCCCACAATTTGCCAACACAAGATCATATTAGAAGATGAGGCAAAGCCGTAAGACAACCTCAAAGAAGACTTAATCCACATCTCCAAGAGGTGGTGAAGAAGGATGTGGTCACCATGTTGAAGCTTGGGATCATATATGCCATTTCGATAGCAAGTGGGTGAGTCCCACTCAAGTGGTGCCGAAGAAGGGAGGTATGACTATTCAAATCAATGAAAAAGGTGAGGCGGTGCCTATGCGGTTGGTAAGTGGTCACGAAATTTGCATTGATTACCGTAAGTTGAATGATCAAACTCGAAAAGACCATTTCCCCCTCCCCTTTATTGATCAAATGCTTGAAAGATTGAATGGTCATGCTTTTTATTGTTTTCTTGATGGGTTTAGTGGATATTATCAAATACATGTGTCCTTAGAAGACCAAGAGAAGACCACCTATACTTGTCCTTATGGCACTTTTGCTTTCCGTAGGATGCCGTTCGGGTTGTGTAATGCACCCGCGACTTTCCAACGATGCATGGTTGCCATTTTTGCGGATATGATTGAAAAGTTTTTAGAAGTTTTCATGGATGATTTTAGCGTATTTGGTGATTCCTTTGATGAGTGTCTCGACAATTTAGAGAAAGTGTTGGGTAGATGTGAGGAGACGAACTTAGTGTTAAATTGGGAGAAGTGTCATTTGATGGTTACGAAGGGGATAGTCTTAGGTCATAAGATATCTAGTAAGGGTATAGAAGTCGATTGGGCTAAGGTTGAGGCGATAGATAAACTTCCTCCACCCAACAACCTAAAAACTCTTAGAGGTTTCCTAGGTCACGTGGGGTTCTATCGTAGGTTCATCAAAGATTTTTCGAAAATAGCCCGTCCTCTTACTCTTCTTCTTGGAAAAGACGTCCCATTCGATTTCAACCAAGCTTGCATTAAGGCATTCACGTTGCTCAAGCAATTGCTTGTATCCGCTCCGATCTTAGTTGCTCCAAAATGGGACCAAGAGTTTGAATTGATGTGTGACGCGAGTGACACCGCGGTTGGTGTGGTGCTCGGTCAAAAGATTGATAAAATTTTCAAGCCCATTGCCTATGCGAGTTATACCTTGAATCCTGCCCAACAAAACTACACCACCACGAAAAAAGAACTTTTAGCAGCTTGTCTTTGCGTTCGATAAATTTTGATCTTATCTTATTGGTTCTCGTGTAGTTGTCCATACGGATCATGCCGCCTTGCGGTACCTCTTTGCCAAACAAGATGCCAAACCCCGCCTTTTGAGGTGGATCTTGCTCTTACAAGAGTTTAACCTTGAGATTCGTGATAGAAAAGGGTGTGAGAATGTTGTAGCGGACCACTTAAGTCGTTTAGAGCTTAGTGAGGAGTTGTTTAAAGCACAAAGAGAGATAAATGATGTTTTCCCTCATGAGCAACTTTATGCTATCGACACCATCCTATCAGTTAAGAAAGGAAACTTTCTAAAAATGGGTAAGGAAGGTAGCCCGTGGTTTGCACCGTTTGTCAACTACCATGAGTGTGGTTTCGTAGATCCTGATTTTGATTCGAATCAAAGACGTAAGTTTCTTAGTGAAGTGGGTAAGTATGTGTGGGAGGATCCCTATTTGTATCGATTATGCCCGGATGGCATCCTGAGAAGGTGCATCCCCGATAGTGAGATCGTAAGCGCGCTTTCGTTTTGTCATGATAAAGAGGCCGGGGGCCACTTTTCGGGGGAGAGGACCGCTTTGAAAGTGTTACAAAGTGGGCTATATTGGCCCACTCTATTTCGAGATGCACATGCTTATGTGAAATTATGTGACGCTTGTCAAAGATCCGGTCGTATTTCTAAGAGGAATGAGATGCCTCAAAATCCAATAATCATTTGTGAAGTCTTCGATGTTTGGGGCATTGATTTCATGGGACCCTATCCATCCTCGTGTGGTAACAAATACATCCTAGTTGCTTGCGATTATGTATCAAAATGGGTTGAGGCCTTAGCCTCACCTACCAACGATAGGAAGGTTGTTATCCGTTTTCTTAAAAGATACATCTTTTGTAGGTTTGGGGTGCCCCGAGCTATAATTAGTGACAATGGTAGCCATTTTGCCAACAAGCCATTTGATAAACTCTTAGAAAAGTATGGGGTGGAGCACAAACTCGGAACCGCTTACCATCCCCAAACGAGTGGCCAAGTTGAGGTCACAAATAGGGGTATTAAGCGTATCTTGGAAAGGACGGTAGATATGAATGTTAAGAGTTGGTCCTTGAAACTAGATGATGCTCTTTGGGCCCATAGGACAGCTTTTAAGACACCGCTAGGCATGTCACCTTACATGATAGTCTATGGAAAGTCGTGTCACCTCCCCGTGGAAGTTGAACACAAGGCGTATTGGGCAATAAAAATGCTAAATTTAGATGACACCTTAATTGGTGAGAGGAGGATGGCTCAATTGAATGAATTGGATGAATTCCGCCTTCGTGCTTATGATCTTTCGACGAAGTATAAGGAAAGGACTAAGTTGATCCATGATAAGTTGATCAAAGTTCGAATTTTTAATGAGGGCGATGAAGTCTTATTCTACAACACCCGTCTCCATCTTTTCCAAGGGAAGTTAAAATCTAGGTGGTCCGGTCCCTATGTAGTGTCAAAAGTATTTCCGTCAGGAGCTATCAAGATCACCCACCCTAAGTTTGGTACTTTTACCACAAACGGCTTAAGGTTGAAAAAGTATGAACGGTTACCTTATGATGAAGCTTTAGAGATAGTGACTCTCGAGGATCCTGTCCCTTGTGACAAATCATGCAAGTCTTGTCACGGACTATAAACTTTGACTCGTTTAATCTTTCACCCATCCTTCGTCTTTTTCTATCTTTTCCTCGCCCAGTGCCAATAGTATAACTTTGAAAAAGTTGGCACCGTATAATTCATCTTGTCGAGCCAACAACGTTAAACAAAAGCGCTACCGGGAGGCAGCCCGTTAATAATAATAATAATAAGACTAGTCTTAATGAGATGAAGAATCTGTGAAAAAAAAAAAAAATGAACACAATGGAAGATTAACACAAAGTACAACTAAGTCTTAGGATGAAAGTTTGAATGTAATTAAGGGAACGATTAGGTGGTTATCCGAAAATCCCGAGGGAGAACAAAGAAAAAATTCAAATGCATCATTTCTTGGACTTAGGAGTATATGAGTAAGTGATACTTGCTTTTACCTGGATAATGATTGACTACGCACTATGGATATTGTTTTTCTATTATATGCCTCTGTGGTTTTTCTTTTATGCTTAGATGTTCTGTACTTTACCCGTTGGGGATATTTATCCATCTATAGCAATCCATTAGTTGTGTTGCATATTGCGTATCGAGTTTTCTGACGTAGCAGTGCCTTAACATTGTATACCCCCCATATCCCTATTCTATATTCTGGCACGAGGACTATGTCCCGTGTATGCTTTTTGTTGTTTTCTGTCTTCGTTGATATAGGGATTCGGGTCGTGCTTACACGAGGCTGTTACGGGATTCGATAGCGCCTTTCTTCCGGGTTTATAAGCTAAGTCTTCCTTAATACTTTGCCGCACATTTCATTTTATAATCTAGTCTGTTTCCAATAATGTGTGACATATCTTTCTTATTATGTATTAGTTCAACTACTATGTAATATTGTGTGTTTTAAATCAATAAAAGTTCATGTGGTGTGTTTATCTACCTTTTGTCACTACACTGTTACACTCCACACACTTTTATTTTATTTCTACACACATTGGTCATAACTTTGACCCACCCACCCACTTTTATATCATCTTGGTAATTATTTGAATTGTTTTGGTGAACCATTATTTTTCCAACCACTTTTATTTACCCTCACTATGCATTGAGGACACTGCAAGTTCGTAAGTGGGGGGTAGAGTCGTGGTTGGTCTAGCAATGGCATTAGTGCTTGTTTTGTATCAGAAAATCCCTTAGTTTTCGATCTTTTTCGAGCATTATTTAGTTGATTAAAATAAATGAGTAAGGTATATATTTCATGGATTTGATAATGTAATGATCGACTTGGATGTATATAACCAAAGTGAACCGTAAGTGCATTTTAACCCCAAATTTATTTGTGTAACATGAATTCATTGTTCACGTAAGCCTTTGATATTGAAGCGAAAATTTTAAAGTGTATTCATTCAGTATCCTAGTGGTTATTCTAGAGATAATTGCAGTAACTTAGTACCTAATTTTTGAATGTGTACTGTGAATATCTGAAGGTTTGAATGTGATAGAAAGGATATAAGTTAAGTGGAATGAAAAGAAAAATACCAAATTAAGATGAACTATATATATGTCGGTTGTAGCTACCAATGATTTGAGTGCAGTAGGGCGTTATCACGAAACGTCCTATATCACTATGAGGTTTAAAAGCTCCCGACTGCCCGATGAAAGTAGTCCAGCTAGGGTGTTATCACGAAACGTCCTATTGCTGGGAAAGAGGGCAACTGCCTGATGATAGTAGTCCAGCTAGGGGGTTATCACGAAATGTCCTATTGCTGGGAATGAAGGCATATGCTACAAATGTGAAAGAAAAAAAGAAAAAAAAAAAAACAGAGCATGGTTGAAAACTTAGTTATCTTCTGACTATCCCCAGTATAAACTGAATGATATGCTTTAGGGATTATCCTAATAAGTACACGGAAGGACTTTGTGTGAACTGTTACTGCCTATACCTAGGAAAGTCATTAGGACTATCTGAATGGATATTTGTGCGTATTGCTTGAATTATTCAAGAAAGGATAGTGGAAATTGAAAAGGCTTGTCACACACACACTCTGTTATACATTTATATTGAGGTTAACGCCCGGTTGTAATTCTAATGGTTATATCGTCTGGTTGTCCCTATTATCTTATCTTTGCATGAATTTTTCCTTCATTCATTTTGTTTTATCGCTTGTTTTGCTCGAGGACGACCAAAAGCTAAGTGGGGGGTTGTTGATAAGGGAAAAATTCATAGTTATTTTTATAACTTTTTACCCCGTTTCTAATATCATTTTGAGCACTTTTATATCATTTCAAGTCATTAATTCCTTAGATTCATCCAAATATATAAGTAGTAGTTATTTTATAAAATATCGTATTTTTATCATGTTTTTGTAGATTTTGTACCGGTTTAGTAACCGGAGTGTCGTGTCGGATTTACGTTTGGTATTTTGGTGGTTTATTGCAGAATTATAGGTTGACCAAAATCCCGAGTGACGACACGTTTTGAGGCTTAAAAAGAGGTATTTTGAAGGACGGAAGAATGTTCCACAAGCTTACAAGTTCAACGGGTCGGTTTTTCTGCGTACTTCGATAAATATGAGACCCGACTTAGAGGCATTTTCAGGGGAAGTGTTCTTCATGAAAGTTTTAGATCTTCAAATGAGCTTTCCAACGCATTTTGAATCACGTCAATCGGAGGTCTACAACTCAAGATATGGGCGTTTTACCGAACAGTGAAATCCCGGCTCGAACCGGATAAATCCCGATTCGAGCCGGTGCAAAACAAATTGCATATTTTAGGAGCTAGCTTGCTCACATGGGATGTTATTATGAGGAATATTAGCAATGATGATAAATATTCCCTCCCACATGCTAAATTCCATCCCATATACAAACTTCCCCAATAACTACCTCCCTTATATCACCTCTCCCATACATAGATACAATCTTCCTTTTTCCCTATATATACCACCCCTTTCATGAAGAAACATGGACCTTCCCTTCCTCCTTTCCCCATTTTCGCCCCCTCTCCTCCTTTCTTCTTCTCCATTTTCTTTTTCCCAAACTTCCATCTCCTAATTTCTTCCATCTTCTCTCTTTTTCCCCAAACACTTTCTTTTCTTCAAACACTTTCTTTTCTTCCCAACTCCCTTCACCTTGCCGCCCCCTTCTCTTTTTATTTTGTTTTGTTTATTTCTTGTTATGTAATATAACATATAGAGATATAAATATATTTCCTTTTTGTTTCTTTTATTTTCTTGTCTTTCTTTCTTTTTGCTTTGTAGTACTATATATATATATATCCCTTGTCCCCTTGTCCCCCTTATCTTTTATTCTCTTTGTCTCCTTTTGTTTTTTTCCTTTTTCGTAGCATGTAGTATTTATATATATATATATATATATATATATATATATATATATATATATATATATATATATATATATATATATATTTACTTACGCATTTACTTACGCACTTATATATATATATATATATATATATATTTACTTACGCATTTACTTACGCACTTATATATATATTTACTTTTATGCACTTATATATATCTATGTATATGTATATATATATATAGTATATTTTCCTTTCCCGTTGTTATGAGTAGCTAAACTTATTATAGTCGAATCATGTAAAATTTGGTGAAATCAACCCTTGGAAAATGAAATAGGGAGTGTTTTGTGCTTTTTATTGTTGAATCTCACATATTTCACGTCTTAGAACTTGTTATAACGGATTTGGGCTAGATTAGCTACCTAGGTCAAATATCACACACATCATTCTTGAGAGTTGTTCAGAGAGAATGGTGTGGGAAAAAGGGTTCTAAGATCGGGAGGTAAAATATACCGGGGTTTTAGGTCGTAAATTCAAGCCCGCGCTCATCGGTGTTTTATTATCAACATAGTAACTTGAATGTGGTAGTCTAGATTAGTGTAGTTTAGTGTTAGACCCCGGGGTTGAACTATGAAGTGCCGGGTAGTTCTTGATCCAACGATGACAAGTTGTTTCACGAGTCTTTCGGGTAGACCATGGATTAGGTAAAGCTTCGGTTTACTGCTTTGACACATTCGCGTTAAGATGTTTGGTGTAGTACGTTGATGAGTATGAATCGGTAGTCACTTCGACCGAGTAATTTTGGACTTGTTTCCGTAACGAGGGTTATATCAAGCGTCTCACAGCACTTAATCATGTTAGGATAATCGGTTTTCTAAAAAGAGAATTAATTAACCTCACATAGGATGTTAAAGGAGAGTTGTTCAGATCTTAACATCAGAATTAGGAGCACGCACCCGTGAGATTGAATGTGAGAGTTCGTTTGTTATAATGCACACTCCCGGGTTTTGTCTATCCTTGGGGTTGAAATTAGCTATTTTGATCATGGTTCGGCTATGTCTTTTAACCTATCTTTAAAACCTAGTAGTTTAACTTTCTTTCTCTCTTTTCTCTCTTTAGACTTGATAATAAAAAAGAAAAATATTATTTTAGTGTCGTTTAGTAACAAACCTTTCAAAAACTTGATCGCCTAGACTAAGACACACGTTCACTTTGGTACTTACAAACACTTGTCCCTTGGGATCGACCTCGTACTCCTGTAGCTATTCTAACAATCGACCCGGTACTCTGCTGGTTAGAGAGTTAGTTTACCCACGGTTTTCGAGTCTTTATAAATATATTTTCGAGGGGTAAATTTTAGCTCATCAATATGCTACCCGGAAAAATCTCCAAGATTTTCCCCTCTCCCCTTGGCCGAATTATTTTTGCTCCTTCTCCCTAAGAGAAGTCGAAATTTTACATGTGTGTAAGGCTTGGGAGAACTCTCTTTATATATGAGAGTAAACCTTGTCCTCCAAGGATTTTTATTTTGCAAATAAATAATCCAATAAATAAAAAGATAATTCCATAATATTCTAGAAAAAATCTAGAATAATATTTATCTTTATTTCTTACCATAAATATTTATCCAATAAATATTTTGTGCACATGTCTTAAAACAATTTCTTGTTTCCTAATACACATGCTTGGGGCGAAAATCATCTTATTGACCTAGTCAATAATTTTCGGATTTTGGGGTGCAGATTACTCATGGCAGAGAGGCCGGTAAAATTTATTTGTCACAGGAGAAGTACATCAAGAAGGTGCTTCAGATATTTGGCATGAATGATGGCAAACCGGTCACTAGTCCACTTGCATATCATTTCAATTTAAGTATCAAGCAGTGTCCGTCTACAGACGACGACAAGGAAGGAATGAAAAAGGTTCCTTATGCTTCAGCAGTTGGAAGTTTGATGTATGCCATGGTTTGTACTAGATCAGACATAGCTTCTGCAGTTGGTAAGGTTAGTCGTTTTCTCTCTAATCCTGGCAGAGAGCATTGGAATGCTATGAAATGGATTATGAGATGCCTCAGGGGTACTACTGATTTATGTCTTACTTTTGGTGGTGAAAAGCCTATGTTGGTTGGTTTCACTAATTCTGATATGGCAGAAGATGTTGATTCTCGCAAGTCTACTTCAGGCTATTTGATTAAATTTGCAGGGGGAGTTGTGTCATGGCAATCGAGATTGCAAAAGTGTGTTGCTATTTCAACTACCGAAGCCGAGTTTATTGCAGGAACTGAAGCATGCAAAGAGTTGTTGTGAATGAAGAAGTTTCTCCCAGAGCTTGGTTTAAAGCAAGATCACTATGTGTTGCTTTGTGATAACCAGAGTGCTATTCATCTTGACAAGAATGCAGCTTTTCATTCGAGGTCCAAACACATCGATGTTCATTATCATTGATGTCAGTTCTGGTGACTTGATCTCTAAACTAATAAAAAATCTGGTGGAACTAATCTGAGAAACTGAGACTGAGAATGATGGTCAGTTTAGCTAAGTATATTCAGTTCTATGAAAGTCAGTTTGATGAAGTGCAACTGAGTTTCTTCGAAGTCAGCAGTCGGCTCTGGTCTGCTGAGTATAGCTGAGTTTTACATCTGGGCAGTTGGTTACAAGTCCGGAAAGTCAGTTTTGAGCTCAGTTTCATCTGGTGGATAACAGCTGGAGCTAGGGTCCACATCTAGGTATTTATGAGAATTCCGACAAAGATCTTTGGCGGTTAGGGTTTGGGATTTATGTCTATAAATACCAATGTTGTAATCAATGCAATATGTGTCTTTTCAAGAGTGTTGTTCACACACTTGTGAAAACCTTGTAATTCTGTGCATGATAAAATATCTTCTTTTCTGTCCATGGAGTAGTCGGCACAATGCCAAAAACCACATTAAATCACTAGTGTTCTCTTTGTTTCTGTGTTTTATCAATTCCACCATTCTTTACGTTTGCATTGCTATCTGTTATTTATCTTTCTTAAACTAGAATCTTCTCATATGTGTTTATAACAAACTGGTATCAGAGCGCCAGGTTCAATATTCAGGAGTTGCAGGTGGACATAGTTGATCTTCACCAAGACCGGTGACCGGGGCTAAGATTTTGTGATCAAAGGTTTGTTATTTAATTAGAAGGATGTCATCAATGAACGTGAAGATTGATAAATTTATAGGGAGGAACAATTTTAGTTTATGGCAAATCAAGATACGGGCCTTGTTAAAGCAACAAGGATTGTGGACTCCCTTATCTGATATAGGGGATGCCAGTTCAGCAGATTATGCCAGTCTGGAAGAGAAAGCACATTCAACCATCATGTCGTGCTTGTTTGATGATGTTATCACCAAAGTTGCTGAGGAAGACATTGCTGCCAAGTTATGGTTATAGTTTGAAAGCCTGTATATGATTAAGTCATTAACCAACAAGTTTCTGCTAAAGCAGAGGCTATTCAGCCTAAGGATGCATGAGGGGACTCAGTTGAGAGATCATCTTGATAAGTTGAATACAATATTACTTGATCTCGGGAATATTGATGTTAAGATTGAGGATGAAGATGTTGCTTTGATTTTGTTGGTTTCTTTACCAGCTTCCTATGAGAACTTTGTACAGTCCTTCATAGTTGGGAAGGATACAGTTACTTTAGAGGATGTTAGGTCAGCTTTACATGCCAGGGAGCTGAGACATAAGGCAGCTGGGGTAGACAATCGGTACATGTAGGATCGATAGTCGAGTAGCGATGGAAAAGAGCATGGTCAGTCTAGGAAAAAAGTTCTAAGAAGACAAGGTCCAAAGGCCCTAAATCCACAAATGTTTGCAATTATTGTAAGGAAAAGGGACATTGGAAGTCCAATTGTCCAAAGAGGAAGAAACAGCAGGAGAACAGTTCTAGCACGGTCACTGTAGCAGCTGAGCATGATTCAGATGAAGACATGGTCCTAGTGGTAGGAGAGTCAGCACATCAAACTAATGTGTGGATTCTAGACTCTGGGGCATCCTTTCAAATTTGCTCTCACAGAGAGTGGTTCTCAAGTTATCAACAGATAGATGGTGGTCATATATCTATGGCAAACAGCAAGGCATGCAAGGTAGTTGGGATTGGCTCAGTTCAGTTGAGGATAGAGGTTGAAAGATTCTGTAAACTGAGTGAAGTTAGACATGTTCCACAAATGACCAAAAACTCGGTATCTCTTAGTTCCTTGGACAGTACGGGATTCAGTTTTAAAGGGGAAAGTGGTGTGCTAAGTTCCTATAAAAACTCAGTTGAGAATCAAGAAAAAGGACTCTGTATATACTACAAAGGTCAGTTGTTGTTGGTTCTGCTGCTGTGGCATCTGCTGAGATTCATCAGTCACAGCTTACAAAACTGTGGCACATAAGACTTGGTTACATGGGTGAAAAGGGGATGCAGGTTCTTTCTTAGAAAGATTTTTTTAGGGGATGTAAGGTCAAGAATCTAGACTTTTGTGATCATTGTGTGTTTAGGAAGCTTCATAGGAGCAAGTTCTCAAAAGGGGTACACAACACAAAGTCACCACTTGATTACATTCATTCTGATTGTTGGGGGCCATCAAAGGTGGAGTCCTTGGGTGGTCACAGATATTTTGTGTCCTTTATTGATGAATATTCAAGGATGACTTTGGTGGTGCTGATGAAACACAAAAGTGAGGCATTCAAGAGCTTCATGCAATGGAAGGCTCTAGATGAAAATCAGTTGGGGAAGAAGATCAAGAGGCTTCGTACAAATAATGGTCTGGAATTCTACTGGACTGAGTTTGATACATTGTGCAAAACTGAGAGTATTGCCAGACATCATACAGTCAGGAATACTCCTCAGCAAAATGGTGTAGCGAAAGAATGAATCAAACTCTTCTGGAGAGAGCAAGATGTATGTTTTGTCATGCTGGTTCGTCAAGGAGATTTTGGGTAGAGGCTGTAACCACAGCTTGCTACTTAATCAACATGATTCCTCACATATGGATCAGTCTCAAAACACCAGCTGAGATGTGGTCAGGCAAGCCTGAAGATTATTTAGTTCTATGGGTATTTGGAAGCAAAGTTTACTATCACGTCAGTGAAGGGAAACTGGAACCAAGAGCCAAGAAAAGGAGTGTTTGTGGGGTATGGTGATGGAGTACAGGGGTACAGAATTTGGTCATCGGCAGAAAACAGAGTTATTCTCAGTAAAGATATAATTTTCGATGAAAAATCTATGCTCAGTTCATCAGTGGGAAGGATAACTCAAAACTGAAACCAGTGCTAAAACTGAGAAAACTGACAGTAAGGTGGAGCTTCAGGTGGAGTTAGTTGGAATGCAACAATCAACTGATCTAAGTCAGTTTTCATCTGATCTGGTTACTAAACTAGAACTGAATCCAAGCCAGTCAGCTGAGCAAATGTCAGTTGAGCATCAAACTGAGAACGTGGGTCAGCAGAGTTAGCTGTCATCAGAGCTAGAAGATCCAATGTTGGGGTACCTCCCAAGAGGTATGGGTTTGATGATATGGTTGGATACGTACTTCAAGTTGCAGAAGAAGTAGATGGCTTTGAACCTTCTACTTACAAAGAATCAGTGACATGTTCTAAAGCATCTTAATGGCTTGCTGCCATGGGAGATAAAATGGAGTCATTACTGAAGAATCGGACTTGGGATCTTGTTAAACATCCAGCTGATAGGAGAGTTGTTACATGCAAATGGATTTTCAAGAAAAAAGAAGGGTTAACTGAGGCAGAAGGAGTTAAATGTAAGACACGTTTGGTTGCAAGAGGGTTCAGTCAGATAGAATGGGTGGACTTTGATGAGATATTCTCACCAGTAGTCAAACATACGTCAATCAGAGTGTTACTAGCAATGGTGGCACAGCGGGACTTAGAACTGGAGCAATTAGATGTGAAGACAGCTTTTCTACATGGTGAGGTAGACAAAGAGATATACATGACTCAGCCAGAGGTTTTCCAAGTTCCTGGAAAGGAATATCTTGTGTGTAATTTGAAGAAGTCCTTGTATGGACTAAAACAAGTTCCTAGACAGTGGAATAAAAGGTTTGACAATTACATGATCCAGTTGGGTTACAGTTGTAGTCCTTATGATTGATGTGTTTACAACAGTCAGTTGAAAGATGGATCATACATCTATCTTGTGTTATATGTCGATGAAATGATGATAGATGCAAAGAAGAAGTCTGATGTTCAGTATTTGAAAGTCCTTCTCAGTGCTGAGTTTGGAATGAAGGATTTGGGTGCAGCCAAGAAAATTTTGGGGATGGAGATCTAGAGAGATAGAAGTCATAAAAAACTGTTTTTATCTCAGTAGGGCTATATACAGAAGATTTTGTCAAAGTTTGGCATGTCAACTGCTAAGCCAATAGATACTCCTATGGCATCAAATGTTCATTTGTCAGTTTTTGCTTCACAATCAGCAGAGGAGAAAGAGTACATGTCAAGAGTTCCCTACGCTAGTGTAGTTGGCAGTCTGATGTATGCCATGGTGCGTACTAGGCCTGATCGGGCTCAGGTAGTCAGTGTTGTCATCAGGTTTATGGTTCAACCTAGAAAGGAACACTGGAAAGCAGTGAAAAGAATGTTCAGGTACCTTAGAGGTACAACGTGATGTTTGTCTCATTTATGGAGGTGATACTCAAGAACTGATCACAAGATACTATGATGCTGATTATGCATGTTGGTCCCTTGAAAAGGCTTTGGTTAAGTTTAGAGGGGGGTGAATAAACTTAACACTTAAAACTTTTGGAGTTAACAAATTCAGCAAGTTCGCAGCCTCGCTAACCGCTCGAATTCGCCGACCACTCGCAGTGAGTCCGACGACTCGACTCGCAGTCCGTCGACCGTTGATTTTACTGAATTTGTTGCAGCGGAATATATTCAATTTAAGCCTTATTACTTGTTGTTAAAATATGATACCAAGTACTAGATACTCAGTAGCGTAAGTGTGTGATTCAGTTGTTAGTTTCAGTAGGTTGATGTGCTAAATATACTAATTGCAGAAATCAAATGCAGAAAGTTAGTAGGCAATGTTTATAGTGGTTCCAGGTGGTGTAATCCTGTCAGTCCACTCTTCTCCTGTGATGTTGGAGGTAATTCACTAGAGATCTTTGAGGTTGCTGTTACAAAAATCCCTAATTTGTCTGTCCTTCACAAATAACTATGGCTTTACAAACTGAACACTTAGGAAAGGTAGGATTGCTGCTCCAAAGTCTTCCGCTGGTCCTTGACGGGTAGGATTGCCTCTTCACCAGCTCCACCACAAACAACAGTCCTTGACACCTAAGTGCATCTCTGTCTTCAGCAGGTTTCTTGTAAAAGAAAGTTTGAATCAAGTAAGTGATTCACTTTCAGCAGCTTGATCAGGATGAAATGACCAGCAGCGTGAAGTCTTCAAGTGTGTAAACTTGATATAGCTTGATAACAGATTACACTTGAAGAGTTTACCGGATCAGAAGCTTTAAGTTTAGTAGGGTCGGGAGGGTGACTTTCTTGATAATAAACTTGATAGCTTCAGGCAAATTATCATGTTGTTCATCAATTTTCATCGTCTGTTTCTAGAACAGGGGTCTTCTATTTATAGGTGAGAATCCTTGTGACTTGTGTTTGAAATTCAAAACATAGCCATTTCATATTTGTCCCATCTTGACTTGCTTTCGTCCCTGTACATAGTACTGACACTGTCAGTTTACTTTTTGACAGTTTTTAGACTGTCCACCCTTTGACTTGTATCCATTGGATAAACCTCTGTTTCTTTCCAACGTTCTTTTAATCTTGACCATTGATTTTTTGACAAAATCAAGAATTGTTATCTGTCATTTTCCTTGTAATCTTCCAATATAACCTTTGATTAATTCGAAATATATGTTCATCAGGTTCCTATGAATGTGAGTCTGCTGAAATACATATCAGTCAGCTGGTCCAAGGTTGTTGTGTTTATAAAACACTGCAGCTGACTTCTCTTATATCTAACTTTTTATTATTAAGTTAGATTACACCATTTGATCATAACCAAGTTCCAATCACCACTTAACTTATGGAACTTAGATCTTGTACACAAGGTATATGTAATCAGTTTAGGTCATCACAGACTTCCCTAAATTCCGATTCCATATCCTTGACTTTAAACACTAAGTTTAATCCCTTAGCCTTCAATAACTGAGTTTGAGCCCTCAGACTTCAGTCTTCAGCAGGTTCCTAAACTAGTCTACTGACTCAGGTACCCTACTTACCTAGACAGGTCTGCTGATGAAAGTCAGCTGACCTTTTACAGTGCTTGTTTGATCAAACCTATACAAAGATCAAACTCTAATAAGCCTATACATTTGATCTAGACATCTTTTTGCCTTTGCTCTATAACAGCTAGTCTAGCACTCATCACTAAAACCTAAAATAAGTCCAACAATTTCCCTCTTTTTGGTGATGATGCCAATACCCTCCTTACAGAAAAACAAAAAGAGTAAAAACAAAAACAGAACAAATTCAGTCAATTCTCATTATAAACATGTTTGTTCAAAATTATTACAAGCTAGATTCAGCAAAAATAAAAGGCAGGTGTAAGTATGCTGATCTAGTTCCTCAATTCTCTTTCTTGTCTTTCTCTTTCTTGCTGCTCTTGATATTCCCGTATATCTCTGACAATTTCTCTCAACCATTGGTTTTCAATAAGGGAAAAATCAATATGGGGATTCACTTCCTTCCACCAATTCCATGCCTCCGGTAGAGTTAGATTGATTTGGTGTACTCTAAAACCTAGACGCATGTATAATTGCTTGAATTCTTCTAATGATTCTCTTGTTGATGTATTAGGTAGACTCCTTCCACCTCTACACCTTCTTCCACCTCTTCCACCTCTATGTGAAGCTCTTAAAGACTTAACTCTTGCTTCCCAAAACTTAAGTCCCAAAAAGGAATTTATCCCCTCATGGAAACTCTTGTCATGGTAAGGTCTTCTCTTGTTGTAGTAAAGCTTCTTATATTCTTTGAAGAGGTCATCAGTCAGCTGAAGTCTCCTAGGTGCAGGTTCTTTGTATGCATTTGTATCTGCCTCCCATTTCTTTTGAGTAAAAATCCTTGCAGCCTCTTTTGCTACTGCTGTCTGGCTCTCTTCCCTCTTATTGACATCATCAACAAAACGGGACAGCAGACCATGAACACTCTCCTGTGTGATCACCAAGTTGTTCAGTTGACCCTCCATAATTTCAGTTCTTGTGTCAACTGTTGTGATCCTTCCTTCCATTTTCTAGCTCTAGTAGATTGATCCTCTCAGTAATCTTAGGATCCAATACAGCAGGATGAGGTGTTCCAGCAGGTTTAGCCACAACAGGCTTGGGTGCATCAGCAAGTTTGTCAAGTTTCTAGTGAATGGAGGCAAACTATTCTTTCAAGAACTTCTCTTTTAATGTATTGCATGTCTTATGCCTCTCACATCTTGAGTTAGATCAGCAAGAGCTAATTGAGTTGATGTGATATTGGAAGCGACTGTTTCAATAGTCCTCCCTCTATTTTCCACCAGGTTCATCAAATCTTCAAATATTTGCTCTTGTCAGTCAAGTTGAGTTCTTAACCGTGTAATGTCATTTCTGACTGCCCTCAACTCATCCAAGACTTGTGCTGGTACCCCACCAGCCATACCTCCAGCAGCTTCATCAGCAGGCTCTTCAACAATGCATTGTGCCCTCTGTCTGCTGACAACCATGGCCCAACTCATATCCCTTCCAGCAGGGTTAGGACCTTCCTCAACTATATTTCCAAAAATTTCCTCTAGAATTGGATCTTGGGCAGGTTCCTCAAAAATTGGTACAAATGCCTGTTGTGGTTCAGCAGCAATAGGTTCTTTCTCAGGCACTTGAAACTCTTCATCACATAATTCATAGTCCAACAGTTGTTCATCTTCATCAATAACAGCAGTCTGCTGACCATATTTTCCTTCAATAGCCTTTACCTCAGTAGGTTGTACTTCAGCAGCCTGTTCTTCAACAATTGTAAGTTCCAACCTTTGTCGAGGTTCTGTCTGATCCTCGCAACAACCTGTACCTCCTCAGAATGTGTGGGTGATCCTTCTAACCTCATCACCATGTCCAATATCTGTCCTATCACTGTTTGTTCCTCAGTGAGTATGACCCTCTCTTCCACACACAAAAAAAAGGAAAAGTAGCCAAATTTTCCTACAGGAATCCTCTGTCATCAGCAATCTTCTGTAGAGTGTCAGTAGATTCTGATAGAGTGCCTTGAGTGTCAATCCATTCTTGATATTGAACTGAATCTTCAGAACTGATAGCAGGCTCACTATGTTCAATAACCTTCTCCTCATCCAGATTTTTAGTCTGCTGATCATCAGGATTCACATCAGACTCCACAACCTTGAATGTATCAGATGTGCCGACCATCCTGTTATCTCCAAGGTTTATACCATCATTGATTAGAGCCTCAAAATCATCTATGGTGAGATCTTCCAGATCCTCATCCATTTGTTCAGTTTGTTGGTCCTCAGTAGACTTGCCAGCACCGGTAGACTATTCTACTCTTGGTTCAGATGATAATGCAGTTCCACTGGCTTCTCCTTGATGTGGGGGATGATCATCATCAGAATCAGATGATGATGAATCATCACTATCTGGTCCATCCCTAGGAGTCTTAAACATGATTCCTCCTTTTCCCTTTTCGCTGTCAATGATTTCTATCAACCTCATTTCCAGCAAAGAGGTATTGACCAGGTCAAGTAGGTTTTCCACCTCTAACTTTTCAAAAGCCCATTCTTCAAAATATGTCATTGGCTCAGCAGCTGATTTTTGTTTCTTATAATATCCAAACTTCCATTGAAAGTAATCAGCCACCAGCTTAAGTTTAGGATCAACATATCCTTCTTTTCTTTTCTTCTCCTTCCTTTCAAATGGCATTGAAGGCTTTCTTGCAGCTGGTTGTTCAAATTGTTGTCCTCCAAAGGTTTCAACAAGCAAATTAAATGTTTCCTCAACAGATGCTTCTATGTCGGTAGTTCTTCTGGTTGTAAAGTTGTACCTACCACTTCCATCAGTTCCACACTTGGTACCTCCCTGACTTACATGCTCATCAGCAGGGTTAGCAACAAATTGCTCTACCCCCTAAACTATTGCAGAAATGGCAATGTCTTGTACCGTTGTATCAATTTCCACAGCAGGTGCAGAAACAGTAGATTGTTGTGGCTCTTCAATAAGTTGCTCAACAACAACTTCTGCAGCTTCAGTAGGCTCAGTAGCCTTTAGAGGTGTGGATTCAATAACTTCTACAGTAGGCTCAAGTGCAGCACTCTGTTGTTGTTCTTCAATGTGTTGCTCAACAACAACACCAGCATCAGTAGTAGGCTCAACAGCCTCTTCTTCTTCTTCTTCCCTTTGTTCTTCTAGGACTCTCAATTCCTTTACTTTTCCATGTTTCTTCTTCTGCACAATTTCCTTCCTTCTTTTTGAAGGTTGTTCAGCTTCAATCTCAGCAGCTTTCCTTTTTCTACTATCTTCCTTTTGTTGCTCTTTCAAAATTTCAGCAGCAGACTTCTTTCTTGTAACTTCAGCAGGGTCAATAACTTCAACTTCAACTAAACCCTCGGTAGACTGAGCAGTCTCTACTGATTGCATCCTTGTTTTCCTAGGCTTTAGCATCTCAGTGATTTTTCTAGTATCAGCAGCCTTTCTCTTTTCAGCAACTTTCTTAGGTGCAGCAGACTTAACAACTTGCTTAACCTGCTCACCACCAGCATCATCATCTCCATCATTGTCACTCTCAGTTGCTTCATCATCTACATCTTCATCATTATCTAATCCAGGAATAGGGGTAGCAACTTCCGGCTTGTATCTAGATTTATTGATTTTCTCAGATGCAACATCAGGTATCTGAAAGTGATTCGGTAAGGTCTGAATCAGTAGAGACCGAGAGGCTTGGCTTTGGACTTCCTTATACCATCTCAATCTTTAGTAAACACCTTCTTCATGTAATGTATAAAGAATCCAGCCCAAGCAAACTTCATAATTCTGCAAATGATGATCAGTAGGTCTATTTTAGGTCCAAAAAGTGTATCTAGACTCCTACTGAATCCCAGAATGTTCTTGGCAACAATCTTGCTCAGCGGATTATACTCAAATCCAATGTGCCTCACATTAATGTCCAGAGATGATGGTATGGTTTCATTTGTCTTTATTGCATCAACAAACTTCATTCTTGGTAGGTTCATCAATTCTGGATTGGTAGGAGCACCATTTCCAGGTCCAAAATGAAATACTTCTCTCAGTAGACCTGAAGTGATTTCAATCCCTTTGCCATTATCCGTTGTAGTGAAGGCTTCTCTACCTTCGTGTATGACCATGTTCTTCCAGAATTCCAAAACATTGACATATGAAATTATTTCCAATCTTTTATTATTAACATTTTCCAAACCAGCAACCCTTCTGATTCTCCTTCCAATGTTAATGGCTAACTCAGTGGTATGACAGTCACTAACATACCCTCTCACACTTTGACTAGTTCCAATATGAACATCAGCTTTATCCACCATTAGAAATGAAAAAGATGGAGAAAAAGCTTTCAAATCAGTGTTCACACGGTAAAATCTCAGAGAAAATCAATCTGAATGTTGTAAGTATCTTCTCTGTGTATGCATCTATATATATATAGAGAGGTGGTTGAAACTGTCAGATAAAGTACTGTACACGTATTGTAGCATTAACCACGATTAAATTTGGAATTAATGAGATCTTGCCGCATGTCCCACTAATTGATCCATAAAGAGTTGTAACCGTTTGATCGTGTAACTGTAGTTATAAAGATAAGATTAATATCCCGGTCATTTACTTTTTGAGTTTTGTTAAAGTTTGAGTGTAACGTATGCTTCAGTAGCTTTCATCTTCAGTAGACAAGGATCAACAGCCTGCTGATAGAGATGCCTCAGAAGCCTGCTGAAAAAGTTACTCTGCTGATCTTCAATTCCTCTTGTTTTGTCCAACTGATAATACAAGATGAAGTTTAATACCAATGACTGATCTGTCAAGTGAGCTCACCCAACAGGACAAAGACCAATCCCCTTGGCAACTTCATTTGCTCAATTGTCCAAACATAAATAAGTACATGGAATTGTTGATACCAATGACTAGTCTGCTAAGTGAGCTCACCCAGCATAGCAAAGACTAATCCCCTTGGTTAATTCCAGTACATTGCTGATCAAAGGTGTATCAGTCAATTTTTATAATTCCAAGTTCAGTCCTTAACTTAGCAAATCTTTCACTATCCAATGGTTTTGTGAAAATATCAGCAAGTTGATCTTCTGTAAGGATGTAAAGAACCACCACATATTTCTTTTCAACATGATCTCTTATAAAATGATGTCTCACATCAATATGCTTGGTTTTTGAGTGAAAAACAGGATTTTCTGTGATTGCAATTGCACTTGTGTTGTCACACATTATATGAATTTCTCTTTCTTCAATTCCATAGTCCCTTAATTGTTGTCTTAACCATAATATTTGTGCACAGCAACTTTCAGCAGCTATATATTTAGCTTCAGCAGTAGAAGTTGATATAGAATTATGTTTCTTACTGAACCAGGAAACCAGTCTATTTCCCATTAACTTATAGGTTCCTGTAGTGCTTTTTCTATCAATCTTGCATCCTGCATAATCATAATTTGAGTAGGATATGACTTTGAAGCTTCCATATTTAGAATACCATATCCCTACTCCCAAAGACTCATTTAGATACTTGAGAATCCTTTTGACTACAACTAGATGACTTTATTTTGGTTTAGATTGAAATCTTGCACAAACACCTCCAGTAAAGGATATATCAGGTCTGCTGGTAGTAAGGTACAACAGACTGCCTATCATCCTTCTGTATAAAGTCTGATCAACATTTTTGCCTTTCTTGTCTTCATCCAATCTAATGTTTGTACTCATAGGAGTTGATAAATTGGTGTTGTTTTCCATACCAAACTTCTTCAGCAGCTCCTTGGTATACTTGGTTTGATGAATGAAGATTCCATCTTTCATTTGTTTGACTTGAAATCCCAAAAATTAGTTCATTTCTCCCATCATACTCATTTGGAATTTACTTTTCATGAGATTAGCAAATTTCTCACATAGCAATTCATTTTCAGAACCAAAAATTATATCATCAACATAAATCTGTATCAGCAGGGTGCTGTCTCTTTCATTGATTCTGAAAAGAGTCTTGTCAATGGTTCCTTTGGTAAAACCATTGTCCACCAAGAATTGAGATAGGGTTTCATACCATGCTCTTGGTGCTTGTTTCAAGCCATATAGTGCTTTATTGATTCACTCGAATTTTGACAATACGGATCAAGATTTTTGACCCGGATCGATCCTAGATGCTCCCGGATCGATCCGGCTGTTTCAATGATGAAAGTGAACGTGCTGTTCATCATCTTCATCAGCCATGATCATTCATATACATACATATACATACAAACATATATTTCCTATATATACTACCCCCAAATCAACAAAAAAAAAGGGGCTCATTCACCTCTCTTCTTCAACCTCTCTTTTTCTTCTACCCCCTCCCCTCTTCTCCATCGTCCATGATCATCTTCTTTTCTTTTTTTTATGTTTGTTGTGATATATATATATATCTATTCTTAGATCTTCTTCTTTTCATCTTCTCCATCTTTTTATTTCTTCATCACCATCGTTGGTGATCACTAGATCTATATATATATATATATATATATATCATTCCATTTTCTCTTCATTTCATCTATATATATATATATCCTTATATATATATATATATATATATATATATATATATATATATATATATATATATATATATATTCCATTTTCTCTTCATTTCATCTTCATTTCATCTCTTTTGGGGCTATATATATATATATATATATATATATATATATATATATATATATATATATATATATATATATATATATATATATATATATATGTCTATGTATGTATGTATATATATATATATATATATATATATATATATATATATATATATATATATGTATATGTTTTTATATAAATTAGTTAAAATATCGTTGTAATGGGATAATTATCAATAGATTATTGTTTTCGAGCTTTTATTTACTTTTACGCACTTATAACTATATATATATATATATTTACTTACGCATTTACTTACGCACTTATATATATATATATATATATATATATATATATATATATATATATATATATACTTTTATGCACTTATATATATCTATATTATTAAGCACTTATTTACTGTTTTTCATATGATGTTGAATTCGCTTTTACTTACTGTCTTTAGTATAATTTCCTTTAATCATTCCGTTGTTATCACCATCATGAGTAACTAAATTTGTGTATAGTCGAATTATGTAAAATCGAGTGAAACGCCCTAAAGGGGATTAAACGGGAGTTGTGTAGCGCGTAATTTTATGTTTTAATGATTAATCCACGTCCTAAAACTTATTTTAAACGTCTTTGAATTAGATTGATCACCTAGTTCACTATCACACACATCGAACCTATAGATGTATTTTGCGGTGAGATATGGGATAAGGGGTTTTGGGATCGTTGCGTAGATTCGGCCTAGTTGTTAGGACCGTTTCCAATACAGAGGTTTGTCATCGTTGTTCGAGCGACTCTAAGAGCGTAATCATGTTAGGTTAATCGGTTTTCTAAAGGGAAAATTAATTAACTTCACATAGGGTGTTGAGTGAGAGTTGTTCAGACCTTAACACCAGAATTAGGAGTTGGCACCCGTGGATGTCGTTAAATTACTGTGGAAAGGTAGCTATAGGTTGGTTAAAACACGCTCCCTGTCAAGTCTTCTCTTAGGGGTAAAAGTAACTCGTTGGATCATAATTCGGCTATACCTTTTAATCACTAGAACTACAACTGTTAGTTAATTTTTACTTTTGTATTAGTGTAATATCTCTCCACCATAATCTTGACCTGAACTAAGTTCTACGTCGACTTTGGTACTTAAACGTTATTCCCTGTGGATTCGACCTAGCTACCATTATAATACTACTGTTGACCCGATACTCTGTCGGTTAAAGTTAGCAGTTAGTTATTTTGCTATCAAGCTTTTTGGCGCCGTTGCCGGGGAGGTAACGTTTGATATCTTGTAAGTTGACCGAAAGCTTGGGCTTAGGTCGTTTTTATTTTTTCTCGTTGTTTCTTGTTTGTCAGTGCATGACCCGAAGCTCCAAAGAACCACTCATCGAGCCAATTGAAGAAATTGAAGCTTACGCACGTCATAGAAACAGTCAGCGCCGAGGAGAACCTCTGATTGCCAGTCCGAACCCTTTGTTTGAGGAAGAAGGGGTAGTAGAGAGTTTATTGTCGAATCCTCGGAGGAATGGAGGATTCACCAACTCATAGAGATGGCAAAGAGCCCTTAAGCGAGCACAATGTACAAGGGCAAACCTCAGACACTACTGGTGGTAACGCAACACTACCATTGCATACTCCACCGAGGACCCCTCGTCATGAGCCGTCAAGAGATGACAACACAGTATTGCGTCAGTTGAGAACCCCACAGCTTAATCAGAGGACAGGGATTGGACAGTACAGAGGAGGACAAAATATTCAAAATACGCAGAACTTAGGACCCGAATTAGACCAAGAGACGGTAAATCGCGTATTGCAGATGCTAGAGAATCAAGGAAATCAACAGGGGTTCCAAAACCCATATAATCAGCAACCACCTATGCAGCAGGATTATCAACAGCAACAACAACAGGATTATCAGCCACAGATGGCTCAGCAGGTACAGCGACCGAGGGTTTGCCGAGATTACGTCGCTACTCCTCAGGAAGTGATAGGGCACAATCCCATTAGAGTGCCCCCAATTAATGCAAACAACATGGACATCAAACAGAACATTCTGAACATGTTGAGGGAACATGCTCTATTCCACGGGAAATCAACGAGAACCCGAACGCAGTTCCTTGACCACTTTCTCCGGTTTGTGGAACGATGAAATATAATGGGGTGAGTGACGAGGCGGTGAAGCTAATCGTTTTTCCGTTTGCATTGAGAGGAGCCGCAAAGGATTGGTTCGATTCATTACCCAATGATTCATTGCATACCTGGGAAGATGTAGCGAGAGTATTTCTGAAAAAGTACTTTCCTCCGGCGAAGATGTTAGATCTGGAAGAAGAAATCTCTTCGTTTGACGGTCTCGAGGGAGAGACATTAAAAGAGACTTATGAGAGATTTAGGGGTTTACTTGAAGAGATGCCCTCCACACGGTTTTTCTACGGTGGAGCAAGTCATTATGTTATTCGGGCCTTAGAGCCGATGGACCGAACAAGCCGAATGCCGCCGGTCTTTGGAGACATTATGAATCGCCGCCGAACAAGCTATGAGAGACAGATTGAGAATGCAGCAGAAGGAGAAGGACAATGGGGTCCGGTAGAAAGAAGAAGAAAGCCCCAATGGAAAGTGTGAAGTCGTTGAAAGAAGAACTTGATAGAGAATCGGCCATACACGATAAGATGCAAGAAATGGTACTAAAGATGGACCGAATGGAGTTAGAAAGAAAGAAAACACAAAGAATGCCGCTTTGTGGAGGTGGGCATTCGGCCATGGAATGTACATCATCGAGAAAACCCACTTATCCACAACGGTTGCAACCTACTCCAGTGCAACAACAGTTGGGAAATCAGAATAACCAACAGCGAATGGATATCTATGCAATGGGTCAAATGAATATGAATCAACAAGAGTTTGGCCAGCAACAGTGGAATCAGAACTTTGATAATCAGCAAGGGCCTCAAATAGATTATGGTATGGGTAATGATTCACAACAATATGATGTGAATTATGTTGGACAAGGAAACCAGGGGCAATGGAATCAGAATCAGCAGAATCAAGGTTGGAACCAGGGTCAGAATCAGAATTGGAATCGAAACAGTAATCAGAACCAAGGCTTTAGGCAAAACCAAAGCCCGTACAACCGACCTTGGAATCAGAACCCCCAGAATCAGAGTTCATACCAGAATCAGAATCAAGGCTGGAATCAGAACAGTCAGAACCCGCAATCTCAGTCATAAGGCCAACAACAGCAAGGGCAGAATTGTGGCCAGAATCAAGGTTGGAATCAGAATCAGGGCCAGCAAAGTAATCAGAATCAGCAAGCGAGCCAACCATTGAGAAATATTAATTCTGGCACCTATCAGCATCCGAATGCTCATCTACACAAGAACAACCAAAACAGTCAGCAATCAAACAATTCTGGTGTTCAGAAGACGCCCGCTGAGATACTTCTGGAAAGATTAGACAGGACTGTTTCTGAGCTAAACAAGAATGCTGTAGAGCAAAAAGTGGCTACACATTCTGCCATTCGGAACTTGGAGACCCAGGTGGGTCAAATAACCGACACATTGAAAACAAATCTGAGTGGTGGACTTCCAAGTAACACTGAGAGGAACCCAAAGGGTGTGAATGTTGTGTTCACACGAAGTGGTAAAGAGGTTGGGCTGAGTGATAAGAAGAAGGAATTATGGGCGAAAAAGCGGAAACTGATAAGGCTGAGAAAGAGAAGGCAGTCGACCGTGAAGGGGCCATGTATGGTGAAGTCAAGATTGAGGACTTGGAAGTTGGCAGTGTGAAGAAAGAAATGGCTGCAATGAGGAAAGAATTGGAAGCGACGAAAAAGGCATTGGCTGAGGCAAACCAGAAAGCAGTGGAAGGGGCAGCACCGAAGAACGACTATGTGGTATTGGACATCAAAGAAGAAGAAGCCTCGCCGCCTAAAGAAAGAGGTAAGAAAAATAGAATTCCTCCTCCTCCCCCTGATTTTGATGTTAATACTTTACCCTATCCTCCTAAGGGACCCAGAAAGGACATACTGACTCAAGGTCAGGCAAAATTTCTGAATCTCTTAAGAAAGGTAGAGGTGAATATTCCCCTATTAGAGGCAATTTCGAGCATTCCCCCATACTTTAAGTTTTTGAAAGGAATGTTGTCGAGTAAGGAGAAGATGCAACAGATGGTACATTTGAGTGAGGAATGTTCTGCAATCTTTGATAATAGGATACCCCCCAAGTTGCAGGATAGAGGTAGCTTTACCATCCCAATTACCATTGGAGAAACTGTGTTTAAAAATGTGCTATGTGATCTAGGGGCTTCTGTGAGCCTGATGCCTAGAGGAATTTATGAGAAATTGGGATTGGGAGCGTTAGAGCCAACAGGAATGACCTTACAGATGGCAGATAGGTCTGTTAGGAAACCTCTAGGGGTAGCTGAAGATGTGTTGGTACAGGTAGACAAGTTTGTTTTCCCTGTTGACTTTGTAGTCTTAGATATGGATATGGATACTAAAACCCCACTTTTGTTAGGTCGGCCTTTCTTGAACACAGGAGAGACCTTGATAGACGTTAAGAGGGGAGAGATTATACTACGAGTCGGGAAGGAGAGTGTAGCCATAAATGTCTATAATGCAATGAAGCATCCTGATGATGAAAAGAGTGATTGTTTTTCTGTTGATGCTATATATCCTAGTATTTTGGAGCACACTAACCTGCAGGGATACCAAGAACCAATGGAAGAATGCTTGATGAAGTCAAGCACCGCAGAGGATGATGGTCCACAAATGAGAGTTCAGGTATATCATTTGGAGGCAACTCCTTTTGTCGACGCAAGCTGGAATAAGAAGCTAGAGCTCGGTTTGACTGGAAAGCTGCCAAAGCCGTCAATCGAGGAACCACCTACTGATCTGGAGCTGAAGCCACTTCCTAAGCATTTAAAGTATGTGTTTTTAGAACCTGATGAATTACTTCCTCTTATTGTTTCGTCTGCACTAACCGTTTTGCAGGAAGCTAAGTTGATCCACGTCTTGAAGAAACACAAAAAGGCCTTCGGATGGAAGATGGTTGACATAAAAGGGATTAGTGCGATATCCGCAAGCACAAGATCATCCCGAAGAAGGTGCCAAGCCGGTTAGGCAATTTCAGAGACGGCTAAACCCACATATGCAAGAAGTGGTGAGGAAAGACGTGGTAAAGATGCTTGAGTTCGGGATAATCTACGCAATCTCCGACAGTGAATGGGTGAGCCCCACATAAGTCGTGCCTAAGAAAGGAGGCATCACAAGTTGAGCTTAATGAAAAAGGTGTGCCCATTCCTACTCGTTTAGTTACTGGTCACAGAGTTTGTATTGATTTTCGCATGCTGAATGATAAGACTAGGAAAGATCATTTTCCCTACCCTTTATTGATCAAATGCTGGAGCGTCTGAGTGGTCATGCATTTTACTGCTTTTTGGACGGTTTTAGTGGCTATTATCAAATTCACATCGATATACATGACCAGGATAAGACTACATTCACATGTCCGTATGGCACCTTTGCATTCAAAAGAATGCCGTTTGGGTTGTGTAATGCACCCGCGACGTTCCAGCGATGCATGATGGCTATCTTTGCCGATATGATAGAGAATTTCATGGAAGTTTTTATGGATAACTTTAGCGTTTTTGGTGATACTTTTGATGAGTGTTTGTCAAATATTGATAAGGTGCTTGCACGTTGTGAAAAGACAAACTTGGTTTTAAATTGGGAAAAGTGTCATTTCATGGTAACTGAAGGAATTGTTTTAGGACATAAGGTATCGGGTAAAGGAATAGAGGTCGATAGAGCAAAAATAGAGGCAATTTCTAAGCTTCCTATGCCTACAAATCTGAAGACTCTACGTTCATTCTTGGGACATGCAGGTTTTTATCGTAGATTCATTCCGGGTTTTTCCCACATTGCTAGACCTCTTACTCTTCAATTGATGAAGGGTGCTCCTTGTGTTTTTGATGCGGCATGCCTAGATGCTTTTCGAACTCTTAAGAAACTTCTTACTTCGGCTCCTATCTTGGTAGCACCCGATTGGTCCGAGGAGTTCGAAGTGATGTGTGATGCGAGTGATTATGCCGTAGGAGCCGTCCTAGGTCGAAGGTTGACAAGTTGTTTCGCCCTATCTACTATGCGAGTCATACCATGAACTCGGCTCAACAAAAGTACGCCACAACCGAAAAGGAACTTTTAGTCGTTGTTTTTGCTTTCGACAAGTTCCGGTCATACTTGGTTGGATCGAAAGTCATAGTTCACACGACCATGCTTTGCGTTGCAATACCTATTTGCCAAGAAGGATGCAAAACCACGCTTGTTAAGGTGGATCTTGCTTCTTCAAGAGTTCGATGTAGAGATTAAGAATAGAAAGGGGTGTGAGAACGTAGTAGCTGACCATCTGAGTAGGATGGAGCCGAGTGAAGAGAGATGTTTTACAAAAGTTGAGATTGATGACCGTTTTCGGGATGAGCGCTTGTTCGTAGTGGATACGATGCTCCCGGTTAAGCGAGGAAATTTTCTCGCAGAGAGAAAGAAAGGAAACCCATGGTATGCCCCATTCGTTAATTATCATGAGTGTGGATTCGTAGATCCTGAGTTTGATGAGAACCCGAAGAAGAAGTTCTATAGTGAGGTGAACCGATATGTGTGGGAAGATCCCTTACTTTTTAGGCTTTGTGCAGATGGAATCCTGAGGAGATGTGTTGATGACAAGTGAGATAGTGAGTATTCTCTCGTTCGCCATGATAAAGAGGCCGGTGGCCACTTCTCGGGCGAGAGAACGACATTGAAGGTGTTACAAAGTGGGTTCTACTCGGCCCACTATTTTCAAGGATGCACATGCGTATGTTAAGACATGTAACGCCTGTCAACGCTCAGGGAGGATTTCCAAGAGAAATGAGATGCCCCAGAAACCGATAATAGTGTGTGAAGTTTTTGATATATGGGGATTAGACTTTATAGTTTAATATAATTTTTGTTAATCTTTATTGTCTTTATTAAAGCTGTAAACACCCTTATTAAAGCTAGTTTTACAGCTAAGTAAGTGGTTAGTTAGGAGTCGGCTTAATTAATGTGTTATGTGCTCAACCACCCATTAATAGCCGACCTGCTTTTAATTACCAACAGTCAGTTGTATTTGTATCTATTTATACTTGGCATTTGCCTGATAATAATAATAGGAAGTATTATCTTCTCTCTCCCTTCTTCCTTAATCTTTTCTACATGGTATCAGAGAGCTGAAAAATTCAGCCTGTCGTTTCATCTTCCCCTGCAAATCTCTGTAAAACTATTCCTCTTTTCTAAAAATGTCTGAATCAGGCACTACTGCAACCTCTTCTGATAAATCCTTATCTCTTTCTCTGGGAGGATTTGACAATCCTGCTCACCAAATTACCACCAAGAAATTGTGTGGCGGTGCTAATTACATACAATGGGCACAATCAGTCCGTATGTATATCACCGGCCATGGAAAGTTGGGATACCTTACTGGTTTTATCAAAAAACCAGAAGATGAGGAATCTGAAGCCTACTATACTTGGGAGACCGAGAATGCTACCATAATGTCTTGGCTCATCAACTCCATGATAGACGATATAGGCCAAGTCCACCTCTTTGCAAAATCTGCAAAAGAAATCTACGACACCATCACTGAGACTTACTCTAATAAAGGGAATTTTGCCCAAGCATTTGGCATTAGGACCAATTTAAAGGAGATCAAACAAGGATCCCAGGATGTCACCAAATACTATAACTCACTAAAGAAGCTGTGGCAGGAATATGACCAGCTCACTATCACGAAGTGGGGCTGCACCTCTAATGCTCTTCTGTTCCAGGAACTGACTGACAAAGAAAGGGTGTTTGACTTTTTATGTGGTCTTAACCCGATCTATGATGCAGCTAGAGAGAGGGTCTTGGCACAAGTCCCTCTACCTACTATCCTGAGGCCTTTGCTTTGCCATCGGGGAAGGAAGAAAGCGAGAAAGGGGTTATGGGAGGCCTTCTACACACCAAATGGGCTGCTACCAACTCCAGGAGGAGAGCATTCTGCTCTAAATGTTGTAACTGAAGATATTGCACTCATAAGTAAGGGCTCATCCAAAAGGTATGACCAGAAAAGCACCCTACAGTGTGACCACTGCAAAAAGAAGGGTCACACCAAAGATACATGCTGGAATTTACATGGGAAGCCCCCACACCTGCAAAAGAATCTGAACACCAAAAGGGAGGGAAACTGGAACACTCATAAGCAAGCCTACTCTACTACTGAACAGTCCAACCTCTTTTCTAAAGAACAAATGGATGCCCTTAATCATCTCTTTGACAGAAGGATGCAACACTCTACTGAAACCTCTGTTGGCACAGCTGCCCAAACTGGTAAGAACACTTGGATCATTGACTCTGGTGCTTCGAGTCATATGACAGGTGATTTTTCATTATTTAGTACCTACTATCCCTCTAACAATCTCCACTTTGTCAAAATTGCTGATGGTTCTTGTTCAAGGGTTAAAGGTATAGGAACTGTGAGAGTAACTGACCATCTTACTCTCAAATCAGTTCTGTATGTACCAAAATTAACCTGCAACTTGCTGTCTGTCAGTCAGTTTTGCAAAGAGAGAAAGTGTGTTGCTAATTTCTCTTCTACCTACTGTGAGTTCCAGGCAATGGAGTCATTGGAGAAGATTGGCAGTGCTAAAAGGACTGAAGGACTGTATCTTATCAAGGGCAAAGATGTTAAGGCTGATGAGGGATTTATTGTTTCCAAGGATTTCCAGAAATGTAATAAAATCAGAATGTTACATTTTCGTTTAGGACATCCTAATTTTGCTTATCTTAAAAAGTTGTATCCTAAATTGCTTTCTGGTATAAATTTTGAGGATATAAAATGTGAGTTTTGTGAACTATCTAAGCATACCAGAAGTTCTTTTAAACCAATATCTTACAAAGAATCTTCACCTTTTTCACTTATCCACACTGATGTTTGGGGACCTTCTAAAAACCCTAACATCACTCACAAAAAATGGTTTGTAACGTTTATAGATGATCACACCCGACTTAGTTGGGTCTACCTCATGAAACATAAGTCAGATGTGTGCCAAATATTTGAAAGTTTTTACAAAATGGTTGAAACTCAGTTCACCACCAGAATTCAGATACTCAGGTCTGACAATGGCACTGAGTATCTAAACTCTGTGCTAGGCCCTTTTTTGACTGAGAAAGGAGTCATTCACCAAACCTCCTGCCCTAATACTCCCCAACAAAATGGAGTGGCAGAAAGGAAGAATAGACACCTCCTAGAAGTCACAAGGACCCTTCTTTTCTCCTACAATGTCCCTGCATCCTATTGGGGTGAGGCTGTCCTAACAGCAGCCTTTCTCATAAATAGGATGCCTTCTAGAATATTGAATTTCAAAACTCCTGTTGATGTGTTGGCTAATAGATACCCTAGCTGCAAACTTGTTACAAATATCCCTTTAAAGATCTTTGGCTGTATTGCCTTTGTTCATATTCATTCCCAGAATAGGGGTAAACTTGAACCAAGGGCAGTCAAAGCTATTTTTGTTGGGTATTCTGCATCTCAAAAGGGTTACAAGTGTTTTGATCCACACCACAACAAGTTTTACATATCTCAAGATGTTACTTTTTTTTAGGATCAACCTTATTATTCTAAGGAAAACACCTCTGTATTTGATCAATATAGTTTTCTCAACAATGATAGTACCTTACCTAGTGTGGAACCTAACACTATCTTGGAAACTCATCCTCATC
Source organism: Gentiana straminea (assembly GCA_036785695.1). Taxonomy (NCBI): domain Eukaryota; kingdom Viridiplantae; phylum Streptophyta; class Magnoliopsida; order Gentianales; family Gentianaceae; genus Gentiana; species Gentiana straminea. The sequence goes on along the minus strand of JAVUPR010000326.1, from coordinate 5,963,302 downwards.
AGCTCACCAAGGATACATCTGTACCCGAGAATAAGGTTATTGTCTACACTAGACAAAAGAAGTTTACAAAGGTGCCTGAACCAGTTGTCCAAGAGTCTGTTATACCTGTCACTAACCTGCAGGAACCTATAAATGATGCTATACAAGAGGAACACCCTCACACAGATCTGGAGGAGGAGCACCCTCATGAGGAACCTATTGTTGATTCCCAAACAGAGGACATTCCTGCCCCTCCACTAGTAGATTTGCCTATAGCATTGAGGAAAAGCACCAGGGCTTGCACAAAGCACCCCATAGACGGGTTTGTTTCATATGGTAAAACATCAAAGTCCTTTAATTCCTTTCTTGCAAACCTTGACAATGTTTCTATACCTAAAAACATACAACAAGCACTTGGCTGTCCTCTGTGGAAAAAGGCAGTACTGGAAGAACTCACTGCTCTAGAGGACAACCACACCTGGGACTTAGTTCCTAAGCCAAAGGGTGCAAAGCTTGTTGGATGTAGATGGTTATTCACTGTCAAACACAATCCAGATGGCACTATCAACAGGCATAAAGCCAGATTAGTGGCCAAGGGGTACACACAAACTTATGGCATTGATTTCAATGAAATCTTTGCCCCTGTTGCTAGACTAAACACAGTAAGAATAATTATCTCTATTGCTGGTGTTAACAACTGGATACTGCATCAATTGGATGTTAAGAACGCCTTCTTAAATGGTGATTTGAAGGAGGAAGTGTATGCACCCCCCTCCTGGTTTTTTAACCAAACCTGACCAGGTTTGTAAATTGAACAAGTCCTTATATGGACTTAAACAATCACCAAGAGCCTGGTTTGACAGGTTTTCTAAAGTCATGAAAAGGGGAGGATACTCCCAAGGACACAATGACCATACTTTGTTCTATAAACACTCAGAGCAAGGAGGAGTTACTATTCTTATTGTATATGTGGATGACATTGTCATCACTGGGAACTCTAGTGGTGAAATTGCTGCCCTGAAAAACACTTTGAGAAATGAGTTTGAAATAAAAGACCTTGGACAGCTAAGGTATTTTCTGGGAATAGAAGTTTCCAGATCTAATGAAGGAATCCTTCTTACCTAGAGAAAGTATACTATGGACCTTCTTGCTGACTATGGCCTGCTGGGATGCAAACCAGCTGATACACCGGTTGATAACTCTGTTAAATTTGGCAAGGATGAGGATGGAGAACCTGTTGATCATGCAAAATTTCAAAGACTTGTGGGGAGACTGATATATTTATCTCATACAAGACCTGACATTTCTTTTGCTGTCAGTCAGATAAGCCAATTCATGCACTCACCCAAACAAATACATCCGGATGCTTGCCATGAGGTTACCGAGGTTTCTCAAAGGAAGTCCAGGGGAATGGCATTCTATTTAAAGCTCGTGGCACTACTAAAATTGAAGGGTACGTGGATGCTGATTGGGCAGGGTCAGTCACTGACAGAAGATCCACATCTGGTTGGTGTATCTACTTGTTTGGAAACCTAGTGTCTTGGAGAAGAAAAAAACAATCAGTTGTGGCAAGAAGTTCAGCAGAAGCAGAATTCAGAGCTATTGATCTTGGCATTTGTGAACTACTATGGATCCAAAGGGTTATGAAGGAACTGCGAATACCTTTCTCTAGGCCTATCTATCTGTTCAGTGATAGCTTGTCTGCTATTGAAATCTCCAATAACCCTGTCCAACATGATCGTACTAAACATGTTGAGATAGATAGACATTTTATCAAAGAAAAGCAAGAGGATGGAAGTATCTCTCTATCTTACATTCATACTAAACAACAAGTTGCTGACATTTTCACTAAGGGATTGCCTAAAGTTCCTTTTCAACAATTCAGCAGCAAGCTTGGCTTGTTAGACATCTACAAACCAGCTTGAGGAGGAGTATAGTTTAATATAATTTTTGTTAATCTTTATTGTCTTTATTAAAGCTGTAAACACCCTTATTAAAGCTAGTTTTACAGCTAAGTAAGTGGTTAGTTAGGAGTCGGCTTAATTAATGTGTTGTGTGCTCAACCACCCATTAATAGCCGACCTGCTTTTAATTACCAACAGTCAGTTGTATTTGTATCTATTTATACTTGGCATTTGCCTGATAATAATAATAGGAAGTATTATCTTCTCTCTCCCTTCTTCCTTAATCTTTTCTACAGACTTCATGGGACCATATCCGTCTTCTTTCGGGAATCAGTACATTCTTGTCGCCTGTGATTACGTTTCAAAGTGGGTTGAGGCAATTGCTTCGCCTACTAACGATAAACATGTAGTCATACGGTTTCTTAAGAAACATATTTTATCCCGGTTTGGAATACTTCGAGCGATAATCAGTGACAATGGAAGTCACTTTGCAAATAGAGATTTCAATAAGCTTTTAATGAAGTATGGGGTCACTCATAAGTTAGGCACTGCCTACCACCCTCAGACTAGTGGCCAAGTAGAAGTGTCCAATCGGGGAATTAAAAGAATCTTGGAGAAGACAAATCAATTCTAATCTTAAGGATTGGTCAAAGAAGTTAGATGATGCGCTTTGGGCACACAGAACTGCGTTCAAGACACCAATAGGTATGTCACCCTACATGCTTGTTTTTTGCAAGGCTTGCCATCTCCCCGTAGAGTTAGAGCATAAGGCCTATTGGGCGATTAAGAATCTAAATATGGATGACGCATTAATCGGTGAAAGAAGGATGGCTTAGTTGAACGAGTTAGATGAGTTTCGCCTTCAAGCTTACGATTGTTCGGCGAAATATAAGGAAAAGACCAAAATGCTTCATGATAAGTTGATCAAACCTCGTATTTTCGACGTAGGTGATGAGGTCATTTTCTATAATACACGCCTCCATTTATTTCAAGGCAAACTTAAGTCAAGGTGGTCAGGACCATATACGGTATTGCGAGTTTTCGACTCAGGAGCCATCGAGGTAACACATCCGAAGCACGGAACGTTCATCACGAAAGGCCTGCGTCTAAAAAAGTATAAGAAGTTGCCATTCGATGAGGCTCTCGAAATTGTGCATTTGACAGATCCCGAGTCTTGATAAATTGTTTCTGAGTCTCAGTCGAGCCAACGACGTAAAACAAAGGCGCTTGGGGGAGGCAACCCCGCCTTAATAAATCTGGGTGAAATTAAATAGTTGTTTATGTGCTTTTATTGGTCGAGCAAACGACGTTAAACAAAAGCGCTACCGGGAGGCAGCCCGTTAAATAATAATAATTTGGATAAGACTAGTCTTAATGAGATGAAGAATCTCGTGAAAAAAAATGAACACAATGGCGAGATCAACACAAAGTACAACTAAGTCTTAGGATGAAAGTTTGAATGTAATTAAGGGAACGATTAGGTGGTTATCCGAAAATCCCGAGGGAGAACAAAGAAAAAATTCAAATGCATCATTTCTTGGACTTAGGAGTCTATGAGTATGTGATACTTGCTTTTACCCGGATGATGATTGACTACGCACTATGGATATTGTTTTTCTATTATATGCCTCTCGTGGTTTTTCTTTCATGCTTAGATGTTCGTACTTCACCCGTTGGGGATATTTATCCATCTATAGCAATCCATTAGGTGTGTTGCATATTGCGTATCGAGTTTTCTGGCGTAGCAGTGCCTTAACATTGTATACCCACATATCCCTATTCTATATTCTGGCACGAGGACTATGTCCCGTGTATGCTTTTTGTTGTTTTCTGTCTACGTTGATATAGGGATTCGGGTCGTGCTTACACGAGGCTGTTACGGGATTCGATAGCGCCTTTCTCGCCGGGTTTATAAGCTAAGTCTTCCTTAATACTTTGCCGCACATTTCATTTTATAATCTAGTCTCGTTTCCAATATTGTGTGACATATCTTTCTTATTATGTATTAGTTCAACTACTATGTAATATTGTGTGTTTTAAATCAATAAAAGTTCATGTGGTGTGTTTATCTACCTTTTGTCACTACAATGTTACACTCCACACACTTTTATTTTATTTGTACACACATTGGTCATAACTTTGAAAAAACCACCCACCCTTTTATATCATCTCGGTAATTATTTGACTTGTTTTGGTGAACCATTATTTTTCCAACCACTTTTATTTACCCTCACTATGCATTGAGGACACTGCAAGTTCGTAAGTGGGGGGTAGTGTCGTGGTTGGTCGTTGCTTGTTTTGTATCGAAAAATCCCTTAGTTTTCGATCTTTTTCGAGCATTATTTAGTTGATTAAAATAAATTGTATAAGGTATATATTTCATGGATTTGATGATGTAATGATCGATTTGGATGTATATAACCAAAGTGAACCGTAAGTGCATTTTAACCCCAAATTTATTTGTGTAACATGAATTCATTGTTCACGTAAGCCTTTGATATTGAAGCGAAAATTTTAAACTGTATCCATTCAGTATCCTAGTAGTTATTCTAGAGATAATTGCAGCAACTTAGTACCTAATTTTTGAACGTGTACTGTGAATATCTGAAGGTTTGAATGTGATAGAAAGGATATAAGTTAAGTGGAATGAAAAGAAAAATACCAAATTAAGATGAACTATATATATGTCGGTTGTAGCTACCAATGATTTGAGTGCAGTAGGGCGTTATCACGAAACGTCCTATATCACTATGAGGTTTAAAAGCTCCCGACTGCCCGATGATAGTAGTCCAGCTAGAGTGTTATCACGAAACGTCCTATTACTGGGAAAGAGGGCAACTGCCTGATGATGGTAGTCCAGCTAGGGGGTTATCACGAAACGTCCTATTGCTGGGAATGAAGGCATATGCTACAAATGTGAAGAAAAAAAATAATAAAAATAAAAAAATTGACAATTTGGTTAAGCATTGTTGAAAACTTAGTTATCTTCTGACTATCCCCAGTATAAACTGAATGATATGCTTTAGGGATTATCCTAATAAGTACACGAGAGGACTTTGTGTGGAACTGTTACTGCCTCTACCTAGGAAAGTCATTAGGATTGTCTGAATGGATATTTGTGCGTATTGCTTGAATTATTCAAGAGAGGATAGTGGAAATTGAAAAGGCTTGTCACACACACACTCTGTTATACATTTATATTGAGGTTAACGCCCGGTTGTAATTCTAATGGTTATATCATCTGGTTGTCCCTATTATCTTATCTTTGCATGAATTTTTCCTTCATTCATTTTGTTTTATCGCTTGTTTTGCTCGAGGACGACCAAAAGCTAAGTGGGGGGTTGTTGATAAGGGAAAAATTCATAGTTATTTTTATAACTTTTTACCCCGTTTCTGATATCATTTTGAGCACTTTTATATCATTTCAAGTCATTAATTTCTTAGATTCATCCAAATATGTTAGTAGTAGTTATTATGTAAAATATCGTATTTTTATCGTGTTTTTATAAGTTTTGTACCGGTTTAGTAACTGGAGTGTCGTGTCGGATTTACGTTTGGTATTTTGGTGGTTTATTGTAGAATTATAGGTTGACCAAGACCCCGAGTAACGACATTTTAAAGTATAATCATATCTTTGGAAGGATATAGAAAGTGTCACTAAGTCAAGTGGTCAAGTGGCTAATCGATTCGATTTAGTGGAAATCGAGAAATATCTTCGACGAACGAATGGACCATCAAAACGGCATTTTCTGAAGAAGTGTCCTTCATGAAAGTTGTAGATCTTCAAATAATATTTCCAACGCACTTTGAATCACGTCAATCGGATGTCTACAACTCAAGATATGGCCATTTTACTGAACTGCGATACCGTATAGACGAATTTTGACAATACGGATCAAGATTTTTGACCCGGATCGATCCTAGATGCTCCCGGATCGATCCGGCTGTTTCAATGATGAAAGTGAACGTGCTGTTCATCATCCTCATCAGCCATGATCATTCATATACATACATATACATACATACATATATTTCCTATATATACTACCCTCAAATCAACAAAAAAAGGGGGCTCATTCACCTCTCTTCTCCAACCTCTCTTCTCCAACCTCTCTTTTTCTTCTTCCCCCTCCCCTCTTCTCCATCGTCCATGATCATCTTCTTTTCTTTTTTTTTATGTTTGTTGTGATATATATATATATATATATATATATATATATATATATATATATATATATATATATATATATATATATATATATATTATATATATCTATTCTTAGATCTTCTTCTTTTCATCTTCTCCATCTTTTTATTTCTTCATAACCATCATCTTCATCACCATCGTTGGTGATCACTAGATCTATATATATATATATATATATCATTCCATTTTCTCTTCATTTCATCTTCATTTCATCTCTTTTGGGGCTATATATATATATATATATATATATATATATATATATATATATATATATATATATTTTTTATATAAATTAGTTAAAATATCGTTGTAATGGGATAATTATCAATAGATTATTGTTTTCGACCTTTATTTACTTTTACGCACTTATAACTATATATATATATATATATATATATATATATATATATATATATATATATATATATATACTTACGCATTTACTTACGCACTTATATATATATATATATATATATACTTTTATGCACTTATATATATCTATATTATTAAGCACTTATTTACTGTTTTTCATATGATGTTGAATTCGCTTTTACTTACAGTCTTTAGTATAATTTCCTTTAATCATTCCGTTGTTATCACCATCATGAGTAGCTAAATTTGTGTATAGTCGAATTATGTAAAATCGAGTGAAACGCCCTAAAGGGGATTAAACGGGAGTTGTGTACCACGTAATTTTATGTTTTAATGATTAATCCACGTCCTAAAACTTATTTTAAACGTCTTTGAATTAGATTGATCACCTAGTTCACTATCACACACATCGAACCTATAGATGTATTTTGCGGTGAGATGTGGGATAAGAGGTTTTGGGATCGTTGCGTAGATTCGGCCTAGTTGTTAGGACCGTTTCCAATACAGAGGTTTGTCATCGTTGTTCGAGCGACTCTAAGAGCGTAATCATGTTAGGTTAATCGGTTTTCTAAAGGGAAAATTAATTAACTTCACATAGGGTGTTGAGTGAGAGTTGTTCGACCTTAACACCGAATTAGGAGTTGGCACCCGTGGATGTCGTTAAATTACTTGTGGAAAGGTAGGTTGGTTAAAACACGCTCCCCGTCAAGTCTTCTCTTAGGGGTAAAAGTAACTCGTTGGATCATAATTCGGCTATACCTTTTAATAACTAGATATACTCATTTGGTTCCAATTATATTTGCATGATTAGTTATTTTGCCTTTCCACTTAGTGTCCAAACTTGATTTCTTTCAAATTCATTCAATTCCTCTTGCATAGCAATTATCCAATATGGATCTGATATTGCTTCTTCAACTACTTTAGGTTCTATTTGAGATAGAAAACAAGTAAACATTGCTTCTAATTGTCTTCTAGTCCTCACACCTTGCTGTATATTGCCAATAACTTGCTCAGCAGGGTGATCTCTTAACCATTGTGGATTTTGGTTAGTTTGATTCTCAAGAACATCGTCTTCAGTAGGGTCTGTTGTTGCTTCAGCAAGAGGTTCAGTAGATCCTTGAACTGGCCTCAGTTGTTGCATCAGTAGTGTTACCAGCAGGGTGTTCAGTAGGGGCAGAGTCAGAAATCTTTAAGCCATTTATCCTTTCCAACACATCAACACATTCTTGATCAGTGAACTTGTTGATTCTCAGCAGGTTCTGAAGCTACATCTTCCATTCCAGTGAGCTTAGGTTCATCAAATACAACATGTATTGTTTCTTCATGTTTCAGTGTCCTTTTATTCAGTACCCTGAATGCCATGCTGATAGAAGAGTATCCCAATAAAATTCCTTCATCTGATTTTGGTTGGAATGTCTTCAATTGCTCCTTATGATTTAGTATCAAACATTTGCTTCCAAATGGATGGAAATAAGATATATTGGGTTTCCTTCCATTCCAAATTTCATAAGGTGTCTTCAGCAGCTTCTTGTTACCTAAAGTCATGTTTTGTGTATAGCATGATGTATTGACTGCTTCAGCCCAATATCTTTCAGGTAATAATGCTTCACAAATCATAGTTCTTCTTGCTTCTTTCAAAGTCATGTTTCTTCTCTCAGCAACCCTACTTTGCTGAGGTGTACCAGCAGCAGCTAGTTGATGTAGTACACCATTCTGCTCACAATATTCTCTTATAACTTTATTGAGAAATTCAGTACCCTTGTCTGATCTGATCTTCACTACTGTCAGACTTTTCTCATTTTGCAATCTCATCAAAAGTTCACGCATCTTTTGAAGTGTTTCACTTTTCTTGTTCATGAATACTACCCAAGTGTATCTTGAGTAGTCATCCACAACTACTAGAGTGTACTTCTTTCTTGTCACACTTGTTGGTGTTACTGGTCCAAATAGATCCATGCGCATCAGCTCCAAAACTCTTTTTGTTGATGGCTTAGTCTTTGACTTGAAGCATGATTTTGTTTGTTTACCTTGCTGACATGCATCACATATAGCATCCTTTTTGAATGTGATCTCATGTAAACCAATCACCAGTTTCTAATTCACCAACTGATTCATATCATCAAAGTTCAGATGATTCAACTCTTTATGCCATAACCAATTCAGTTCTGACTTGGTATGCCCAATCAGGCATGTCTCTGGAAGTAGTAGACCAATCCACAACATACATGTTTTGTTGTCTTCTTCCAGCCAACACAACTTGATCACCTCTTTCACTAATGACAAGACATGTGCCTTTGTCGAAACTGACCTTGTAACCCATGTCACAAAATTGTCCAGTGCTCAGTAGGTTGTAGTCCAATCCTTCCACAAATGCAACATTCCTAATGGTTAATCCATTCCTCACAATTGTGCCATATCCTCTTGTGTATCTTGGTGTGTTCTTGTTGCCAAAATTCACTCTCGGACCATCCTTTGCCACATAATTTGACAAACAGTGCTTATTCTTTGTCATATGTCTGGAGCATCCACTGTCAAAGTACCAGACACCTTACAAAACAAAGTTAATGTATTTTAGGTACCCAAAACTGTTTGGGTCCATAGTGGTCAGTGGTAAGCATGACCCTTGGCAAATTTCCATAAGGTCTTCTTTGAAAACTGTTATACTTTTGTTCATACATGTATTCTACACATCCATAAGGTCTAACATTTGGTTGTTTAGGACTCACATATGCTTTCTGGCCTTTTGGTATGTAATGCTGTTTGGAGTGATTTCTATTGTTAGAAGCACTAGCATAACCATAGGTTTGTCTTTGTACGGTAGGAGCGACTTTGTTATATGGAGTCTGTTTGAGGTCCCTACTGAGGTCTTGTATAAGTCCTCTGCTAAGTCCTCCCATTGCTGAGGTTTTACCCTAGTAGTATGGTTATATCTATTATTTCTAGCAGTAGGTACAGGAATATTCCAATCATCATCAGTAGGGAATAATCTACCTTTCCCCCTAAGATAAGTATCCCTAGAATGATTGACATTTTTAGTTTTAGGATTCGTATCCTTGGAATGTTTCTGATTTTAGCCCTTTTATGGTCCAGCAGACTTGGTAGTAGGTCTGCTATCAGTAGGTCTAGAAGGTGCAGCAGTCCTACTTTTGGATTTATTCCTTTTGTTCGGTACTGTTGACCTTTTTGACTTCTGATTTTGCTTCCTTGAAGTCTTCTCAATAGGCTTCACTGCCTCAGCAACCCTTTTTGGAGTTGGATCTTGTGCAGGTACAAACTTAGGACCAATTCTGGTACTAGGTTCAGTAACCTTATTGGATCCACTCGTATTAGATTGTTGAGTTCCAAATCCAAGGCTTGTTCTTTCACCATAAGGCTTTCCAGATTTGAATGCAGTAGTGGAACTAGATTGATCAGCAGATTCAGCGGCTACTGAATGTAAAGCAGGCTTATGTTGATTATGTCCAAAATCTTTTTCCTTTCCTTTGAGAGTTCTTAATTCAGCTTTTAACCTTTCAACTTCTGTTAGAAGAACTTCTTTTTCAGCCTTCACAATCTCATAACCAGATTGTATTATCCTCAGTTGATTAAGGATGGCATCCAAAGTTTCTTCATTGTTAGAATTTTTAGGATTTGAACCACTAGTTGATTCACAATCACTTTCAGCGGGAGTGTTTATAGATACAGAATTGTATACCTCCTCTGTTTCATCCATATTTGCCATTAAAGCATAATCATCCATATCAGCAACAAGTGTAGTATCATCAGATTCATTTCATTTTTCTGATTCAACTTCATATCCTGATTCATCTTCAGCAACCATAGCTTTCTTGCCAGATCTTCTTTGTTGACTTTTGCTCATCAGTAGGTCTGGACAATCAGGTCTGAAATGTCCAGGCTTCTTGTACTTGAAGCATAGATAATCAGGTTCCTTTTTTTGTTCTAGTTCAGGACAGTCAGGTTTGAAGTGTCCTGGTTTCTTCCATTGATAGCACAAGTAATCATTGTCTTTCTTGGATTCATCCTTCTTCTTTTCACTAGATTTCTTTGTGAAATTCCTTGGAGAACCCTTTCCAGTTTTCATCATTCTGATTTTCTTGCTCAGTAGGGCAATTTGCTCTTGCATCTCATCCAGTAGATCATCTTGAGCTCTTGATGTTTCTTCTTGATGTGTAGCAGCCAATGCAGTAGTTTTTGGTTCTTCCTTTTCAGTCTCAGGTGCAAGTTTCTTACTGAATTCATAAGCCTTGAGATCTGAAAATAACTTGAAGGTATCTTCTTCATGTAAACTTCTCATCTCTTCTATGGCAGCCACCTTCATTTCCCAAACTTCTTTTGTAGGTAAAGCTTCTAGAATCTTTGAATTGATTTCTTCTTTTGAATACTTTACACTCAGTAGGGTGAGTTCATCCATGAGTGCATTTAATCTTGACTCCATTTGTTCAATAGTTTCATTTGGTTTCATTTTGAAATCTTGAAACTTCTTTTTGGCCACACTAATCTTGTTTTTCTTGATAGCTTCAGTGCCTTCACAGATTAATTGTAACTTATCCCAAAGTTCATTTGCAGTCTTGCAATCCTTCACTTTCATGTACATATTGCTATCCAAAGTTCTGTATATGATATCAATAGCAATATTGTTGAGGTTTGCTCTTTTTCTATCTTCCGCATTCCATTCTCTTTTTGGTTTTAGAATGTACTGTGTTTGACCATCTATAGTTATAGCTTTTGTGATTTCCAGTGGTCCATCAGTCAGCACATCCATCATCTCATCATGTGTTGCAGCTAGAAAAGCCTGAATACGACGTTTATACTCATCAAAATGATCTAAAGAGCACATCAACATTGTTCTAGCATACTGGTTGTTATCCATGATGAAAAGCTTTGAAAATCAGAAACTTAAAAAAGTTTTCAAAGTATTTTCACAAGTACACCAAGTAGGATTACTTCAGAACAGAAGCACTGCACCGATACCAATTGTTGGTCCCTTGAAAAGGCTTTGGTTAAGTTTAGAGGGGGGTGAATACACTTAACACTTAAAACTTTTGGAGTTAACAAATTCAGCAAGTTCAATAGCTCGATGATCGCTCGAAGTCCGCCGACCACTCGCAGTAGTTCTTGTGACTTAGTAGTCTCGATAGCTCGCAGTCCGCTGACTGTTGATTTTACTGAATTTTTTGCAGCGGAATATATTCAATTCAAGCCTTATTACTTGTTGTTAAAATATGATACCAAGTATTAGATACTCAGTGGTGTAAGTGTGTGATTCAGTTGCTAGTTTCAGTAGGTTGATGTGCTAAATATACTAAATGCAGAAATCAAATGCAGAAAGTAAGTAGGCAATGTTTACAAAAATCCCTAATTTGTTTGTCCTTCACCAATAACTATGGCTTCACAAACTAACACTTGGAACAGGTAGGATTGCTATTCCAAAGTCTTCCACTGGTCCTTGAAGGGTATGATTGCCTCTTCACCACCTCCACCACAAACAACAGTCCTTGACACCTAAGTGCTTCTCTGTCTTCAGCAGGTTTCTTGTAAATGAAATTTTGAATCAAGTAAGTGATTCAGCTTTCAGCAGCTTGATCAAGATGAAATGACCAGCAGCTTGAAGTCTTCAAGTGTATAAACTTGATATAGCTTGATAACAGATTACACTTGAAGAGTTTACTGGATCAGTAGCTTTAAGTTCAGTAGGGTCAGCAGGGTGACTTTCTTGATAATAAACTTGATAGCTTCAGGAAAATTATCTTGTTGTTCATCAATTTTCATCGTCTATTTCTGTATCAGGGGTCTTCTATTTATAGGTGAGAATCCTTGTGACTTATGTTTGAAATTCAAAACATAGCCGTTTCAGATTTGTCCCATCTTGACTTGCTTTGTCCATGTACATAGTACTGACACTGTCAGTTTACTTTTTGACAGTTTTCTTACTGTCCACCCTTTGACTTGTATCCATTGGGTAAACCTATGTTTCTTTCCAACGTTCTTTTAATCTTGACCATTGATTTGTTGACAAAATCAAGAGTTGTTATATGTCATTTTCCTTGTAATCTTCCAATGTAACCTTTGATTAATTCGAAATATATGTTCGGCATGTTCCTGTGAATGTGAGTCTGCTGAAATACAAATCAGTCAACTGGTCCAAGGTTGCTGTGTTTATAAAACACTGCAATTGGCTTCTCTTATATCTAACTTTTTATTATTAAGTTAGATTACACCATTTTGATCATAACCAAGTTCCAATCACCACTTAACTTATGGAACTTAGACCTTGTACACAAGGTATATGTAATCAGTTTAGGTCATCACAGACTTCCCTAAATTCTGATTCTATATCCTTGACTTTAAACACTAATTTTGATCCTTAGTCTTCAATAACTGAGTTTGAGCCCTCAGCCTTCAGTCTTCAGCAGGTTCCTGAACTAGTCTACTAACTCAGGTACCCTACTGGCCTAGACAGGTCTGCTGATAAAAGTCAGCTGATCTTTTACAGTGCTTGTTTGATCAAACCTATAATACAAAGATCAAACTCTAATAAGCCTATATATTTGATCTAGACATATTTTTGCCTTTGCTCTATAATAGCTAGTCTGGCACTCATCAATAAAACTTAAAATAAGTCCAACAATGCATGTGATGTGGACCGCAGAAAATCTATGATTAGTTATGTTTTCATATTAGGGAATTCAGTTGTCTGCTGGAAATCAACTCTTCAGGAAACAGTGGCTTTATCAACTACTGAAGCTGAGTTTATGGCTCTTACTAAAGCAGCCAAGGAGGGTATCTGGTTGAAAAGAGTAGTCGAGTGATTTGGGGCTGCATCAGGATCAAGCTGAGATTTATTGTGACAGTTTGAGTACAATTTGTCTAGCAAAGGATCAGGTTCATCATGAGAGAACCAAGTATATTGATGTGAGATATCATTTTCTGAGAATGAGAAGAGGGTTGTAGTGAAAAAGATCAACACCAAGGAGAATCCTGCTGATATGTTCACTAAACCAGTTCAGTAGAGCAAGTTTCAGTTGTGTCCGGACTTGCTGAATATTCAAAGCTTGTAAACTGAAATCTGGATACTCAGTTGAGGGCAGATCAACTGAGTGGATTCTGAGGAGAAGTTTGGTACTATACATCCAGGCATTGACGAATGCATCTGTACAAGTACATCTGATTACACAATCTGGTGACGTTGAATGAGAGTTCAAGTCAAGGTGGAGATTTGTCAGTTTTGGTGACTTGATCTCTAAACTGAATAATCTGGTGGAACTAATTTGAGAAACTGAGACTGAGAATGATGGTCAATTCAGTTAAGTATATTCAGTTCTATGAAAGTCAGTTTGATGAAGTGCAACTGAGTTTCTTCTAAAGTCGACGATCGGTTACGTCCGTCCGCCGAGTATAGCCGAGTTCTACATCTGGGCAGTTGATTACAAGTCTGGAAAATCAGTTTTGAGCTGAGTTTCGTCCGGTGGATAGCAGCTGGAGCTGGGGGTCCACATCTGGGTATTTATGAGAATTCCAACAAAGATCTTTGGCACTTAGGGTTTGGGATTTGTGTCTATAAATACCAATGTTGTAATCAATGCAATATGTGTCTTTTCAAGAGTGTTGTTCACACACTTGTGAAAACCTTGTAATTATGTGCATGATAAAATATCTCTTTTTCTGTCCGTGGAGTAGTCGGCACAATGTCGGAAACCTCGCTAAATCACTGTGTTCTCTTTGTTTCTGTGTTTTATCAATTCCGCCGTTATTTACGTTTGCATTGCTATCTGTTATTTATCTTTCTTAAACTGCAAGCTTCTCGTCTGTGTTTATAACAATTGAATTCATGATGTGTTGGACTGTAAGCTGCTGAAACTTGAGAAAGTGCATACATATGATATTGGCGCGGATATGTTGACAAAGGCATGGACTACAGAAAAACTTGAGATATGTCATTCTGTTTCGGGAATGAAGAATTCCTCCACAAAACAGTGAGGGGGAGATTTGTCGGACCACTTCACTGTTTGTGGTCTTGCAGTAGATAAACTTTTTGCTTGCAAGTTTGGTTTAGCTGTAGTGTAAAAGAAAAGAAAAGAAAAAGTCTAAAGATGCAATGATGATGTTTTTGTCATCATGACTTTGTTTGTTTGTATCTTCAATTCTCATGCTATAAATTATGTATGCTGAGAAGCAAGAAAGTACGAGGAAAAATGCACAAGTTCGAATGGTGCTGCAAAGAAAATAGCTAGTAACATTCAAGACCTTAATTCAACTATCAGAGTAAAATAGAGTGAAAAGTGTGTGTCAAATTGTTGTGCAACAGTGAGTGATACTTATCGGTATTTGTTCTACACTTCTTCTACATCAATCTGGTCGGTTGGTTCGTACATCGGAGTGACGGATTGTACACGGTTCTTCACAGATTGGGCCGCGGTTATTTTGGTGACATCTTTCCACAACTTTTATACTCTGGTATTTTTATTATTGGTACTTTGGAGTAGTTTGAGTTGTTGTACGTGCAACACTTGTATCTCTTATTTACTGACTAATGGAGATTTTTGTGGGCTCCGGCCTCGTAGTTTTTACTCTCTCACATTGAGAGGGATTTTCCACGTTAAAATTCTGGTGTTACTTTATTCCGGTTTATTTCACTACGTGGCTTTCTACTAGTATATTATTCCGTTGCGCTTACTTGTGGGAAAATATTTGTGGGTGTTCGCGATAATTTTCTTATTACCGCGACGTTTTTCTCAATAGCCGGCCCATCTTCTTGCCCAAACAGACTTGTCTGACCGCATTTTTTTAAATGAGGAAGGACATGAAATGGAAGAAGGAGAATAAATGAGGGGGTAGAAAAGAAGGAAAAACAGTTTATATGATTTTTGTTCAAAAAGTTGGGCCGTACTATTCAAGTTGGAGCGGTATCTTCGACGGGTGATGAGTGATACCTTCCGACCTTAAGGCAAGAGAAACAACATAGTTTTTGAAAATTTAGGGGTATGGATCGATTTTTTTTTTTTCCGAAAATAGTATATATGTATAAATGTACTTTTTTTTTTGAAGGGTATGTACTTTTTTTTTTGAAAAGACATGTTTTTTTTTTTCATTATATATAAGTATGTAAATGAGCATGCTCGCGTGTTGTTGAGTCGAGTATTGCATTATCGGGTGTAGTTCGTTTAATTTTCATGTTGAGTCGATTTCACATTCGAGTTGATTTTAGCTGAATTGAATCAAATTCTCATTAGAGTTTTGCTGATAATCCATTGGTGTAAACAAAGGGGAAAATAAAAAATAAAAAGAATAAAAGGGGAAGCAAAGCCATAAATCCAGGCAATCACTTGTTGATGCAAAAATATGGAGGATTTTATTATGATTGAGTATGAAACGCAATAGATTGAGGAAATCAGGTCCTATCAATCAATGTTATATCTCATGGAAAAAGTAGATAAATATTGATTGATCATATAAATTGTAAGGTTTTAAAGGTTTTTTTTTTTTTTTTGTGAGAAAACAAATCATAGATTGTATTTCAACGATTTTAGGAAAAAAAAAACGTGTTCTTAAATTTACCATAGTATTAAGTTAAAAAAAAAAAAAAAAAAAAAAAAACATAGCATTAAGTGAAAAAAAAAAATTAACTAATTAACCATAGCAAACCAGTAGGAGATAATCATAAATTCACATACGTTAATCACACAAATTAACGTGTGAATCAATGAGTTATAAATATGATTAATACTCATTGATACATCATTGTGAGTTACGATAAGTATAATAAAATAAATCGTAATTTAACCCACTAAATAGTCTTTTCCTATCAAGGTTTGAAAAAATTTCATATAAAAAAGTCTTCATAGACACAAGATCATAAGCTTAATTTTATATATATATATAAAAAGTTGCACTATATATTCATGATCTAAAGTTTCCCCCTCAAAACCCTAGCCACCACATTCTTATATTCATGATCTAAAGTTTCTCCCCCTCAAAACCCTAGCCAGTAGCAGCCACCGTCCACTTTCTTCTCTTTTTCAACTTTCTTTTCCAACCAGGAGAAAAAGTTTTCTAACATTCTTTTAACTGGGATCATCAATTCTTGTAGGGTTCCAGTGAATTGTTTGTGTGTATTATTATTGGAGGATCATCATCTTCATCTTAGAGATCGGACGCTTTTTACGGCTACGGTTAGTTCTTGATTTTCTTTTTTTATTTGTTCCATGGATTTTTAGTACTGTTGACGAAATTGGGGTTTTGCTTTTGATTTTGTTGTTTTTCTTCTTCCATGGATTTTGGTATTGTTTAAATTTTGTAGAATTGATCAAAAAAGGGATATTAGTTATCGAACCCGCTATAAAAAATAATATTCTGTATCAAACTTTATGTATTTCATTGGTTCATAAGAGTAAACATAAAAATAATCGGGATACCCGAAACAAGCAGGATAAGAATTTTTTTGATTTACTTTCTCCCGAAACTATTTTTTAAATAATATTAAATTCCAAAAATACGAATTTACGTTTGTAGTCAATTTGTTGAAAACATAAGCATAAAGAGAAGAATGAATTAATTAAAGTGAAATTTTTGACTTGCTCTAATTATCGATTAGAGGATTTAGCTTGTATGAATCGCTATTTTTGATACAAATAATGGCATATAAAATATATGTATTCCGAGTTGAAACGTTGTTGGTAACACCCTTTTCCTATATATATTATATCCTATCCCTATTAGATAAAGAAATTCAAGGTATTGTATATACCACAGTAAAATTACTAACATTATTCTTATTCAGGTAGTCAAATCCATATCGTACAAAAACGGGTGAATCTTGAAAAAAATTCAAAAAAATATTAAAGAAGATTGATTTGATAATATTATTTAAATTTTAAAAGATAATTAAAAATCCTTTTATAATTATTATATAAAATTAATAATACTGCCAAGAAGGCATTAGCCCAATGGTAAATATTGTGGCCTTAACGTGAAGGTTTTAGGTTCAGAGTTCTTAAAAAAAAAACTTGTGTATATTTCGTTTCTTTTAATAATAAAAATAGTAATAGTAATAATATAATAAATAAATTATTACTTTATTTTCTTAAAGAAAAAGAAAAGTAGTTTTAAGGAAACACTTTAATGGGTTCACACCAAGTGTTAACTCTTACATTGTTTTTTTAACGGAAACGAAAGATTTTTAACACACGCTCTATTTTTGCCTCTAACACACCTAGTGCTCACCATTTTGGCGATACATTGTTGGTATTGTTTTAATTCATTTCTTTTGTATTATATATTCGTATTTTGCGAGGATTTTGCTTGTTTCCATTACATTTTTTCATCCAATAGAAATTGATGTGTTCTTGTATGACTTTTTTGTTGGGAAAAGTTTGTTGTCGTTGGAGCGACGGGTTTTGTGGCTAAAGTGATAAGTGTTTTTAACGGGCCGAGTATCCGTTGTTCAAGCTCGTGTTTGTGTAGGTCACGAGTTTGATCGTGATTGTTTGTTTATTAAACGAACTAAAAATTATGTTCAAACTTGGTTCGTTAGTGTTCTAATTCCACTCACTAAACATATATTTTCTTTCCAACACATGTTCTGCCCTTAGACTCTGATTGGATTGAAGGAAAAATATAGAAAAGAAAAGAGAATAAAGGAAAAGAAAAGAGAGAATATAAGAGATTTTGATGTCTACCTAGGGTGTTCGAGTTGAACTTGACGGAATCGAAAAAATAGGAGAGATAGTGAATATATCCTTTGGTGTCCCCTCTTCCCTCCTTTGGTGGACCCTCTTCCCTCCGCATTTCCTAAAATCCTCTTGAATTTCCCCCCATTTCCTTCCTCTTGAATTTCACCAAACACTCAAAATAAAATCCCCAAATCCTATATTTTCTTTTCCTCCCTTTTTCTCAATCCAAACATGGTCTAAAGGTACAAATACATCAAGTCAAAATGCACAAATAATAAATTATTTAACAATATTCAAATATCATAATACAAAAATTATTAGAAACTCTTTAAATATTCTAATTTTTTTTATAGTATCTATTAGATTAATATATGGCTTATCATCTTGTTATAGAAAATCAAAGCACAACATAAAATAAAACTCTAAACTGTTTGGTTTTTTTTTTTTTGGATTGACTGATTTGTTACTTCTCTTTCTTTATATAGGAGAGAAAATGAGATAAAAACTAAATTCAAAATAAATAAAAAAATAATGATAAAATCTCATATAATCCTAACCTAAATTTAAATCAAACTAGCAAACTTTATTTTAAACTACACTCATATTTAATAGCACTCTATTTATCTCTTTGACAACTTTTATCTTTCATTTATATCTTCTAATACCCACCTCAAACGAGGCCGGGTTTGGAGTCCGAGTTTGTCTTTGCATATTTTTGTGATGTTTTGGAGGGCATATCCACTCCGGCGATTGTTCCGGAGTCCATAGTTGTGATATTTTTATCACACCTTATGGACTTCGGAAGAGCCGAAAGAGCCGCCGGAGTGGAGATGCCCTCAAAATTCACAACTACGGACTTCGGAAGAACCACCGGAGTGAGATGTCCTCCAAAAATCATAACTATGGACTTCGTAAAAGCCACCGGAGTGGAGATGCCCTCCAAAATATCATCTACTAATGGACTTCGGATAAGCCACCGGGGTGGAGATGCCCTCCAAAAAATATCACTACTAATGGACTCCGGAAGAACCGCCGGAGTGGAGATGCCCTCCAAAATATGTCAAGACAAACTCGGCCTCCCAACCCGGCCTCGTTTGAGAGAGGGTAATAAGAGATAAAATCACCGCATAGATAAGAATGTGTTCAAAACAGAGATAATATTGTTATGTCAAATAGATATATAATTTAAATGTTAGTTTATTTTATCTTTAAAATAGTTTATCTTTAAAGCTAGAAATTTAGTATAAATACCTATTGTATTTCTACAATTGAATCATCAATAAAACAACTATCTTTCCTGCTATTCTGATTTTCTTTACTTATGTTTTAGAGTTTAGTTGTATGTTAGTGACGATGCTGGGTTTCGTCATTTGATAATATCGGGTTGTTCTTCTATGTGATAATGATAAGAACCCTAAAATCTTCAAAGATGAGGTGTGTGTTTGTTGTATATTTTGGACCGAGCTTCGAGAGTCTCTCTCAAGTTGCCTACGTATCCCGTTGATTATTCGTGAATCAAGCCCCCTTCGTAGTTCATCTTAACTAGTATTTATAGGGGCTATTTGTGCCCTAACCCTAATTATGGGTCGGCCGAGGTTATTGTCACATTTGCCCTTACCGGGCCTTGCTTCTTCTCCAAGTTAAACTAGTCGCGAGATAATGGGCTTTTACAAACCGCACCGCTTTATAGCTTCGTGTTGCCGATATTCGACTCGAGAATTCGAGCTTGTACGCTTCTCGCGGACATTACTCATGTCGATGTGGATCGTCGATGTCGCATGGGATTGCCGCCAGTTTCCCGACCATGTCGATGTCGTAAGTTATCGAGTCGATCCTTTAGCCACCACTCGCTCTAATCTAAGAGTCTCATCTCGTGATGCCACGTGGAGGTGTTCGATACGGTATCGTCATAAGCCCCCGCATCAATCCGAGCTCTCGAGGTCGGGTCCGATCCGCCAAACGTGTACCTCGGCTATTGTCAACCCTTGGCCTTATAATGTGCGGTTAAGTTGATGCCGACTTCGATGTCGTATCGTTTTTGTCCCTTTAAGACTTATAATCGTTAACCGTCGACATTGAAAGCGGTCGACACGCAGTATCCTCAAATAAGGAGTCGATACGAGTTTTAGATTGAGCTCGTGGAGCTCGAATATCGAGGTTCGATGTCGAACCTTTGATGATTAGCGAACCGCGCCGCTTTTATCGCCTTCCCGCATTTTATTTTTGCCGAGCCGCGCCGACCGTATCGACTTCCCGGACTTTGTTGAGCGAGCGCGCCGACCGTATCGACTTCCCGCATATATTTTTTGCCGAGCCGCGCCGATCGTATCGACTTCCCGGACTTTGTTGAGCGAGCCGCGCCGACCGTATCGACTTCCCGCATATATTTTTTGCCGAGCCGCGCCGATCGTATCGACTTCCCGGACTTTGTCGAGCGAGCCGCGCCGACCGTATCGACTTCCCGCATATATTTTTTGCCGAGCCGCGCCGATCGTATCGACTTCCCGGACTTTGTCGAGCGAGCCGCGCCGACCGTATCGACTTCCCGCATATATTTTTTGCCGAGCCGCGCCGATCGTATCGACTTCCCGGACTTTGTTGAGCGTGTGAATCCGACTTTCGCATCAAGTCGTTAGTCCGATTTCATAGACTATTTGAGTTCGTCTTTTGTAAACTTTGTTAATTCGATCCGCAAGTCACTTGTGAGTGATCATAATAAATAATATAGTTAAAACATTTATCTAATAGTAAAGATTCCACAAAGCAATATCAAAGTTGAATAAAACATTGAGGGCACAGGATTTGCCCCGAAAATAAAATTTCCTCGAGCTGAGGCTTTTCATTTGAGTCGATCGACCCCCCCCCCCGGAAGTCAGCGGGATCGTATTCACAGGGCGGTTATCTGTGTAATCCGCCGTCTCCTCGGGAACGGTCTCTTCGCGGTAATCATCCCGTCGCTCTCTATTGCCACTATTGTAGCGTTTAAATCCATGCCTTCCCCTCGGCTCGACCCGCCGTGATCGATCTACGACCTCGTCAAGCTTCCCTTCCATCACAAACGTATCTATGTCTCGTATCGATCTCGGCAATATTCCGATTCGTGCCCAATATCTTGGTGGTACTTGCGCACTTGTCGGGGTTTCTACTCTCCCCGGGTCCCCTCATTGGTGGGGGATTTCGGCCAATCCCTTCCTTTGCATGATTGTTAAGACCCGTTCACGAGGCCTCGTTTAACGGGATGAAGTCCTTCTCCCGCGGGGGTCTCTTCTCCCCGAATCGATCCGAGACGGATCCCGTAACCCGATCCCAACTCGACTTTCTTTTCTTATCCGAACCGTCTTCGTGCTTGTTCCTCTTGTTCTCGCCCTTTTCCATCTCTCTCTTGATCCTATTGGCTTCTTCCCCCGGCGTTGCTTGTAGGCGACATCTAAACACTCCTCCATCGTACGAGGGAGCTTATCGTTAAGTTTGGCATGTAGCCGCCCTTCTCGCGTACCCGACACGAAGGATGCAACCAAAGAACCGATCGTCCGTGTCGCGTACTTGTACGGACTCTTCATTGAAGCGTCTTATAAATTGTAGCACCGTCTCATCCGGCTTCGCTTCAAAGTCAAAAGATGAGTCCGGTTTCTTTGAAATGGTCGAGCAAATGATAAAAGCATGAACGAACTTCCTAGTCAAGGTCCCAAAATCGGAGATCGACCCGGGAGGGATTTTGTCGAACCACTCCCTAGCTCTTCCCGTTAGAAGTGCGGGGAAAGCCTTGCACTTCATTTCGTCCGAAGCATTGTACAAGTTCATATGCGAGATGTATTGGTGCATATGATCGTAAGGATCCTTGGACCCGTCATAGGCACTAACCTTAGGAATCTTAAATCCCGCGGGTCGAGGGTAGTTGTCGATACGCGCAAGGAAGGGGTGATGCGCGCATCGACTCGTCCGATCGCTTTCCGAGAATGATATCGAGTTCGCCTTTGGCCGTGTCCCGGTGCGGTACATGTTCTCGTATGGACACTTGATTCTACCAATTCCGCCCGTTTTGGAGCTTCGGTTGGATATTTGTATCCGGGATTTCGGGGGTTTCTCCCCTGAGAGTTTCATCCAAGATCGCTTTAATCGTGGCGTTATCCGCATTTTTCAAGGATTCCACCAAAGTTGCTTGATTGGTTGGATCTTGAAGGACAAGATTAGGTTCTTCCTCCGCCGCGGCCGCGTTTCTTTGAACATCCCTTTGGATGGTTGACGTTGTCGCAGCCTTGCCGGGACGCATCCTCGGGATCTCGCGGCCCTTTTCCCGCATTCTTGGGTGGTGCCATAATTCTTTTTAGGGTGTTCTTGACGGATTCAATCGATTATCGCAGAAGGCCCTCCTTCTAGCCGCCAAATGACGATGCTGGGTTTCGTCATTTGATAATATCGGGTTGTTCTTCTATGTGATAATGATAAGAACCCTAAAATCTTCAAAGATGAGGTGTGTGTTTGTTGTATATTTTGGACTGAGCTTGAGAGTCTCTCTCAAGTTGCCTACGTATCCTGTTGATTATTCAGGAATCAAGCCCCCTTCGTAGTTCATCTTAACTAGTATTTATAGGGGCTATTTGTGCCCTAACCCTAATTATGGGTCGGCTGAGGTTATTGTCACATTTGCCCTTACTGGGCCTTGCTTCTTCTCCAAGTTAAACTAGCCGCGAGATAATGGGCTTTTACGTACCGCACCGCTTTATAGCTTCGTGTTGCCGATATTCGACTCGAGAATTCGAGCTTGTACGCTTCTCGCGGACATTACTCATGTCGATGTGGATCGTCGATGTCGCATGGGATTGTCGCCTAGGCTTCCCGACCATGTCGATGTCGTAAGTTATCGAGTCGATCCTTTAGCCACCACTCGCTCTAATCTAAGAGTCTCATCTCGTGATGCCACGTGGAGGTGTTCGATACGGTATCGTCAGTTAGTTTATCGATATAAGCAGGTTCACGAACATAATTGAATGTTCGCGAGCCAAGCTCGTGTTCATTTGTTTAGGTAACAAGCTTGTAACATTGTTCAAGATTGGTTGGTTAGGCTAAACAAACGAACGACAAAGCACGAACCAAACACGAGTTTGTTCTCCAGTGACTGTGTTCGTTTAATAGAATACCAATTGATTATTCGATTCGGAAGGGTTATGGCTAAAAGGATTCATAAGAGTTATTATACATTTGTTAGTATAGGTGATACCAAATGAACATGTGAAATTTGTCTAAATTTACTATCTTTCTCACATAGAAGTTGTGTGAGCTGAGTTGGGCACATGTTTAATAGGTCTTGTCAAAATAATGACAATGATTCATATATAATTTTGCGTTCCGGAACTATGTTATGATGTCCAATGAATTTATGTTGGAAGAATAATGTTACGTTCACAATCATTTAGCCACAACGTGTGACGCCTAATCATGATGTTCCGTCATAATGATCAAGAGTGAAAAGTAGGTCTTGTCACTTGTTTTGAACGAGTGATGGTAAACCATATGGTAAATTATACTCCCTCCGTCTCATTTTATTTGTCCATGTTTCATTTTTGGTTTGTCCCAAAATAAATGTCTATTTTGTGCATTAATTGTTAAATTTCTTCAAACTCTTTTCTCTTTACAATATTTACAATAAAAAAATATGTAGCATTAAATCTTTCCAACAACAACTTAAAGGCGTAAGTGTAAAAATATTAGATCATTTAATATGATTCAAAACATTAACTACACTTTTCTTAATCTGTGTGAAAAGTCAAACAGAACAAATAAAATAGGACGGAAAGACTATATTTTTAAACCACATGAATAAAAATTTAAATTGACAAACCACAAAACAAAAGGTGTATAACCTTCTTTTAATTAATGAAATATATATGACATGATATTACATGATCACTACAAACTACCGTCGATTGACTGACGTGTTTTAATGGTTCTGCCGTAGAGCAATTATAATGGCCTTTAATTTGGGGAAGTTCTATCACGACTCTCCTGGTAAGGAAGTCCCATACAAGACGCATTTAACCACATATCTTTAATTTTTATTCACACTTATTTATTTCGTAATAAAAACATGTGGTTTATAATTAAACACATGGGGGACTCCCTACACCGGAGTCCCCGTGATAGAATTTCCCTTTAATTTGGTATATTTGATTGGTGGGATGTAGGCGATTGACTGACGTGTTCTACTGGTCTTTAATTTGGTATATATTTGATTGGTGGGATGCAAATACTGCCTCCGGTCTAAAGTCATGCTAGTTTTTTTATTTTGGCCTCATAATATAAATCATACATAATAACAAGAGAACATTAATAAATATTTTTTTTTATCTTATCTTTAATTTATATCAATCACTCATTTTTATTTACTCCACAATTGTTGCATTTATGATAGTTAAATGATTAATTAGATATTTTATTTTTACATTAATCACGTTTAACTATTTTTTAATTAATGTGAAAATTCTATGATGACTTTTATTTTAAACCGGATATAGTAAATGTTTTAAAATTTTCAAATCAGAGATTGGATTTGATCAATCCAAGGGAAAAAGAAATATTATATTCTTTGAAGTTGGATTCTCACTCTATCATAGATATGGGACGCTTTGACGGCTCGGGTTAATTCTTTTTCAAGGGATTTAGGTATTGTTGAGGAAACTGAGATTTATACCACGAGTTACCTAAAAAAGTCGGACTTTCCATATACCATCCGACAGGATAATTTTTGGATCACTCAAGTTTATGTTTGTAGTATGTTAAAGGCACAACACACAATTTGTATCGGACTATGGGTTTCGGTTTTTTTGAAATCGAATATTAATGTGATGCCCTTAAAATATATACTCATTTTGTTTTATTTTGTTTTTTTTTTAACTGTCATATTTTATGTTCGGGTTCATTCAAAAAATTATTAACCTTAAAGCTAAAAGATGATCAGGTTCATCAAAAAAATTATATCAAATTGACAGTTTAAAAAAAAGAGAGGAGTATTGAACTTATGTTTTTTTTTCTTTTCCCAAAGAGTACTCTTTCCGTTTTTAATTGTATATGCAAAAACTGAAAAGCTAGCGAGGAGTGATAGCAATGATTGATTAATGATAACTGTTGATTCAAATAGGGCCAAAAAAATCAAGTAATGATGATCTTTCTGATCATGTTGTCTATACATGATCAGACGTTGATCATTATAAATCTAAATTGGTCTTGATGTGAACAATAATGATAAACGGTGCAGATCACTGTTGTTTCATTCGTTCTAATACAACGATGCTACACGCATCTTTACTCAAAATCAATGATGAAAAATGTTATTATGATATTTTATTGTGTACATTTTGTTGTGACAGAAACATTTCTCAAAAGCTAAATATATACTTTTGTTGCAGTTTTAACCGTCTAATGACGCTAACGGAGACGAATCAGCTTCTGAAATCATCCAAAAAGCGGTTATTCGCCGTGGGTGAGCATATTCAAAATGTCCGGTCACCGGTGAAGCGCCGAGCATTTAGTTCCGTCAGAAGTTTTCCAAAATTAAGTGATTTTGAAGATTCATCTCTTATAGATACCACCGGAAGTCCATGTGTCGCCATTGCTGCTGTTCCGTTGACGGTTGTAGCTCCGGAAGGTGTGCATTTTGAGCTCGAGAGTCCAGAGCAAAGCATTAAGCTGGAAAAACAATGTAGTGTTAAACTCGAAGAAGATGATGATTGTGTGATAATTGAGAAGAATAATGATAAATGTAGTGGAAATGATACAGTGGTTGATTCCCATGGACGGAGAGAAACTCCGTCTGAATCACCATTGGAAGGTAAAGTTCATGATGGTTCAGATGATGCAGAGCGTTCGGTATTTATGCGTGAAAAGAGAAGAGAGAATGGCATTGCAGCTGAGCCAGCAGCTCAAAAGAAGTTTGAACATGGAGAATGCAGCCGCAGGGAAATCGTTGAAGTGGATTCGGATGGAACTAATTTTGGTTCTGATGAAAAGGTTGAGCATGGTGATGATTTGAATGATTTATCTATTGTCTGTTATGAAGGTGAAGGTGAAGGTGATATAAGTGACAGTCGGAAAGAAGTAATGAATGCACGTAAGGTGTTTGATGAATTGTGTGAGAAGCTTTTGGAGGAGATTTATCAAGAGTTGAAAGGAGGAACATGTTATGTTTATGCTAGAGCAGCTTCTCTTATGAAAAAGGAGAAGGAATGGGTCAATACCGAACCTAGGATGGGGCATGTACCCGGGGTTGAAATTGGGGATCGGTTCGGGTCTAGGGCTGAACTTGTAGTTGTGGGTTTGCATCATCAATTCATGGCTGGTATCAATTGGATGAAGAATGATGGGAAAAAATGTGCTATCAGCATTGTGGATTCGGGTCGCTATGAAAACAAAACAATCTCCACCGACTCTTTTGTGTATTCCGGTCATGGTGGAAATGAGAAGCTCCAAAAGACGAAAGCTGATCAGAAACTTGTAGGAGGAAATCTTGCCTTAAAGAATAGCATGGATGAAAATTGTGCTGTGAGGGTTATTCGTAAACATATTGAAGGTGCTAGTGGCAAGCATATTTATGTATATGAAGGTCTATACACCATAAGCAACTTTTGGTTGGACAGACTTGTGAATGACCAAACGGCTTACATGTTTGAAATGACTCGGCTGCCCGATCAGCTAGATTTTACAGGGCATCCTGATTATAAGATCATAAAGAACGAGCAAAAGGTATCAAAGGGATACCATGTCCATCCTTCGGATGATTTGTCCAATGGCGGACATCAGATATTAAAAAATGAGCAAAAAGTATCAAAGGGATACATTGTCCATCCTTTAGATGACTTGTCCAATGGGAAGGAGAAGATTCCCATTCGTGTTGTGAACGAAATAAACGACGAGAAACCACTAGACTTTACGTATATAACCGAGATGAAGTATCCCGATCATATGTCTATTCTAAGTGGTTGTGGTTGCATCAACGGGTGTTCAGACAATGAGCTTTGCTGTTGTGGTATCAAGAATGGAGGAGAGTTGCCCTTTAATGAGGAAGGGTGCATAGTCAGAGTAAAAAGGTGTTTGGTTCGTGAATGTGGACCATCTTGCAAATGTCCACCTTCTTGCCAAAATAGGGTGAGCCAACATGGCGTTCGTTATCGGTTGGAGGTCTTTAAGACTAAGTCAACCGGATGGGGTGTTAGATCACTGGATGCAATACCCTCCGGGGGTTTCATTTGCGAATATATTGGAGAGTTGCTTAAAGATAAGGAAGCCGAAGAAAGAATTAATGACGATGAATATCTCTTTGATCTCGATAAGAAGACTGGATGCACGATAGATGCATTGAAGTATGGGAATGTAGGGAGGTTTATTAACCATAGTTGCTCACCAAATCTATATGCTCAAAAGGTTCTCTATGATTATCCGGATCAGAGAACGCCACACATAATGTTTTTTGCCACCGAGGACTTACCTCCTCTAACGGAGCTCACTTATGACTACAACTATACCATTGGACGTGTTTGTGATGCTTTTGGAAACATCAAGATTAAGAGCTGTCATTGTGGCTCCAACGAATGCACCGGAAGATTGTACTAAGGTGGGTATATCTCAAAGCACTAAATTTTTTGACTCTTATCCCAAATGACATGTTGATCTCATATGGTCGACCTCACGGGGGACTCTGCTTGCATGTTACTTGGTATGACCATACGATTATGTGATCTTGTTTTGATGAAAGTGTGTTATGACCATTGTTACATGGCTAATGGAATTTTAGTATGAAGCTAGCTAGGTAAACTAACCAATAATGGTTACTCCCCAAAATGTATACCAGGGGCGGCTACATGAATTTTGGGTTAAAGGTCGAGAATTCATTAGACTTTTTGTCTATTAAATTAAACTTAGGCCTGTATATTCAGTTTTGGATAATTAACTCATTAGCGGTCAACACATATAAAAAGATAGCGAGCCATTACAGAAGATTTAGTGGGTCAATTTCACATGTAATTGTGTATGTAGGAAGAATATCTATTGATATTTTTCGGAGGGGTCTTGCAGCTGCCCCTACTTTTATATGTAGATTTCTTTTGTATGTTTAGATAAAACCTTTGCACACATTCTCCTGCTTAGTGGTTTGAACATGAACTAGAATGGTGGCCTTAATTGGACTTTAAGTCATGATAATATTTGCAAGTTCTATGTGGTTGTTGTTGTAGTATAAATGGGAGTAAATGGGGTTCATGATTATAGGCTCATATTTTGTTGAAAGTATGTTGTGAGCAATGTTACATGGTTCATGGAATTATTAGAAAAAGACTAGCTAAACTAACCAATAGTGGCTACTTAGTATATGAAGGTGATTTTATATTTTTTAGTTTTGTTTTGTTTTGTTTAAACCCTTGCACATTCCCTCTTGCTTAATGTTTTGAACATGAAGGAGAATTTTGGCCTTAATTGGACTTTAAGTGATGATAAATGTATGCAAGTTGTTGGTATGCGGTTGTTGGGTAATATAAGAAAGATGCATTACATATATGATGAAAATGATTTTGTGGAGTGAGAAAGTAAACTCAAAAGTGTTCTTAGGCACGAGAAAATTGACTATGTTCTGGAGGGCTTTGTGCCAAGCCCACATGGTGATGATGTGATGTGATTTCCACTGAAAAACAAACTTATTAAATTTATTTTGAGTCTTTTATATATTTTATTTTTAATAGGTTTTTATCCCACGTTGCTTAGCTATGACATTTTCTTGGATATTGTAGCCTATCTAAGGAATTTCGGTGTTTTTTTTTTTTAACAGAAGAACAAGACATTATTAAGTAAAATTTATATTAAACTTTTAAGCTTTTTGTGAGTATTCTTATGTAGAATATTTGAATCATGAACTTGTCAAAGTTCTAAGCCTATCTTGTGGCGTTCGTATACCAAGTATCTAAGAGTTGAGATCCTACCAATGTTCTTAGTTACGTGTTAGCTAAGGGTCGCAGTGCTCGTTTCTATTGATACTTTTAATCGGTCCTTGGGCAAGTTTGGATCTGATTCGTTTACGGATGACATCGTGATGCTAATGAGAAACTGGTTTAAAAGTATGCTAAACATTGAGGATTGCGTTGATGCTACCTGTATTAAGGTGGCTTCTATGATTCCATAATTTCAAAAGCAACATGAGTTTATGGATGCTTATACCGTTATTTTCCCTCCTTTGGTCGTTGTAGATCTCATTTTCCTTATTTCTTTCAGTAATTTCTTGATGATGTCTCGAACGATGGGATCAAGTCTTCTATCCATCAGTTCTTGATAGTTAAAACTGTAGCACGAGTGTCTGATTCAACTTATACTCTATGATATCTTGTGTTCCACGTAAGGAGCATTCCTTCCCGCTAGGCTTCGAGTTTTATAGAATTCTCTCGGTCGAAGGACGAAAGGCGGAGTTATAAGTATAAATCATGTTAGATAAGCTAGATTTACGATGTATGTGGTTAGAATAGATCGGTTAGTCTTGAAAGCCTTCCATTACTATCTCATCCACAGTCTGAGCAAGGTCACTAGTCATTTGTTCAATAAGATTGTGTATAGTCTCTATGTTGGTTGTTGCATGAATGGCTTAGGCTGAGCTGACCTGATCTAAGTTGTCTACAGGGCTCTGAGCAAATTTGCTTAGCTTGTTTCGGCTCACCAGTTGATCTTGCACTTCTACTATGGTTTTTTAAGGTGTTAAATGCTTGCAATGTATGTTGTGGCATAGATCGCTTGGCCTTTAAAACCAACCACTACTATCTCAAGCGTAATCTGAGCAAGGTCACTAGTCGTTGTCTATCTGGATTATTTGTATACTGTATAGTGACATTGTCGGGTGTTGCCTGAGCGGCTTAGGCTGAGTTGACCTGACCTAAGTTGTCTACAGGGTTCTGAGCTAATTTGTTTAGCTTGTTTCGGCTCACCAGTTGAGCTTGCACTTCTACTATGGTTTTTTATGGTGTTAAATGATTGCAATGTATGTTGTGCCATAGATCGCTTGGCCTTGAAAACCAACCACAACTATCTCAAGTGTAATCTGAGCAAGGTCACTAGTCGTTGTCTATCCAGATTGTATATTGTATAGTCACATTGTTGGCTGTCGTCTGAGCGGCTTAAGCTGAGGTGACCTAGCCGGCCTATTTGGCTCCGAGCTACTCTATTTAGCTCGTTTCGGCTAATCACTTGATCTTGCACCTCTACTATGGCTTCTATGGTGTTAAATACAATTGTTATAGTAGAAACGTCGTTTAAGTATAGAGTATCACATTTTGTTTTAAATTTGAGTAAGTTTTACTGGATGACATAAGATGACATTACAAGAAAACTCGTTTAAATGGACAAACTTTAAAGAGTAAAATAATATGTTCTTTACAAGAAATTATAAAATTTGGGTTTTTAGGGACGACAAATGTCGTCCCTTTAAAGGAAATTCAATATATGTTTTTAATATAAAACTTTGAATAATAAATAATATTCAGTTTATTATAAAATGCACGTCTAAAGGGGCGACAATGTCGTCCCATTAAACATTTTCAGAAAATAATATGCTATGTACAAGAAATTATAAAATGACATTTTCAAAAAATAATATGCTATGTACAAGAAATTATAAAATTTCGGAAAGGCAATTAATTTTTTTTTTTTTTAAATATAAAACTTTTAGGTAATAAATTCAGTTTATTATAAAATGCACGTCTAAAGGGACGACAATGTCGTCCCATTAAACAGTTTTCAGAAAATAATATGTTATGTACAATAAATTATAAAATTTGGGTTGTTAGGGACGACTATTGTCGTCGCTTTAAAGGCAATTAATGTTTTCGGAGTTAATAAATAATATTCAGTTGATTATAAAATTATAATATACATATTCTAATAACATTGCGTTAAAATATAAAAAAAATTCATTATTTTTTATAAAAATTCCTTATCGAACGATAATACAGGTGATTCTGATAATACTCTCTACTATAGATTGTCAGTTCGTTATCGAGGGATTGATTTGATTCTCGGGGTTCGTTAAAAAGCGATTGATCTCAATCCTAAGATCCGACATCGTTATCGAACGAATGAGTTAACAGTCTTGGTTCGTTATCGAGCGATCGATTTGAATCCCGGGGTTCGTTATCGAGCGAATGAGTTAGATCGTTATCGATCATTGTGATAGTACTATCTACTATGTCTCGATGTATCGTTATCGAGCAAAGGAGTTAAGAGTCGGGGATCGTGATTAAGAGATCGATTTGAATCTCGGGGTTCGTTATCGAGCGAATGAGTTAGATCGTTATCGATCATTGTCTCGATGGATCGTTATCGAGCGAAGGAGTTAAGAGTAGGGGATCGTTATTAAGAGATCGATCTGAATCTCGGGGTTAGTTATTGAGCGAATGAGTTAAATCGTTATCGATCATTGTGATAGTACTATCTACTATGGCTCGATCGATCGTTATCGAGCGAATGAGTTAACAGTCGTGGTTCGTTATCGAGCGATCGATTTGAATCTCGAGATTCGATATCGAGCGAACGAGTTAGATCCTTATCGATCATTGTGATAGTACTATCTACTATGTCTCGATGGATCGTTATCGAACGAAGGAGTTAAGAGTCGGGGATCGTTATTAAGAGATCGATTTGAATCTCGGGGTTCGTTATCGAGCGAATGAGTTAAATCGTTATCGATCATTGTGAAAGTACTATCTACTATGTCTCGATGGATCATTATCGAGCGAAGGAGTTACGAGTCGGGGATCGTTATTAAGAGATCGATTTGAATCTCGGGGTTCGTTTGTTAGGAAATCTATGCGGGAACGCAGCGGAATTTAAAATTTTATTTCCTTTTAACCAGGATCGACTTCGTTTAAACAATAAACAAACGAGCTAAAGACGGTGGTTACCTTGGTTGATCTATAAGATCGACGCTTTGACTGTCTAAGCAGAGTAGTTCTGCATAGAGCCGCCCAAGTGTTCGGCCTCTACCGCTAGTCCACACGAACAGCCCGCCGGAATCCCATCATGGATTGCTATTGGAAAACTCCGGTTGCTAGACCGGCCCTTTTGCCCTCTCTCCAACTCTCCATAGGATGCTCTCTATTTTACACAAGAACTATTAGCTCTTGGAATTATGATGTACAAAAGAGCTTGACAACCACTTCCTTTATATAGAGGAGGTGGCGCCCCAAGAGGTGTGGAGGAGAAGAAAACATTTTCCCAATAAAATAAGGAAAATATAATTGATTGATTTATCTCATTTATTACAATACCTCATATTAAATAAATCTATGATATTGTCAGTATCTTATATTGAATATTTCCAAGATATTGTCAATATCTAATATTGACTATATTTATTTTATTACCATAAATCAATTTACACATGTGTATATATCACATATATATTATACATATAAATCCATTGTATAATATAGTTATTACACAAGTGCACATGCATATCACATATATGCATACTACACGCAGGAAGCAAAAACATATAAATATTAAAATCTAATATTAATATATGGTAATACCATTAATTAAATTGCACAATCCAAGTGTATCATAATACACTATTGTTGGCGCCACTCCTAGCTTTTAATTGGCTTCCGGAATATTCTTTAATTAATATAATACTATGATTAATTAATTTACAAAATACATGTATATCACATATATACATAATTTCGACATGCACATCATATATGTATATTTAATTAATCAACATAATTAATATCTTGTATTTAATTTATTCATAATAAATAAATACCACCATATTAATTTACCACTATAACCATTATAGTCTCGAGATAAACTTTCCTTATTTGGTTATGATCTATAACCACATTTTAATCCGGCTGGATGATCATATGTGTGTGACCCTATAGACTTCCGAATATGTTGGCCATAGACACAAAGTGCAAATTACGAAAATGCCCTTCACGCCTAACGATCACGAGATAGCGTCTAGCAGCACACCGTGACCCCCAATTATCGGAAGAGTCAAATGCAATGACTACTACCTTTCATGTGAAACAGTTACCGTGTAACTTACAATCCTATCGCGGTAATAATATCCATACGATCGTACGTCGAGTGTCAAACATTAACGACCGTATCTTATAATCTGGATATCATACTCTCTCGAAGTAACTCGTTTACTCCCACTTTGCAAAGATTCATGAGAGTAAGACATTCCTTATAAGAAGACCATTTCGGATATTCGATCCCAATCATAGGATACGCGATTCCCGGACGACCAATCATGTATACTCCGCATGCTTCAATATCATACCCCAATAACTACCGCATGATCGGCCCGTGGCTAGGGGAAACCTCAATAGTGTCAAAGCATGACAATCCACACCGTGATGCCATGAAGACTCCGGTCTTAAGGATAATTACACAAGTGCCACATAGTGTGACACTTATCCGTGTAAGTGGGTCAGTCTAACGTACGCATTCTCTAATACACGTCCACGTACAGTCCAAGTGTCTCTACACTTCGATAGACGAGATCTACCCTGCCCTAAAGACAGAAGACATATAATACGTGCTAGCCTGTTTATACTATCAATGCCCTGTTTAATAGTATATCGGCCTTTAGAGACATTTAAGTATCAAACTTATTAAAGTGATTAGAGATCTTATCAACCATAATCGCCTATCATGGTTTCTCTATCACGAGTTTAATACTAAGGACGTTATCATATAACAATTCACAATTGGTTCTTTAAAAGAACATATATATATATATATATATATATATATATATATATATATATATATATATGACAACAGAGAAGCCATTTAATATATGTACAAACATAAAGAAATAGTAGAAATGATCCGACCCGGTCGGATCCGGTCCAACCCGATTGGGTTTAGGACACTATTTCAACAATCTCCCACTTGGCCTAAAACCAATCACTCGCACACACAAGACCAAGTTGAAACACAAGAATCTCATGCAATACTCGCAACTAGCCCTAGCCATGAACGGATCGCTATCCGTGGGGACTCATACTATCTTCATATCGTGCTCCAAATGACCAAGTCAAAGGAACCGCCTCAACACACACACGAATCTCTGACGAGACCATGGTCCTTGCTTCAAGCAGTGAATCCACTTACTATATCAACTATATAGAAAAGGTGGAAGAATCGTATAAGGTTCAGGAATGAACCTTTTAGATCCATGTACTGCTCCCGCTGCGCCTCTAAGGCACTACTATGTTTTGGCCTGGTTGTAGAATTTACAGTGACCCATGGCTAAGAACATTTCCAGCTCACTGTATCACTTAATCAAAGTGATTGCAAACCCAGACAGTAGCTCCCACTCGCCTTCATAAGACTCAGGATTTACGTCTGGATATCTATGTTCATTTAATTCCAAGTTTCAATAAACTAGGAACTCTTCCTTAACTTGTTTAAGGATATTCTCGACATTCACCAGATTTACTTTCATACTTGCTCATGACTATTCATGAATTATGAACATCCGGCATTTCCTTTATGATGGTTCCAATTGCCGTAGCTAAGGAAACCTTTCACAATCATCATATTTCACCTTATCTTTAGGACTAACGTTCTAACATAGATAGATCATGAGAACACCGGCTAGCAGTATCTCCGTCGCGATCTATGCTAAACTCCTTTTAGCATCACATCTATATAGGTAAACTATAATCTAACAACAGTTAAATCTATCGGTATAGATTCTTATTTCTAAAATAATAGCTACCAATCCAAGTGCTTTCGTAAAGATCTTGAATTACCAAACATTAATTGACTGTGACATGGGGTGACAATTCTCGAGAGAGATATCCAATACCTTACTCAAAAATCGTAACACACTCTCACTATCCTTCTTGTACATTGGGCATATCCTTCTTTTGACTAAATCAAACTCCTTTGATTATCAAACAAAGAATTTGTCTAGAGAAACTTGTTTGAGTCCATAAATGGATCTCGTGGGCTCACATATCATGTTATCGTCTATCAACATCGAGCTTTCTGCCCAACGTCTTCAACACTATCATATAGCCATGATACGAAGTTATAACAAGCATAGTCTGAATAGAACTGGGCTCAGCCTTACAGGGACATTCCCTCTAGGTAAGACAGACTAGGTTCATAACCTGGTTGTTACTGATGGAATCTAATTCAGATATTATGGCTCCTGGCCATATCTCTCAACCTTGCATTTCAAACATTCCTTCATGAGTCGTGAGATATTCATTCTTCAAGATGAACGTACCTGCAGCCCTTTCAGGCTTGAGGTTATCTACAGACTTACAGAACTTTTGTGTGTACTGAGCAGTGTTTTACACCTCATCGCTATGTGGTGTCTGCTCACGTTCCTATGGTTGAATATATCTTTGTGGTTCTCAAACTCTTTTGAGATCTTATTTGCTCCCACTGTTTCTTTTGGAAGAAACACTTCCTCTAGAAGACAGCATGTTTGGAGACAAACATTTTGCTCCGCGGACAAGTAAATAATATCTAGCGTACTTGCTAAGATATTCCACAAAGTTATACATGTCGTACTAGGCTCCAAGCCTTTCTGACTTTGCCTATGCAACTTCAAATCATCGGTTTAGATAGATTCGACATTATCGCCTTCCATATCTAATAGGGAATTTATTCAACCTTTATTCTTTGGAACTCGGTTAAGTATAAGGGCACTATCCCGAAACTGGTAAGGGATACTTCGCATGGCTTGAGTCACACCTTTATCATATAAAGTGTTGTTTCCATTTTGGGAACACAATCTAATTGCATATCCAAAAGATTGTATCCTTCAAGGGAGAACCTTATTCCTTTTCAGACGACTTCTGAAACACCCTTCAGGTATTAATTACTTCAATTCAATTATAGATTAATTCCTAAGTAGCTCATCAATCTCATATTCGTACTAGCTTGAACTTTTCGGGCTTTTCGAATTGTCGTATTTCAATAAGTATATTCAACTATTTCTAAAAATAGTCCAAGAGAGAGACAGACAATTGTTTATGGTATAAATTGTCACAAGCCAACAAACATCAATATGTTTAGGCTTTAGTCAATCTTCTAGGTTTCATAACCTTTTCTTAAAAGGGTATTTTAGTCCTCTTTTGATAAAATACGTATAACCCACATGATTCATAATCATATGGTTCAGCTTCAACAGAATGACGTTTGATTACACGCTTCCCTTCCATAGAGACTGTGCCTAGAGTAACTACAAATCAAGGATAATAACCATACAAATATTTAGTTGAGATCCCATCACATATATCATCTATATAGTGACATCAATCTAGTATGTTAGATTCAGTGACCTTCCAACTTTATCGGAATAACATTTATTCTTTACGATTGAATTTGTCCCTTAAATCCTGACGGATAACTGAAAGTATGTTCTTCATAAGAACCGGAACATAATAACATTTATTTAGTTCCCTTATCAGTTTACTAGATTCAGAATGTGGTAAGTGTTACAACGCTTGCTTCACCTTCCATATCTGTATAAACCTTTTTAATTTAATCATACTCGTAAGATATCATATATCTAAGAGTTGACTTGAACTTAGATAGGTTTATCTCAACTCACTAAGAGTTGACTTGAACTTAGTCGTAAGATATCATATATCTAGGTTTATTAAATAGTTTATTTAACCTTTTAAATCGTATTTAAAACATTAACTATTTAATTAACCTTTAAACAATGATAGAATTAAGTCGATACTTAAATCTTATAATTTTGAAAACAACCTTCCAAAATTAGATATGGCCATTCTTATCCAACGTTTGAATTAATTGTCATCATATGACCGAATGATCATATTGGATCGTATCCAATGTCATGAACTACCGTTTTTCATTAATAATTAAAGTCTTGGAGCACTGCATCAATTATGTAGTCTCATTGTCTCTAACTACTATAACGGGATTGCTTGTGTCATTGCTTATTTTAAAAGGATTAAAATTTACTTAACCATTCTTGAGAACGTTTCTCAACCAGTCATAATTTGGTTTTACTAATCGAGAAAAAAAATAAATATAAAGTTTGCTAAAACTACAACATAAAAATAAAGATAAAAGAGTGTTGTTGTCTATACACGCAAAATCAAATATGGTCTTTGGGATTATGATTTTACTCCCACTAGTCAACTACTCCCTATTGACTTTCAAGAATTTTTTCAAAATCCTTTAGTGGCTGGAATCCTATCTAGTTGACTCGATCCCCGACATGGGCCGATCGACCGGGTCAATTTCGACGGGTAGGTACTTTTTACCAATCGCGTCTAACGCGACTTCCAGTGGTTTGACTAGTCAACTCCTTGACAATTCACATCGTCTATGTGGTAGTCAACCTTATGTCTCTAAAATCATACGGTCCTGACGTGGGCCAATCACCGCAAGATTCTTAGTCGAGTCGTAACCCAAGTATTCATGAGATCTCATAACGATCATATCTCGATAATGACGATATACCCGTGGTAGGTCAACTCCCGACGTGGGCCGATCAGTTGGATCCGAACAAGGGCTCTTCACCGTCACTATAATATTGGGAGACATATTATAACTCGATTTTTGTTGTGGGAGTAATTTTAAATTAATTCACTTAATTAATTTCGAATTAATTCTCTTAATTAATTTAATTACGGTCTCATCAAATATATCTATCTCTATAGACATACATCCTACACATTTATCTAGATCGCGCCTAGTCAAACATCTATCGTATCATATAAAATAAATACAAGCACAAAATAAATAAATGCGTAAAGTAACCGGTATGATCATGGACTTTTCTTAGGTGCGGTTTCGAATACAAACTGACGAAACCGCGGGTCACAATCTAAGGGTAGCTGCAACCGCCAATAGGATCTTTAATGTGCCATCTCTAATGGGATCTTTATTCTTCTTTCTTTGGCCTCAATCTTCTGCTCCATTCTTGTTACATTTAATTCTATCTAATAAAATAAATACACCCGCCGCACACGGGGGGAGTCAACGGGAATGGGATAATGCAGAAAATAAACTAGGTCACGTTCTTCATAACGGTCTAGGACAATTTTTAAACCAAAAGAAAAATTAAATCATTCACATCAATCATATCGGTCGAGTCCATGATCAATCGGGGTCCAATTAAAATATTATATCTACTATATCTAATCCATACAATAACATCTTATGAAAAAGATAAAATTTAAAATTTAACTACTTGCGTCTTAATTAATCAATTAACATTTAATCTATTAAATAATTTTATCCAATCAATTAACTAATTAACATTTAATTAATTAAATGATTTTTAATCGAAATAAAATTAACGATTTTAATTTTAATTTTAATTAATTAGAACTATTCTAAAAATAAATCAAAATTAAAATTATGTCTCTTTTGTTTCTTTCCTTTTGATTCCTAATCAAAAGGGATGCCTTTGGTTTACTAAACCAAAAGACATCTTCATAAACCAAATTTGGTTTAGGCCTGGCCACTTTTCAAAATCAAAATTTTGAAAGTGGCCTAGGCCTTGGCCTTTTACAAATCAAATATTTGAAAAGGGCCTAGCCTATTCCAAATCAAATATTTGGAAAGGCCAAATAATTTTAGTTTAGGCTCGACCACTTTCCAAAATCAAAATTTTGGAAGTGGCCTAGGCCTAGGCCTTTTCCCAAATCAAATATTTGTAAAGGGCATAGGCCTATTCCAAATCAAATATTTGGAAATGCCATTATTATTTTAATGCCATGTGGCATCCCAATGGCCTAAACTATTTGAACCATTGGTTAGCCACATGACACAACTAAACAAAGGAGGAATTATCAATCACAACTATGAACCATATTGAATCACAAAATACAAAAAATAAAAATTTGGAGATCCGCCAGCATTGACCGGTCAACCGACTGACGGCAGCAGGATGCCCTGCTGCCGCCGCGGCCGACCAGCCGCCGCCAGTCGGCCGAGCACCACCCGATCTCGTTTTTTTTTTCTTTCATGTATCAATTTTGCAAATAAAAAATCTTTCATCTTTTAATTACTTGATTTAAACGATAAAATTAACTACGCAAAATAACATGCTTATTGCTTAAGCTCGAAACTCGCTCTGATACCACTGTTAGGAAATCTACGCAGGAACGCAGCGGAATTTAAAATTTTATTTCCTTTTAACCAGGATCGACTTCGTTTAAGCAATAAACAAACGAGCTAAAGACGGTGGTTACCTTGGTTGATCTATAAGATCGACGCTTTGACCGTCTAAGGAGAGTAGTTACTCGCATGAGCCGCCCAAGTGTTCGGCCTCTACCGCTAGTCCACACGAACGACCCGCCGGAATCCCATCATGGATTGCTATTGGAAAACTCCGGTTGCTAGACCGGCCCTTTTCCCCTCTCTCCAACTCTCCATAGGATGCTCTCCATTTACACAAGAACTATTAGCTCTTGGAATTATGATGTACAAAAGAGCTTGACACCCACTTCCTTTATATAGAGGAGGTGGCGCCCCAAGAGGTGTGGAGGAGAAGAAAACATTTTCCCAATAAAATAAGGAAAATATAATTGATTGATTTATCTCATTTATTACAATATCTCATATTAAATAAATCTAGGATATTGTCAATATCTTCTATTGAATATTTCCAAGATATTGTCAATATCTAATATGACTATATTTATTTTATTACCATAAATCAATTTACACATTTG
Source organism: Gentiana straminea (assembly GCA_036785695.1). Classification (NCBI taxonomy): domain Eukaryota; kingdom Viridiplantae; phylum Streptophyta; class Magnoliopsida; order Gentianales; family Gentianaceae; genus Gentiana; species Gentiana straminea. The sequence goes on along the minus strand of JAVUPR010000326.1, from coordinate 5,923,452 downwards.
TATATATCACATATATATTACACATATAAATCCATTATATAATATAGTTATTACACAAGTGCACATGCATATCACATATATGCATACTACACGCAGGAAGCAAAAACATATAAATATTAATATTTAATATTAATATATGGTAATACCATTAATTAAATTACACAATCCAAGTGTATTATAATACACTATTATTAGCGCCACTCCTAGCCTTTAATTGGCTTCCGGAATATTTTTTTAATTAATATAATACTATGATTAATTAATTTGCAAAATACATGTATATCACATATATACATAATTTCGACATGCACATCATATATGTATATTTAATTAATCAACATAATTAATATCTTGTATTTAATTTATTAATAATAAATAAATATCACCATATTAATTTACCACTATAACCATTATAGTCTCGAGATAAAATTTCCTTATTTGGTTATCATCTATAACCACATTTTAATCCGGCTGGATGATCATATGTGTGTGACCCTATAGGCTTCCGAATATGTTGGTCGTAGACACAAAGTGTAAATTACGAAAATGCCCTCCATGCCTAACGATCACGGGATAGCGTCTAGCAACACACCGTGACCCCCAATCATCGGAAGAGTCAAATGCAATGACTACTACCTTTCATGTGAAACAGTTACCGTGTAACTTACAATCCTATCGCTGTAATAATATCCATACGGTCGTACATCGAGTGTCAAACATTAACGACCGTATCTTATAATCTGGATATCATGCTCTCTCGAAGTAACTCGTTTACTCCCACTTTGCAAAGATTCATGAGAGTAAGACATTCCTTATAAGAAGGCCATTTCAGATATTCGATCCCAATCATAGGATACGCGATTCTCGGACGACCAATCATGTATACTACACATGCTTCAATATCATACCCAATCACTACCACATGATCGCCCCGTGGCTAGGGGAAACCTCAATAGTGTCAAAGCATGACAATCCACACCGTGATGCCATGAAGACTCCGATTTTAAGGATAATTACACAACCGCCACATAGTGTGACACTTATCCGTGTAAGTGGGTCAGTCTAACGTACGCATTCTCCAATACACGTCCACGTACAATCCAATTGTCTCTACACTTTGATAGAATAGATCTATCCCTGCCCTAATAACAGAAGACATCTAATATGTGCTAGCCTGTTTATACTGTCAATGCCCTGTTTAATAGTACATCAGCCTAGAGACATTTAAGTATCAAACTTATTAAAGTGATTAGAAATCTCATCAACCATAATCGCCTATCATGGTTTCTCTATCACAGTTTAATACTAAGGACGTTATCATATAACAATTCACAATTGTTTCTTTAAAAGAACATATATATATGACAACAGTGAAGCCATTTAATATATGTACAAACATAAAGAAATAATAGAAATGATCCGACCCGGTCGGATCCGGTCCAACCCGATTGGGTTTAGGACACTATTTCAACATCGTTATCGAGCGAATGAGTTAAATCGTTATCGATCATTGTGAAAGTACTATCTACTATGTCTCGATGGATCATTATCGAGCGAAGGAGTTACGAGTCGGGGAACGTTATTAAGAGATCGATTTGAATCTCAGGGTTCGTTATCGAGCGAATGAGTTAGGTCGTTATCGATCATTGTGATAGTACTATCTACTATGTCTCGATGGATCGTTATCGAACGAATGAGTTAACAATCGTGGTTCATTATCGAGCGATCGATTTGAATTTCGGGATTCGGTATCGAGTGAATGAGTTAGATCATTATCGATCATTGTGATAGTACTATCTACTATGTCTCGATGGATCGTTATCGAGCGAAGGAGTTAAGAGTCGGGGATCGTTATTAAGAGATCGATTTGAATCTTGGGGTTCGTTATCGAGCGAATGAGTTAGATCGTTATCGATCATTGTTTCGATGGATCGTTATCGAGCGAAGGAGTTAAGAGTCGGGGATCGTTATTAAGAGATCGATCTGAATCTCGGGGTTAGTTATCGAGCGAATGAGTTAAATCGTTATCGATCATTGTGATAGTACTATCTACTATGGCTCGATCGATCGTTATCGAGCGAATGAGTTAACAGTCGTGGTTCATTATCGAGCGATCGATTTGAATCTCGAGATTCGATATCGAGCGAACGAGTTAGATCGTTATCGATCATTGTGATAGTACTATCTACTATGTCTCGATAGATAGTTATCGAGCGAAGGAGTTGAGAGTCCAGGATCGTTATTAAGAGATCGATTTGAATCTCAGGGTTCATTATCGAGCGAATGAGTTAAATCATTATCGATCATTGTGAAAGTACTATCTACTATGTCTCGATGGATCATTATCGAGCGAAGGAGTTACGAGTCGGGGATCGTTATTAAGAGATCGATTTGAATCTCAGGGTTCGTTATCGAGCGAATGAGTTAGGTCGTTATCGATCATTGTGATAGTACTATCTACTATGTCTCGATGGATCGTTATCGAGCGAATGAGTTAACAATCGTGGTTTGTTATCGAGCGATCGATTTGAATTTAGGGATTCGGTATCAAGCGAATGAGTTAGATCATTATCGATCATTGTGATAGTACTATCTACTATGTCTCGATGGATCGTTATTGAGCGAAGGAGTTAAGAGTCGGGGATCATTATTAAGAGATCGATTTGAATCTCGGGGTTCGTTATCGAGCGAATGAGTTAAATCGTTATCGATCATTGTGATAGTACTATCTACTATAGCTCGATCCATCGTTATCGAACGAATGAGTTAACAGTCGTGGTTCGTTATCGAGCGATCGATTTGAATATTGGGATTCGATATCGCGAATGAGTTAGATCGTTATCGATCATTGTGATAGTACTATCTACTATGTTTTGATGGATCGCTATCGAGCGAAGGAGTTAAGAGTCGAGGATCTTCATTAAGAGATCGAATTGAATCTCGGGGTTCGTTATCGAGCGAATGAGTTAGATCGTTATCGATCATTGTGATAGTACTATCTACTATGTCTCAATGGATCATTATCGAGCGAAGGAGTTTAGAGTCGGGGATCGTTATTAAGAGATCGATTTGAATCTCAGGGTTCGATATCGAGCGAATGAGTTAGATCGTTATCGATCATTGTGATAGTACTATCTACTATGTCTCGATGGATCGTTATCGAGCGAATGAGTTAACAGTCGTGGTTCGTTATTGAGCGATCGATTTGAATTTCGGGATTCGATATCGAGCGAATGAGTTAGATCATTATCGATCATTGTGATAGTACTATCTACTATGTCTCGATCGATCGTTATCAAGCGAAGGGGTTAAGAGTCGGGGATCGTTATTAAGAGATCGATTTGAATCTCAGGGATCGTTATCGAGCGAATGAGTTAGATCGTTATCGAGCGAATGAGTTAGATCGTTATCAATCATTGTGATAGTACTATCTACTATGGCTCGATCGATCATTATCGAGCGATCGATTTGAATCTCAGGATTCGATATCGAGCGAATGAGTTAGATCGTTATCGTTATCGATCATTGTGATAGTTGTATCTACTATGGCTCGATCGATCGAATGAGTTAAGTGTCGGGGTTCGTTATTGAACGATCGATTTGAATTTCGGTGTTCGTTATCGAGCGATCGATTTGAATCTAAGGGTTCGTTATCGAGCGAATGAGTTAGATCGTTATCGTTATCGAAGAAAATAGTGTTATATATATATATATATATATATATATATATATATATATATATATATATATATATATATATATATATAATATTAAGGTATTTAATCATAAAAATGTAATATTAGAGTTCATAAAATTATTTTTTTTATAAAAGTTTATTTAAAGGGACGACATTGTCGTCCCTTTAAACAAAAAGTCAGGATTTTTATGAAATTTTGGAGGGAAAATTTGCCAAAACATTTTTTGGGTTTAAAGGGACGACTTTGTCGTCCCTTTAGATTAAATTGTCGTCCCTTTAAACAAAAACTCAAAAATTGTATGAAATTTTGGAGGGGAAAATTTGGCCGCCAAAACTTTTTTTAGGATTAAAGGGACGACATCGGGCAGCCTTATTTTTTCCCTCTTTCTTCTATTTTTTCTTCTTCTCCGTTTTTCCTCAAATATTTCCGGCGATTCCACCAAATTTCCGACGATTGTTTACGATTTTCAACAACCAATCACCTCTAATCTCATCCACAAACTTAGGTAAACCAATTTTCATCTTATTTTCGTCAAATATTTCCTCTCTTTCAGTCTCTTTCTTCTTCCTTGGCATAGCTCCGGCGATTTGTTCGAATTTGGGGTGATTTCCGGCGATTCTTCACCATTTTCAACGAAAAACATGTCTAATTTCATCTCAATCAAAGGTGAATCATCTTTTCTTATTATTTTCGTCAATTTCTTCCATTATTTTTGCAATACAACATGCTTGTGTGTGTGTAAATGCAATTATTCTGTTAAAGTTTGAAGTTACAATGTTGTGGGTTACGGTTTCAAATGGGCTCGATTCGGTTCATCCCAATGGGTTCGATTCGGTTTATAGGAAGGTTCAATTCGGTTTCAAATTTCCCATTTTTGCTCTTTGGTTATAATGGTAGGGTTCAATTCGGTTTATTGGAGGGTTCGGTTCGGTGTTATAATGGTAGGGTTCGATTCGGTTATATGGGAGGGTTCGACAATTAGGTTGGATAGTTGTAGTATGATTAGTAATGAGTTATTGATTCGTTTATTTTGGACTATATTTTCGATTTTCAATTGAGTTAGTAGTTAACATTGGTGTGTGTGTATAAATGCAATTGTAGTTAAAACTATAGTGAGGATGTGTGCCATTTGTGTACATGGTTGGGTTCGGTTTATGGGAGGGTTCGATTCGGTTAGATGACGGTAGTAACAAGTTACAAGTTCAAACCGAGATTGTGTTGTGCCATTTTTGTAGATTAAGTGTTGTGCATTTTTGTGTGGAAAATAAGCTAGTCTATGATTAGATGGTACATAAATGATCTTTAATTAGTTGATGATAGTAGTGTATGGATTTGGATCTTTGAGAAGTTGAAGATAGTTGTGTTGTGCCATTTTTATGTAAACACATGTGTTGTGATATTCTTGTGTAGAGTTGATGCTAGTAGTGTATGAGTATGGTGTAGTTTGGATTTGGATTTGGACTTGGATTGAGTTGTGCCATTTTTGTAGATAAAGTGTTGTGCATTTTTGTGTGGAAAATAAGCTAGTCTATGATTAGATGGTACATAAATGATCTTTAATAAGTTGATGATAGTAGTGTATGGATTTGGATCGTTGAGAAGTTGAAGATAGTTGTGTTGTGCCATTTTTATGTAAACACATGTGTTGTGACATTTTTGTATAGAGTTGATGCTAGTAGTGTATGAGTATGGTGTAGTTTGGATTTGGATTTGGACTTGCATTGAGTTGTGCCATTTTCTAATAAATGAAAATTTTGTGTGTTGTGCCATTTTTTGAATGAGTTGAATGTTATTCTAGTTAAACGAGGTGAATGAAACGATGAAAGTTTAATATTCGGTACATGAGATATGGAGCAGAAGCGAGTAGATATATCACCATTGGATGTGTAGAAAAGGCAAGTGAACTCATTTATGCAAATCATGTATGCAATTGAGTGGTTAGCGACGATCATGGAAATAATGTATGCAAATCTTCTTGTTTACAATATTGCAGAGTTTGCAGATGATGTGCTGGTGGGCGCAAATCTTCATTCGTGTTTTTGTTTGACATTTTAGTTGGAGAATCTGGATCTTTTAGTAAGGCGAGCTATTGTTGCTGCGTCTGCAGTTCCTGATCTTCAAGGTGATTTTCTCTGCTTTAGATTGAAGTTCTTATGATGAATTCAATTGAAAAAGAACTAAAATTGCTTCCCCAGGGGAAGATATCTTTATATCACTAGTCGGTTTCTTTATCATCGCAATACGTCTAATAGCAAATTGAATTTGTTAACATCATATGCTTTTGATTTTCTGAGTATTCTCTCTAAGTTATACATGTTTCTCCAGACAGGTATCGTTTCATTCCTGAAAGCATCGATTCAAAGCTTCTTCCTTTTAGTGAGACGGTGTTAGGTTTGTAGAAATATAGTTTTGATATTTTTTGAAGTTTGTACGAGATAGTATGCTCTTTCAGAAAAAATGTATGCTCTTTCTAAACCCTTACTGTGTTCTCTTCCTCAGATTTCCTTTCATATAAGGGATTGTTGCACTACAAAAAAACAGCAGTTTTGCGACGGAAGATTACCGTCGCAAACAAGGGTTATTCCGTCGCAAATCATAGTTTGCGACGGATTTGCGACGATTTTTCTTTGTCGCATTTTTTAGTCGCAAAACCCCAGTTTTGCGACGGATAAACCGTCGCAAATTGTTTGCGACGGATTTTGCGACGGATAATTACCGTATTTTATTTTATTTTTTAATTATAATTTCCGTCGCAAAAAATGTATAGTCCGTCGCAAATAACAAATAGCGACGGAAATATTCCGTCGCAAACATGTAAAATTGCGTCGCAAAATGTATAATCCGTCGCAACTTATTTTTATTAAATAATTTATTTATTTTTAGATCTTTTCATATCCGTCGCAAAATGAGCCTTTTCCGTCGCAAATACCATATTGCGACGGATATATTCCGTCGCAAAAAATAAAATTAAACAGAAAATTATGGTCGTTTTGCGAAATGGCCGGCCAAACCACCGCTGCAAAACAACCTTAATTTTCCCCGGTAGCATTACAATTGCTACCGGCTATCAACAACAACAATATAAACGGGAATACGATATCAAAGGGGATATGTCAAAAAATACGTCAAAGGGGAAATGTCAAAAAATGAATAAAACGATATGTCAAAGGGGATACGATAAGCCAAAATAAATAAAAATGTATCAAAACAATGTCACCCAGTCAGACCCGGTGTACTACCTAAACCCACGTCACCTCCTCCAGGTCCATGATCAGAATGGTCATCTCTGTGCTGCCTCGTACCCGGGTTGCATCCCTCCGGAGGGATGCTGCCTAACCGCTGGGTAATCCACGCCTCCATCTGCGCTAGTCTGTCATCCTGACGCTTTCTGTCTCTCTCTAGCTCCTCCAACCTCGCCTGGGTTTCGGATGAGTCCGTACGTCTCTCGCCATCTCCCGGGTGAGACGGGTGATTATGCCCGGAGAGTATGTCTCGGCGGATGAGTGTCGAGCGACGGCGGGCTGTCGTAGTACATGGAGGCGGTGACCCCATGCCAAAAACTCTCCCCTTCTTGTCGTAACCACCGGCCGGCTTCGTAATAAAGACGCGACTCGTCGACAGGGGTGTCAGGCTGCGTCTCCTGGGCTTTCGCCTTCTTCGAGGTGAAGACGTCCTGCAAAGTATGATATAAATTTGTTAGTAACAATAATTACATGATATATATATAATGTATATATAATATTTAGAATACATAACGTACCATGATTTTCTCAAACTTCCTCGAGACGAAGTTGCCCGACTTCTTCTTCTTCGAACTACTCACCAGATCACCGACTGATAGGGGCGCTCCTCTATTGTCCTCCATGGCCCGAGCGAAATCGATAACGCCGCGTACGCCCATAGCATGTGTCCCGGGGATCTTCCCTTCCTCACCGGATCCGAAGCTCGGTTTAGCTTCTTTTCGCGATGTTTCTGGAACGCCTATTCCGACATAAGATAAACAAGTTAGTACATACATATATATATATATAAAACAAGTATTGTTAATTAAATATTGAATAATTGCTTACGGGACTCCCAATCCACTCCTCGAACTGACGGAGAATATCCGGGGTCATCCAAAGCCGAGCACGGGGGTTTGTTTGAGCCCGATACATATAATCAGGGACCCTGTTGATAGCATACCGCTCAAAAGCTTCCCTAACCAGGCGCTCGTGGCGTAACTCGAAGCTGAAATGACCCTGCAACATAGTTATATATATATATGTTATATGTATAGTTATAATTATAGTTATATTTATATATAGTTATATTTATATGAACGACGTACCCTAAATGCGTTCCACCACCTATCCTGCTGCTCCTGGCTGGCATTATGCCACGTGGTGGCAAAAGTGTTGAAGCCGCTGATTATGGCGTTCTTGGCCATTTTCTTGACATAGTTGTCGGTAAACCCGTCATATTGAAAACAATAAGTTGTTAATATATTTGGTTAATCAAAATATAAATAAAAATACAAACAAATTAAAGCAAGATATGTATTAACTTACCATCTCCCCTCGGGATCCAAAACTCGGCAATCCAAGGTCACCATTGACAATGACACCAAAATCCTCCTCGCTCATCCGGTGTATCTCATCATCCAAACCCGCTCGTCGTTCGTGAGGAGGAAGACGCTCCGGGGGAGGGGGAACTACCCCTACCGCGTCTACCTCTACCTCTACCTCTACCCGACATCTATTTGACACGAAAAATGACGTTTATACTAATATAAATGCAATTATAATAAAAAGGCGTTTATACTAATTAATAATAAATTACAATGTTTAATACAATTATTATTCACTATCATGACAAAATAAAATATTTAATACATTATTATTCACTATCACTACTAGAATGGAAGAGTTCTTCCTCCTCTTCATCGCATATCTAGATCATCAACCGATTCTTCTTCCTCTCCATCTTCTTGTTGAATGAAATCCTCCATCTCATCATCATCCAAGTCATTATCCCCAACATCGGAGTCAACATCGACATCAAGATCTTGGTGGACAATGTTAAGAGGATCGATAATCGGGAAACATCATTGATCACTTGTTCTTGGAAAATGGTTTCCTCGACGGGAGCATCGATAGTCGATCTTGCCTTTGTTTTGAAAACAACCGACCATTGATCTTTGTCTTTTTTCAAACTTGGATATGGAGCATAGTAGACTTGCTCGACTTGATAAGCCAGAACAAATGGATCATAAGCGCCATATTTCCTACCACGATGAACTTCAACTATCTTATAATCTTTATGCACATTCATGCCCCGTTCAGAATTATCAAACCAATCACATTTGAACAATACGGCTTTGTAGACGATCGAATGTCCATAATACACCAACTCAATGATTTCATTTAAAGTGCCATAATAGTCGGCACCTTCCGTGGAACCGACACAAACTCCGTTGTTGACCGAAGATTTACCAATATCGCTTGCCCGGTTGAATGTCCGAAAGTTGTAGCCATTAATCGAATAACGTTTCCAAGTTTTGACTTGACGAGAAGGACCACTTGCCAAAGCTTTTAGCAAATCATCATTCAACAATGATGCTTGTTGTCCAAACCATTTGGTAAATTCATGTTCATGTTTATTCCAAATATCTGTCGAGGTCAATTGAGGTCGTTGAATACGAATAAATTGCTCGAACAATCTAAGAATGAATCATTTTGTCGCTTAATGTATATTTGTTCGAAAAAAAGCTGTTAAGCATTGTATATATGTAGTAATGAGGTACTTACAGTTCATACGGTTTCATGATTTCACGAGTTAGACAATACGTACTTGTGCACAAAGTCATATTCTTTATTATCCAAGAACCTCGTCTTGCACTTCCCAGTTGTTGTACCATTATGATCACGGAATAACTCAGGTAAATCTGAAACGATTGCTGATGCCGAAGTCTCACCAACAAGACAAGATTCTTTGCTTTTGTTTCAATATGATCATCGTAATACATAGAACAGAAGTTTGAAATCTCTTCCAACAAATACGCATTGCATATTGATCCCTCTACGAAAGCTTTGTTACCAATCTTTTGTTTTAAGTGATTCAAAAACCTTTCGAATGGATACATCCATCGATATTACACGGGACCACCAACTCGACCTCATACGGCAAGTGTACCGGTAAATGCTCCATCGAGTTAAAAAACGCCGGAGGCAAAATCTTCTCTAACTTGCAAATAATCTCAAAGAATGTTATTCTCTAAACGAATCACGTCTTCTATTTTTAGGGTAGCGAAGACACAAGTCTCGAAAGAATTGACTTATCTCGGTCAATGCATTCCATTCATTTTTCGGAATCAATTCTCGAAGGGCAACGGCAACAAACGTTCCATAAAAACGTGACAATCATGGCTTTTCAAACCACGTAGAATGTATTCATCATGATCTACGCACCTACTCGTGTCCGAAGCATAACCGTCGTGAATTTCAACTTGGTGACCCATTCACACAACACTTTTCTTTTACGCTTGTCAAGAACAAGTGTACAATCGGGGCGCTTTCGCAAAGCTCTTTCAAATCTTTAGCGATTTTGGACCACAAGCGATTTGCCTTTAACGTCCATAACCGTGTCAATCAGTTTTTCAAAGAAGTTTTTCTCAATATGCATCACATCCAGGCAATGTCGAAGCAAAGAATGTTTTCCAATACGGAAGATCCCAAAAAATGCTTCTTTTCCACCAACCATTCTTGGAGTTTTTAAGCCGTTTCAAGTCTGAATCTGAGCCATCAATGATGCTTGGTAGGTGTTGTACAAATTCCCATACCTCCTCACCACTCAATCTACGGGGTGGAGTCGCGTGTTCATACTGTTTGGACTTCAAAAAACCTTTATCGGTGCGAAAAATATGGTCTTCGGGGAGAAACGCCGATGACAATCAAACCAAGTGCATTTACCACTATGTTTGAGCCAGAACGACTTGTTTCCATCACCACAATAGGGACAAGCTTTCACACCAGCCGTAGTCCACCCGGATAACATGCCATACGCAGGAAAATCATTGATAGTCCACATTAGTGCAGCCCTCATATGAAAATTCTGTTTTGTGGATACATCGTAAGTAAACAACCCTGTTTCCCACAGCTGCTTCAACTCCTTAATCAATGGTTGCAAATAAACATCGAGGTTTCCTTTCGGATTTTTCGGCCCCGGTACAAGCACTGATAAGAATATAAACTGTCTTTTCATGCACAACCAGGGCGGAAGATTGTATGGTGTAACCATGACCGCCGCAAGAGTAGTTCTTCCCAAAATTACCAAAAGGTGCAAAACCGTCTGTGCAAAGTCCTAACCGCACATTTCTAGGCTCCTTAGCAAACTCAGGGTGCATTTGGTCAAAATGCTTCCAAGCTTCAGCGTCACTTGGGTGGGCCATTATACCGCTTGTCCCGGGGTTTTCCGCGTGCCACCTCATTTCCTTGCCTATATGTTTCGTGGCGTACAACCTTTGCGATCTAGGTCCAATCGGGAAATAAGTCATCACTTTGTTAGGCACACGTTGACCTCTTGCGTTCGTTTTCGGTTTATATCGATCAAGGTCACACTTCCGACACTTGTCCGTATTCGCGTCCTCCTCCCAAAATAACATACACCCCGCGGGACACACGTGTATTTTCTCATGGGGTAGCTCTAATGCCTTTAACAACTTTTTGGTTTGATAGAAGTTCGAGGTCATTAAGTTATTCTTCGGAAGAATATCTCCTATCAAACCGGTAACCCCGTCAACGCATTTGTGAGAGAGGTTGTGATCACATTTCAAAGTGAGCAACCTAGAAGCCGCTTGCGATACGGAGACACTACTTCCATCACATACAGTTTCTCTGCGTTTTTCAAAGCATTTCAAAAAACGATGCAACTTCGGGGTTTGGTGTCTCATTGTTCTCCTCTTGGTTAAGAAATTCTTCTCTTACGTGATCAATCCTATCACGTAATGCGTCATTAACCATGTCCTGATAAGGGTTCACATTCCGTTCTTGCTGAACGTTGATCGGAATGGGAAACTCTTCACCATGACACACCCAATCATAGTAGTTTGCGCAAAACCCATATTTAGTTAAATGTAATCTCACGTCATGTTCGATTGAAAATTTAGTGTTCTTACACTTACTACATGGACACTTCATCATTCCATTATTTGCCCGAAACGAATCTAATCGCTTTGCATGTTTTATGAATTCCTCCACTCCATTCACAAATACCGGGTTAAATTTCTTGTTAGCATCCAACCTCTCGTACATCCAACTCCGTTCTATTCTCTTCATTTTCAATCCTACACATCATATCATACAAAATATGAGACTAACAATAGTCTTTGAAGGTTGTCTCAACACTTTTGCAAACTCGGGTTTTACTCAACTTACTATGAAACTAACAACACTATAACCTAAATTTTCGATTCATGGTCAAAGGTTCGACGTCAAAATAATTCGGAGGCTTTGCCGGATAACAAAGTACCCCCAAGACCATTTTCCAAACGGGTAGGAACAAAGACCCTTTTCAACAAACCAATTCAACCACATACTTATCATCATTTCAATCCAATTTCAAGAAACCAATTCAACCAACATCCGGTTTCTAAACTAAGCATTTTCAACCAACATCCGGCTTTGCACATACTTAAGCATTCAACAAATGACGTTTACCTCTACCTCTACCCGACATCTATTTGACACGTAAAATGACGTTTATACTAATCTAAATGCAATTATAATAAAAAGGCATTTATACTAATTAATAATATGTGCAAGGAAAGTGAGATTTTCGTAGATCTCGTAACTACGGGGTTTGCAATAGATCCCCTAACTATTGAGATTTGCAGTAGCACCTCTAACTACACTGACCTCAAGCAATTTCTTTGTTTGCTAACCGAGTAATTACAACACCTTCTTCGGAAACTGTAAAAAAAGTGCAGCAAAGTAAGTGGACCCGCCAAAAAAATAAGTTAGGTAAGTATAGCCGCACACCGAGTATCATATGTCAATCAAACAAAGGTGGCGGGAATCTAAAGGTGAAACTAAGCTAAGATAAAGTAGATGCACTTGAGATTCCAAAGGTGAAACTAAGCTAAGATAAAGTGATACCAAAATGATGATCATAAATCCCGTAGTCTTATGATTGACTACATTGTTGTTCCACCTCAAAGCATGTAAGCCTCTAGACATTATTAACTTAAAACAACAAGTAAAATACATCAATCATTCGTAAACGATATCCAAACGGACAAAGCACCTCCTCGAAAACACAATTGCACCAAATTGCGTTTTCTTTATATGGTTGGAAAGCCCAGAATGCAAGCTACAAAACGCATATTTCAGATCTCATTTTCATCCATCACACATCACACACCATGTCAAACAAAAACGCATCAGATATTGAAAATCTGTTTTACTGATTTCGATGTGGTTTTGTGTCGAACTTTGAGTACCCTATACTACTTGGAATGAGCTGAATTTTTGATGTGTTATATATTGCATATAGGGGTACATTTTTCATTGAGAAACCATTCTGGTTTGAGGCCTTTATAATAGTTAAAAGTTGGTCACAAACTGCTTAGTCAAAACTGTCCGGCTGGGAGCTAATTAGGCTGTGTGGTGTTTTTGAATGTCGGGTTGAAGCCCAAACGAGCTGAAACATAAGCAAGACCTGTTTCCCGAGGGTAAGAGATGCTCAGATAATGAGCCTCAATAACAACACAATATTTGACAAGAGCAAAGAACCAACAAACGAAAAATCACACACACAACAAAAACGAATAATTCAATCTTTAAATCACCCAATAATCCAACCTTAGAACCTGCCGAATTCCACAACAAGAAAATTTAGCATCGCTTAATTGATGCAATCAAAGGGACGCTGTTTCTGTTATTTCTGTGAAGTGTACGACTAAATACAGTAAATGCAACCAAAAAAAAAATTCAGAATCTAAATAACTTAAACATGACATACCCGGTTGTTGTGCTATTGAGCTGGGGCGCCGGTTGAAGCTGGTGGAGGTGCGGCCGGTTGTTGGGGCTGTTTAATTTAAAGCTGAGGAGGAGAGGAGGAGAGGGGAGGAGCTAGCAGCGGAGGAGGAGGAGGTGCGGCCGGTTTGTTTAATTTAAGCGGTGGAGGTGCGGTTGAAGCGGTGGAGAGCGGGGGTGAAATTTGTTTAATTTAAGAGGCGAGGAGAGGAGGAGGAGAGGAGGATCGAGAGGAGAGGAGGAGAGGGGAGAAGCTAGCGGCGGCGGCCGGAAACGAGGTTCGAGCGGGGGGGAGGCGGCGGGAGAGAAGAGGGAGAGAAGAAGAGAAATGAGGAAGAAAAGGGGATTATGCGGCGATATCCGCCGTTTTGCGACGGAATTTTATGTCCGTCGCAAACTAACCTAATTCCGTCGCAAATATGTAAATTCGAATAATAAAATAATTAATGATAAAGTTTTTGGCTCATTAGCAACAATGGGCAAAAGAAGCCGAAGACAATCTAATATTTTTTTCTCATTGTCATTTCTCTAGTGTAATTTGTGTTGCTAAATTACTTCTTTAAATTTCATTGTATATGGATGATTAGAAAGGTGCTAAATTACTTCTTTTTTTGTTTTGAATCCCCTATTTTAAAATATATTTTTTTCAATTAACATTCAATATTTTTTTAGGTTTTTGTCCAAAATACCATTTTCATTACTATATATCTATAAAATAAAAAACCCTCATTCCAAAAAAAAAAAAAAAAAAACCAACAGCATTCATCTTCAGGGCGACGATGGTGTTCAAAACACCACAGAAGAGACCGGCGATCGGCAACAGCGTTCTAGCAATGGAGCTCGTCGGCGTCACCATCTTTTATTTGTCCGGCCATCAGAAGGCGGGGGTGAATCGTTCCTGAATCGTCGCCATGAATCGTTCAGCCATTTTATCTCCCTGAATCGTTCAGCTGCCGCCGCCGCCGCCATCAATTATCAGCAGCAAAGAAGAGGGAAGGGTGACTGGAATTGACGCATCAGTGGATGGTTAGCCGGAAGGGAAGGCTGATTTTTTTTATTGAAATTGACGATTTGAACGATTGGTGCTTGGAAAAGGAGGTTTGCTGCTTGGAGAAGGAGGTTTGCTGCTTGACGGTGGACGGACTGGAGGTGGTTGCACCGGCGGCCATGGTTTAGGGTTTACTGCAGGATCCCGTTTTTTTTTTTTTTTTTTTTTTTTTTGTTGTTGTTGTTGTTGTTGTAAAAAATTTTGGGTTTAGGGTTGTTATTATTAATTTTGTAACGTTACTACATTTTTTGATGTACTTTATCTATTTTATGGGTTGTTACTACTCGTTTATTGGATTTTACGACATTTTACGGGTTGTTACTACTTCTTTTTAGTCTGTTACCACTTGTTTATGGATGTTACGACATTTTAATGTTACGGGCTGTTATTCCGTTACGACATTTTACGGGCTGTTACTACTTATTTTTTAACAAATAAGGGCTGTTACTACTTGTTTTTAGACCGTTACTACTTTTCATTGGATGTTACGACATTTTATGGGTAAATTACGACATTTTACGGGTACATTACTACTTATTTTTTAACAAATAAAGGTACATTTACTACTTGTTTTTAGACCGTTACTACTTTTCATTCGATGTTACGACATTTTATGGGTACATTTACTTCTTGTTTCTTGATCTGTTACTATTTGTAGAGGGGTAAAAAGTAACAAGGGGTATTTTTGTCCAAATATTTTGTTTTTGTCCTTTATAACAAATTTGAAAATAAAAATGTCGCTATGCGTACCCATTTATGTGTTTTATTGTCCTTGTAGCCCCTTCCCCCATATTTTTTTTCCTATTTTAAAATATATATTTTTTTCGGTTTTTAAATGAATTTCTGGAATTTCTGGAATTTTTATAAAATTATTAAATGGATTTCTGGAATTTTTATAAATTTTTTTTCCCCAAATATGTTTTAAGGGACGACATATGTCGTCCCTTTAAATGGTTTTTTATAAAAAAATTATTTTTTTTGTATTAAAATTTATTATAAAAATTAAATGTATAATCTTTTAAGGGACGACATTGTCGTCCCTTTAAATTTTTTTAATAAATAAATTAAAACTTTTCCTCATAAATATTTTTTAATAAAATAAAATGAATTATGTGTAAAGGGACGACATTGTCGTCCCTTAAAAGAATGCCATGTCAGCACGTTGAAATTTCTTAGAAAAGTCCGTGCCACGTCAGCATACCTTTAAATGGACGATTTTGTCGTCCCTTCACAGGAGTCCGTTGTTTAAAGGGACAAAGCAGAAGGGACGTCTTTATAGGGACGACTTGTCGTCCCTTTAAACCTTTGATGGGACGACACAGGCTTTAAAGGGACGACAAAATGTCAACCCTTTAAACAAGTTTTCTTGTAGTGTGATGTTACTTAGATGTGAGTATGCCGGTATGAATAAGACAATGAATACATAAAGAGAAAAGGTTGGGGGAGTTTCTATCGGTGAGAACGCAAAGGAGCCATGATTGAGGTGATACGGTTATAGGCAAAAGCGTCATATAGATGCATATGTTAAGTGTTGCGTGATATAAAAGAGAGGTAGCAAAGGAGTCACGATTGAGGTGGTACGGTTATTGGCAAAAGCGTCGTATAGATGCATCTGTTGAGTGTTGTGTGATATGAAAGAGAGGTAGAGCGAAGAAGACATGTAATGTGACGGCTGAAAAGGGATGTAACATGTATGATATTGGGGAGGGTATGGTGTTTTATGAAGTGCATCATAGACTAGATCATTCGCTTGTGTATTGTTGTTGAAATGTAGCTTTAACCAATTTTTAACAGATGGTTCAATTCTGTAGAATATAATGACTCCAAATAGGACTTCTATTCCTTACGCTATTGCTGAGGCTGCTATGGTTCTCATAGACTGATTCGGCTTTTTTTGTGTGTAAGGAAGGTATGGACTTTTAGGATGTTATTGCATCTTCCCTTATTCTTGACCGGCTTAATGGAACCGCAATTTTGACGGTTCATATCATAGTTGTAAAAGCGACGCCTAGGCGCTAGGTGACCCTACACTGCCTAGAATATGAACCGATGGAAGATATTGCATCTTACCTTAGATTTGACAGGCTTAATGGAACTTGACAGTTCATATCATAGTTTCTAAAGTAGTAAAATTCTCACTCCCATATAACTGTGAGACGTAAATGTCTTGTCAACTCGGGTTAGCACTTTTAGGCCAAGCAAGGACTACGGTTATGGTTCAATTAGCGCTATCGAGACATAAGTTTGGAGGCGTTACAGTATGTGATAAATTTAGAGCATATGAATATCTTGAAAATCAACCACTACTTGCCTTGAATGCCATGTGATTGCCTAGCGCTTTTACTACTATGGTTCATATATGGTTTCAAAAATTCTACTCACCAGTTGAGCTTGCACTTCTACTATGGTTTTTTATGGTGTTAAATGATTGCAATGTATGTTGTGCCATAGATCGCTTGGCCTTGAAAACCAGCCACAACTATCTCAAGTGTAATCTGAGCAAGGTCACTAGTCGTTGTCTATCCAGATTATGTGTATACTGTATAGTCACATTGTTGGCTGTCGTCTGAGCGGCTTAAGCTGAGGTGACCTAGCCCGCCTATTTGGCTCCGAGCTGAGGTGACCTAACCCCCTTATGAAATATCAACTACTTTAGGAAAGTCTCTATATTTGCATGTAGTGTGTTCCATAATAAGCTTTTGAGAGCATTTGAATCAATGCTACCCCTAGGAAAGTCCCTATATTTGCTTATATTGTAGTCCATAATAAGCTTTTGAGAGCATTTGCATCAATTTTTTTGCATCACAAATTGTGTATTTTACTAGTTTGAATATTGTTTTTCTCTAATTTGAATGAACCGAGAATTTGTATTTTGTGCAGTAGAAGCCGGGCGGCTCCACCCTTGTGACGGTTGGGCGGTCGACCCCCTAATAAGATATTATCTATGAATAGTAGAGAGAATGAGATGGCGGAGGCTTCCGTTTTTGTTGTGTTGATTTCTGGTTTAATGTTTGTTTATTTTGTTTCTTTTTCAAATCACTTGCTGTTAGATAAGGTACTAGAGTTTGAAAGAAAGGAGTTTCCTTGTTATATTTTATCATTTCTGTTTTGAGTTCGTTTTTAGTCTGGTTGTTTGGTTTGTAGTCCAGGTGGTGGCTCGGGGTGGGGTCTTTCACGGTTGTTTGTTGTGTTTAGTTGTATTTTCTAGTAGGAATCCGGTTTGGGACAAGGGTGTTTCCCGTTGTGTTTAATCCTTTATGTTTCGAGTTCGTTTATAGTCTGTTTTTCTGATCTGTAGTCTTGGCGGTAACTCTGGATGTGGTGTTTAATTGTATTTTCCGACGGTAAAATAAAATAAAATAAAATATTGCACTTATTGGTTTGTTTGTTTGTTTGTTTTTTATTTTTTATTTTTTATTTTTTAAAATTGGTTTGTTTTGTGATGTTGGATATTTTTAGGAGAAAAAGCTATTTTGCTTTGGGGAAATCAAAATTTTTGCTGATTTGGGCTGTGGAATCATCGATGAAGTTGATTTATAATTTCCAATGGATGGCAAAATAAAAAATTGAATTTTGGGCTATCTTTTAGGGCATCTCCAATGGATGCAGATCCTCTTCCCATCCCCCAATTTGGTGTAATAGTGTTGCTTCAAGGGTGCACCATCCTTTAACACCAAAATGTTGTGAAACCTTTCTCTCACCCCAAATTTAGTGTCGGATCGACCCGGCACCAAATATCCGTTTAACCTCTTATGTTTTATTTTTTTTCTTTTCTTTTACAAAACCAAATATCTTGACAACGTCTTTTTTTTGTTATAATTTTTTTTTATAGATTTTATTGATTCCTACTATTAGAAAAAATGTATCATTTTTTTTTTTTTTGGTTTATTATTTGGTATAAGATGGTTAGAGATGGTAGAAGATATTTGATGGAATGATGTACACCATTTTGATGAAATGGTGTAAAAATGATGGAAATGGTTGGAGATGTCCTTAGAAGTTTAGTTTAGTTTTGAATTTCCTTAATATAAAAAAAGAGATGTGAATAAAGCAAATATCCTTAAAAATATGAGTTTGCTTTCCATATTAGAGAGAGGATATTTAGCCATTCAAGGGAGATAGGTTTTTTTTTAGTGCTCTTCATCACTAATTTGGAGAGAAATTTCTATGCCGTTTGTACCTAAACATTGTCCTTAAATCTTCTGTCCACTCAGAATTATTGTAGCTGTTTTTAAATTGCGTAATTATTATTTGTCAAAAAAAGTTTGACCCCCATCCCCAAAACATAAAAGGCCTCTCATGTCTTGGCTTTAAAGTTTCGTGAATGATGTAAATTAAGGTTTATGGTTCAGTGATCTAATTTGCAAAAGCTGCATATACACATTTTTTTGCCTAGATGAGTCGATACAGGGTATCAAGTTTCCACACTTCAGCTCAAAGTCAATATTGCGTCTACAAAATCTATGCTCTTTTACCGTTGGGTTATGCCTTTAGAGACATGATTAGTTACAATTATATTGCAAGAACACTTCTAGAGTTTTTGAAGAATATGGTTATCTTGACGGGTCTACCTATGACCTAGATCAACCTAAGTTAAATAAAATGTCAATCTATTTGCTGCTTACAAACTACAATATGAAACCTTCAGTAGGTTAAATTTGCTCATCTCTTTTTTCATCTTTGGAGTTTTCTCTTTTCCAATGGTTATTGAAGCATTGATTTGAGATCTTATTGATCGTTTATTTCTCAAACGTTTATAGGACATTGTTCATGTCATCTGTTGTGATTGAGTTTCATTATCTAGTCAGTATGAAGGATCCAAAAAAAAAAAAAATAGCAGATATATGATATGTTCTTAGAGTGTTTTTTTTTTCAACGAGTGTAAAAATATTTTTTATAGGTAAAACCTGATGTGTTTTACATTTTGAGGGGTCCATGTAGGCCTGAGCATGGTTCGGTTTGGGCGGTTTCGGTTCGGATTTTACATATAATTATTCGGTTTGGTTGACATATTTTACCATCCAAACCTAACCAAAACCATGTCGAACCCAATGGTTTGGTTTGGGTTGGTTTCGGTTTGGATCCGGTTTCACAAGTCTAAACTACACATTATTATAACTCATAATTTTCAAGTAACTAATATAAAGTAAAAACAGATTAAAGGTACATCAGGGCTAATTACTTAATAACATCATTGCACACAACATATTCAAAAGACACTTAATAACATATAACAAATGTACATCAAAGCTAATTACTAGTTAGTTGTTATTACATATTACAGCAACAAATGTACATTATCATTTCGTTGTTAGCCCTAATGCATACAACAAAAATGTACAAAAGTGGCAACTCATATGCTTAATTAGTACAACATCTAATGTACTACTACTAGTCTGCTACATCAGCAAATTACAAGAAACTTACTAAAATTCAAAGAAAACATCAATAGAACTTATTAAAATTCAAAGGAACTCAAAGAATTTTCGTACCCCGGATGTTTAATTAGGGTTAGTAATAATGGGTCTTTATATAGAGTAGGTAATTCGGTTTGGTTTCGGTTTGGGTGGTTTCTAATTAGGGTAATCCGAACCAGACCATTTAAATTCGATTCGGTTCCAATCCAACCCGATTTAATCGGTTTTTTCTTGGTTTGGTTTATTTCGGTTCAGTTTGGATTGATTTACGGTTCGGATTGTTTTTTCGATTTTTATGCTCAGGCCTAGGTCCATGTTATCCATCCTTGATCCCCAGTGATTTGACTCCCCATCCCCATCGAAAGTGTGAAGCTTGAGAGTTTCGATCAGAATCGGTAATATAATTAGCAGGTGGAGGGATTTTCTGGTGGGTTCGAGAGGTGGAGGGACGGGTGTGGGATTTCCGGAAGGGGGAGGTCGAGCTGCCATGGCCGGGAGGGTTTCCTCTGTTTCACTTTTCTTCTTTACAACATCTGCAATTAACATCACATTCAGCAACTAAATACATGAACCTAAACACATATAACTAATTGGTTCCTAATTAACGATTCAAATGATAAATGTGTTTGATCAAAACCGGTGACAGGAAAAAACGAAGTAAGCTTGGAATTTTTGTAAACATTTTTGTAAAGAACCTCATCGGAAAAACAATCACGGATGAAGGTAATGGCTCTACTGGCTCTGATACCAATTGTAGAAACACAACACAATATTTCAATGAATTCAACACACACTTTGTATTATAGAAGACTTTGTTCTTAAGCTTCTCAATGTTTCAAGACTTTGTTCTTACCTTTTTGCCTCATATCTTCACGGACGCCACTTATTTTAACATACTGTAATGGTTAGCTGGAAAGCTGAGATTATTCAATGAAGAGAATCGTCGATTTGCTTCAAAAGTTTTTGTGTCAAGCTTAGCTTGAACATTGAGGAAGACAAAGTGTTCGACAAAATGCCCAAGACAATTTTAGTTGATATTGTAAACTAGAATGTGAAAGGAGTAATTCATATTTCTTATTGCATTTGATTGATCGAGTACATTGCTTTTATAGACAAACTAACACAGCATTATGATTTGGTTCCACACATAGGGTGAGCTACAACTTTGAAGATTTGTGTACAAATTAATATTGATTAGTAGCAACCGTGATGCTTCTATTCATCTGGTTGCTGCATGTTTTTTTATTATGATGATCAAGAGAATGTATTGGGCTACCACGACACCGGCGGTTAGGTAAACTTGACATAAATTCTTAGATTGCTTTAGTGTAAAATGTATTTTTTTAGGGAAATTTCAGAGTTTAATTTGATTTGCAGATTGTATACATATTGGATCAAGTACTTGCCTTAGAGCGTGAGATGCTTAAAAGGATTAAGGAACCAGGACTCGATCTTACGCCATGTATTCTCATTGTTAGTGATATTTCCTGTTTTGATTAATTCTTGTTCATTGAATTAAAATTGCCCTGGAAGCTCTATTTTTTGGTTTTTGTAGGTGACTAGGTTGCTGTTGAGTACTTTGTCTTGATCAATTTCAAAATATCATTTTTCCAGGGTTTATTAATCATTTACTCTACAACTAACTATTGTGTTATTATACTACTACCTCCGTCCCGAAATGTAATTCGTTTAGACTTTTTCACACTTATTACGAAAGTTATTTATATTTGTTATGTTGACATTAACTTTGATTAAAAAAAACTAAAATGGCCTTTCATTGGTAGTAATGCAAAGTAGGAAAAAAATAGTTGAGTATATAATAAAGGTTGCAATCAAGCTGCAAGACAATGCAATCCTTGCGGTTGACTCAAGGATGACCAACGATCTGTTGACTCAGGTGTAACATGAAGATTTCGAAAAATTCCTCAAACCCTTCATAAATGCATATATCTGTAATATTCTGATTTTCGGGAAAAAAGGGCAGACGTGTCATTTTGCGAAAACGAAATATTATTATTCCGACTTCTTTTATCGGAGTTAAGTTTTATAAGATAAATATATATATATTTTAAGGAAATCTGATTTTGTTATTAAGGGAAAATAATAAGAAGTTACTGTATTATTTTGGGGTAGAAAGATAAAAATGTAATAAATGCTTTATTGGTTTTCTAAATGGACTTACAATTTGGGACAAAACCAAAAAACTAAATGGACTTACATTTTGGGACGGGGGTAGTATATTAGAAGTAATAATAAGTGCAAGCAGATTTCATCTTCCATTTTTTTGTCGTACCGGAAATGACGTCGTTTATTTATTTATTGGCTGTCTAGTCGAAACGACACCGTTTTCCATGTTTCTCTGTCGGGATCATTCTAGGCCTCCCCAGTTCCTTCATCAGCTTTCATTTCATCTCAAAAACTCTCACATTCTTCACCGCTACTGCTATGACACCACCGCCTCCCTTCCGCTCTATTTTCCAATGCGATGTTGACGGTGGCCTCTGTAATTATGTTCCAAAATCCGGCTATGAATCAAGTTCTGTTCTTCTTCATTATGATTTTATTGACATCTGTCTTGTTGTTCGTTTTATTGGTAATCACTATAGTAAAATTTCCGATTGGATTCCTTCTTGTTACGGCTATGGATCGATCAAAGAAAGAGCTTTGATTCCCAATTTCCTTGATTTATCAGCATTTTGGAAGAAATCATTTTGAGGAATACCAATTTTAGTGTGTGTGCCATTTTCTTTCACCATCTGTTTTCTTTCCCCTCTCTTCTTATTGCTTTTGCAGTGTGCATAATAAGTTTGTGTATTTGGTTCTTTGTAATTGGAGAGTCTATGTTCTGCTTTTTAGAGTAAAGAAATTCAGAAAATAATCAAACTTGTTCTTCCAATCCATTCCAATCCATCCAAAAATAAGGTTTTCTTCTGCTAATAAATTCAATTAAATTCCTTGTTCTTCTTTGTTATTGATAATCATAATATTTGTTGCTAATCTTTTGATTTTCATCAAGCCCAAAAAAAAGGGGAGAATTCCTTCACCCTATATACGAGATGAGAACTTTCGGACCAGTTAAAGATTCAGGTTGTGTGTGTGTGTATTTGGTTCTTTGCAATTGAAGAGTACACTAACCCGTCAATTTTGGATCCAATTCCAGATTTTCCTAGGAAGTATTGGTAAGGAATTGGAATGGAATTATTTCAAAATATTTTCTTTTTGCTATGTTTAAGATTTTTTTTTATATAACTTTACTCTCCATCTGATTTCATTGTTCCCAATTATTAATGATTGTTCTCTTATCCAAAGAGATGAAACTTAGGCTAAAACAGAAATTATTGATTCATTTCCTTATATTATCTAATTAATTGCTTAAGCATTGAAAGATTTCCGGAAAGTTAATTTTCTACTGATGTATTACTTAAAATTTACCAGTGACAGGTCTATACCATGATTAGTGGGTCTTAAATTATGTTCAACGGTAAAAGTATGTCGGGTAATTTAAGTAGTTGAGACAGTAACATTAAACAAAATACAATGCAACAATGGTTTTCTTCATTAGGAATTTACATCGACTCGTGCAAATTACAAGAATAAGTGCCTAGAAAATCAAACAAAGACTCATCCACAAAAATTTAAAGTACAAACATCAAAGGTGGGAAAATTTTGAATTTTGCTGATACGTTGTGAATTTATTGCTTTGCTGTAAACGGTTTCAGTATCTTTGGTCACTACGGTTACTAAACCAAATAAAAACGGGTGGGAAATAATAATTGCAATCTCCACTAGTATTATAATAATTGTGACATGGTTTGAAATTTTATATTGTTATCCCCTTCCAAAAATGTAAGTCTGTTTAGCATTTTAAATTTGTCTCAAAATGTAGGTTCATTTAGATAATCAATGAAACATTTAATTACATTTTTCTCGTTTACCCTTCATTTATTATATACTCACTCATTTTTCATTATTTACATTAATAACGGTCATATGTCCTTTTAGTCTTTTTTCATCAAAATTAATGACAAATAATCAATTTAATCAAACTTTATTAATCTGAGTAAAAAATCTCGAAACGATTTACATTTTGGATTGAGACGTAGGTAGTAGATTTCTCGAAAATTTATGGAAAATAATTACGCAAAGCCTCCGTCCCTTTTTCTGCATCTTTCCGCAAATGCCATTGACTGGCATAGGACCTCTTTTGACCAATAGCAACCGTAGCTTTCTTCTTTTCTTTTTTTTTTTTATTTTTATTTATATTTTTTTATTCGCAAAGACTGAAATGAGGTGAGAAATGCTGGGGCTTCATTCCCCATTGAACATCAAAGTTGGGATCCCATAAAAGATGAATAATAACTTTTTATCGAACGCCTGAAATTGAATCTCGCACCATTTCTTATACGAACTCCGTTTTGGACGATTTTCGTATCGTTGTGATTTTCATCACGTCATCTCTCACATCGTGCCTATGACAAAAAAAAAACAAGAAAACCAAGCGTGACACATGCCACTCCTATCGTCTTGTGATTCAACCCGTTGTGAAATGTGCCTATAAAACCACTTAACTACCCCAAAATCACATCGAATAGGCTAAAAATATGGAGTAAAATGCACATGAAATGATAACGAAGTTGACTCTCATCCACTACACCTCACTTAGCGTTTGCTCGCCTTCGAGCAAATCAAGCGATTCAAAAACAAATCATGAGATCAACGTTGCAATCATATGGGAAACCAAAATATCCAATGAGTAAAAACTAGTCAACGAGCTAACAAACAAGAGTCAAAACATATCTTATCATGGAAACAGAATGTGTGTGTGTGTGTGTGTGTGCATAGCTTCTCAATCATTAATTATTGTTAACCGGCTCAGATTATAAATGCATGACTGATGCGTTACACCATAGGCTTATACTTATAATAATCTCCACTAATCGAGGTCAAATCATGGCTAACTAAGGTCAGGTATGACTTGCAAGGTTTTAACGTTAGGCCAGGGATGCGGCTAACCGAATGGATAAAAGGGAATATCAAAAGAGAAATACGAGTGAGCCTAATCAAAACATCGTACAATTACCTCATAGCTCGCCTCCTTCTTAGAGTGATTTAAACAAGCATTCTCCTTCTTTACTTAGCGAACCCCAACATATCTCAATAAGAACTCGTCCACAAACGCCTCTTTGGAAGAATTAATACATGGCCTTCAACAAACATTCTTTGACAAAACTTTATTCAAACTTTTTATTCAACTTTTTCTTTTTGATTGGTTTTTTTTGACAAACCAAACACCAACATTTTACTACCCCTTCTCATTCATAGTACAAAAGATCCACCCCAACATCATAATTTGATACACTTCTTCGCCACCCCGCACTTTTTCTAGCAAGTGTGCCCAATATATGATTAAAAATCACTCGTAGGGTTCCAAAGAAATGTAGACCTCAAATAAAGGCTAAGGGTTGGTAATTATAGGCTAATAAACTATGGCTAAAGTTTGTGTGGGCGTCTAACCACCCTACAAAGGCTTAGAGGGGTTTCTGTGGAAATTATGTACAATGTTGGTTATTTGACTCTGGTCGGGTCAAAGAAAATCCAGGACCGTCATCCCTTAATCTACCAAGATTGACATTTCTATTTTGCCTCGAAGTTAATGGTATAAGTTCTATGTAATAGAATAATGTCTATGTCAATTATAATCATTCACTAACTAACCACAATCATGAAAGCGAAGCTATTACATGCATAAGACTTCCATTTTCACAACATGATAAAGGTTTGACTCACACGCGTTCAACTCATGACTAATAATTAACCAAAGAATACCATGAATCACAAAACATACGTAACATCAAAGACATGAAAAAAATTTAAAAGAATGGCTCAATTTCTACTCAAATGGACCAAACACCAAGCATATAACGTATTCGATGTATAAAATGAAGGCACATAGTCAAGTGAAGCTAATGTATAAAATTAAGGCACATAGTCTACCACCCCCACTTAAAACAGAACACCGTCCTCAGTGTGTGAGTGATAAAGTAAAGAAAAATACTTAGCTGAACCGGAAATCGGGGCAACCATGCAAAGTGATAACCTCCAGCGTATATCCCAGGGTACGTACCTGTGCAATCACCATGGAACCAAAAATCCCCTACGACGAAAGGCCGGAACCTTAAGCGTAGGTAAACACAAGTATGGAGATGTATAACATATAAAGTATGGATTATGACAAAGCATGAAACGGAATTTGAGATACGCGGTCGAATTTTTATCACCTCTAACAAACCTAAAAAACCTAAGAAAAATTGGGTTGCCTCCCATAACGCTTTTTTTTATTGTAGTTGGCTCGACTTATTGAATTTCAAAAACAAGATAGGTGTTGAGTTTGTAGTCTTCGGCAAGACTCGTATCCTCCAAATTTTACATTCGACCCTACCTCCATCCTAGGGACACTCACGCTACTCATGCCATCCTTGGGTTGCTCATAACTCACAGGGCACTCTTCAAAAACTGCCAACCTTTTTACTTCCTCACGCGTACCCCAATCTTTTCCTGGGTGCTTAATGGTCATATAAACATTGAAGGTAACCGTCTCATCGCCCGCTCTCATAGTGATCTCACCTTTGTGGACGTCTAGCTAAGTCCTACCCATAGCCAAGAAAGGTCTACCTAATAGAATCGGGGTTTGATTATCCTCCTCCATGTCTAATACTACAAAATCCACCGGAAAGACAAGCTTCCTTACCTAGAACCAGAACATCATCAACAACTCCCATGGGGCGTCTAATCGACCTATCTGCCATCTGCAAGGTCATATTTGTACGTTTAAGCTCTCCTACCCTAGAACTCTGATATATGCTCCTAGGCATCAAACTTACACTTGCACCTAATTCACATAACACCTTAGGGAATAACCTCTGACCTATGGTGAAAGGAATGGAAAAACTACCCGGATCTTTTAACTTAGGTGGCAGCTTATTCTGAAAAACATCAGAGCACTCCTTTTTTAAGCAAACAATTTTCTCTATTTTAGTTTTATTAGACAAAATCATTATTAAAAATTTGACATTAAATGACATACGAACAAGACCATCCATAAGTGGGATATTTATCTCTACTTTTCTTAGGATATCAAAAACTTGTTTTACTTTTTAGAAATGATTGGCTTTGTAGGGCCATGAGGGGGGTAAGGTAATTTAGATAAATCAAAAGGTTTATTAATAGAATCCATACCTGAGTTGGGCTTACCTTCCCACGTCGTGTCTGACCGCTTCTCTGGTTCCGCACTAGGCTTCTCCACCTCTTTCTCTATCTCCACCTCTTCTTTCTCCTCATCGATCACCACCCATTCTTCATCTTCTTCTCTTAGTTTCTATGTCTTCTTCTTCTTCTCAACTTTTGGGGCCTCAACATCATTACCCACAGCTTTTCAACTTCTAGAAAAAATGGCATTCACTTGATTGGGATTCACTTGCCCCATTTGCGTCTCCAAATTTCTTACCATGGCTTGCAAGTTCACTTTGGAATTTTTCATCTCCTTCAATTCCTTGTTTAACTCCCAGTTACTCTCCTTCAAATCCCGATTACTTTTCTTCATCTCTCTGATTCATTTGCTCCAACAGAAGGTCCATGAAACTTTTAGGTTGCACGAGTTCAGGAGGTGGTGGTGCTGGCTGTGAGGGCATGGCATATTGCACGTGCACATTGGGGTGCATGTAAACCCTTGTTGAGGTTGCCTCGGATACCAAAAGTATTTTGCGGTTGAGACCTATATTGATTCTGTTGCGGTTGCACAATTTGCTGCTGAGTCATTTGCCCGGTGCCTGTATTTCTTGCCCAAGCTAAAATCAGATTGTCCCGCCAATTCTAAAACGCTCTGATTAGCTATAAACTTCGCATTAGCTTACTTCCAACCTCGAGTCAAACTTGGATCTGCAGTTTGGTAGACCATGGGGCTCATGCATAATGGATTCATGCCCATGTGATTAATGTTGCGTGGAGTCTCAAGAGTCGGATATTTCAAAAACTGATTCATAGTTAACTGATATACTTGCCTAGGAGCTTGAGGACAGTTTGATGCCGAGTGATCACCACCACATGAAACACAAGCTTTGGATTCCTTTTACCAAGATCTCATCTCATTCACTTGTTTTTTATGATCCGCCACTTCAGCTTGCATCCTCATAATTTCCACACTAGGCCCGACTTGATCAACTGAGCTAATTGGTTTCCTCGAAACTCTTCTCCCAATTTTCCATTGCTTGTTACTTTCCGCAACTCTCTCTATCATATCTAAGGAAACATCGGGCTCCACCCTCATCATATCACATCCACATGCCACATTCAGATTTGTTTGATCATTTTCTCGCAATCCACCATAAAAAAGATATACCTGATTCCATGCCTCTAACCTATGATGTGGACACTTCCCCAACATCGCTTTAAATATATCCCATGCCTCATGCATACTCTCCATATCTAGCTGCTCGAAGTTAGCAATGTCGGCCTTCATATCTAATGTTCTAGAGAGAGGACATATTTCAACACAAATTTCGAAGTCATTTGATCCCAAGTGTGTAGGGAATCATGAGGAAGTGACTCAAACCATGCTCTTGCGGCTTCTTTCAATGCGAATAAGAATAGTAACATCTTAACCGCTTTTTCAGGAACTCCATTCATGTTCATAGTCCTGCAGACTTGCATGAATTGATTTAAAAATTGGTTGGTGTCTTCAATCAATTTTCCTCGAAACTGTGAACTATCGTTCAAAATGTACCACACATGATGCTTTATCTCTAATTATTTGCCGCAACAGGTGGCAAACGAATGGGGTTGTGCCCATCTCCAAATATAGGGGCCACGTAATCCCTTAGAATTCTCCCATGATTACCTTGATTATATGCCCTAAGTGGTGCATAAAAATTTTGTCCATAAACTGGGGCGGCCGGTGGTGGGTTCGCATTTTGAGTCCCGATTTGCATCATCATCTGTATCATCTGATTCTGATCAAACGACATCTGACCGAACAAGTTCCTCTGATTTTTCTGATTTTGCAGGCCTTGTTGTTGTGGTCGGACCTGATTCTGCCTACCTCCTTGATTTTGGACCCCGTTTGGTCCTGGATTCAATGCCCTCTAATTTGGTGGGGGCTCTCTGTTTAAGTCTTGTATGTCCCGATCCTCGCGAATAAGCGTTGGGTCTACCTGCAACCCATTTTATGTCTCATCTCCACCAGTTAAATTCGTTAAATCTCCACCTCTTGAAGTCATTGCAAATTATTCTGATTCTAAGTCTACTTCAATAACTTATTTAGATGATTCCCAACTAACTCCTTCTTCCTCATGCTGTTCTGATGTCTCGCAAATGCTTCAATTTCCGAAATCAAAGGAAGTAATGGTTCCTTGGAACTTCGGGTCATACATTGCAATCACCAAAACAACACGAAAATAGTAAAATAAAAATGACCTAATCCTAAATACTCAAATGATATACTGATATTGACCGACTCCCCGGCAACGGCATCAGAAAACTTGATGGCCAAATTATAAAAATCAACTTTAACCGGTAGAGTACCGGTTCGGTTGTACCACAACAACGAGCAAGGTCGTATCCCACGAGGAATTGGTCAAGTATCACAATCACGCTCGTATTTAGTTTAGGCTCACAATAGGGGTTAAAACAATAATTATAACTAGAAAACGAAATGAAAATTATAACTTTAAAATATATGATAAAAGGATTAGCTAAACTATTATCAAGAACACTACTGTTAACACCTTTATCGAATCACTAGGGACGAGCATTAACCTACCAACCATTCAACCAATAGTTTCTAATGAATATGTTGTGGGTGCAATCTCCTAAACTGGTCTCTAGGCGCTAATACCACAATCTAGTTACCCTATACTCGGTTCAACAGTCCCCTCTATAGGATTTAATTGACCTAATATAATGACAAACAATGAGATGCTCCGCATCCACAGAGTTCATGGCTTAGCTAGAAAAATCTTTGTTAACGGTGATTTTTACGATATATATGATATTATTTCGTAGCAATTTCCTTCGTGGTTTATTACTTTTTATAGAAAAGTAAGTGTTTAAAGGATTTATTGAGAGAATGCATATGAAATTGGATTAAATGCAAAATCGAGCTATTTACGTGATTTTATTAGTGATTTTTCATCAATATATATGGTTCTACATTTTGCACGTTTCTATTACCTTGTAGGTACATTTACATGGCAAGGAATGAGCTGAAAAGATGTTTGATTGAAGATTAAATGGAAGGAAAGAGATGCAAGTCGAAGGTAGAATGAAGCTTTACAAGTCTGGACGCACGTTTGCCATCCGTCCAACCTGGACTGGCGTCCAGAAGCATGGACTGGCGTCCACTGGAGCTGATCAATTCAGGAAAGCATGATTTTTACCCAAACGGGCGTCCAGAAGAGTGGACTGGCGTCCAGGAGGAGAAGTTGATTCAGGATGTTCAGATTTTCTGTGGACGAGCATTCAAAAACCTATAGGACGGGCGTCTGATCCAGCTCGGCCCGACTCGACGAATTTATGCACCTTGGGTGGCGTCCGAAATCCTGGACGGGCGTCCGGCCCACCGCCTTTGCTTTGAAACCGACCTAAAAACTTATAAATAGACGCGTTTTCTGCAACCCTAAACACAACAATTCGATCCCTGGCCGCCCCAGGCCCCTTGGGGGCGACTTTTCTGAGTTTTTCCCCTACTTTAAACATCTTTTCTTTTACTTTTTACTTATAGAATTTGCATATAAACGATGAATAAAGGCTAAGAGATTTGAACAAGCGTGTGAAGCCAATCTCTACAACAACTTGATTTCGATTCTTGGATGCTTTGTGAGTTTTTATTTAAAGTTTGTATCTTTATTATGTGCTTTATTGTTATGCAATTATATCGATGGATTGTTGCTTTGTGATGTTTAACGTTTGATGAAAATCGTTGTTAGACCTAGATCACCGTAGTAAAGATTAGATTTTTAACCTAAAAATAATGAGAGTTGCTATGTTGAATTTCTAGGTTGCTAGAATGAGAAATCTTACACCTTGTTATGGAAGCGTTAATCTTTAAGATCGAGAGATGAGAGATTAATAGGTGAATTATCTAAGAGATTAGAAATTCATACCTTTGATAGGTGAACCACATCTTTATTAAATCTTCACTAAACGATCTAGGGTAGAAATTGAGAGTTGCGAGTAGAGGTGGCCAAACCGAAACCGGAACCGGCGGTTCGAACCGGAACCGGCGGTTTTTGAACCGGCGGTTCGTCAAACCGGCGGTTCGAAAACCGCCGGTTTTTTTAACCGCCGGTTTGCCGCCGGTTTGTGTTATTGGTAACCGGAACCGGAACCGGAACCGCCGGTTCAAACCGGATCACCGGAACCGGGTAAAACCGACCGGAACCGGACCGGAACCGGAACCGCCGGTTTAACCGGCCCAACAGTTTTTTTTTTTTTTTTTTTTTTTTTTTTTTTTTTTTTTTTCTGGATGCATGTAAATAAAAACAATTTATAAACCATAAAAAAAACTATAAACCATAAAAAAATTATACAAATAAACCATAAAAACTATAAATTAAAAAAAAACCTAAAAAATTATAAACCTAAAAAATACTATAAAATTATATACTAACCTAAAAAAAACCATATACAAACCTAAAAAATTATATGAAACTATGTAATACAAACACATAAGAGTACTATAAAATACTACAATAACAAACTATAAAAAAAACTATAACAAACTATAAAAAAAACTATAAGAAACTATAAAACAACATTTATAATCAAAGTATACTTAAAACCTACTTAAATAACTATAAAAATCATTACAACAAACTATAAAAGACTAAAAACATAAACAATTAGAACTACATTCGCTTTGATTTTTTTATATGTGTTGTGCCTCCGATACGATTACACATAAAAAATACGTAGGCAGCCGAATTACCGGTACAAGCGTTGAAAAGATAACACAATTTACATATAAGAAAAACAACATAATTTTTTAAAATAACATTATTTACATATAAATAAAATAACACAATATTAATATTATTTTTAAAACCGAATAGAAATCTATTTAAAATAATATATATATTACATTCGCTTTAATAATTATAATTAAAATAATAATAATTTGTTATTGTAGTGAAAATAATAAGTGTTATATAAAAATGAAAAGAAAAAAAATGAAATTTTAAAACCGTGGCCGGAACCGTGATCTGAACCGTGATCTGAACCGGGAGCAAACCGGGGCAAACCGGAACCGGCCCAAACCGGCAACCGGCGGTTTTGAACAGTAAACCGCCGGTTTTTCAAACCGGCGGTTTGACAAACCGGCGGTTCGTCAAACCGGCGGTTCATCAAACCGCCGGTTAGAAAAACCGGCGGTTACACCATTTGGCCACCTCTAGTTGCGAGATAGGTGGATCATTGCTTGTTCCTCGTTAACTTAATTGAAAGAATCATTGTGCCTTGTTCTTCGTTGCTTAGTTAGAATTTTATTTTCGTTTTAGTTTTTAGAATAGATTTTATTTTCATTAGTTAAGTTCGTAACTTTCCTTCCTGGCATTGGACTGACAATCCTCTGTCCAGTTTATTTTCCGTTTTAGTTTAGGTTTAGTAATAAATAGTAGTGACAATTTTAGAAGAATTAATAAGAACTAGATTAAACAACCTCGATTCCCTGAGATCGACTCCGGTATTAATCGCTATACTATGATCCCTACATTTGGGGTATATCGGATTTATAAATTTATTACTTGTTTATTTTCATTAGATAAAATCCGAGACAATCTTACCAAGGAACAGTCTGCGAAAACTCGACTAATTCATGTATGACAATCTTAAAACTCTAGGTCGCACACTCCTTCACAAAATACATTTATAGAGTTCGTGTGTAAGATAAATTAATGGTTGGCTACTCCACTAAATGCATTACGTTCAAGTTTCGGAACACAACGTTTCAAAAGATTCGATTTTTAAGCCCTACTCATCCCTATAGATTATCGTTTAAGCATTAATTTCGTAGTTTTATCACATAATCTAGCTATCAAAAAATTTAGCTACTCTTGGTAATAATAAAAGTGCAGAAATTAATGAAAAATTAATAAAAAGCATGATAAAAAGATTGAATAAAAATTACTAATGAAACGTAGCAATCCACCACTCGAATCGTCATTTCATTGTGTATCAATTGCCAAATAAAAGAGATAATAACATTGTTGTTCTAAGTGGAATTGCAGAAGAAAAAAAAAACTGCTATCAAAGTTGTTTCCGTGAAAAGAATAATTTTGTTGTATGAAAACCGTGTGTCAAAATTTTGACATAGATAGCATTTATATAAGCCAATTGCCGACTTAATAACAAATTTCCCGAAAATAAATAATTACGCAAAGCCTCCGTCCCTTTTTCTGCATCTTTCTGCAAATGCCATTGACCGGCGTAGGACCTCTTTTGGCCAATAGCACCGTAGCTTTTTTTTTTTTATTTTTTATTTTAATTTTCTTTTATGTTTTTTATTCGCAAAGACTGAAATGAGGCGAGAAATGCGAGGGCTACACTCACCATTGAACGTTAAAGTTGGGATCCCACAAAAACTGAATAATAATTTATTTATATTTATTATTTTTTTTTTCTTTTCGAACGCCTGAAATTGAATCTCGCGTCATTTTTTTCATACGAATTCCGTTTTGGATGATTTTTGTATCGCTATGATCCTCATCACGCTCCTCTATCACGTCGTGCCCATGAAAAACAAAAACAAGAAATCCAAACGTGACACATGCCAATAAAACGCACACGATTCACCAAACAATGTAGAGATTTTGGACGTAAACGCCCTATCGTGATTCAACCCGTGGTGAAATATGCCTATAAAACCACTTTACTACCCCAAAATCACATCGAATAGGCTACAAAAATGGGGTAAAATGCACACAAAATGATAGCAAAGTTGACTCTCATCAGTCCTCCGGGAGGATTGCCTAGAAATACGGAAAAGAACCCGAATGATGTGAATGCCATAATGACAAGAAGCGGAAAAGAATTGCCTGGACCGGTTATTAGAGAAGAACCAGAAAGAAGAGACGAGCATCATGCAGCAAAATCAGAGGCAACAGGGGAGCCACGGCAGCACGCAACCGCGCCAATCTGTAGATCCAGCAGATGATCAGGGAACGCAGCAGCAGGCAGCAGGTAAGTCTTCACGTCCTGTCACTATTAATCCTGCTACTTTACCCTATCTCCCTAGGAAGTCTAAGCTTAATCATGATGATGCCCGTTATAAATGGTTTATAGAAATGTTCAAAATGCTGAAAGTTAACATACATTTGGTAAAGGCTCTGGCAGAGTATTCTACGTTTCTGAAAGAAGCAGTCTCTACCAAGAGAAAGATGTTATACCTTGAGACTATTTGCCTAAATGAGGAATGCTCTGCAGTTTTGCAACGCAAAATGCCTTCTAAGTGTAAAGATCCTGGGAGCTTGAAGGATGCAGGTTCTTAGATCTAACCAAGTTAGATCTATACGCAGCGGATGGACCACGATTTACACGGTACAATACATAAATAAAGGACTTAAACTACTACAAGGGGGTTAAGATCATGTTACCAATATAGGGAAGAGAAGCCTTGATCTTCCGATGTGTTCTCCAAACGGCGGTTGGTGGACACCCTTCTTGATACACGAGCCTCCTTGATATGCAACCGAAAAAATCCCGAAAATTTTTCCAACTCGAACCCTACAGAATAGAGGCCGAAATTTTTCGGCCAATTTCTCTCGGTGAATAGTGACGTGAATAGTACCTTGCCATTAGACTTGGGAGAACTCTCTTTATATAGAAGAGTAATCAATGTCCTCCAAGGATTAAATAATTAAGTGATAATTATCACATTAATCCTTTTCCAAATAAAAGATAAATAAAATGATTATCCCAAACAAATTAAGATAAATCATATTATTATCTATTATTCCATGAATTATCATTTATCAAATAAAAGATAAATCACATGTTAAATAATTATCCAAGAAAACTAATTTCTCTCTAATTATTAGGACATTAATGGCGCCACATATTGGGTCAAAAAAGCCCACATAAAATGTCTTTTATGTGTATTATATTATTTAGCCCAACTAAATAATATCCATGCATATCAATTAATTAGCCCAGCCAATTAATTATCACTGAGGCCCAAATAACAAGATTATTAGTCCGAATTACAGAAGCCACACCGGGGACCATGGACCTATAACCAGTAGCTCCAATAATTAATTATTCATCGAACAGAAAGTACATTAATTATTAATTCCGGGATTACGCCACCATAAACCCGAAACTAAACTCTACCGATTATAGATGTATACTTATACTCAACCCATAGAGCGAATAAGCGTCCATTGATATAATCACTACATACGGATTAACCCTCCATGATCGTCCATTCCGAGAGGGAAGTCTCCGTGAACCCGACTCGAATATCTTATCCTTATTTACCATCAACCCCCTAGTGATCAATTAGTTCACATATCGACTAGTAGCTAATTAGTCTAAATATGAACTCGGCCGATCGATCACTTTCTTAGGGCTAACAAATAAAGGGGATCGTCTCTCTACTTCCCGCGGAAGGAATGGATTCCATGACTGTGAAAATAAGAACTACTCACTCATCTGGAGATAGTGCCAATGAGAAGTGGCTTGGAACACATTATTTAAGTGAACCGTAACTAACACATCAAACACTACCCCGGGACAAGCAGCACCACAGCGTGATCACCTCGGGATTAAGGTTGATCCATATATGATCATCTAATGATTTAATAAGATTCCTCGATTACGGAATTATACCGAGAAATTCGATTAAATCGGTCCGGTCCCTATATGAATGCCATCATATATAAATGCCCCACGTAGGTACCTCTCTACCGACGGTCCGGATAAGACTATCACACCCTAAGGTGTTACGGGCGCATTATTGGTGTTTTAATCAAGAGACCCTAAACTCGATTAAGTTCACCACGGACTAACGATTTAAGTATATCACCACTAACTCAATCCTCACGTGCATGCCATGCACCGAGTTAAGCGGTTACATACGATATACTTAGGGTTTGCGACGTGTATTACTTACAAGCACAAAGAGAGTAATAAGGTGAGATAAATTTGTCATCCATTAAAAACAATTACACAAATTGTCTTTCGGGCACTACACCTAACAATCTCCCACTTGCACGAAATGACAAGCAACGATTGTTTTTAGAGCACACCCTATCTTATTCACAACACTCTCCCACTTGCTCTAAAAGCGGGTGAGACATATCTATCAATGCCGTACCCTCCAAGCACTCGACTCGGTACACGATTAGCTAGGTTGTCGACTCGAGACGATCTTTAGGATTGAAACGTTGTCGGTCCTTCCAATCGGGCGGTACTCTCTCTCAATATGCTTTTGACTTCTTGTGACCGAGAAGATCCTTCTAAGCTATATCTTCACTGTTTTCACAATGAAGTGATATCGGCTTATCAGACCTGGAATTACTCCCAGACCAAAAAGAAAATTCTAAGCACTATGAGTAAACACTGAGCCCGAGATCAACTTAATGATCATCCTTAATCTGACTACAAGTCAGAATTAGTGTGGTCAACCATATTCAAGTTTGCACCTAAATATACAAGCATATCATTCCTCGTTCTCTAACGATACTTGAGGACATACTAAACCGCTACTTATTGCTTGAATCCAAGATTCAACTGCAATTGACTTATTATGACCTGACTTGCCGTTATCCAAGAGAGACTCTATCCCATTTTCTCTTTATCCGGAGATTTAGAGAATCATTCCTGAGATGTAAGGTAGGACTACTCTCGATGAATGTTGCATACGTATATGCATGATCATCTTATTCAATAAGATAGGTGGGATAGCCAATGACTCATTCTCGTGAATTTGACCGAATCAGATTCTTAGAATATAGTCCAATTCTCTCATCCAGAGAATCTTGGCTGTCGTCGTTTCCGACTTCGGATAGCACACACATGTTGTTTCCAACCTTGTTTCGGTGTTATCATTCATGAACACTAATACTACTACTTCACCAATATTGATATCCGGTCTACGAAAGACTTATCAATACTCGGTCAAGTTCACATATTTTAAAACATGTGACTTTTAAATGACCGAGAGGTTCTCTTAAATCCACAAAGGATATAAGCCATGGCAGACCTCCTACCAAAGGTTCTTTATGAATGAATTAAGATATCGTTAGTCTCGCAAAAAAGGTCTTAGGGAATCACCCCTATCTTCTGCTTTGTAACGAATCCGTTATTCATTCTTAGCTAAAACCCTTCTGTTCTAAATGAATTCAGATTCCGTTGTTCGGCAAAAAAGTCTCAGGGAATCACCCCTATTTTCTGCTTTCTAACGAAATCTAGCAAGACTGAGTGGTGAGAGAGTTCAAGGTCTGGTTAACTCTCTACTTGTCAGGGAATCACCCCTATACCACTCAACTTTGCGCTGAAAGTTTAAACTTTCCTATTCATTCGACTCTTTTCCGTGTAGATCCAATTGCTCCCACTGGGCCTGAGACACTCAGGTGGTTCTACAAGAGGTGAACAGAACTGGAGTACCAAAACTCCATTCATAGGGTTAAGGTTTTCAAACCAACCTCTATAATCGAATCCTATACAAACCCACCAAGAGCCATAGGTTATCAATCACCCCACAGATTATAAAGTCCACAAAATCACAATGGGTCAACGGTTAAACCATACTCCCACTGTGTCTTGGGTGGATTGACATTCTGATCTAGTAGTATTTATCAGTGTAATCACCAACAACCGATGTGGTCTGATTAAATCGGATAGTAACTACCTTTGGGTAACCGTACTCCAAGGTTTAAGGTTGTTACTTATAGATTCTATCAGAAGGCTTGTGACAGTTCAACCGTCACTTTCTGATCTCAAGAATCTTATAATCAACCTTCACTCGTCTCATTAAGATGTTTCACAAACAGTCACAATCTGAACGTATGCGCAAAATCTCCAGTCCTACCTTCAAGCATTAAATGCTAAATGCCTACATTTATGGAAGTGGTGTGAACCGAATTCACTCATTATCCATAAATTCACTGGCATCTTCTAGGTAGACTTCTCGGTTTACATAATAATGTTAACCGTTATTTTGCAACCAATTATCTTAATCGAGTTTAACAGTGTATTGTAGCACATTAATAACTATATCAGGCAAGTCTATGGTTTCTTCTTCTGTGAGAATCATTCCACTAGGAGGCAGGCCGAGCATCAGTCCCAAGACTATGTGATAGCCTATTTTTGAGCATGGAATACTCTATTCTCTGCTAAAATCAGAGACTCCTCCTCGTATTCTTTTGATAAACTAAATCACGTTTCAAGTAGTTATCAGACAATATGTCACCACTCAAAAACTCCCACTGGCTTGTATCTCTCACTAGACCCCGAAGGTCATGGTGAACAAGCTATGTTACCCCTTCAAATCTATTACCCTTTCCCGATTGAAAGGAAACTTAGTCATTGTTCCTTTGAGATAGTGTTCCTAGACTGGGAGATAGGAATCACCCTTAGCCAGTCGTCAGGTCTTATCTCTAGGATATATGCACTAATTAATAAAGGTCGCTTATCTTAATACGGAAACCTTTTACCTTTAATAGTTTTAGATGTGTTATACTTATTCAGCTTTTCTTAGTGGTTCTGACTTTATCAAACAAAAGTCCGAGTCTTGGATTCGTACTACAAATGTCATATTCACTTTCTATGAGGCAACAATATATCGAGTTGAAAGTGAATCCATTTGTTTCAACGAATACGTAAACGAAAAAATAAATTTTTCTGTGATATTCAAGGATAGAATCCAAAATTCATTTCCTTATATCACTCCCACTATTGTAGCTGAAATTACGGCCCGTTGTTACTCTATTAATCGTTAATGCAAATCTTCCTTGTTCTTCCAATGAACTAAGCTACTGAGTCAAGTTACTCGGTTAAGAAAAGCGCTAAGGATTCATTGGTTAGTGATCCAAAA
This sequence comes from Gentiana straminea, assembly GCA_036785695.1. Classification (NCBI taxonomy): domain Eukaryota; kingdom Viridiplantae; phylum Streptophyta; class Magnoliopsida; order Gentianales; family Gentianaceae; genus Gentiana; species Gentiana straminea. Next base: position 5,884,192 of record JAVUPR010000326.1, on the reverse strand, counting down.
TCACTTTCCTTATCCTATAATTTCTTTATTTAATGTTTCAGTTTAGCCTCAAAACTTTAGTTAAGATGATTAACACTTATAGACATTCTTTCCCATTCTTAACTTTCCTTAAAAGGAAATAGTCTCGAACTAGCATTTCAATTGAGTAGACACTACTCGTGAACTGTGGGATGTCTAATGAAAGCGTTACCTAGTGGGACTAATTTTCTAAATTAGAAAAACATAAGACAAAAGCTCCCACTAGTTTATCGGTTCCAAATACCGTCTAACTAGCGACACTTTAATTTATGATTCTCTAATTTTTCTATTAGAAAATTTCTCGTGTAGACACTACACAATTAAAATTCACTGGAAGAATTTTATCGTCCCAAACACCTTTCAAACTAACTGCGGTTGTCTCTCGTTCTGCACGATTGACAGCAGTGACATACTTATTTACGTCACTTAAGTTTTGAAGGCTCAAGAGATATATCTCTTCCGAAAAATTAATCGCATGTGAGATTAATAAATACAACGTTCTAGTTACTTACCACTTTTAACGAAGTCGTTACTAGTCAATTTTACATACACTAGCGATCTAGTACCCTAGAGAGATATATAAATAGTTGTAAATAAAGCGACGAGAAAATAAATCCAAATCATACACTACTAAAATTTTAGGAACATAAACTAATTACTTATAGTCTATCCTACCGTTCCAAGGATTTAATCTAATGCCTCGGTGCCGCCTTAGGGTAGGTCAAAGAGGTTTCGATTAATATTGACGATCGATTGAGAATCAAACATCTCATTTGTGATCGTCAATCACCTTTCCTTTTTCAGCCAAGGTACTACCAAAAATACCCTTTATGAGTGTGACCTACTGTCTCAGATTTTTAGGTAGACCCCGAGTGTGCCGCCTTAGGGTCGGTCAGTGATCCGGCGAGTACCCAAAATCCTATCCTTTCGGAGACCAAGCCTTGAATTTTGATAGCGGTGAAGGCCTTCCTTAGGGGGCCGAAATCAAAGCCGGCACGAGGCGTCACCATTCTCTCACGTTGCTTGTGTCAACAGTAGAGGCCGTGGGGTCGGCTGTCGCCTCTCCCGCTCCCACTCAATATTTTGAAAAAGTGGTGGGGTTTACTGATCACGTTTTTGGACTTGATGTTACATTAATGAACAATAAATCATAGGCCCGAATGTTGTCGGTTATGTGGGCTAGCCCACCCGACCTATTCGTTAGAACATATGTGACCGTCGGACGGGTCAAGGCTAGGAGAGCTCCGTTGAGCCGTAGTGGCTCTTCGGATGGCTCAGTATTGCCAGACCCCCGTGCAAACGCCACACGTGGAGGGTGAAGTCGATTGAGCCGTAGCTACGTTGACCACCCAACCGTGGTTAAACCACTTTCGAACCTGTTTGCCCGTGATTATCCAATCCTTAAACACCAAACTTTCTCGTAGACACTACGGAACAAAAACGTAATCTCGTCTAGGTAAGGTGGAATTCACGAGAATCCAACACCTTAACCACGAGGTTTCGGGATTTTACTCCTTATGCTTTCGCAGTGGGATTCACCGAGAATCCATCACCCAACCTCGACGATTGAAAAAACCCGTGTTCCTCGGTTTTTTACCCTAATTAGTTTCTAATCAATATCAAACAATTAATTAAAACTAATTGCGTGTTTTATACATGCCTAACTAATTCCTCGAATTAATTTCTACATGTATGCATATGGAGTGGAATTCATGATATGATGCATGTCATGGAAATTTTCCGGTTCTATTCATACAATCTACACATGTATACTAGTGCGGAAAATAAACACCGAGATGGACCGTTGACACCCCCGTAACTAATCTATTCGAAAATAAAATAAAACCCTAATCTGCATCTGTTTAGAATCTTCGATGATTGGCATATCAAACGAACTCGGATCGGGACGAAACTTTCCAGATCTGATCTTCATTCTTCGGACTTCAAGATGGACGGTTGGATCGGAGCTTTGACTTGTCAATATTCTCCAGTGAGCCGCCCAACTTGCTGCTGAATCTGACTTTTACAGCAGCGCATCAATGACTTCCCGCTGCCGATCGGGAATCGAGATGAAACCCGATCGACCTGAAATTTTTATTCCATGTCCAAAACTCCATATTTATCAATCTGACCGGTTGGATTTGCGTTTCAACGGTCGAAACTCTCCCAGAAATTCGAGGAAGTCACAGGTAGGGTTTCTGTGAATCCTGCGTTTTTCTGTTACAGCAGCTTCTTTGCAGCAACGAACGGAAATCCAAACGGACTCTGATCGACGCCAAATTTTGTGGGATTGTTCATCAACTTCGAATATTGATTCTGACCGGAGGGATCTTCTTTTTAACGGCTCGATTAACGGGAAAAACGAAAAACCTAAACAGCTACTAAACTGATCTACTTTCTGGAAATTAAAATTGCAATAACCAATAAATTACATAATTTCCTATACTCATATGAACGAATTTTCATTGTTCATATGAGTTTACAATAGATCTAACGGGTAAACAGTGCCAACCCCCAATCCATCTCTTCAACCTTGACAACCAATCATAAACAATGCATAGAACAATAAATTAAATTTACCTACATGCAATTCCACTCCTTTAAATCGTTTAATTATAATTATACCATGTAAATCGTGGAACCCGTCTCGATACCACATGAAGGATGCGGTTCTTAGATCTAACCAAGTTAGATCTATACGCGGCGGATGGATCACGATTTACACGGTACAATACATAAATAAAGGACTTAAACTACTACAAGGGGTTAAGATCATGTTACCAATATAGGGAAGAGAAGCCTTGATCTTCCGATGTGTTCTCCAAACGGCGGTTGGTGGACACCCTTCTTGATACACGAGCCTCCTTGATATGCAACCAGAAAAAATCCCGAAGATTTTTCCAACTCGAACCCTAAGAATAGAGGCCGAAATTTTTCGGCCAATTTCTCTCGGTGAATAGTGACGTGAATAGTACCTTGCCATTAGACTTGGGAGAACTCTCTTTATATAGGAGAGTAATCAATGTCCTCCAAGGATTAAATAATTAAGTGATAATTATCACATTAATCCTTTTCCAAATAAAAGATAAATAAAATGATTATCCCAAACAAATTAAGATAAATCATATTATTATCTATTATTCCATGAATTATCATTTAACAAATAAAAGATAAATCACATGTTAAATAATTATCCAAGAAAACTATTTTTTTTTACTAATTATTAGGACATTAATGGCGCCACATATTGGGTCAAAAAAGCCCACATAAAATGTCTTTTTTGTGTATTATATTATTTAGCCCAACTAAATAATATCCATGCATATCAATTAATTAGCCCGGCCAATTAATTATCACCGAGGCCCAAATAACAAGATTATTAGTCCGAATTACGAAGCCGCGGGGACCATGGACCTATAACCGTAGCTCCAATAATTAATTATTCATCGAACAGAAAGTACATTAATTATTAATTCCGGGATTACGCCACCATAAACCCGAAACTGAACTCTACCGATTATAGATGTATACTTATACTCAACCCATAGAGCGAATAAGCGTCCATTGATATAATCACTACATACGGATTAACCCTCCATAGACTGTCCATTCTGAGAGGGAAGTCTCCGTGAACCCGACTCAGAATATCTTATCCTTATTTACCATCAACCCCCTAGTGATCAATTAGTTCACATATCTTACTAGTAGCTAATTAGTCTAAATATGAACTCGGCCGATCGATCACTTTCTTAGGGCTAACAAATAAGGGGACTGTCTCTCTACTTCCCGCAGGAAGGAATGGATTCCATGACTGTGAAAATAAGAACTACTCACTCATCTGGAGATAGTGCCAATGAGAAGTGGCTTGGAACACATTATTTAAGTGAACCGTACGTAACTAACACATCAAACACTACCCCGGGACAAGCGACACCACGTGATCACCTCGGGATTAAGGTTGATCCATATATGATCATCTAATGATTTAATAAGATTCCTCGATTACGGAATTATACCGAGAAATTCGATTAAATCGGTCCGGTCCTATATGAATGCCATCATATATAAATGCCCCACGTAGCTACCCTCTACCGACGGTCCGGATAAGACTATCACACCCTAAGGTGTTACGGGCGCATTATTGGTGTTTTAATCAAGAGACCCTAAACTCGATTAAGTTCACCACGGACTAACGAGCTTTAAGTATATCACCACTAACTCAATCCTCACGTGCATGCCATGCACTGAGTTAAGCGGTTACATACTGATATACTTAGGGTTTACGGCAGTGTATTACTTACAAGCACAAAGCAAGTAATAAGGTGAGATAAATTCTGTCATCCATTAAAAACAATTACACAAATTGTCTTTCGGGCACTACACCTAACAGAGCTTCCTCATACCATGTACCATTGGAGGAGTATGCCTAAATAAAGCTCTATGTGATTTATGGGCAAGTGTCAGTTTGATGACACTCTCTATTTTTTATAAGTTAGGAATGAAAGAATTGAATACGACATTGATAACCATTCAATTGGCTGATAGGTCTATGAAACAACCATGTGGAGTTGTTGAGGATGTTCTAGTTAAGGTTGACAAGTTTGTGTTCCCAGTAGACTTTGTTTTGCTGGACATGGAAGTGAATAGTGATGTTCCACTCATCCGAGGAAGACCTTTCCTAGCGACGAGTAAAACATTGATATATGTTCATAAAGGTGAGTTGATCCTAAGAGTGAATGATGACATCGTGGTCTTCAATATGACGAAGACGATAGGTTATACAAGAGATGAAGGAGAGGCATGTTATATGCTAGATGACATTGATGAGATAGTTTTGAAGATACAACGGAAATTAGCAATAGACCTTAAAGTGGCAGAGACCTTGCTGTTGAAAAAAAGAAGAATATGAGAAGGAGAAAGTTTGGCTTGGGTACAGTGAGGGTCATGTGCAAGAAATAGAACCTATATCTTCTATAGATGTAGGAGGACCTATTCATCGACCTTTATGGCACAAGTTCTTTGATTTACAATTGACTGGCAAGATCTTGAAATCATTGTTGGAAGAGTCACCGAGGAACTTAACGCTTAAACATTTGCCCTATCACCTGAAGTATGTATACTTACAAGATGATACTCTCCTCCTGATAACATCAGCATCACTGTTACCTTTGGAGGAGGAGAAATTATTAAGGGTACTGAGAGAGCATAAGGGAGCATTTGGGTGGACGATAGCGGATATACGAGGAATAAGCCCATCGGTGTGCATGCATAAGATCGTTGTGGATCCAGAAAAGAAAGCGGTTGCTCAACCGCAGAGGAGGTTGATGCCCTAGTTAAAAGATGTTGTGAAGGAAGAGATAATAAAGATGATGGAAATGGGAATCATATTCCAATTTGCAGATGGTGAGTGGGTAAGCCCGATTCATATGGTGCCCTAGAGAGGAGAATTCACTGTCCAACCTAATGAATTTGATGAGTTGATCCCAGTCGGACTAATTACTGGGTATCGAGTTTGTATTGATTCTAGGAAACTTAATGATGCGACTCGAAAAGATCATTTCCCTTACCATTCATTGACCAGATGCTAGAGAGATTAAGCAGTCATGCTTTTTATTGTTTCCTGGATGGATATTCGGTTATGACCAGATCCCATTGCCCTAGAGGATCGTGAGAAAACCACTTTCACATGTCCCTATGGAACGTTCGCGTACAATCGCATGCCCTTTGGACTTTGTAATGCGCCAGCCACATTCCAGAGGTACATGATGTCATTATTTGCGGACATGGTGGAAGATTTCTTGGAAATATTTATGGATGATTTTTTTGTCTTTGGAGATAGCTATGACGAATGCTTGGACAATTTGAGAAGAGTGCTTAAGAGATGTGAAGAGACCAACCTTGTACTTAATTGGGAAAAGTGCCATTTTATGGTCACCGAAGGAATTGTGATAGGTCACAAGATTTCAAAGAAAGGAATGGAAGTGGACAAGGCTAAGATAGAGGTAATAGAAAAGTTACCACCTCCCATGAACTTGAAAATGTTGCCAGCCTTTCTTGGTCAAAAAGGATTCTATAGGAGGTTCATCAAGGACTTTTCGAAGATCTTTAGACCATTAACGGAATTGCTTGCAAATGACGTACCTTTTCTCTTTGGAGAGGAGTGAAATGAGGCATTCAAGACATTAAAGCGAATACTAATAACGGCCTCAATTCTGGTAGCCCTAGATTGGAATAAACCTTTTGAGCTTATGTGTGATGCAAGTGATACGGCAGTTAGAACAGCCCTGGGCCAAAGAGAGGACAAAATCTTTAAACCGATATATTACGCCAGCCGTACCCTTAACAGCGCCAAGAGGAATTATGCGACTACAGAGAAAGAACTCTTAGTTGTGATAGTCGCGTTTGATAAGTTTAGGTCTTACCTTGTAGGATCTAAGGTAACTGTTTTCACTGACCATGCAACTTTGAAGTATCTTTTGACCAAACAAGACTCCAAACCGAGATTATTAAGGTGGATTCTACTCTTACAGCGAGTTTGATGTGTAAAATTAAGGATAAGAAAAGGGTCTGAGAACTTGGTGGCTGACCACCTGTCGAGATTAACACTGTTGGAAGAAGAGCAGACTACTGAGATCTATGAGTATTTCCCTGATGAACCACTTTTTTCCATCTCAGTAGTGGCTCTTGGGGAATCTCAGCCCATACGTAACACATCAATAGTGGGGAATGTATACCTTTTTTTTGTTGTTGCTAATATAGTGAATTATCTTGCGGAAGAGTTGTTGTTGTACCAGCCTGCAACCTTTTGATATAACATTAATCATATTAATTAGTCTTGCTAAAATTTGCTTTTGAACAGCTTTAAATAAACTCTGTTCATTTGGTAACTTGGTTGATTTTGTTCTACCATCAGTGTTGATTAATTTTAATATGCGTTGCATTGGTTCTGATAATTTTTAATACTGCGTATTTGCAACTTGCTATTGTCTTTGATCACATAAATTAATCTATCTTGATGATGACGGTCAAATTGTACCAGTAAAAATCATCAACATTAGCCTTAAATCGGGATTAATAATATATATTTTATGATAAATCACCTGTTTATATTGATTATTTAATGTTATGTGATTAATAAAATATAATTTGGTATTTATCCGTTTTCATTGTGTTTATCCGTTTATATTATATAATTTGGTGTTTATCCATTTTTATTATATAATTTGGTATTTATCCGTTTTTATTTAAATATGATTTATTTTGGAATAAATATCTATTTTGTAGATTTGGATAATTATGGAGGATAAATACAAAAAGAAGAATTTAATCTCAAGATAAATTCAAGATGCATTGAAGATAAATATCGGATAAGCACAAGAAGAGGAGTAAAACATGACAAAAGCCAGCAAACCAATCAAAGAGTGGCACCAACTTCCACACGCATTTAGGGGGGGCGCACCTTATTTTTACAAGATCGGCCGGGAGTTATCTCTTATTTGTTTGATATTTTGAAGTATATCTCTTAATTAGCTTGAACACCTATAAATAAAGGCATGCATCACACGCCTTAGGGACGATAAAAAAACACTCTGGAAACACAATATTACAATACTTTTAGTTTATCAATATAGTTCTTTTTATTTTATATTATGTTTCTTCATCACGAGGCGATGGATTCATCGATTAGAGATTGCATTGAAGGATCGGAGGACCCTCCGTCTACGAGGGTAATGTCTATCCAAATATGTCGTTTTTATTCGTAGATCTATTTTATTTCGTTATGGAGTAGTCGTTTGTGTATTGATTTCGTGATGTAGTTAATTAACAAACCCATATTCATGTAGATCTAAGCCGTACGAAGGCGTTTCACGAGAAAATTCTATAGTCACCAGTCTAGATCTACCACGGTCTATATGGTTAGATCTAGCCATCAAGATTCTAGTAATTTTCTGTGAACGACTTCGGCTACGTCGTGCTTTCTGTTTTTCATAAATACATGTAATAGATTTGGCCAATTTGTTACATCGTTCTCGTAAATTAATATGATATATTGTGAAAATTATCATGTTACTAGGACATAAGTTAGCCGATCGTTTAGGAGGTGTGCCGACCCGTCCACGGTGGTTGCCTAAACGAGGTGACGATTTTAGATCGGCATCCCTATTTTGGTATCGCATGCTTGTTATATGATGTTCTATCCTGTCCAAGGATGGATTTGTAATTAAGCATGAGGATCTTCTATCCGTTCACGAATTAGATCCAGTTTAGGGGATGGCTCCCGTGGCCAAAATATAATCAACCTTAATGTATTTTCTGTCTCGGCTTAGATATACATATATGGGGGAGTAATTACTACTAGCGTAATCAATACCGTTTGTTAGAGTCTTATAAAACCATAAAAATAAGTGTTTTAGTGTCTACTGTCGTATTGTTGGTCTTTGTGTTTTCTATCGTGTCAACCTTTATTTCCACGTTATTGTTGGTCGGAGACCGCCCTTTAATATATTTTTATTTTAATAACGTTGTACTTGTTTAAGCCGAGTCTCTGTGGGATCGACCTCGACTCTATCTAGCTATACTACGATTGAACCTAGTTCTCTTGCTAGTTGGTTATTTAGGTATCGAGTTATTTTTATAACTTGACCGTCATCAAGTTTTTGGTGCCGTTGCCGGGGACTCGTGTCATTAAATTAAGTATAGCTTATTTTATTAAAAGTAGATTCGTAAATAGTGTCTATTTAATTAGTTTTTATAACATAGAATTAACCTGTAAGAGTCGTAAAAGAAATTTGGGCAGTTTCTGTTCTATTTTGTTTTACACAGTGTATACTTTGTGTTTTTGTATTTTTCGTATTTTTAGAGTCTGTTTTAGTTTAGTTTTTATTTATTGAGTCTAGGATTAGCCTTTAAAGTTTCTAATTGTTTATTGTTTTTGTTATTTTTATTTTTGTCTATTTTAGAGTCTCGCCAAAGGCAGTAGCCTTGGCGTATTTTAATTGTTTATTGTTGTTTTTATCTTGCAAATAAAAAATAAAATAATAAGAACAAGCTGCCCGGATTTCTGAGGATCCAAACGAAGAGCAAGACGAGAAAAATCTGAAGGAACACAACATTCCGATGAATCTGACTCAGAGATGGAAGATTACTGAATAACGCCGGCCAGGTAAATGGAAATAATTTTAATAATGCAAATTTTGTTAACCAAGCTGTGGCTGCATGGGAAAGGCATACTTTGCAAAGCTATGCAACGCCTACCATTGAACAATTCATTCCTGCTATCGTAGTACCTGAAAATGCTACTGAAGTTTATCACCCGAAACCTAATGTCATTCAAATGATGGCAAACTATTCCACTTTTCATGGTAACCTGAATGAAGATCCTGGCATTCACGTGATGAATTTCTTAGAGATCGTTAGTACCGTGAAGCCAGAACTAGTTCCTGAGGATAACATTAAGCTGAGACTTTTCCCTTTCACTTTGAAAGATAAAGCTAAGCAATGGCTTTTCTCTTTATAGGCTAGATCAATCACGACCTGGGAGGAACTGCTGCAAAAGTTCATGAATAAGTACTTTCCTTTAGGAAAGACCTTTAAGTTACGCCAAGATATCTTGGGGTTCAAGCAGCAACCTGGGGAGAGTTTTGATCAAGCTTGGGAATGTTTTAAGGAGTCCATGAGGAAGTGCCCTCATCATGATATCCCTCTATGGATTTTAATGCAAACCTTTTACCATGGATTGAGAGATACGGAGAAGATAAGAGTAGATGCTTCCAGCAATGGAGCGTTTGTTCTTTTATCTCCTGAGGAGGCACGAGGAAAGATGGAGCAAATAGCAATGAATAGCCAATGGGGAGGTGGTGCAATAGCAATTAGCAACTGTGAAGATGGCCGATAATCTTGAGGAGGATGTATCGCATAAGATCCTAAATACTCTATTGCTCATAAATGATAAGGTGGACGGTATGCATGATAGAATTGTACGAGTAGAGACTGGAAAAGGGACGGAAACGACTAAGCCATTAGAGAATACGGATACTAAAGAAGCCAATTACATTGGGAAACAGGGTAATCACTATGAAGGTTACAAACCAAATCATGACCAACCTGAATTCCGATGGATTGATCCAAATGAAGGGGTAAAACCACACAACACTTATGTACCTCAGCAAGCTCAAACTTACGGTTGGGAAGTTGCACTTGAAAAGATGAGTAACACAATGTCGACACTTGTGAATCAATTAGCAAATTCCATGACCGACTTGGCTACAAACTTTCACCAATACCGTCAAAAGAATGATGCCAAAGTCACCAACCAAGAAGCCTTAGTCCGAATCTCTCTCATCAAATAGGACAATTAGGCCGAACAACATCAACTAGACCTCCCGGGGATTTCCGAGCAACAACGATAGGAACCCTAGGGATGTGAATGCGATAATGATTAGAAGTGAAAAGGAGCTTACTCCAACAATCCCAAAGAACGATGAAAATATAGAAGATGTTAAGGATGATGAGAAAAAGCCTGAGGAGGCATTCACACCCTGCTTAGAAAAGCCCCCCGACGAGCAATTATCCTCCATCTCTACCACTTTAGGGAATAGTGATTGCGCCGCAGTATCTTTGCAAGGTGAGGTTATTAAGGCTGAGAAGCAACAACCATGGTTTAAAGAATATGTGAATTATTTATCCGGGAGATATTTGCCACCAGACTTGAACCAGCAGCAAAAGAAGAAGTTCTTTGCGGACCTTAAACACTATTATTGGGATGAACCCTATCTTTTTAAGCGTTGCTCAGACAACATCTTTAGAAGATGTGTTCCTGAGAGTGAATTCCTTGATATACTTAAACATTTCCATACTTATGAAGCGGGAGGACACTATGGAGGGGACAAGACTGCTGCTAAAGTTCTCCAATGTGGTTTTTACTGGCCAAGTCTTTACAAAACTGCACACGAATATGCTAGATCCTGTCATTCATGCCAAATGACAGGCAATATCTCGAGGAGACATGAAATGCCATTGAAAAGTATCCTAGAACCAGAAATCTTTGATGTATGGGGAATTGATTTTGTGGGACCTTTCACTTCGTCTGTTTCAAACCACTATATTTTGGTGGCAGTTGACTATGTGTCCAAATGGGTCGAGGCAATTGCTTCACCTACCAATGATGCAAAGGTTGTACTGCGGTTTTTAAAGAAAAATATCTTCACGCGGTTTGGAATCCCTCGTGCCATCATTAGTGATAATGGGAGCCATTTCTGTAATAAGCCGTTTGAGAAGTTAATGGCCAAGTATGGGGTGAGACATAAGTTAGCTACCGCTTATCATCCTCAAACAAGTGGTCAAGTTGAGGTCACTAATCGAGATATTAAGCGCATCCTGGAAAAAACTGTGAACCCAACAAGGAAAGATTGGTCATTGAAGTTAGATGACGCTTTATGGGCTTATCGGACTGCGTATAAGACTTCTATAGGTATGTCCCCGTACCAGATTGTTTTAAGGAAAGCGTGTCATCTACCGGTTGAACTTGAGCACCGTGCCTTATGGGCTACGCGTATGTTGAATTTAGATGAAAGTTTAGCCGGAGAAAAGAGATTGTTGGAATTGACTCGCCTAGAAGAGTTTCGCATTGAAGCTTACGAGAATGCTCGGATCTATAAAGAGCGCACTAAGAGATTCCATGATAAAAAGATCCTTGACCACACCTTTAAGGTGGGTGATATGGTTCTTGTTTACAATTCGCGCTTGAAACTCTTCCCGGGCAAGTTAAAATCAAGATGGTTTGGTCCTTATAAAGTGAGTAAAGTATTTCCTTCCCGAGCTGTAAAGGTAAGTCACTTGGATGATCGAAAGACTTTTGTGGTGAATGGCCACCGAGTAAAGCATTACCTCGGGAATCATTTTGATAGAGAGGAAGAAGCACTTACTCTCGGCAATCCTAGTTACAACAAGACCTTCATGTGAGTACAGTCGAGCTAACGACTATAACCATAGAACTATTTCTTAAAATCTATTTTTTGTTTTTGTTTTGTTTTAATAAAGTAGCATGAGACTGTTAAGGTTTTTTTCATCTCGCCATGTTCCGATTCTAAGTTCAGAATAAACGAGGTTTTTTCCTTGATAGCCGCCATGTGAGGTTTGTAGTTTTAACTCTTTGGTTTTCCGTGTCATTGGTTTTATGAAATAAACTGGCTTAAAGTGTTTTTAGATATTCTATATCTAATTACTGCCACATTATTATAACTTCCAGCGACATGTCATTAACGGTTTCGTGGAGTTTCTGTTTGGTTTGCTTAAACAGGTTTTCGATTGCTTCTCCAGGACGTGCTTGGTCTGCAACTACATTCTGAATCTACTTGAGAGCCGTTTCCAGAGCTAAGTCTTTTTCTTAAATTCTCCTTTTCCTTTCTCATTGGGGACAATGCCAAGTTTGAGTGGGGGGTAGGAGACTTAGCCATGATATTATAATTGAAAATTGAATGAAACGGTGAAAAATGAAAAAAATGAACAAATGCCAAATTAATTATCTCGTACCCTTAGAATTGTGAGTTTCTATACATAGAATCAATAGGAAGTGAACCAGGTTGCATGAGTACATGATCATTTTATACTTATGTGAATGTAAATTTAAGGATATTCATGCCGACTAGTGCAAGTAGTTATTTATTATTTGCTTACTCAATTTGAATCGAAGAATACCGCACAAATTATAATAACTAAGAAGAATTATGTGTACATTGCGTAGATGATTGGTTATGCAGACTTAGAGTCGATATTTATCTGCTGATGTATTCTTATCTTCTAGCCATCAAAGCGGAGTAATAAGCTTGAGAATTATCTGTGTTTTGACGAAATGTTAAACACTGGGCTTGTAGTAACATTACCAAAGTAGCCCCGCGCTTGTGGTAATATTCAATGCTGTCACTAATCTGTGAGATGAGGATTCTTGCAATGCATACTTTACTTTTAAAGCAAGTTTCTTTCTTGAGAGGTGTTAAAGCTTGAAACTATGAAAATGTAAAAAAAAATTCAAATTTTTAAAAGGCTTGAGTATTTTCTCGGTCTCCAAGTCCAAAAACCTTATGGATGACGCTCTTGCTTATTGCACCATGTCTTTACCCATTGCGAGGCTTAAGAAGTGGGAATGCTGATGTTGGTAGGTCAAGACTGCGAAGTTAGCATAAACTTTAATCTTGCCACGAATATATAAAACTAAATGCACATGCACACATCACTTCGATTCATAACGAGTAGTGAATAATGGGTACCTTATGAGCATAAGTGGTATGAGTTGACTCGAGTTTCTTGTGTAAGTATGATTTGACCATGGAAAATGTTGTCTTGGGGAATGACTTATTGATGCTTTGTTCGGGACGATCAAAGTCTAAGTGGGGGGTAGTTGATGACGGTCAAATTGTACCCGTAAAAGTCATCAACATTAGCCTTAAATCGGGATTAATAATATATATTTTATGATAAATCACCTGTTTATATTGATTATTTAATGTTATGTGATTAATAAAATATAATTTGGTATTTATCCGTTTTCATTGTATTTATCCGTTTATATTATATAATTTGGTGTTTATCCATTTTTATTATATAATTTGGTATTTATCCGTTTTTATTTAAATATGATTTATTTTGGGATAAATATCTATTTTGTAGATTTGGATAATTATGGAGGATAAATACAAAAAGAAGAATTTAATCTCAAGATAAATTCAAGATGCATTGAAGATAAATATCGGATAAGCACAAGAAGAGGAGTAAAGCATGACAAAAGCCAGCAAACCAATCTCATCCCTCGCATGTCGAACGTGTGACTAGTTGTATTCCCCATGTTGTTCTCAATACGAGTACCAAACATGGTACTGTGACCCAGCCCCGCGTTGGATGTATGACTAGTCATGTTCCCCGTGTCGCACCATGCTTTCATGTCAAGTTAGTACGACTCAAGACCGGACAAGACAAGAATACGACAAGAACACTAGTAGGTTAAGTAAGTAATTACGCAACGAACAAGTACGTGCAAGATGAATTGAATGTAGTTCATATGCATGTTTTATATGCATGGTTTAAAGTTGCTTCACTTGTGTTTTAAGTTATGCTTTTATAAGTAGTTTTCTTAACGTGACAAGTTGTGTTTTCTTAAAACAATTTGAGAACTCGATGAAGTATATTAATGTCGTGTCTCCCGACATTCAACATACATGAATCTCCCTTTTGATATTCTTTCTCCTTATTGAGCATTTGGCCGGTGCTCTTTCCTTTATTTGGAATAAGAAGGTTGCATGTACATGTAGATTTGACGACGAGTTTAGAGTGCTAGCTTAGGATGGAGCCATGGATTCATTTATGTTTTAGTTTCATTTTATAGTTGTTATTTCTTTTCAAACAAATGAGTTGTAATGAATAATAGTGTTTGCTTTCAGTTATTTATGACGCAGTTTGCAACAACTGTATTTTGGTTGTGGTTGTTTTGGAAGATCCCAGACGTCTATTTCCCGAGTGTTCAGCTTGTTTTCATCTATGCGAATCTTTTATTACTCTGATATGACACTAGGCTTACGTGAGATTTATAGTTTACTCAAAATCTCACATGTCGAACGCCCCGTGTCCGGTTAAGGACTCGGTATCCGGGACATGGGCGTTACAACTGTTGTTATAAAATAACGGTTATATGTATATATATATATATATATATATATATATATATATATATATATATATATATATATATATATATATATATATATATATATATATATATATATAAAGTGACGCAGGATCTTGGGTAAGGGGTGGGGGCGATAAATTTTTTAAAGGCAAATAAAAAATTTAAGGAGTGGCAAACGATACGCTTTGTACATATATTAGAGTAATTTTTTCGATCCAGGGGGGGCTTGGTTGAATCTAGCTCCGCCACTGTATGTATATATATATATATATATATGTATATATATATATATATATATATATATATATATATATATATATGTATATATATGTATATATATATATATATATATATATATATATATATATATATATATATATATATATATATATATATATATAGCTATTTCTTCAACAAACTGCCATCTTATATTTTTGGTTTTTGCGAGCAATCTAATTAAAAACCTTACACAAATCGCTATCATTCATCCACTACAATACCCAACAAAAAAAAAAAAAAAAAGCACCTTATTCATTATACATATAAATAGGCTTAGGGAGATGATACTTTGGACTTACCAAATAGGTTTGTCCATGCACAAACTAGAATTTAAGCTTATGGATTGATTTAGAGCATCCTTTCTTGAATAATCACTTTGTTTGCGTCAAAGTATTGCGTGGTCTCCATCATAATATTCATTAGCTGCTTTGCTTTGTTTTGATTTTCGAAAAAGAATTCCTTGGCTTCCATTGTATGTAAGTGTGTTACTTTATCTATGTTTTTCTATGTTTTTGTTCACAACTAATGTCCTTCCCCGGTTTTGTGCATTATTTGTAAAGCTTTCTTGTTCTTGCTTTTGATGATTCTCATGATAAAAAACCTAGAATTTATTTAGTTATTTTGGACACAACAGACACCAGAGAGGATGTGTAATCCTCTTTAGTTGATTTCCAACTTAGGATGAAATTTGAAGTTTAGACATGAAATAATGTAAAATAATCTAAACTAAGAAATATAGTAAAACCTCTATAAATTAATATAGTTGGGATCGGAAGATTTTATTAATTTAGAGAGATATTAATTTATCGATAAATTAATAATTATTAATTTATAGAGAGTTTTTGATATCAAACAAAATTAAATTTTAATTATATAAATTTAAATAGAATGAACTGTACTAATTTATGTATTATACTTAATTCAATGTATATTAGTTACAAATTCAATGTACTGTACAAACAAGATTCAGTGTACATACATTAATTTGATTCATTGTATATTACAACAAAAATATTCTGTGTATAATAGTGATAGCATGTACTACCGTGTATATATACAAGATTAAAAAAAAAAAACCATACCAAACAATGGCTTCTCATCTAAAAGGTGTCGCAAAAGCAACAATGACTGATGAAATAAGAAAATTATTATGTGAGTACAAAAGAGATAATTCCTCATGCACTCAGAAAGATCTCCAATTGTGGCTCGAGGATAAAGTTCATCTAAAAGTTAGTCAAGGTACAATATCAAATGGATGTCAATAGCTTGTTATATTATCCGGGTGAAAATGACGCATGTTCAGAGGTCAACGCATAAAAGGCACTTAACAACTTTTTGATGCAGCTCGAAAGCACCACACCCGAACTTTTGGATGCAATAAGGAAGATTAGAGATGAGCTTCAAGCTGATTTAAACTTTAAGAAAAAACAGACAACATTATATTTTACAAAATTGTAACATATATATTTTTGTGATTATGGAGAATTATTAATTTATGATATTATTGAGACTGTATTTCTATACAGGGATTTTCTAAAAATTACTATCTTATTATCTTATCGAAATTGGTCATTTTTTGAACTGGCCCAAGTCGGGACCGGAGAAAAGTATTATTTTAGAAATGTTATAAATTTAAAGAGTATTAATTTATAGAGGTTTTACTGTAAATTGAAGTTAAGAAAATATTTGGTCTCAAATATTTTAATGAAAACACTGTCGTTTAAATTGATAATGGTGTGAACAAATCATGATATACGGTGCAGATAACTGTTGTGTCAGTCTTTATGACACAACGGTTGTGCTTTGTATCATCACAATGTTCCATTTCGTTTGCTAAGTGTATGCTTGTCAATTTTCTTTGTAGAAGATGAAGCTTATTATAAACATACTATAGCTATTATGTATCGCTTCGTTGGTAGCAACCCAACTGAACCATGAAGAAGGTAATTATATTAACCAACTAAATTTTGTTTGATGTTTTTAGCGGAACTTTAATGGTAATTTTTTTGGTTGCTATAGGGGAGACGTTGAAAGAGATCGCCGAAGGATTAGCAAAAAGCGGCTGGGATTTCAACATTGATCCTTGCGGCGGAGAAGGCAACTAACATAATACAATGCATGGTAGCAAAATTATTCACTAACATCCACTAATTAACTGTCCCGCTATTTTTTTTTTTAAATATTGATCCTTGACCTTAAATCATGCATTGATTTTTTAAATTAATACTTATAAACTTATAATACGATGTGCCGCTCTCGATCTCTGAGCCGTATCTCAGAATTCATACAGCCACCCCTGACGAGCGGGAGGTGTGCATGTAGCGGGCGGGCGGAGGGCGGGTGGTGTGCGTGCGGCGTATAGACGGGCGGGTAGTGGATGGCATACCTGAATGCATCCTTATGCGTTTATTTTAATGCGGATATAACTACATACATACATACACACACATATAACAACCACAACATTTTGTTGGGGTAAAAAATTAAAGAAAACTGTAAAAGGTAGAGAAAATAAAGAAGTAGGAGCCTTTTTCATCGATTATTCGAGTTGTGTACAACCTTCCTTTTAAAGGGAATAAAGGGATAAAATGACTGAGTTTAATCTGAAAAAATAAAACAAATAAATTTTATTTTTATCCTAAAATTTGACCAAAAACTAAATTCCCAAATTCAGAAGATAAGCAATCGAACTGCATCCCCTCTTGAAAACAAACCATGGTCTTTAACCAATCTTATCACTGGATAATGGAATTGAAATCACCCTTATCTCTATCAGTTTCTTCCTTATCACTCCTCAATTCAAATTCTTCCTTATCACTCCATTATAGAGCAGGGGGCCCAGACGTTGTAACGTTAATACCGTTCCTCAAACTGGGCCGAGGGTTGAGGCACAGTTTGTTGAGAAACATGAGAAGCAGAGCTGTGGGCATGGATTTGGTGAAAGTGTCTGCTACTTGGGCCTTTGTGGGGATGTATCCAGTAACGAGACGGCCAAGGGCCACTTGTTCGCATACGAATTGGTAATCCAACTGATATGCTTACTTCGAGCGTGAAAAACGGGATTGATGGTCATATGAAGCGCGCTGAGGTTGTCATTGAACAAGATAGGAAGCCTGGTGTCTGAAATTTGCAAATCACGAGCAATGTAAGTAAGCCAAGTTAAATCTTCACCTGTATGTTCTAGGGCTCGGTATTCATTTTCTGTGCTGGAACGGGAAACAATGGGTTGTTTTTTTACACACCATGAGACAATGTTGGCACCTAAGTAAGTGAAGTAGCCTGAAGTAGACCATCTTGTGATTGGGCATCCGACCCAGTCTGCATCTGAGTAGGCACTGAAGTGTAGTGTCAGCAATAAAGTGATGTCCAAGCTAGATAGTGCCTTTAACAAAACGAAGAACTCTCTTAGCCATTTTGTAGTTGTTAACTGCAGGCTTTTGTAGGAACTGAGACAGATAGTTCACACTATAGAAGATGTCAGGCCTTGTGAATGTCAAGTACTGTAGGCCACCAATCAGACTTTGATTGGATGTGGGGTCTTCTAGCAGGGGAGATTCGAAAAACCGAAATTTGGTTACGTAGACGAGTATGGCCATTGGCTTGCAATCCATAAGATCCGCACTTTCAATTAATGTGAAAGCATAGTGAGTCTGATACATATACAGTCATGAAGATGTTTGAGTGATTTCCACACCACGGAAATGTTGGAGGGTACCTAAATCCGTCATGGCAAATTAAACTCAGTATGGAGGAGATCAATAAACTTCATTAGTAGCTCTGGCTTGGTGCCAGTAAGTAACATATCATCCACATACAATTGTAAAAAAAGTGAACATTGTGTTGTGTGTAGGACAAACAATGAAGGGTCTGCAAGACTACAGTAGAAGCCATATGTTAAAAGGAAGCTGCCAAACCTGTCAAACCATGCCCTAGGGGCTTGTTTGAGCCCATAGAGTGCTCTTTGTAGCTTGCATACATGTGTGGGATGCTGAGGACCAGGCATACCAGGGGTTGTTCCATATAGATTTCTTCAGTGACAAGACCATGGAGAAAAGCGTTTTTTACATCCAGTTGTCTAATTTGCCAACCCTGAACAAGAGCTGTGGCAATTACAAACCGGATGGTTCCTGGTCTTACCACTGGAGAGTAACTTTCTAGGTAGTCTATGCTAAATCGTAGTGCATATGTGGCTCGTAGTTTATTTAGTTATTTTGGGCATAGCAGACGCCTGAGAGGATGTGTAATCCCCTTTAGTGATTATAATTATTTAAGTTGATTTCCAACTTAGGATGCTATTTACATTATTTCCAGAAACGCTCCACGAGGAGGGTTAACACGCAACTCACAATAACTAGACGTAAATTCAAGGTGATATATATATATATATATATATATACCCTTCTTTAATTGTTTTTTTATGTAAAATTGTAGAAACTGAATTAATATAGGTCAATAGACTAATTAATATAGAAGCCTTATAAGATTCAGTGACAAGTGCATAAGGTTTGAACATGCAGTAACAACAAATGCATTAACACACACTCTAGAGTACCACTCTGCAGTCACATGTGAAAATGCGTACCTACGTGTGCACAACCATGATGTCCTAGTTGTACATTATTCACTAATTTATCGCTGAAATTTTGTTGACCGCAAGTTGTTGTTATTACTATTTTCTTTCTCCGGAAGTTTAGTAAATTTGGATCGGTTTAATGTCATGCATGATAACCTCACAAAGTTTAACCTACATATTCTCACCCGTATGCATTCACTAAAAATCAAGTTATCATGGTTGCATTTTGAAGTTTAGACATGAAATAATGTAAAATAATCTAAACTAAGAAATAAATTGAAGTTAAAAAAATATTTGGTCTCAAATATTTTAACGAAAACACTGTCGTTTAAATTGATCATTGTGTGAACCCATCATGATATACGATGCAGATAACCGTAGTGTTAGTTGTTATGACACAATGGTTGTGCACGTATCATTACAATGTTCCATTTCGTTTGCTAAGTGTATGCTTGTCAATTTTCTTTGTTGAAGATGAAGCTTATTATAAACATACTACATCTATTATGTATCGCTTCGTTGCCGTTGGTGGTAGCAACCCAACTGAACCATGAAGAAGTTAATTATATTAACCAACTAAATTTTGTTTGATGTTTTAAGCTGAACTTCAATGGTAATTTTTTTTTCTTGCTATAGTGGAGACGTTGAAAGAGATCGCCCAAGGATTAGCAAAAAGAGGCTGGGATTTCAACATTGATGCTTGCGGCGGAGAAGGCAACTAACATAATATAATGCATGTTAGCAAAACTATTCACTAACATCCACTAATTAACTGACCCACTATTTTTTTATTTTAAATATTGATCCTTGACCTGTAATCATGCATTGATTTTTTAAATTAATACTTATAAAGTTATTATACAATCTGCCGTTCTCGATCTCTTAGCCGTGTCTCAGAATTCCTACAGCCACCCCTGACGAGCGGGAGGTGTGCATGCAGCGGGCGAGTGGAGGGCGGGTGGTGTGCATGCGGCGTACAGACAGGCGGGAAGTGGGTGGCATGTAATAGGCCTATCCCCGACCCCTAGGGTCCACTGGGGTCTAATAAGGGACAAGCCGGCGATCCCCCACCCAAACATTAAATCTCCTACGAAACCACTGAGGAAACTAGTACTCTATTTAAACATCACCAAAACCAATAGAATAGAACATCAATTAAATTTTTTTTACATTGAAACAACTCAAAATTCAAAGAAACTAATACCGAAACTTGACAACTAAGCTGCCATGTCACCATTGAACTCTTCTTCAACTCCCTCTCCCAGAACAGCATCCAAGGTTACTCTGTTTATCTCACCACTCTCGTGTCCTTCTTCCATACCTATGAAAGTAATTTCGCAAACATGTGAGCTAAAAAATAGCCAGTGAGTTCCGGTGTGTGCCGTGAACTTTTATATACGAAAATAGTTGTACAAAACCGTTAAAATTACAAAGGAAGGCCTTTTTCCTTACCCTGCTTATAATAGTAGTTAGTACAAGGCCAAAAATATGATATTTGCAAAATTTAAAGGTCAAGTAATTTCTTGAATTTAAGGCTACTAACTGGTTGACACCGACTTGGCTTAGTCGATGAGTTATTACCAACCCAACTCCAGCATATTTCTCTACCGCAATTCACAAGCAAGCAAGCTCTTGCTTGACAACTCTGGCCGATTGTTAGGGAAAATGATTCAGACCTCCGCCCAGTGAACCTCCCAAAGGGCTTCAGCCAACCCCACTGCCTTCCGAACCATGACATAGCCGTCGGCCCTAGCTTTCCCGGCCATGCACATGGAAGATCGAGAAATTTTGGTACCATCACTCCAGGACTGTCGATGAGCCAAGGTCAAAAGGCCCCGAGACCGGTGACTAGCCGTTCTGCGGTGCAATAACCCTAACTCCACTAGTCTCTAGAAAGTTCTACACCAGAGGTGCGGAAATTCATTTAAGTGTAAAACTCCAATTGCATACTTTTATTGGATATATATATATATATATATATATATATATATATATATATATATATATATATATATATATATATATATATATATATATATATATATATATATATATATGTAAATGCAAATATAATTATGGGCATGCCTATGGAGGACGGCGGCATACGAGCGGCAATGACTGGCTCCATGTACAATGATATGGGTCAAATGACCCTCTAAATTATATATATATATATATATATATATATATATATATATATATATATATATATATATATATATACAGTTTTTAAAAAATTTATACACTAACGTCAACTAATTAGCTGACCCACTATTTTTTTTTATTTTAAATATTGATTATTAACCCGTAATCATGCATTGATTTTTTAAATTAATACTTATAAACTTGTAATATGAAGTGCCGCTCTCGATCTCTGACCCGTGTTTCAAAATTCCAGCTGCCGCCCTGACGAGCGGGCTTCGTGTGGAAGGTGTGCATGTAGTGTGCGGGCGGAGAGCGAGTGGTGTGCGTGCGGCGTACAGGAGGTCTGAAGGGGGAGTATGGCGAATCGGCAGGTGGCGTGCGTGCATGCATCGCTGTGTTTTTTTTAAAAGAAATATTTGTGCTACAACAAAATGTTAAGACTGTTCAAATGTGAAGACAAACAATAATAGCAGCTTTTAGACTGTGCACAGTGGTCCCTTTGACCATCTACTTGAAGAGACTTTCAAAGTAGAGTAATGATAGTGTCACAACAAAATTATCAAACATTGTGCACTCTACACTTTGAGACCATTGAATTATTGATTATGATGTTAGGCCTATTAAATCATGAGGAGTTGTTTATAAGGACAAAAAAAAGGGAAAAATAGGAATCGTGACAGAATATATCATTGAAAAAATATCAAATGTGATGTCTAAATAAAGAGGACGAAAAAAGGGAAAATGAGATGAAATAATTATCATCTTTCGACAATCATATCAAAAGACGTATTCGTTTTTGTAGTTGAATACGAAAGAATTTAAATAACAGTAGAATACAGACATGTGTTTTTACTCAAAAAAATATTCAACTGTTATCTTTGCATATTTTTATATTCAAATTGTACTTTTTAACAATAAACCCTTAATCATATGGCTCCTATAAAAATCATTGGCTTAAAAGTGTGTTGTGGCATTTGTTGTGCATTTTTTGTTTTGGCACAAACATTTCTCCTTAATAAAGCCAAAGGAAAAAAAAAAGCTTTTTCGGTGTAGTGGAGGAGACGTTCAAAAGCAAAAGAAAATGCAATGATAACGGTGTAGACAACAGCAAACAGGGACGTAACCAGGCCATGGCTAGGGGGGTCGCAGGCCACCGGATTTTTATTTTCGGTACATTAAAAATTCTTTATAAAATCAATCCAGCACAGTTAGTTGTATTAATCTCGCACACCCAACGTTATAAATATAATCCACTAGCCCATCAAAACAATAATTCCTGGTTCCATCCCTAAAAGCAATCAATCATGTCGATTTGTACTCTAAACCCATTTTCTCAACGTACTTACGGTAGCTGATCGAAAGAATCGGAGTAGTGTTTGCCAAACTACAATTCCAAAGAAATTTAGTTTCTTTGTATCATTGTTTGGACTTGGGATATGCAAACATATATACACACTAAAATTTTACTTTAAATATCCGCGTGCATTTTTAAGTGTCATCAACGTATTTGTAATATTCTGATTTTTGAGAAAAAGGCAGACGTGTCATTTTGCGAAAACGAAATATTATATCCTTAAACTTTTGGGGATTTTAAGTGTATTTATATATATGGCCGAAATAAATATATAATTTGGGGGGAAATCTGATTTTTAAGTAATAGGGAAAAATAATAAGAAATTATTATTTTTGGGATTTTCTATTTAAGAAAAATAAATCCATTAGTTCCCATAACCAAAAAGAAATAAAAATTTTCTTCCTACGTTGAGAGAGACGGCGCAGAGAGCAAGTTTTAGGGCTGAGAGCTTTTCTTCCCGTTTCTAAGTCAAATCTTAACCATTTTCAAATCAGAGTAGAGCAACGGAATCGTCGTGAAGAGGGCGTCGTTTCAACCCCAAAAGTTGGAGTTTTTCCTAAGGTATGATTTTCGCCTAATGGTGTTTTTGGATGAGTTTTATTGATTAAAGCTCATGAATTCATAGAATAGATTTTTTCGAAACGTGTGATCGAACCTAATTTGGATTGAGATTGATCACTCAGGTTTTTGTTGAGAAAGTTTCGAGTTTGCTGCAGTTTTTCTCGGAGTTTGGAGTTGGATTGCTTGCTATCAAGTAAGAGGATCTTCCTATTGTTTAATTACGGTTTATTAGGGTTTATGTTAAGGTTTGATATGATTTTATGCTAGAATTCATAAATTCATGTTGCTTAAGGATCAAGAGATGTTAAGGTTTTTAAAAGTCGTGTTTTTCTGCTCTTTCTCTGTGTATTTTGATGTTGTACATGTTTGGATTTGAGTACAGATCGTAAAATGTAAAGAAAAACGTGTTTAGGGAGTTTCTGCGCTAAATGTGCGCAAATTGACTAGCAATGTGCACACATTGATGAGGCTGAATGCTGTTGTAGTTGGACGGGTCCTGGAGTGTACGCACATTACCCTGGAATGTGCACACACTGGCCGGGCTGAATGTATTTTGTTCCGAATGTGCGCAGATTCCCCTGGAATGTGCATACATTGCCCATGTTTTTGATAAATAAGTTGTTTTAAGCTATGGTATGAGTCTTAAATGTTGTTTCATGATCTAATAACATTAATTAAACATGAACAAGCCTCGATTGATCTTCTGATGCGTTTTGTTCCGGCACCGAATGTATTCTTCAAGGGAGTGAAAGTACGGGACCGTCGAAAGGGCATGAAAGGGCTTATGTTTTTATGAACTAGAGTTCATCAATGTCTGTGTAAATTCTAGGCCTTGTATGTGTCTAGTGGTCTAGGAAAGAGAGAAAGTAGGTGTGAGAAAGCTTATTTGAAAACACTTAGGTGGCTAGTTAATACTTAATAACTTACATACGTGATAGTAAAGAGATGAAACGTCACCTATTCTTGGTCGAGCACGCGATTCATATCGGTGATGTGGTATGTTCATCAAGGTGAACAACACTACGGCTCAAAAGGCTGAATGGTAGCGGAGGAAATTCATCGAACGTATACGCATACCGGGGAAACCCCGAAGCTATCAGATGCTATCGATAGGTAGTTAGCAAGTATATCTTCAGGCTGATAAATGCCATGCGTAATGCCCCTGAATGCTGACGTAACCAAGATAAGTTAAGCTAGAAACGGATAGTCATGACATGCTGATGGACATGGAGTGAACCCTAGATTGAGTCGGTCTCATAAAGATAATTTATTATTTTAAAACTTGTTTATAAACCTTAATTAATTTGTAGCTTCTGCCTCTTATTGAGTACTTTGTATTTACCTCAAATGCATTATTTTTCTATGTGTTTGGGGGAGAGAAGATGAGCAGGTAGATCCGGAGTGCGAGGAGGGCTTTGATGATGATGTTTGAGGACGCCGCAGTCGAAGCATTTTTTTTGTTTCTTCAGTTTCTTGATACTTTAGACTTGATGTTTTGGGGAAACTTTATAGTCCCTTTTAGTTCTATTTTAAAGGTTTCGTACGTTTGGTTTTCGTTTGGTTTTCCAATGCAATAAATGCTACATTTTCTATCTTTAGATATTGAGTTTCTATTCTTGTTTGGTTGAAAAACAATTATTACTCATGAGGAATGCACCGAGTAGAAGTTGAATAGTGCAGTTTCAGTTGTTCAAGAATGGTTTGTCCCGTGAGATCCAAGCGGGAAGGTTGGGAAGTACCCCAAGGAACATGGCTGAATGTTTAACAAGGTCTTGGAAGCTGAGACCTTCAAGGACAAGCTTTCAGTTGTTAATGGTGCTAAGAGGAACTCAAAATCAAGTAAGCGGGAAAGGCGGCCCGAGTCGGCCTGTTCGAGTTTTCACTGTGGATGCACAGTATGCAGAACCGGATGATAATGTTATCTCAGGTATGATAATATTAGGCAACCTAGCAGTTATGGCCTTGTTTGATACTGGAGCATCTAACATGTTTGTGTCGTCTAAGATAGCTAAGAAGTTGAATCTACCTTTGGAAACCTTAAGAAACACTTTGGATATAACTACACCACTAGGAAAGGTAACTAAGGTAACTAAGACGATACCTCAAGTGGATGTTCAAGTAGGACCATATTGATGCAAGAGGGACTTTACAGTTTTGGACTTTTTGGATTTTGATGTAATTCTTGGAATAGATTGACGATCCGAGAATTATATTCACATGGATTGTAGAGAAAAGAGAGTGGCATTTAAGGTACCAGGGAAATCATCTAAGACATATCAAGGTAATGTTTATAAGCCAAGTAAGAAGTGTCATCCGATCATTTCAGTAGTTAAGGCTATAAGAGCGTTTGTCCAAAGGGATGTGAAGGCTACTTGTTATACGTAG
Source organism: Gentiana straminea (assembly GCA_036785695.1). Taxonomy (NCBI): domain Eukaryota; kingdom Viridiplantae; phylum Streptophyta; class Magnoliopsida; order Gentianales; family Gentianaceae; genus Gentiana; species Gentiana straminea. The sequence goes on along the minus strand of JAVUPR010000326.1, from coordinate 5,858,200 downwards.
ATGATGTGGATCAAGTGAAGCCTAATTTAGAGAAAACCCCCATAGTAAAGGAATACCCTGAGGTGTTTCCGGAAGAGTTATCGGGAAACATGCAGGATAGAAAGATAGAGTTTGAGATCAAGTTGGTACCAGGAGCGGCACCAGTTGCTAAGGCACCTTATAGAATGACACCGGCTGAATTGAAGGAGTTGAAAGCTCAACTTAAGGATATGCTCGAGATGAACATAATTCAGCCTAGTACTTTGCCTTAGGGAGCCCCTTATTTGTTCGTTAAAATGAAAGATGGTAGCATGAGGATGTGCATCGGCTATAGAGCTTTGAATAATCTTAGCATCAAGAATAAGTATCCCTTACCAAGGATTGAAGATTTGTGTAATCAAGGTAAGAGAGTGTTCTCTAAGATTGATCTTAGGTCCGGTTATCATCATTTGAAGGTCAAGGTAGAGGATATACCTAAGACGGCTTTTCATACCAGATATGGACATTATGAGTTCTTATTTATGCCCTTTGGACTCACTTATGCTCCATCTGCATTTATGGATTTGATGCAGTGGGTTTTCATGCCGTACTTGGATAAATTTGTGATAGAGTTCGTAGATGACATCCTTGTATACTCGAAGGATGAGAAAGAACATGAGGAACACCTAAGGATAGTGTTGAACACACTAAAGGAGAACCAATTGTATGCTCAGTTCTCGAAGTGTGACTTTTGGTTGAATCAAGTTAGTTTCTTGGGTCATGTCATTTCTGGAGATGGCATTCAAGTTGATCCGGCTAAGATTGAAGCAGTTGAGAAATGGTCCAGACCGACTACCGTTTCAGAAGTGATGAGCTTTTTAGGTTTGGCTGGCTATTATAGGAAGTTTGTACAAGACTTCCAAAAGATAGCTACACCACTTACCCGGCTCACTCAAAAGAATGCAAAGTTTGTGTGGACAAGTGAGTGTAAAGATGCTTTCCAGATGTTGAAGAAGAATTTGACTACGGCCCCAGTTTTGACAGTTCCGGAGATCTTTGATAACTACGACGTTTACACCGATGCTTTGGCACCATTGTTAGCAAGATCCGAGTTGATGGATGATATTTGTGAAAAGCAAGATGAAGATCCACTGTTGGTTGATTTGAAGCGGGTTGCAAGGGAAAAGCCTACAGTGGGATATGTGTTAGATAAGAATGGGAACCTTTGGTACCAGGATTGTTTGTGTGTGCCTAATGTTAGCAAACTAAGGCAAAGAGTTATGGAGGAAGCACATTTATTGCTTTTGCGGTACATCTAGGAGCTACCAAAATGTATAGAGATTTGAAGGAAAAGTATTGGTGGCCTTCTATAAAAGTAGAGATAGCTAAGTTTGTAGCAGAGTGTGATATTTGCCAGAAATTTAAAGCGGAGCATAGAAGACCAGGAGGAATGCTTAAGCCATTGGACATCCCTGAATGGAAATGGGATAAGATCACGAAGGATTTTATCACCGGCTTACTGAAGACGAAGAGTGGGCATGATGTGATATGGGTGATTATGGATAGATTGACCAAATCTGCCCACTTTTTGCCAATGAAAGTTGATATGTCTTTGAAGAAGATAACGACACTATACTTGGACAATATAGTGAAGTTGCATGGAGTACCTATTGACGTGGCCTTTTCTAGTGCTAATACCAGTCCTTAACCGACAGTGTATCGGGTCAAACTGTAGTGCTAGTATGGTGAGTCAGAGTGTCGAATCCTCAGGGAACTTGGTAATTCTTCTAAGTGTGGTTAAACACCAAAGAGCTGTTATTAACTCGATCTAAACCGCAATTTTATAACACAGATCACTACTATTCTACTTAACATAAAATAAATGCGTAATTTAAAAGTTATTCTAATATAATATATATAGATATATAAATATATATAGATGTACATAGATTGCAAAATATATATATAGATATAAATATATAGATACCAATATATAGAACTAGCCAAAGTTTATATAATTGATTTATACGATCTTTTCAGTAGACGGAATGTGCTTGATCTTTCCTTACATATTAAGTCCAATTGAGTAAATGAAACGGTGCACTCCTGAGGTTAACAATTCCTCCTCACACGAGCGTATGAAATTGTCATATGTCATTGTCATCAGTTCAATCTCCACAACTGTCCCATGCTAATCTCAGTTAGTCTGAACAGGTACCGAGTACAAATCTACCCCGGATAAAAGAGGTTATTCCATTTGTCAGACGGCCGATGTTATTCAAAAGGCTCCGGTTGTCAGGCGGATCGATTTAACTTTCCGGTGTTAGTTTCAATTAAACCGTTGATTTTAACATTATTATGATCACGAGCACAATTTTAATAAGATCCATCTTTCCCAAGACAAATCTGCCCCCGGGTAGGAAATAGGATTCCGTAGTCACGCTTTCGCACGGCCAATTTTACCCTCCGGTTTTTGTATCTTTTATCTCATATCCTAACTTCTCTGGTCAGTTCATCGTTAGGTTATATGGTGCGATTCATCTTGGTTAATTACGTCAATCCGAATATTATCAATACGATACAGAATAGAAAAAGATTCAATTAACTCAATTTTAATCAATTTTACTTAGACAAAGATTCCTTTACCGAAAAGATCGAAATAAAACGATTACATAACTTTGGCTAGTTATTAGATCTAGCCTAATAACATTATAAAAAGATAAAAAACAAACATAACAAACATAAATACTTTAGAAATTTTACCCGATTACAACTGTTGAATCAGAAGCTTGTATTCTTCCGGATATTACAACGACTTCAACAACACTGATCTTCTGATAATTTTTCGAGCATTATAACGATACTACTTTATTTATGGCATAAGGCCTATATACATACATACTACTACTAAGAAAAAGAAGTTAAGAAAAATATATTGGTCTCCCTTCATGTGTCTACAAAGCTGCTCTTCTTATAGGCAAGATTTCCAGGGCCGGATCGATCCGAGAAAGGGCCGGATCGATCCGGGAATAAAAAATCTTATCCCCAGGATTATTCTCTGCAGGACCACATGCTGGATAATCATTATGTTTCCTCGGATCGATCCGAGGTAAATCCGGATTGATCCGGGTAGCTTTTTATTCCATAACTTGATCTGAAACTTGATAAAATCATAACTTGAGCTCTGGATCTCCAAATGACATAATTCAAGAAGCGTTGGAAAGTTCTTGAAAAGATCTATAACTTCCATGAAGGACTCTTCTTCGAGAAAATGCCTTTTTGATGGGCCATTTGTTCGTCGAAAATATAATTCGATAATGGTGTCACGAACCATTGATCCTACTTGAATTTTAAATCTCGTGGCACTTCCTTACTTCCTTCAAAAGATACGATCTTACTTCAAAAAGTGTCGTCACTCGGGGTCTTGGTTTACCTAAAATCGCAAATAAAATACCAAAAATACCCACGTAAATCTGACACGACACTCCGGTTATTAACCCGGTACAAAATTTATAACTTTTTATCACTTTTACTAGATTTTTATAGTATTTAGATTTATTCATAACTATTAATATTTTATAAGATTATCGTTATAATTTCTTATATTTTATATAAAAAGAGTCGATAACGTATATAAAATATCGTAATTTTTGTCATATAAATGTTATACATCACCTATCTCGATAGTTTCGGATCATGACACTAGATAAGTCAGAGGATTCTGAAAAGTTTGCAAAGGGCTTTAGGTACAAAGTTAGATTTGAGTACGACCTTCCATCCTCAAACAGATGGGCATTCAAAAAGAACCATCCAAACACTAGAAGATATGCTAAGAGCTTGTGTTTTTGAAGTAGGCGCATCATTTGATAATTACATACCAGTAGCGGAGTTTGCCTACTACAACAGTTATCATGCAAGCATAGGCATGCCACTGTATGAATCTTTGTATGGGAGAAGATGTCGAACGCCGCTGTTTTGGGATGAAGTCTGGGAAAGAAAAGTCATCGGGCCGGAGTTGGTTGAACCAGCTAAAGAAAGAGTTCAATTGGTTAAGAAGAATCTGAAAGCAGCACAAGATAGAAAGAAAAGTTGGGCAGATGTTAGAAGAATACCTCTTGAGTTTGATGTTGGTGAAAGAGTTTATCTACGAGCTTCACCAATGAAAGGGGTGAAACATTTTGGGCAAAAGGGAAAGAAAAGTCCAAGGTATGTTGGACCGTTCGAGATTCTAGAAAGAGTTGGACCTTTGGCATATAAGCTTAAGTTACCGGAATCACTGTCAAGAGTCCATAATGTTTTCCACGTTTCGATGTTGAAAACGTGTTTGACGAAAAATGATGTTGAAGCCACAGTTGATCCGGAAGTTCTTCAAGATAATCTTGCATACGATGAGAAACCGATCAAGATTTTAGACTGGAAGGAAAAGATGATCAAGAGACGGATGATCCATTGGTTTTGGTGCAATGGAGCAATCATTCACTGAATGAAGTCACTTGGGAAGTTGAAGACGACATGATCAGTGAGTTTCCAGAGTTTATGGAAATACCAGGTATGTTCTAGTTTCGAGGACGAAACTCTTTTAAGGGGGGAGGAATGTAAGATTCCGATTTTTGGGAAATAGTAGACATGTCATTGTGCGAAAACGAAATATTATATCCTTCACCTTTTGGGGATTTTAAATGTATTTATATATATGTGGCCGAAAAATATATATAATTTGGGGGAAAATCTGATTTTTAAGTAATAGGGAAAAATAATAAAAATTATTATTCTTGGGATATTTTATTTAAGGAAAATAAATCTCATTAGTTCTCATAACCAAAAAGAAATCAAAATTTTCTTCCTACGTTGAGAGAGACGGTGCAAGAGAGCAAGTTTTAGGGCTGAGAGCTTTTCTTCCAGTTTCTAAGTCAAATCTTAACCGTTTTCAGATCAGAGTAGAGCAACAGAATCGACCTGAAGAGGGCGTCGTTTCGACCCCAGAAAGTTGGAGTTTTTCCTAAGGTATGATTTTTACCTAATGGTGTTCTTGGATGAGTTTTATGGATTAAAGATCATGAATTCTAAGAATAGATGTTTTTGAAACGTGTGATCGAACCTAATTTGGATTGAGATTGATCACTCAGGTTTTTGGTGAGAAAGTTTCGAGTTTGCTGCAGTTTTTCTCGGAGTTGGATTTCTTGCTATCAAGTACGAGGATATTCCTATGGATTAATTACGGTTTATGTTAAGGTTTGATATGGTTTTATGCCAGAAATCATACCTTCAAGTTGCTTAAGGATCAAGAGATGTTAAGGTTTATAAAATTCATGTTTTTTTTGCTATTTTTCTGAGTATTTTGATGTCTAACATGTTTGGATTTGTGTAGAGATCGTAAAAGTGCAGAAAAACGTGTTTAAGGTGTTCTGCGCTCAATGCGCACATTGACTAGCAATGTGCACACATTGGTGAGGCTGAATGCTGTTGTAGTTGGAGGGATCCTGGAGTGTGCGCACATTCCCATGGAATGTGCATACACTGGCCGGGTTGAATGTCTTTTGTGCCCAATGTGCGCACATTCACATTGCCCCTATTTTTGATAAATAAGTTGTTTTAAGCTATGGTATGAGTCTTAAATGTTGTTTAATGATCTAATAAGATTAATTAAACATGAACAAGCCTCGATTGAGTTTCTGATGTATTTAGTTCCGGCACCGAATGTACTCTTCAAGGGCGTTGAAGTTCGGGACCGTCGGAAGGGCATGAAAGGGCTTGTGCTTTTATGAACTAGAGTTCATCAATTGGTGTGTAATTGCAAGGCCTTGTCTGTGTCTAATGGTCTAGGAAAGAGAGAAGTAGGTGTGAGGGAGCTTATTGAAAACACTTAGGGGGCTACTTAATACTTAATAACTTACATAAATGGTAGTAGAAAGATGAAACGTCACCTATTCATGGTCTGACACCATTTCATATCGGAGATGTGGTACGTTCATATAGGTGAACAACGCTACTGGCTCAAAAGGCTGAATGGCAGCGGAGGAAATTCATCGAACATATACGCATTCCGGGGAGACCCCGAGCTATCAGGTGCTATCCACCGTTAGTTAGCAAGTATATCTTCAGGCTGATAAACGCCATGCGTAGTGCCCTTGAATGCTAACGTAATGATCTCGTCGCGGGCCTTACGTCGATTTTACTAGCAAGAGTTCTAGGTCAATCGTAGTATAGCAAGTACGAATCAAGGTCGATCCCACAGAGACAATGCAACTTAAGCATAAACAATTCTAATCTAATCAAGATTAGACATAAGTTGTCATTGACCAACAATGAAAATAAAAGAAACATGGTATTCCTTCCCCATCCCTTCTATCTACTAACTTGGTTTAGTTAATCCTTATGCTTACTTCCCCATATATTTTCCTTAAACTAATCAAACTTTTAATTCAGTTTTAAGCTACGGGTGCAATTCCTACCCCTATCTACTCCGTCCATGGTAGTAGGTAATCTATACGCCAGCTACCCTCCTTAATTGGTCCGTAATAGCCCATACGCGTGAAGAACTAGAATAGCCGGTATTGAGCACTAACTCATACCGCTAACCCGCCTAGGCAGCTATCGACTCTGATTAGCACGTTCCTAAGGTCCTACAAGACAACATCATAATTAACACTTCACTATCGGTACTACATGTTAATTTACGAATTACGAATACTAGATTGGCCAGACCTATTACTAGTTTTAATTATTTCTTTCGATCAATGTAGCTGACGCTGAACCTCCAGATAGATTTCTAAATTTTGCCTCGGTAAACTGGTATTAAACCGGTATAGACCGCCGGTTTGCCGGGGGCGGCTTTTCTTATTTCTAGATCTACATTCCTCAATTCAGATTAATTCAAGTAAATTACGGGGTTTTTAAACATGAAGATCAACAAAAACACGTAAATACAAGCAGATCTACCATTTTAAAGACACAAAGGAACGTTCAATGCTTCATACCTTCAACAATAGGGATCTAGCTTGATCCACTCAAGTTAGAGATGGAAAGGAAATGAAGGAAACCAGAAAATAAACTTCAAAAGCTTAAAAGAAATTTATTGCATCAAAATTGTATAATGAAATAATCATAATTTTGTAACATACTAGTAACCTATGTAATAATAAGTTTATGCCGCCTGATATAGATACATTGGCCGACTTATGACTCACAGAAACCTTAACCGACCTAGTAGATGCGGCAGATTCAGTTTCGTGTTCCCCTAGACCCCCGTTTATCAGGCCAGCCCATGGTAAACCAGGCTTGACTTTCTTTTCTTCTTTCAGCAGATCTCTTAATGGACTTACTCCATTCGGCACAGTACTCTTTCCTTCATCCAGTCCCGTCCTTAAATGCTCCAAATTTGCTACATCCTGAAAAACACATAAAACAAGACAAAACAATACCAAATCGTCGGGTTAACAACACAGATGCAGAATTATAACCATGGGAACATGCACTCAGTGTTTAACATATATTCCTTCATAATAATGGGTCTATCTACCTTCTCTAGAGCAGAATTTGGGGTAAATAATGTTAATTTAATGGTTCATTTAGAGCGTTATCAACTACCCCCCATTTAGCTTTTGATCGTCCCGACCAAAAAAGGGGAAAGAATAGTGCCCCACATAGCGCGGATGAAGGATCATGCCACTCATATGCATAAGTTACACATTAAACAATATTCGTGCCATGAACCAATGTGTGTGTGCAATGACTCTCAATCATCAGTTATGCATACATAATCACATTATATCAACCAGTATTTTGGTCAAAACACATATCATGCATCTCTCCATAAGCTCCCCATTAATCATCACCTACCAATGCATCAATGTGTCGTATGATAAATCTTTTGTGATATTGTATTCAAGAAAAGATTGAAGTTATGGAGACCCCACAATCATTACTTACCAATATGCACACTCGCTCCTCCTGCTTTCAAACTTAGGCAAACAACATGGAACCTTACTTGGGCCGGACAGACTTGGGGACCGAGTATCACTCTTAGGTCCCCGTTTGTTTCATTTTTATGCGAGGTTCGTGCTCTTTTTGCTACGAGTTTTCTTCCCTCACTGCCTTTATTATTTATATATTTTTTTCAACTTTTTTTTCTTTTGCATGGCATATTTCTCACTTTATCCGCTCTCACTCGCAAGTTTGTTTGTCCTGGTGTACCTTGCTTGGCACTCAGGTTGATACCCTCCTCTTACAACAAGGTGTTAAAGTATGTATATCGACAAATATCGATTCCCGGTCTAGGATAACTCTTCGTCTAATCTAAATACTTCTCACTCAGATTGCGTGCTCAAAAATTGAATGCAATTGGCAAAGTAACAATTGATAAGTCACTACTTCGTTTAGTCATAACACATACTCATTCTTCGATACTAAATTGAATAATGCGTCATCTATACTTTATACTGAAGAATCAAGTCATATGTGCTTAAAAGTGTGGTTCATAACAGAATGTATGAATAATGTGTCAATACTTCAAAAGTGGGCATGATTTTTACCAAAGCCTTGTGAAACAAAGATTTGATTAATTAGCTCAATTTCCTTACTTGGAATAACTCAAAATTCTATGTGGTGAAAAATGCATCAAGAGAATCAAGATAATCTAAAAATTTAGAATATAATGTTTAAATGCTAAGTGACGCCCCTTACCCCCCACTTAATCGAAACATTGTCCTTAATGAGAAGATGATAATAGAAAATGAAAAGGAATTTAGCTTCGGTTAAGCGTGGAGCCAAGTAAGAAACTGGATCGCCGAATTTGCAATGGGCGGATGTAAGTAGGCCTTGAATAATCAGCGCTAAGTATGTCAAACAATCCAAGAAGAATTGGGTGACAACAAACCGTATAATAATATTGCGGCAGTAATAGAGAAATGAAATAACTCCAAACAAATTAAGCCGACAAAATCATTATATTATTATCATAAAATCTGCTACATTACTAGATAGGAAAATAAAATAAAAGACAAGAAATGGAAAATAACAACAATATAAAAAAAGAAAAAGAAAACTAGTCCTCATCATAATAATCCTCCCAGTCATCTCTATGCTCAAAACCGGGAGGTGGTCCAGAACTTGAGGCATCAGCGGCGGAGGAAGACGCTTCATGACGTGGGGTAGTCCTAGGTGGTGGGGTCGAAGGAGGAACACCTAAAAAGTCTATAATACGATCCATCTTGCGATGCAGACTCGCAATCTCTCGTGAGTGATCCTCTAACAAGGCTCTCTGGGATCGAGGTACTCCTAGTACTGGAGTACGCTCTCTCTCAGCTCTGGAACTGACTCGTCTGGGTACTCTCAAAACCGACTGTGAACTGATCTTTGGTTCAGGCTCTTCCCAATCGTCACTGACTAAAACATTGACCTCGTCCTCCATAGGACCATAAGGCAACTGCTCTCGCTCGGAATCTTTGGCAATCTCATGAATGCGGCTGTGCATCAATAAGCCAATATTGACTGGAGATCCCTGCTCCAGATACAACATCAACTCTGCCTTTTTCGGTGTGACAGATGCCGTGTGCTTGGTCGGCAAAAGGCGGGAACATACAAATCTGCGACCATCTTCCTATCCCGGATAAGTCATTCTCTAGGAAGATGGTGGGGGCTCCCATAGGATTGCGCTTCCATTCCACCCCGAAGTAATCAGTGATCATCCACATTCTCTCTAAATCATTCACATCAGTGGGGGATGTATACTCATTTGGGCCCACTGGTGGATTGCGTACCCCGTAGTACTCTTTGATCCTCTCGATTGTGAAGTCAACATTTACTCCCCGGACCATGGTAAATGTAGCTCCGGGGTTATGCGCCAGATACGCATAAAATTCATGCACCACCGTAGCATTGAACTGGCTTGGTGCCTCTGCCATGTCCAAAATATCTTTGGCCTTCATAGCTCCTGGCAAGATCGAGCCACAATCTTCCAAATCCATGTCGTGCTCACGGCTAACAGGCCGGCCGTTCCAGTTTCCTCTGAACGACTCATAAATCTCTAGGGAATCAAATTGCTCTACCCCATTGATTAAGGGGTTGGCATCTCCAAATAGAACCTATTGACCGTTTGGACGAAGTGCGGTTTTTCTACGCTTGGGGGCCATCCTGATGATAACAGAGACTGTATATGATGCTGAAACAGAAAAAGGACCTTCGGTAGATCGGCAGGTATGCCCGATTTACCGCAGCTAATTTTGTCCGGTTTTTACTGGGACTGTGCGACTAATGAAGAAAGATGATGAATTGCAGCAACTACACCGTTGTAGCAGTGCCAATCAATAATATAGGGTAGAGAAATGGTGGTTTGGGTATTAGATCGAAGAAAAAGTGTTGGTTTTGGTGGTGATGTTGGCCTAAATTTGTAGAAGAAGAAATGGATAAATTGGTGGTGAAGAGAAAGAAGATGATTGATGAAGATGGTGAATAATGGTGATAGAAGGGTGTTTATATAGGAGAAAATGGTAGAAGGTGGGAGGATTTGGTGGGATAGTGGGTAGTGGAGTAATGAGGGTGAGGGATTTGAGGGGTTTGATTGATGAGATTGAGGTGGAGTTATGGTGGAGTGTGGGAAATGATGAAATGATGGAAAATGGGGCAGTTGGCTTACTGGTTGACTGACTGATGTAACGTGTGTCCATCACGTGTTATCGAAAGGTTTGTTTTTTAATCTGACATGCAAAAACTGAAAAACCCTAGCTCGGTAACCCGGGGGTTACTCCCGATTTACCGGGGCCTATTTACTCCAAATTTTTGTGTTCTCCTGTTCTGCATACTTTACGGTAGCTCACTGCTCAATCCTGACCTCAAAATCACTAGTTTCTTACTCTTTTTGTTGCTACTTCCGACTCAATCCTAACCTATTTCACTAGAATCCGCAACGAATAAAAATACCTTTCTAACAACCATTGGTTTCAAGCCTAAGGGTGCGGTAGGATGAAAAAAAACTCGTTATTTCATCCATCTACTTTTATTGACTCCTATCCTAACTAAGGGTTCAAGATAAATAGTTCTGAGTTTATAGTCGCCAGCTCGACTTTCTTTAGATCTTCGCTCACTCAGGGGTCGGGGCTTTAACTCGCCAAACCTTTACTCCAGAGGTTTGTACCTTTATAAAACCTTTTTGAGCTCTTCTCCAGGCACACTTTTCTCTTTTAGCTCGTGCACTTGGTCTACCTCTGCTTCGAGATTTAACGTTTACGTTCAGGGATTCCACATTTTCCAATTTAAGTTCCATTTCACTACGCCTAGTAGAAGCACTGACTTCCATAAGCGTTTGGTCGAGGCCCTTTTCTTTATGCTCTCTCAGCAGCATTCTCATGAATTCCTGCTCACATGTTTCTACTAGAACCTCTCAGTGCCTATGCCTTTCCTCTTCTATCTCCATGATTTTCAGTTCCCTAGAACCATAAGTCATTATGCAACATTCCGGCCTATTATCTAGGGGCTCTAGAATCTTTAAAGATACAGCATCATTATTACTCCCCATAGTTATTTCCCCATTATCAAAGTCCATGATCGCCCGGCTGGTCGCTAAGAGAGGTCTACCTAATAGGATTGGGGTCCTAGGATCCTCCGGCACGTCTATAACCGTAAAATCTATTGGAAAGGTGAATCCTCATGCCTTAATTGTGCAATCCCTCAGTAGACCGGCTGGCATATCTCTAGTTCGATCGACAAAGGTCATGGACCGAGTTTGGTCCATGACAACCGGAATCTTAATCTTTTAGCTGAGGGAAAAAAGAAGGATGTTGCAACTCGAACCGGAGTCGTAGAGACCTAAACCTACTGATACACCATTTATAGAGATCGGGAGTCGGAACGTCCCAGGGACTCCTAACTTCACTACGGTATCTGAGTCTGGGAAGTCCTCAGGCTCAGGAAACATAGTGTCCAAATCCTCTTCAAGATCATCAGAATCATAATCAGAAGAAGATATATCACTTAATTCTAAAGGAAACTCACCTGGTCGATACGTATTGCACTCCATTAAGCTCTCTTCAGGCTCCTGCTTAATTGCTTATTTATCCTTTTCCGCATGCTTCTTGTCTGCTTCGTATTACACTTTGACTGCTGATCCAAGGTACATAGAAATAGGCTTGATATTTAACACTTTGCGAGGCATTTTGCTTGACTTGTCTGCCTTTCGACTCCAGTTTGACCTAATCTCTGAAGTGTCCCGATTTTCCTACAAAAGAGATAAAATAAAGCAAAGAAAAGGTTAGTAACTCCTGCTTCAGTTGGGATTAAATCCAACTGTGTGGACCTACTAACTAAAATCAACTGGATATACATAGAGCTTATAAGCAACAATTGATCAATAAAGTGTTTTTCACATGTTCCCAAAATCTATTTTAGGACTTTGAAATAGCAAAATCTTGCAAGAATTCGGACTCCACGATTCTCCAGAATTGTGTGCGGCCTGCATGCAGCGAGCGGGCAGGCGGAGGGCAGTGGGCGTGCATGTGTGTGTGTGTGTTTTAATATGGATATAGCAACATGCATATATATATATATATATATATATATAGCATATATATATATATATATATATATGCGACATGAGTAACGAGAAATCCTGTGAAAAACACCATCGCCAGCCAGTAGAAGGTTTTCTGCATTCAATCAATCTACGCAAAGTGATGGTACTACCTTCCAGGATGTCTCAATAATGCCATAAGAAGAAAGAAGATTGGGTCCGTGGAATGGTAAATTCTACGAAGGTGTGTACATACCAGGTTAGAGTATTTCGCCTGGTATGCTCATAAATTAGTTCACCGTCTATTGATGGTCCAGACCTCTTAGAAGATTAAGGATGAAGATCCGTGACATTTACCTGACCAACTACATAATACCACGCAGGCTCATCAAACAACGCTTTTTAGCTTTCTTCAGGATTTGGCCCGAACTGTTTGGCCTGACGTGCTTTAAATCATCTCACATACTAAGAGTGAGTTCGTACCTCTCCTTATCAGTCGAGGGGCGTACGCACCTCTCACATTCCAACATAGTAAACTATGTAGAGACTAAGAGTTCGTTCGAGTGGCTTATAATAACTCGCTTTGCTTCGCTACACTAGCTAGCGACAATGATTTAGAAACAAATATGCAGTAACACCACATGCATATCAATCAATACTCAAATGGTACACAAAGAAATCAAGCCAAGAAACATTTTGCTTGATAAGGACCTGAACGCTAAAATCTTTTACTTTGGGCTAGCAAAGCTTTGTGAAGAATGCCGTAGCAATATTAGTACGGAAGTTGGTGGAACTATGTCAGTTTCTAATGAGGAAAAAAAATCTATGAAGTGTTATTGACATGTTTCACAAATCTATTTCAGGACATTGAAATCGCAGAATCTTGCAAGAACTGTGCCTCCAGGATTCTCCAGAATTGTGCGGCTAGTGCGCGGCTTTGCGCGCGGCAGGCGCGCGGCATGCGTGCATGTGTGAGTGTGTGTATTTTAATGTGGATTTAGCTATATATATATATATATATATATATATATATATATATATATATATATATATATATATATATATATATATATATATATATATGCAAATATAATTATGGGCTTGCGTAAGGAGGACGGTGGCATACGAGTGACACTGGTTGGGCCCATGTACAATGATATGGGTCAATCGGCCCCTTAAAAAATATTTATATGTATTTTTTACACCATTTAAAAAATATATACACTAACATCTACTAATTAACTGGCCCACTATTTTTTTAAATATTGATCCTTGATCCGTAATCATGAATGGATTTTTTGAATTAATTCTTATAAACTTGTAATTCAGTGTGTCACTCTCGATCTCTGACCAATGTCTCTGAATTCCTATAACGAGCAGGCATCGTGCGAGAGGTGTGCATGCAGTGTGCGGGCGGAGGGCAGATGGAGTGCGTGTGGCATACAGATGGGCTAAGGTCGGCGTATGGCGTACAGGAGGGCAGTGGGTTGCGTGCATGCATGCATCTGTGTGCATTTATTTTAATACGGATATAACTACATATATACATACACACACGCATAACAACCACAAGATTTTGTTAGGTATAAAAATGGTGTACACTTGAGGGAGTAACTCTATCATTTCCCTTTTTCCAAATATGTAGAAAAACAAAATTAATTAAAATTCGGATGCTTACATGCCAATGACGTTGCATGAAGAGACGTTGTCGGTGCAATCACATGTGACAACAGACCAGTTGCCTTCTTCACCACATGGATCAATGCTGAAATTCCTGTCGCCTTTTGCTAGTCCTTCGGCAACCGCTTTCAATGTATCCACAACATCACCCAAAAAAAACCATTAAAGTAAGCTAAAAACGTCGTACAATTAAAATTAGTTGACTAATATAATTACCTTCTTCGTTATTCAGGCCGCTTCCAAAGAAGCGATACATCATAAATGTTGTATGATTATCAAATGCAATATGCTCTTCATCATCATCTGTTGAGAAAATTGACTAGTGATTAACAAACGTAATCGAACAGTGTAATGATACAAAGTAGATTCGAAGCTAAAAGTATAACCATGCACTAGTATTGTAAATTAGTGATTTGATATACTTTTTATAAAAGTTTGCACTATGTATTTCACTCAAAGTATTCAAGCAATGCTAGGTTACCGGAATGCTGAATATATGAATCTATGGTCAATAAATATAGTTATCTCTAAATGGCGTAAAAGCATGCATGATGTCGAGGTAATAAAAATTAAAAAATACACTAACCATTGCACCTGCTGTCTGTTTGGAAAGCTGTAGGGTTTCCCAAATTGAAGGAGAATCGTTCCATTTAGGGGTAGATCTATGCACTACAAAGGGGGTCACGTGACCCCACTGAGATCCTAATGAAAAGACCCTATTAACGCTATCCTCTGTCCCATATTTTTTGTCCGGTCATCTAATTAATGGGCTTAAAAAAAACTTTCTGCAACTTAATCTACCATCTCTCATCCCTCTCATGTTGAACGTGTGACTAGTTGTATTCCCCATGTCGTACTCAATACGATGTACCAAACATGGTACCATGACCCAGTCCCACGTTGGACGTATGACTAGTCATGTTCCCCGTGTCACACCATGCCCTCATGTCAAGTAAGTAAGAATCAAGATCAGACAAGACAAGAATACAACAAGAACACTAGTAGGTTAAGTAAGTAATTACACAACGAACAAGTACGTGCAAGATGAATTGAATGTAGTTCATATGCATGGTTTAAAGTTGCTTCACTTGCGTTTTAAGTTATGCTTTTATAAGTACTTTTCATAACATGACAAGTTGTGTTTTCTTAAAACTATTTGAGAACTGGTTGAAGTATATTAATGTCGTGTCTCCCGACATTCAAAATACATGAATCTCTCTTTTGATATTCTTTCTCCTTTACTGAGCATTTGGCTGGTGCTCTTTCCTTTATTTGGAATAAGAAGTTTGCAGGTACATACAGATTTGACGACGAGTTTGGAGTGCTAGCTTATGATGGAGCCATTGATTCATTTATGTTTTAGTTTCATTTTATAGTTGTTATTTCTTTTCAAACAAGTGAGTTGTAATGGATAATAGTTTTTGCTTTCAGTTATTTATGACGTAGTTTGCAACAGCTATATTTTTGTTGTGGTTGTTTTGGAAGATCCCGAACGTCTATTTCCCGAGTGTTCAGCTTCTTTTCATCTACGCGAATATTTTATTACTCTGATATGACATGAGGCTTTAGATTTATGGTTTACTCTGAATGTCACGTGTCGAACGCCCCGTGCCTGGATAAGGACACAGTATCCTGAACATGGGCGTTACAACTGTTGTTATGAAATAACGGTTATATGTATGTATGTATATATATACATACGTACATATATACATATATATGCAGGGGCGGACGCAGGATCTTGTACATATATTAGTGTAATTTTTCCGGCCCCCCTTGGTTGAATGTAGCTCCGCCACTATATATATATATATATACTAGTGGGTAGCGATCCGTGCGTTGCACGGTTATTGCCCACGAGTGTAGTTGCTTTGTAAGTGATGCAAACCATAATAATTGATTATACTTATGAATAAAAGCATAAACGGATATATCTTTAATATAGAAGCTTATTAAAGATTATACTTTGGAATGAAAGCATAAACGGATATATCTTGAATATAGAAGCTTATTGAAGATTATATATATATATATATATATAATAATTGTCATAGGAGTGCCTTTTATTATATATAAATAAATGTTTTAAGGCATAGTACATAAGCAAATCATATTGTTTGACGTTGAAAAAGATTGAATAGTCTAATTGGTTTTTAGCTTCAGCTTCTTCGGTGGGCTTGAAGTTGCATCTTCCAGTGGCGGTTTTGTATCTCATTGCACTCTGTTGACACATCACATAGTACTTAGGGGGTGCTTTGCCAAATCGCTGTCCACTATTACAAATAAAAAGAGAAGTGTGATTTTTCATATGCATATATCTAATATTCCATACCAAGCATTTCAATGTTGAATTCTTTTGGACAATGAAATATATCTGAAAAAATTTGGGAATTATATTTGTATATTTTTTCAGTTACCTGTTATTGCAATACTTTTGTTGGTCATCTGAGGTGTTGTGGTCGATCGGCTCTCACCAAATTGTTTTACATACCATTTTTGAACATTGATCCTTGTATTATTGTCAGCATACTTATTGCGCATAGCACGCACTTCTGCTATGATCGGCCTACACTTCAACCATTCCCCGTGGATTCTACAACTTTGACAAGTGCCTGTAGATACATAGTAATAAAAGCATGAAGATTTGTTTGGTATTATACAGGTAAGGTGTTACAGAACTTTACGCTGAAAAGTAGCATTCTTCCACCAAATAAATGAGCAACAACAAGTAACACTGGAAATTCAAGTATGAAAAGTAGGAATTAGATTAGTAGACACCAAATTTCTCTATGAGCATGACCTACACCAAGCAACCGAGTACAAAAAACGTATCAACATTTTTTGAAATGCACATCCACATTTTCCAGCAAAGCTATCGGAAACCACAATAGATATAGTTTAAAGATTTAACTGGTAAAAAATCACACTACAGGCTATAAATTAAGAAAGAAACAACACAATATGTTATGAAATGCTTAAAAAACACTACAGGTTGGGAAAAAAATCCAGTACGCAATTAACGATCAAGGAAGAACAATGGCGTGACGCTTACAGATATAGGCTATATAATTAAGGAACAAACAACACAGTATGTTCAGAAATGCAACCATTTGGAAAAAAATCCAGTGAATAATCAACGATTAAGGAATAAGAAAATTTGTTAATCGAAAAAAAGAGTTGTAACAGAATCGAGAAATTACTAAAGAAGAAGATCAGAAATTGCATGAACAGAACCCTAAATGGCTGAATATATAGGAGAACCAAAGGAATCCTTATGACACTTCATATTCTTCCGTAACCATATAAATGAAGGTAAAACGCCAATCAGTCGTCAGAGATTGCAGGAAATGAAGCATTCTTTTCATTCATAGTACCCTATTAAATACGCCGTTTTGCGAGTTTTTTTCCCTTCTTAAAGCGTTTTGCGCACCTTTTTCAACATTATTTAGAAAATAAATTGAAGCATACAAAGTTCTTTTTTTAATACCTGGTCGTCCATGACAGAGAGTTCTTTAGCAGAATGATGCAGCAAGTATTCACCACTTTTGTCAAAGAATGTTGCATTTATGGAGCCCGAGTCATCAGTCATTTCGGCCAAAACTTTGCAACTTTTGTCGAAAGATACGAGTCCATGCAATATTGTTTTGTAAGTGAAAAAACAGGAGAGGATTGTGGATAGATTTATGTTAGTTATTGGAGGTGTTACCGTGGGATAGCAATTTGCATCTGCCTACATGTACTGCAAAGAAAATCTTCTTCAGGAAGTGCTTCAGTGCTGCATGAGCATTTAGGGCAACATCTATAAGTAAATTGTTGGCGTATGTTTGCAATGCTCACAGAGACATCAATCCATGCATTCTAATTTTATAAAATTATTGTTAATGTTGTTTGTAAAGTATATATAATGTTCAATGATCTTTTAGAAGTATGCAATAAGTACATCTACCTTAGAGTCTGGCTGTATGTGCGAAACAGGAGTAATTTCTTGCTGTTTATTGTATGGAAGCATGGGATCCATTGGTATATCGAGGTCCTCATAGTCCACAGTTTTTATGGCATACATATTATTTTCGATCCTGAAAGTGTCAACATTTGTGGTGAATGAGTGCTAACAAAGTCATCGAAGCATAATTCGTACCACATTAATTGCAAATGGCTAAATAATGAATATAGGACTTATAACATGAAATATTTCTATACACACACGCATATATATATATATTGTGTATTGAAGAAAAAGACGCATTAAGTAATTATACCAATTGCGGAACTCTCGGACTTGAGTGATGTTCGGTTCCACAGCAATGAAAGATGACGGTGTGGTTGCCAAAGAAACGCCTATAAAACGAGGAAATATTTGGTTATAGTAGGAATTGCATAAATTTAAGCGCAATAAACACAAAATCAATTGCAAGAATATGTACAACCTGAGTAGGTCTTTAACCTCAGCCACTTGCACATGATTACAGGTATTGTTTTTATCATTTCAGCTAATTGTATTCCTTGATACTTCGTGAAGCTCCCCCATAATGTCAGAAGCATCGGCTTCAAGCTGTAATGATTAGTATGAGTTATTAGTAAGTGTTTGTGGAATTCGTTGTAGAGCAAGAAACGTTAACATACTCTTGATCAATAATTGTGAATTCTTGAAGCGGAGTTGGAATTCCTTTGATTTGCACTTCTCTAGGTGGCTTCACAGCAATGACAGCAGCTATCATATCTGTGTTTAACATAACACATTGTTTGTATTACAAATTTAAGTCAAGAGTCATAAATAATAGCAATTAAAGTATATAGTACTTGTCTATAGCATTTCATATTTGCGGAATTAGTATTTTTTTGTTTTTTCAAATTAAGAGATTGAAGAGACTAATAGGTGTTTTTTTTTACCAATTGTCTCCCCGTTGTTGGTAAGAAGAGGCAAATTAGAGAAAGGTATTCTCTCAATGTTAGGGTAAGCAATCATTTCTTGATCATCCACCACAGGCCGAATAACTGTGGTCTTTGTTAAAATTGTTCTATTTTATCTGGTATTTTGTAGGGATAAAAAGGAATACACAGATAGAATCCAAAACCTACCCCTTATATTATTTATCATTAATATTATTAAAATTATTAAAAATGAATAGAAAAGGGAATCTAAGAAACTTAACTTTCGAGTGTCTAACTAAAATTTTAGGGGCTTAGGGTTAAAAAGGGTGTTTGACCACAAATGATTTCTGATTTGCAATGATTTTGAATAGAATAATTAATATTATCTATGTAAGAACTGAAGCCGCTCTATCTAAGAACTTCGAATTGAGATATGACTCTAGGTTACACTAAGCAATCATTTCTTGATCATCCACCACAGGCCGAATAACTGTGGTCTTTGTTAAAATCCACTCTACTGTCATTCCTTTAGCATTACTAAGATATTTAGGCTTGATATTATCCACTTTTGCCCCACCAATATAGTAGGTCCGGAAAGGCTGTAAAGCATCGTGTAGCAGTTGAATTTCATTGTTCCAAATGACACCCTGGACTTTATTGTTCTGAAAATAGCATACGGTTGAATGATAATCAGTAATAAGCGATGGAATTAAAAAAAACATTATAAGTACGTTAAGTGAGTTGAAGAATCACCTGCTCAACAAGAAGCACCAACTTTTGGAGTGTTTTGTTCTCACCCATTTCTTGTGGATTGCACTTTTCGATCACCAGAACTTTTGCTCTCCAATCTTTAGTGTGCGGCTTGATTTGAGAGATGTACAATTGCTTTGCCATTTTCTAAAATAGTCTAAAATAGAAGGGCAGTGAAATATGGGTCAATGCATAAGAGTTGTGCATGATATCATCAAACCAAGATTCATGTTGGATCTATGTTGTCTGCTTGATTTGCGGTACTATTTAATATTTCTTGATACACAACATTTCTAGTTTTGTTTTTTGTGATGGTTTCATTGAATGTGGGAGGAGTAATCAATATTTTGATGTCATTTTATTTTTTAGCCCCTGATAACGTAACATACAATTGTCCGTGTGAAAATACAGGTTCGCGTAAATATATGGCAACGCGGTCTAAAGTTTGGCCTTGGGCTTTATTTATTGTCATAGCAAAGCATAGACAAATTGGGAACTGATATCTTTTGAATGGGACAACTATCTTATCATCATTTGATGTTTCCAATGGTATCTTATGCAGAATAGTTGATTTGCCTGTGAACAGGCCACATGCAATTTCAGCTAAAATTGTGTGATTTTTAAGTTCTTTGCATATTAAACGAGTTCCGTTGCAGAAACCTTCAGTAGGGTTAAGGTTTCTAAGCAATATAATTGGGCAAAAATGCTTCAAAACCAATTCATGTAAAGGAAGACTGCTAGGATGTAGAGAGTTTAAGAAGTCCTCGTAGTCTCCCTGATATTGTGGGTCAAGGGCAATGTCTGTACTAATGTAAGTAGTTGCTGTTCCAGGCATTTGATGTAGCATAGATTCATTTATATCATCTACACAATCATTAGTTGGGGATAACAAAGCCCTGCTCATGACTCTGAAAGGGTCACTTTTGAAGGATGTCAAGTCTGGATATACAAAATCCATTAATTGTCTTAAAGAGTGTTCACGGTCAGTATGCGGAATAAGCATATTAGTAGGTAAAAAAATGTTACCGTCTTCGTCTTGTGGTTCGGTACCATTGCCTATTCGTAGCAAGAAATCAACAAAGAAAG
Organism: Gentiana straminea; assembly: GCA_036785695.1. Taxonomy (NCBI): domain Eukaryota; kingdom Viridiplantae; phylum Streptophyta; class Magnoliopsida; order Gentianales; family Gentianaceae; genus Gentiana; species Gentiana straminea. Next base: position 5,837,352 of record JAVUPR010000326.1, on the reverse strand, counting down.
GATCAGTTGAAGCTCGCATATTTTTTGTTAGTGAGATTCGTGTGAAGTAAGGCCACAAATGAGAATTGATTAAGCTGGAATCTAGTTGTTCATGTTTTGTTGCATTTTGTACTACCGGTAGTACTTGTCTAAAATCTCCACCAAAGACGATCACTTTATCACCAAATGGCTTGTCTTGCTCGGTTATATCTTTAAGCATATTTGAAAATGCCTCAATCGATTTTCTATGTGCCATTGGGGCTTCATCCCAAATTATGATTTTCGCTTTAAGTATTAGTTTAGCTATGCTAGACTGTTTACTAACATTTGTCGTTCTAGTGGTTTCATTGTGCAAAGGAAGTTTAAAGCGTGAGTGTGCTGTTCTGCCTCCAGGTAAAATGGAGGCTGCAACCCCAGAAGTTGCAGTCGCTATAGGTATGTAACCTTGAGATCTTAGGGTAGCCAGAAGCGCTTTATACAGATATGTTTTTCCGGTACCCCCTGGCCCGTCGATGAAAAATGCAGCCGATTCATTAGAAAGAGTCTTTTTGATAGTGATATCATGTGGAAATATTACTCAGCAGACTCAGTCTGCTGAGGCTTCAGCAGGGTGCTCAGCAGATTGCTGAGCCTCAGGATTTCGTGCATAATATTTTGTACATCCTATTCAATTGTAAAATTAATTGTAAAAGAAATATTAATTGTGAGTCATATAAACAATTAATATGTCAAACTCTAGTTTACTTTATGTCATAGACATAACTTTTACTTTTTACTTTTGCATGCTTGCCGCCCACATCTACATACTCAAGTGGCCGCCCAAGCTAGCTAGCTAGTCTCTCTATCTCAATTGTATCTATTTATACATCTTTTTACTCAATGAATAAAAAAAAAGTTGAAGTTTACTCTTGTGTTTATCACATTCTCAAACTCTCTTCATGGTATCAGAGCCTTACTGAGTTCTAAAATCCGCTGCAAAACTCAGTTCTTTTTCAGGAAAATGTCAACATTATCCAAAGTTTCATCTTCTTCAGTAGACTCACAGCTGCCTCAGCAGACTGGGATAACTGAACACTCTTCTTTTACAAATCATAAACTTGATGGTAACAACTACTTGCTATGGTCAAGGTCTATGAAAATGTATATCTCCGGCCGGGGCAAGATGGGATATCCGTCCGGTTCCAAACCCGCCTCGCTCGAAACCGACCCCAAGTTTGAAGCATGGGACACGAAAAATAACCAAGTCATGACCATCCTCACGAGGTCTATGACAAAAGAGATCGATGAGAACTTCATGATGTATGACACGCTAAGGAAATGCAGGACAATGCCGTAGACCTTTACTCAAAAAAGGACAATACATCCGAAGTCTATGAACTCGAAGCTCGTATTTAAAATTGCGGACAAGGGGATATGTCCGTAACTCAATACTTTAATCAACTATCTAAGGCATGGCAACACCTAGATATGTTGGAAACTCACCCCTGGAATGATGTTAAAGATGCTGCACTCTTTAAAGACATTATCGAGAAAAAGAGAGTATTCAAATTCCTTACTTGGATCGAATCCTACTCTTGATGATGTCGAGGTAGAATTCTTGCTACTAAACCTCTTCCAAATCTCAAATCCATGTTTGCCGAGGTCAAACATGAGGAAAGCAAGGAGGAAAGTGATGCTTCGAACTCCCCGCGACAACCCTACTACGAAGGTTAATGAGACTTACGGAAGCCTACCGAGAAAGCCGGAAAGTCGTTCGTGATCACCGCAAACGCACAAATCACACCAAGGACAATTGTTGGAAGCTACATGGCAAACCTACCCCCTCTAAAACCTCAAAACCAACCAGGGAAAGTCAAGGCAAACTTATCGGTGAAGAGGAGAATGACAAGAAGTGAATGCTCGGTTTGTCGCCTTTAGAGCCTTTATTGCTCGGATCGGGAAGGTAGCTCCCCTCGAAATGGCCACTCATGCTAAAACAGTATATTTTACTCACCTCTTAGTAATGAGACTTGGATTGTTGATTCCGGGGCTTCTTCCCATATGATCGGTAATAAAAACCTTATTACCCAATATATGCCATGCAACCAAATTCACGAAATTAAGACTGCCGATGGTTCTGTTTCTTATGCAAAAGGTGTTGGGAAGGTTAAACTTACTAATCGGATATATCTACGAATGTCCCGTTTGTTCCAAAGTTAGATCGTAACCTTATATCTCGGTAAAACTCACTAAAGATCCGAATTGACCGTTGTTTTTAAAAAGAATCGTGTACATTCCAGGATCTTTCTTCTCGAGAAGTGATTGGGCAAGCTAAACCCCTCAGATCGTTTGTGATCAACCCCGCCGAAGACGAAGACGAAGACGAGAATCGCCTCGGCGGCTCGCACTCAAAACCTAGACAATATCGTGTTATGGCATTATAGACTAGGACATCCAAGTTTTGGTTATTTAAAGTCTTTAATCCCTGAATTGTTTAAAGGATGTAATCTTAATGATCTTCAATGTGATATTTGTCAATTTGCTAAACTCACCAAATCTGTGTATGCTATGTTACCTCACTTGCCCTCTTCCCCTTTCACCCTAATTCACAGTGATGTATGGGGACCCTCAAGAGTGAAAAGTATAACAGGAAAAAGGTGGTTTGTAACCTTCATTGATGATCATACCAGAAACACTTGGCTGTTCTTAATGAAAGACAAATCTGAAGTTGGACCTATCTTCCAAGAATTTTATCAATGGTCTCCACCCAATTTGATACTAAGATCAAGATCTTAAAGACTGATAATGCTCTGGAATACTATGAGTCTAACCTCAGTAACTTCTTGACAAACAGAGGAATTGTTCATATCGGTAGTTGTGTGGAAACACCTCGGCGAGAATGGGGTTGCTTTGAAAGAAAGAACAGCATCTGTCGAAAATGGCCGTATCAATCATGTTCACTACACATGTTCCTAAATACATGTGGGGTGAAGCTATATTGACTCGCTACATATTTAATCAACGTACTTCCCAAGCAGAGTGTTAGGTTTCAAAACTCCTCTCCAAACCCCGCCGACCACACACTCCTCGCTCTCATCTTATTACCCAATTGCCTCCAAAGATCTTTGGTTGTACTGTGTTTGTTTATATCCATGCTCAACACAGAAGTAAACTTGATCCTAAAGCTCATAAGTGCATTTTCCTTGGATATGCACATGACAGGAAAGGTTACAAGTGTTACTCTCCTACTGAAAAGAAATTTTACAATTCTATGGATGTGAAATTCTTTGAAAGGACTCCATATTACAGCAAACCTACTGAGCCAGTCACTGATGGAAACCTGATTGAGATTGAACTAAGTCCGTTCCCTCGGCAAACCATTAACCCTCAGCAGACTCATAATCTTCAGCATCCTGCGGATACTCACATTATCGACCCTCGGCGGTCTCGCGACCCGCCGGCGACCCGAGAGCTGGCGAACCGTAACCTCGGCAACCTGCGAACCGAGTCCGCCGGACCCCGGCCTCGACTCTCGGCGGCCTCATCGAAGTAGATGACGGACCTATTGCTCTAAGGAAAGGGAAAAGATCATGCACCGATCATTCTATTCATACTTATTTATCTTATGATCGGTTGTCTCCTGTCTTTGCCATGTTTACACAGGACACGGACTCTCACTCTATCCCTAGAAATATTCGGAGGCCCTTCAAAATGATAAGTGGAAGGTCGTCGTTAAAACAGATGACTCGCTCTCTTGGATAATCATACTTGGGACCTCACAACTCTTCCCAATGGCAAGAAAACGAGTTAGTCTGAGATGGTTATTCACTATCAAATACAATGCCGATGGTAAAATTGACAAGTATAAAGCCGATTGGTAGCAAGGGGATTCACTCAAACTTATGGCATTGACTATAAGGAAACTTTTGCACCAAAGTAGCAAAGCTCAACACCGTCGTGTACGATTTCCCTAGTCCCAACTTGACCGGCCTCTTCACCAATTGGACATCAAAAATGCCTTTCTAAATGGGGACCTCACCGAGGAGGTTTATATGACCGTACCCCCGGTTTTATCAATCCTCATACTCAAGGCAAGGTGTGCAAGGCGAGGAAATCTCTATATGGCTCCGAAGCAATCACCAAGGGCATGGTTTGGAAAACTCACTACCGTGGTTAAAGCCGCCGGATATCATCAATGCAACTCGATCACACCATGTTTGTCAAGACAACCAACCGAGAGGAGGTCCATTCTAATTGTATATGTGGATGATATCATCCTTACTTGGAGATGACTCTACGAGATCCGAACTTGAAGACTCTACCGGCAAAGGTGTTCCAAGTTAAAGATCCGGGCTACCTCAAGTACTTTCTTGGTATGGAAGTAGCTAGAACCACCAATGGCATTTCGGTCTCCCAAAGGAAGTATGTCCCGGACCTACGAAGGAAACCGGCATGCTTTGGGATGCAAACTCGTCGTATCTCCAAGAGTAGACCCCGGTCATACCCTACTTGCATGGTGACATTGCTTTGTCGGGAAAGAACAATATCAAAGGCTTGTAGGCAAACTCATATACCTTTCTCACACAAGACCTGCTATTGCATATGGGGTCAGTATGGTCAGTCAATTCATGCATTGCCCTACTGAGCAACATTGGGATGCGGTGAATAGGATACCGAGGTATTTAAAATCCACTCCCCGGCCAAGGCCCGCACTTCACCAAGTCTACCGATAGATCAATCAAGGTCTACACCGATGCCGATTGGGCCGGATGTCACATTGACGGGAGGTCTACCACGAGGCTATTGCTCATATATATGGGGGAACCGGGTTACTTGGAGGAGCAAGAAACAACCTATCGTGTCAAGAAGCGATCTTGAAGCCGAACTAAGGGCACTTATACTTGGCATTTGTGAAGCTCTATGGCTAAAAAGTGCGACGAACTTCAAAGAACCGTATCGGCAACCTATCACACTCTGTTGTGATAATAATTCAGCCTTATGCATGGCGAAAGATCCACCATCATGATAAAACCAAGCATGTGGACATTGACGACACACTTTCTCGAAGGAGAAGATTGATGCCAAGATTATTCAACTCCAAGTATGTTCCCTCGGCGGATCGAAATGCGATATTCTTACCAAGGCTATTCCACCTCTTATGTTCGGCGGACTAAGTAGCAAACTTGGCGCATCAACATATACGGCCCGGTTTGAGGGGGTGTGGAAATATTACTCGGCGGACTCGGTCTGGCGAGGCTTCACAGGTGCTCGGCGGATTGCCGAGCCTCGTGATTTCGTGCATAATATTTTGTACATCCTATTTAATTGTAAAATTAATTGTAAAAGACATATTAATTGTGAGTCATATAAACAATTAATATGTCAAACTCTAGTTTACTTTATGTCATAGACATAACTTTTACTTTTTACTTTTGCATGCTTGCCGCCCACATCTACATACTCAAGTGGCCGCCCAAGCTAGCTAGCTAGTCTCTCTATCTCAATTGTATCTATTTATACATCTTTTTACTCAATGAATAAAAAAAAAAGTTGAAGTTTACTCTTGTGTTTATCACATTCTCAAACTCTCTTCAATATGCATAGCGTTGTTTTTCATTAAGCTTTGTTACACTGAGCAAGTCACATTCATCACCTGGAAGGCTTTGTTCATATGCTATTTCTTTGCTCAAATTAACGTTTTTTGAAACCATGGTTGCTTCATCACAAAGATTGAAGTCGGACAGCTTTTTCCCCATATTCTCAAGTAGAATAGATAGTTCTTCAAGTTCTTTTATGAGTATTTCTGTATTGGACAAAGATGATATTGGTTGTAGGTTAATGTAATCTTCAGATAATGATTTTGAGTATTTTTCCCAAAGTTTTTTAGGATTGTTCGGTGAACAGTACACTAACATCGAGGAAAAAAGATGCCGAAATTGTTTGGGCATTTGATATACTGATGCTTCTTCTAAGAAGTTGTCTATGTCATAATCTGAAGCAAGCAAATTACGATGTAAAGCGGATTCCCTGAAGGTGTTATGCTTATGACCATTAGCGGTCAGTAAGTCCTCAAAACATGTAGGATCTTTAACATGGTTAAGAAGCAATCGCAAATAGTATCTTTCACCTTCCGTTGGGCTAACAGTAACGACTCGGCCAACTACTTTACCCTTTTTTCGTTCATTCCATTGTCTCTTACCTCCATCCCATACGAAATATTTTGGAAACTCCTTGTATAGGATGTTGATTTTTTTTTGCTCGATCGTTACACTTATTCATGTAGAAAAATTGAGTTAGCATTGTTCGAGAAAGGAATTCGTTGTTTACAAGAGAGTTTAAATCTTGATGAGCAGAAAATGATATGGGGTAATTGTTAGGTAAGTGGACTTGTAACGAGACTACAGCTGGATGCATTTCAAACAAAGGAAACGAATAAAGCCGCCAAGCAGCTTCGGGTGGTGAAACCCATCGACCTTTTTGGTATTCTTGAATTTCATTCATGGTATCAGTGGTGGTAATTTGGAAAGCAATCTTGTCAGGGCCTTTATAAATGTACTTGTATATATACTTAACAAGTTTAATGGTTGAACAAATTTCCACATTGATGTGGCAGTCATATTTTTTTAGGAAATATGGATTGTACAGTACAACCCAACGATTATCCAACGTTTGGCCTCTTACTCTAGCACAAATACCTGTATTACGACGCCTATAGCAAGGGTAACTATCATTCCCATGAGTTGTATAGTCAAGAAAGTCTCAGGGATATTTATTTTTACATTTACCATTGTTCATGCAAGGACTTTTTCCATTTAAATGGCCACATGGACCATGCATCATATGCTTTCGGACAAGAGCATATAGCTCTGGGTCCAAGTCAGGGTCTGGGAGCTCAGCAGTTATGATACGATCGTATGCCTCAGGGTTTAGAGGCTTTGATTCTTTGTTCATAATCAAGAGTAAATGAGCATGAGGTAAACCTCTTTTCTGGAATTCTATCGAGTACACAGAAGCACAGGGTATGCCAAGTACATGGGTTTTAAGAAGATCTTTTTTTAATACTTCAAATTTAGACCGGAATACTCGTGCAAGTAAATCTGGACGATTTTGTGGTAATTCACCAGTTAATAAATGGTCCGTTATTTCGGACCAGGAAGAATTGCAAGTCATTGTGATAAAGAAATCAGGCTTTCCAAATTGTTGGACCAAAGACATTGCATCAAGGTAACGCTTCCTCATGTCTCTAGGTCCGCCCATAAAATAAGGGGGAAGTATTATTTTGCGACCAACTGAGGAACCAGTAGTATTTCCAGATGCAATACTATCCACAATCCCTTGTAGGTATTCTGTACGTATCTCCTTTTGCTTTTGATTTAAGTATTCTAACCTTGAAGTTTCGACCTTTACAAACATATCAACGATATATTGTTGGAACAATCTACCGCCATGTAAAAGCATGGATTCATCATTATTGCGCATTTGCAGTTTGTAGCAATAATATTGCCGACAAGAGACAATATTGCGCTTGAGCAAACCTTCTAAGATAGCTGTAACAATGAGGAAAAATTAAGAAAAAATTAGTTCCTATGTTTAAATAGAATAGGATGAAGGATAAACTAACTTTTCAAAGTCGAAGAGCATTAAATTTGGAAAAAGGGTAGTTTGGGAGAACCTTCTTCTTCTGCAGAGATTAGCTGAGTTACAGTACGGATTGTAGTGTCCATGTCCGGCAAAGGTGTGTTGCATGTGTATCTACGTTTTCTCATGTTTTTCGGTAATTTCTCAATTCCATAGTGCCAACCTGGGTTGCCACTTGGGAAAAGTAGAGGATATTGTAGTGGATCGTAACAACCAAAGTTGTGAGAAATTTTATGGGGCATTGAAAGTTTATTGTAGATTTGAATGTGACATTGAGGGTTGAATTCATTCTCATCTTCCAACGAGATGATAGCTGCAACATCTTCGCATGTTGGATGGTTATAAACACGTTGATCTAGTTTAGGAGAATTAATAAGGCAAAGCTTGTGGTCATCAATTTTTTCCATTTCTCTAGCTTGTTTAAGGAATACTGTGTAAGGATTCTCACTTAGAATATCCATTAATTGCATCATGATGGAATCTTTAAAACGTGCGGATGATTTTAGACGATATTCAAGCTCAATGTTTGTATCATAAAAATATAGCTGAAGTTTCGTCGGGTATCTCCATCGACATATATACCATTCAAATAATGGTAAACCTTAGCTTGTACTTTGAAAGTGTAAACACCTTTGCTATTTTTTAGCAAGTCGGCATCGGTTTTTTTTTTTATTTTTTTTTTTTTTTTTTTTTTTGAACAGCCAAGATAAATTTATAATCGGCAAGATGCTAAAAAAATTACAAAATGTTCCAACAAATTTCCAAAAACCATCCCAACAGTACTAAAAAAAAATTCGAATTGCCCTCCATCCAAAAAAGATTATTCCAGTCCCCTAATCATGTGACAAACCTGTCAGAAGATCCAAAAAAGATCAATCAATATCCATTGCTAACCATCATGTGAAGCCAACACAACAAATCAACACACCAACATAGCAGCCACATATCTCATTTGCGGAAAGCATGAGCAGGCACTGAACAGATTTGTACCGCCAGAATTAACTGAAATTTCTGCTGCATAATTCGGTTATTGCATCCATCATAACCACTGCATCCATCGCCTTCATTGATTTATTATCACTTCCTCCTATCTCGACTAGCCGCATTCATCGGATTCGCTGACCATTCTTCCCATTTCAATTTCTTAAGACCCTTCACATTTGAAAGCCAAGTGAATGAGATTCTCTGTACATCTCTAAACATAGACTCCGGGTTTAAGACAAGAAAGTTAAAGATAACTTTGTTTCTAGTATTCCAAATAACCCAAGAAGCTATTCCTATGATTGCCGACCATAGGCGTGTGGATAAAATCGAAGAAGTCGTCCCTGCTCTCAAGTTACATAGGTCCGAAAAGGAAAAAGCATTTAGTCCTATAATCTTACACCAATTTAAAATATGAGTCCAAATCAACAGAGTCAAATCGCAGGCATAAAGAAGATGATTGATCGTTTCTTCAAATTTATGAAGAGTCGGCATCGGTTTTAGCTGAGAAAGTAGTGAATGCAAGGTTATTATTGTAACTCCTAATATATTTTTTGAATTCCAATGCTTCAGGGGTTTGGGCTGTGAATAATGTTGCCAATCTTGGCAGCATTTTTGGTAAGGCTAATTTAATCTCGCCTTCGGAACAACAAAAGGATGGGGGTTCAAGGTAAAAGCGTTTGGCGTTACAGTATTCACAAGCATCAGCATGTGGTAGAATGGGAGAGATAACTATTCTCTTATTGTTAGGCGTGGGGTAGGAGGAATTTTGTTCAATGAGCATTTCACCTCTATTCTTTTTGGCAGGATATAAAGAATGGTCGATGTGAGCATGACGACACATATTCACAGATGCAGCAGTAGGAATGACTGGTTGAAATGAAGGAGTCACTAATGCATTTGTATCAACAGTTGGTTCAACTGAAGGAGTAACAAATGGATTTGTATGAATAGTAGGAATGCTAACAAAGGATGAATGTTGTCCTACTTCATGATTTGAAGATTCACCTTCAACAATAGGTGTAGCATTAAGTCGTGATTTTTTTAATGGAAAATTAGGGATAAGGACACAATCTGAAATATTTTTAAGTAACAGGACAACTACATATTTTTTATAGGGAGAAGGACAACCGCATAATTTTTATAGCGAGAAGGACAAACAAAGGAATCCCGAAAATCAATTTTTAATGCATATTTTTCTCGGCGCCGTTTTAGTAAATCTTGTTTTTTAGTAGAATCCATTTGAGCATATGCTAAACGCCGTTTTGCATTTCTTTCGTTCTTTTTATTATTATTATATTCCATTGTTTGAGCTTTTTGAAAAATAGTAAAAGACTATTGTTGTATTGTAAGCAAAGACTACTTATTTAGAAGAGGGTCGAGACGTGAACCTGTTACGTCGTAACAATGCGAAATAAAAAAACACTCCAGTAGATGGAAAGTACCTACAAAACAAAGCCCAATTGATGGATTCAAATTAGGTATTTTTGGAGTTGAGGGCAAGGCCAGTTTACAAACTACCAAAAAAAAAGGGGTAATAAGCAATTCCAATAAGAATGCTTTGTTCAAGTTAGACAAATAAATGTTCCAAAGCAGGTAAGGAGGGTAAAGAGCATCAGAATTTCATGCAAAGTTGATTTAATCGTCTCCAATAGTCCAATGGTACAAAGTAAGAACATTTTCTAACTCCATAATATGTTATAGCCAATATTACATTAAAAAAATGATTCAAGGTTCAAAATCAATGGCTAAACACACCTTATGGATGGTACAAAAAGGAAAAAAATGAAACAAATAATGAATAGTGGCTAATTAGGTATTGTCGTATGTCGGTAAAAATGAATAAGAATGACAACCAACATAATTTCAGTAACATGATTTTGTTATTTTTCCTTTTCTGGGTGAGCAAGATTGGTTATTTGTTAACGTATGCATGTTCTTCTGTTCTACATCCATTTCCATTCATTCCCTTCTCAACCTCTCCTCTCTTTCACCAAACACAATCCTGTTTGCATTGTAGATGAAAGAGCCTAGGAAACGTATTCATTAGCACATGGTCACCCACCCAAAGATGTAACCAAAATCTCACCCTTTCCACGTAGCATCATAAGCCCAAATCCCAATTGTTTAGATTAGACGTGAAAAGCATGTATTTTAACAGGCATATAAGTCAACTGAAATCGAATACAAAGTATAATTATTGGTTAGATTCTGGGTTGTAATTTTACAGTTAATGATGTAGTATATTACAAAATTATGCACAAGTTCACAAAGATTGATGGCGGTGAAGACAGTGTACAACGGTTGAACAAAAGAAGATGATGCTTATATCAAGGATTAGGATGAAATGATATGTGTCCTGCTTTCTATGACCTATTTGATTTTATATCTGAAATACTTGTGAAAGAAATAAATCACGCATAGTGGAAAAGCAGAATCATCACAATTTGCATTGAAACAAAATATAAGTAGAATTCAATAGTGGTGGTGCAGTCACATACCTTATTGGTTAATGTTACAAGTTTGTAGCTTGACAACACCAACGACCTGCAAACAAAATAAAACATATAATTTAATCTAGGGATTGACGATGGTTTCAAACCGACATGCAGGCACAAAGGAAATCATTGGAAAAACAATCAGAGGTGTAATAGAATTCAAGCACCTCATAAATTAAAATGGCAGCTATTCCAAGCCGTGTGCATGTATATAAAATACAGTCACAAATACCTAAGCATCTGAAGCAACCGAAATGTTTAAGAGTAAAAGTATGCGACAAACCATTGTTTAGCAAAAGGAGCACATTTTACTTTACACGGGAGATAACCAACTACCCCTAATCTAGTGTTCATAATGGTAAAAACATATCTGTAATGATATCTCAAGTTTAGAACTAAAGTTTAGGGAAAAAACCTACTTTTTCAAAATGGAAAAATGATTTTTCCCAAATCCAAAACCAAAAGTGACAATAGGCGAAACAATTCAATATATGAATTTAAACGAAGTATTCAGAGAAGCAAAAATCATTTCTACCCAAAGCATCCATGGAAGAAGAACAACTAATTCAATTCTAAGAGGTCGAACATAATTACCACTCAGTCCAACATAAAAACAATCCACCAGAAAGAATAATCGATATCTATAAAGAAGAAGACGGGAATATAATATGACAGGGTTTGGGAAAACTATGTAGCAAACCTTTTAGTCTCTGCACATTGCGTTGAAGCCTCTCCATTTGGATACTTTAAATACAATTTATGGAAAGAGAGAATCAATTGTTGGTAGGAGAACAGGCGGACTGTTACAGCAATTGATGATTCGTTGTGAAGAAGGCAACGTTTTGATTGCGAAAGTTGAAGCTTTGATAAGAGAAAGATCGGTTTTAGCCGTCTTTGTTTCTCGAGTTTTTTGTTGGAATAAGCTTGCTAAAGGTAAGAAGCTCTTCCTACAATCTAATTGTGGTTTATAGTAGAATAGATCATGTTTTGGATGCATATTGTATCAAGTTTTAAGCTTAGATGATGTTTAAGGATTAAGTTTTGTTTTGGATCTTAAAAGACATGTTTTTCTACTGTTTTTCTGCTATAATTCGAGTAGAGATCGTTAAGGGTTGAAGAACATGTTTTAGGGCTTTTTCTGCGTAGGATGCGTACGCATTGGCTAGCAATGCGCCCGCATTCCTGATGCAGGATTGCTTAGAATAAGTGCAGCAGGAATGCGTACGCATTCCAGAGTAATGCGCACGCATTGCCCCAGCTTTCTATATAATGTTGTCTTAAGCTATGTTTTGAATTTTAAACCTTAATTCATGATTAAATAACACTAATTAAATATGAACAAGCCCCGATTGAGTTTCTGATTCGTTCAGTTAAAACACCGAATGTACTCTTAAAGGGAGTTGAAATTCGGATCCGTCGGAAGGGCATGAAAGGGCTTGTGCTTTGATGAACTAGGGTTCATCAATGTCTGTGTAATTGATAGGATGTGATGTCTAGTTGTCTAAGTGAGGGAGTAGAGCTGATAAGGGAGTATTATTCTGAAAACACTTAGGTGACTAGTTAATTCACATTAATAATTACATAAGTGTAGTAAAAGCTAAAACGTCATCTATTCTTGGTTAGGCACTGATTCAAATCGGCGATGTGATACGTTCATAAAAGGTGGACAACGCTACGGCTCAAAAGGTCGAAGGGTAGTGGAGGAAATCCATCGAACGTATATGCATACCGGGGAGATCCCGGGACTACCGGTGCTAACCACCGTAGTTGGCAAGTATATCTCGTGGTGGAATTTTCACCATGCATTGTGTCCTTGAGTAATGATGTAACAAAGATAAGCTAAGTTAGAAACGTATAGTCACGACGTGTCGATGGGCATGTAGTGAACCCTAGATCGAGTCGGTCTCAGTAAGGCAAATCTTTTAATAATAAACCTTAATCATATTGTAGCTTCTACTTCTTACTTTGTACATTGTACTTACCTCAAATGCATGTTTATTTATGTGTTTGGGGGAGAGAAGACGAACGAGTAAATGATGAGTTCGAGGAGAACTTTGATGACGACGTTTGAGGACGCCGGAGTTGAAGACTTTGATTAATTATTATTCATTTCTTTATTTATTTCCTAGATTTGGATTATTATTGGATTTTGTAGTTTACTTTTAGTACTTTGGAATTCGTCTTGTTTTGGGATTCGTTGGTTTTGTTTCGGATGTAATAACTTTACATTTCCTTCTCTAGTTCTTGAATTTCTATTCGAGATGTTTGAAAAAAATTACCCGAGTCTTTTTAGCTTCCGTTTGCTTTTATTTGATACGACGTAGTAGAGGCTTACGTGTAATATTATTTATTTAATATTATGCGTGCCGAACGTTTCGATTTCCGGATAAGGACTCGGTGTCCGGGAACGGGGCGTTACGGTTGGTATCGAGAGAGAAGCGTCTTTTAGGCTTTCTTTCTATTAAGATAAGTTCTCTTTAGACCTCTTAGTAACGATTTGGTTTTCGTTGATCATCGGGATGGTGTTCACGAGAACCGGAGCGGGTGCGAAGCTTCGGGAGTACGTCGAGAGAGTCCTACGCCAGTTGTTAGAGGCGGTTTCGTGAGGCAGAATCCTTCACCTCACCCGAGCCCCACTCCACCCCCTCATACTGCAACCCCTACACCACGATCTCAGCGGAGTTTGTCACCGCGACCTCATCAGGAGCAACACCCACAATGGCATGTGGGAAGTTCGGTTCAGTTTTCCTTGGTAAGTGACGTTCTAGTGGGTTTAGTACCGCCACCAGTAAGTGATGTGATCCATGATGACATTCCCGACCCATTGGCACCTATGCAGCCCGTGGATCATCTGGTAGTTCGAGATGGGCCAATAACAAGGCTCCAAAGGAAGCGGTTAAGAGAAGCTATGAACAACCTGGTGATAGAGACTTATTCGGAGTTCGGAGAGGCCGTGGAGACGACTGAGGCGCCGATAGTGACACTCCTTTGTGCTGTCGGACGCCAAGAAGATTATATTCGAAATTGATTAAGTATCAGACTTATTTTATTTTGATTATTCAGCTTTTGGTTTGATTATTATTTAATAAAGGTCATTGGGCCTAAGTAGGCTAGGGAAGCCCACCTATGGGGCGCATATTTCCTAGGGATTTTCTAGTGGGATTTCTCCCACATTGCTTTTTAGCTTCTAGTTCTTTTGGTTGTAAGCCTATATAAGGCAAACACTAGCTTTTTATTTGGTAGACAATTATTTTATGAGAAATCAAATTATTGAGTTTTACTCAACCAAGTCATAAGGCTTGAAAATCACTTGCGAGTGAGAATTTTCTTTGTCGTAGAAAGTTCAACCCTTTGAGGATTTACCAAAGATTGTGAGCATTTGTTGGGCGTTCTCTGGCCTACGATTTAGTTGGATTACTAGGTCTAGGATCATTGGCTCGTCATTGTTCCCCTTAGTTACTTCCTGGGCAAAACATCAGATCTGGTTCCAACCGGAATCACATCAGTTGGTATCAGAGCTCAGCGACTTCGGTGAGCAAATATCCCTTTTGTTTTTGTTTTCCTTTTCCTTTATACCTGTTCTTGCTTTTCTTGCATCGTTCATAGTCAAAAAAAAAAATCTCTGTTCTTATTTGTTCTTGTTTGGTCGATCAGCATCATCATCAAAAAAAAAAAAAAAAAAAAAAACTTTTCCAGCCTTCTTTCTTGCTCGTTCCTTGAACCTTTATATGAAATAAAATTTCTCCTTTCTTTTAACTTTTTTGCGTAACCTGCTTGTGACTGAATTTGCTGCGACTTTTGCCCTATAATATCCTATTTGACTTTGATCCAACTTTTCCATAGTTTTTATTTCGATTGGATAAAAAAAAAAAAAATCAGCCCTAGTTGTTCTTGCTTGCGTATCATCGTTGAAAAAAAAAAAAAAAAAAAAAAAATTGCTCCTGTTTTCTTTCCGTCCAAAGCAATTCCTTCAAACCTCAATTTTGATCTCCGGTATGCCTGAACGAAAGTATTGATATCCTGTTGACATTCATAATTTGCAGCCGGCCCTAGCTTTGTTAAGTAAAAAAAAACAAAAAAAAAAGAAAGAAATAAAATATAAAAAAAATAAAAATAAAAATAAAATCCCAGAAAATCTTCCTTCAACTTTGACCCATCATTATCAATTTGCTTTGTTCCTGATTGTTTAAAAAAAAAAAAAAAAAAAAGAAAAGTGCTGCAAATTTGGACGTGAGCTTCACACCCCGGTGTGTCAAATTTCACACCTGTGACATTTTTGTAGTCTCAAAAAAAAAAAAAAAAAAAAAAAAAAAAAAAAAAAAAGAGGCCTGCAATTGACGAAAATATCACACCTAGGTGTGAAAATTTTCACACCCGTAAAATACTACAGTCACCTAATTTCATTACTTCTTCCGTGCCTTTTACTTCCCACCTTTCTTACTCACATTAGCAACTCTTCACACACCATTCCACTCATTTCTATACCTTTTCTCGGTCTGAACACCTAGTGTCCTTTCTAGAGAGTCGGTTTTGCGTGCTGTTTACTTTTGCTTGCTTTTCTGGTTCATTTGACAAGGGTACTTTTACGACATAGAAAGAGGGGAGTGTAAACACGAGTGATAGTGAGGCAACATGGTTGGTCGTGGTTTAGTTGTTGAGGAGGTAAATGAAATTGTGGAGGCACGAGTAAAGGAGAAGTTTGAGACTCATAACGCCGAATTGGCACGACGGTTCGATGAAGTGAGACAGAGGTAGATGATGCCATACATGCGGCGGTGACACCTTTACGTGATGATATACGTGAAATTCGTGAGACACTTGATACTTTGTTGGCTGCTTGTCAACCGAGGTGATGACGGAGGGGGTAGAGGCGGTAGAGGTGATAGAGGAGGTAGAGGCGGTAGAGGAGATAGAGGAGGTAGAGGCGGAGGAGGTGGACGAGCTCGGGCGTATGAGGAGTATGTGGCTCATGCGGACGCCGACCATGCGGCCGTAGAGGATGATGTGGTTGATAATAACATGCGACGGGTTAAGATGAAATTGCCATCGTTCAATGGTGCAAGTGATCCCGATGCGTATATTGAGTGGGAAAACAAACTCGAACAAATATTTGCTTGCAATAACTACTCGAGGCGAAGAAATGCAGCCTTGCTAAGCTTGAATTTACCGGTTATGCGATGGTTTGGTTGACACAGATGACTAATTCACGGAGGCTTCAGCACCTTCGGCAGGTTAGTACATGGGATGATTTGAAAGTAGAGATGCGGAAACGGTTTGTCCCTGCTTCATACTTTCGTGATTTATATCGCCGCTTACAAACAATTACACAAGGCGATCGCTCCGTCGATGCTTACTATCACGATTTGGTTACATTACTTGCAAAATCAGACCTCGACGAACGAGAGGAGGTTACTATGCAACGTTTCTTAACGGGGCTACGATTGGATATTGCAAATCCGGTTGAAGTCAAGGGTTGTGCAACGTTGGAAGAGATGTTACATGCGGCCTTGACCATTGAAAGTCAACTAAAACGACAGCGAGCAACTCAAGCTAAATTTTCGGGAGGTAACACTTCTACTTTGCGCACATTTCCATATAGAGGGGACAACTCTAAATACCCCCAAACAGCCCCTACTTACGCACAGAATGCCCAAAAACAGCCCACTATTCTGCCCAAAGCAACTTACAAACCGAGGGTAGATGATAAGGAAAAAGTTACACCATTGCCACCAAAGCCTACCCATGAAATTCAATGCCACAAGTGTCGTGGAATGGGGCATATGCAGTCCCAATGCCCTTCTAAACGTCGAATTTTGTTGGTTGGTGAGTCGGTTGCGAATGAGTATGAGTCGGCTTCCGAGGAGGAGGATGAAGCCGAATGGGAGGAGGAAGAAGGGGAAGAATTGGTGCACGCACCTGGTGGCGAGGTGTATATTCTAAAAAGAGCTTTGAGTAGTGTGGTGAAGATGGAGAATAATGATCAACGGGAAAATATATTCCACACGCGGTGTTTGATAGGTGGCAAACTTTGCTCGATGATCATAGACCCGGGTAGTTGTGCAAACGTGGTGAGTGCTGATTTAGTGTCGCGATTATCCATTCCTACTACCCCACATCCCCGTCCATATAATTTGCAGTGGCTTAATGATGCGGGAGATGTTCGAGTACACCGTCAAGCACTTATTTCTTTTAGCCTTGGCAAGCTTGAAGATGATGTTTTATGTGATGTTGTCCCTATGCACGTAAGTCATCTATTATTGGGACGACCATGGCAGTTTGATCGACGTGTCACATATGATGGTTACTTAAACAGATACAGCTTAAAGTTTAAGGGGAAGAATTTTACATTCGTAGCTTTGTCCCCCGAGGAAGCACACAAGGATCAACTCCGCATTGCTGCAAACCGTGAGCAAAAAGAAAAAAATGAGGGAGTTATACAGTTGAAAAGTAAAGCACAAGTGACGGGAGAGAAAAACCAAGAGGGTAGTGTGATTCGAGAGGAGGGTAAAAGAAAAGTTGAAAATAAAAATGTGAGGGAGGGAGCTCTTATACCATACGAGGGGAAAAATAAAGTCGAAAAGTTAAACGCAAGGGAGGGCGCCATTAGTAGTGAGGGAGCTTCTAAAGTTGAAAAGAAAAAGGAGGCCAAAGTGAGAGGTAGTTTCTATGCGAGGACTAATGAGGTTTGCAATGCCATTGCGGCTGGACACGCACCTCTCCTCTTTATTTACAAAGAGGCCGTGCCCCCCACCCCTTCCCCATGTTTTCTAACCATTTCAGAACTCACGGATTCCCTTCCTAGTGTTGTTGTGTCTCTTTTGCAGGAATTTACTGATGTCTTTCCCGAGGAGGAACCAAGCGGATTGCCACCATTACGTGGCGTGGAGCATCACATAGACTTTATTCCCGGAGCAGTGTTGCCTAACCGACCAGCCTATCGTGCTAATCCAGAGGAAACTAAAGAAATCCAAAGGCAAGTGACGGCGCTGTTAGAGAAAGGGAAAATCCAAGAATCTATGAGTCCTTGCGCGGTTCCGGTAATCATAGTCCCCAAGAAAGGAGGTGAATGGCGAATGTGCACTGATTGTCGAGCAATCAATCAAATCACTGTGAGGTATCGCTATCCTATTCCTCGTTTAGATGATATGTTGGATGAATTGTGTGGTGCTAAATTTTTTACTAAAATCGATTTGAAAAGTGGCTATCATCAAGTGAGGATTCGTGAGGGTGACGAGTGGAAAACCGCATTCAAAACTAAATTTGGTTTATATGAGTGGCTTGTCATGCCTTTTGGTTTAACTAATGCACCTAGTACTTTTATGAGGTTAATGAACGAGGTGCTTAGAGAGTTTATTGGTAAGTTTGTGGTCGTTTATTTTGATGACATCCTGATTTACAGCCAAGATATGGAACAACATATGAGCCACTTACGGGCTGTTTTGGAAACTCTTAGGGAAGTAAAATTGTATGCTAACCTTAAGAAGTGTTCGTTTTGCTTGGATAGAGTTGTGTTTCTTGGCTTTGTTGTGAGTTCACAGGGTGTTGAGGTCGATAGAGAAAAGATCAAAGCGGTGGAAGAATGGCCTGAACCGACCAATTGTGCAGAGGTTCGTAGTTTTCATGGCCTTGCGGGGTTTTATAGGCGATTTGTCAAGGATTTCAGCACCTTGGCCGCACCCCTAAATGAGTTGGTGAAGAAGAATGTTCCTTGGCAGTGGGGCCCGAAGCAAAGGGAAGCTTTTGAATCTCTTAAAGCTCGTTTAATTTCTGCCCCCATTCTTGCTTTGCCTGATTTTGATAAACCTTTTGAACTTGAATGTGATGCATCGGGTGTGGGTATTGGTGGTGTTTTGATTCAAGAGTCTAGACCAATTGCATATTTTAGTGAGAAATTGAAAGGTGCTCATTTGAATTATGCTACCTATGATAAGGAGTTGTATGCTTTGGTTAGATGTCTTCAAACTTGGCAACATTATCTTCGACCTAGGGAGTTTGTTATTCACACTGATCACGAGTCCCTTAAGTATCTTAAAGGTCAGGGTAAGTTGAGTAAGCGACATGTTCGTTGGATGGAATTCATTGAATCTTTTCCTTATGTGATTAAATACAAAAAAGGCCAGGATAATGTGGTAGCTGATGCATTATCTCGTAGATTTACTTTGATTACTACCATGCAAACTAAATTTCTTGGTTTTGAATTTATTAAGGAATTGTATGCTTTAGATCCCGATTTTGGTGAGATATTTGCAAAATCGAGCATGCGGCCGATGGCCATTTTTATAGGAACGAGGGATTTTTATTTCGTGATAATGTTATTTGCATTCCCCAATGTTCCTTGCGTGAATTGCTTTGTTAGGGAGGCACATGGTGGCGGCCTTATGGGTCATTTTGGTGTTACTAAAACCTTAGACATGCTTAAGTCACACTTCTTTTGGCCTAAAATGAGAGTTGATGTTACACGCATATGTGATGCTTGTCTTGTGTGCAAATCGGCTAAGTCTAAGTCCGCCCCCACGGTTTGTACACTCCACTCCCTATTCCCACATCCCCTTGGACTGATTTATCTATGGACTTCGTGTTGGGATTGCCCCGTTCAGCGAGTGGTAAGGATGCGGTATTTGTTGTGGTGGATCGTTTTTCTAAGATGGCTCACTTCATTGCATGTAATAAAACGAATGATGCATCTAATATTGCTGATTTGTTCTTTAAGGAAATTGTTCGTTTGCATGGGGTACCACGTACTATTGTGAGTGATCGTGATGTGAAATTTATAAGTCATTTTTGGAGAGTTCTTTGGCAACGTTTGGGTACTCAATTGTTATTTTCAACTGCTTATCATCCCCAAACGGATGGTCAAACTGAGGTGGTAAATCGAGTTTTGGGTCAATTACTTCGTGTGGTGATCCGTAAAAATTTGAAAAATTGGGAAAATTGTTTGCCATACGTTGAGTTTGCTTATAATCGTTGTAAACATTCTCGCTACTCGTTTTACCCCTTTGAGGTCGTCTATGGGTTCAACCCGAAACACCTTTTTCTTTGGCTCCTTTGCCCGCGGTATGCATGCTAGCTTGGATGGTGAGGAGAAGGCGGCCTTGGTCAAGGAGTTGCATGCGGACGCTCGGCGGCATGTGGAGAATGCTACGGCTCGATATGTGAAGCAGGCAAACAAGGGCCGCAAGGAATTTATCTTCGCACCCGGGGATTGGGTGTGGCTGCACTTTCGCAAAGATAGGTTTCCCAAGCACCGGAAATCTAAGTTACATCCTCGCGGTGATGGTCCTTTTGAAGTGCTAGAGCGCGTCAACGACAATGCCTATAAGGTTGCTATTCCACCTGAGTGGGGCGTCACGGCACCATCAACGTCTCGATTTGATGCCTTTTGACAACCCCTACGATCCGAGGACGGATCCTTCGCAACCGGGAGGGAATGATGTGATCCATGATGACATTCCCGACCCATTGGCACCTATGCAGCCCGTGGATCATCCGGTAGTTCGAGATGGGCCAATAACAAGGCTCCAAAGGAAGCGGTTAAGAGAAGCTATGAACAACCCGGTGATAGAGACTTATTCGGAGTTCGGAGAGGCCGTGGAGACGACCGAGGCGCCGATAGTGACACTCCTTTGTCTTTGTCGGACGCCAAGAAGATTATATTCGAAATTGATTAAGTATCAGACTTATTTTATTTTGATTATTCAGCTTTTGGTTTGATTATTATTTAATAAAGGTCATTGGGCCTAAGTAGGCTAGGGAAGCCCACCTATGGGGCGCATATTTCCTAGGGATTTTCTAGTGGGATTTCTCCCACATTGCTTTTTAGCTTCTAGTTCTTTTGGTTGTAAGCCTATATAAGGCAAACACTAGCTTTTTATTTGGTAGACAATTATTTTATGAGAAATCAAATTATTGAGTTTTACTCAACCAAGTCATAAGGCTTGAAAATCACTTGCGAGTGAGAATTTTCTTTGTCGTAGAAAGTTCAACCCTTTGAGGATTTACCTTGTGAGCATTTGTTGGGCGTTCTCTCGCCTACGATTTAGTTGGATTACTAGGTCTGTCATTGGCTCGCGTTCCCCTTAGTTACTTCTGGGCAAAACATCGATCCGGTTCCAACCGGAATCACATTAGTCACCCTCCACCAAGGTACAACTACATCTATTGAACCAGGAGAAGCACCTATACGAGTCTGGGAGACATTCCACCGATTACGTACCCCCAAAGAACCGTCTATCCCCCACCGCGGTGAGCTACCCTCCCCACCCGTGTTTTCTCATTCGGACTTTTACCCTCCTCCAGGGCAAACCTACATACCACCTTCACCCCGTTTTGACCGTCATCAAGGCTTTGGTTACCCACCCCCACCAACCCCGGAATACCTTTTGAATACCCTCCAGCTTATCCACAAGCCCCACCGCTAGACCGGCACCCGAGCAAGCACCACCGATTGATCGGTATACGAGATTAAGGAGGAACAAAGTTCAAGACTTCTTTGGGAATGTCGAGCATTCGAAGGCCGAAGAGTGGATAAGGAGTTTTGAGAAGGCATGTAGGAACATACATGTCCCCGAGACCGAGATGGCACGGTTGGCGGTTAGTTTCCTTTTGGGTGCAAATTGAAGCATGGATAGATGCTATACGAGAGCGATAATGGTAAAGTGACGGATTGGGAAAGCTTTAAGGCAATGTTCTATAATGAGTATTTTCCAAAGACGCAAGTGCGGACGGACATGGCAAGTCAATTTCTAAAGCATAAGCAAGGTAATTACATGACAAGTATCACAATACACCAACAAGTTTAACGAATTGGGAAGATTCTACCCCGAGTTGATGAAGGTAGAAGAGAGGAAGATGGCCCTATACAAGGAAGGGTTATCGTATCAGATACAGTCTGGCATGTTGGGTTTCACAGCCAAGAACATGGCTGAGTTGTTGAATAAGGCCTTAGAGGTTGAGACATTCAGGAAGAAGGCCACCGTTGTTATCGGGAGCAAGAGGAATTTTGGAACAAGCCAGGGCAATAGCCGGGGAGCACCCCAACAAAATTTCAAGAAGACAACGGCCCCTACAGCGAGTAAGCCACCCACCGGAGCACCTTTATGCTCTAAGTGCAACAGGAATCACTCAGGTGAGTGTAAGGCTAATACAGGAGGCTGCTACTACTGTGGAGATTTAGGACATTTTGCCAAGATGTGTCCCACGAAAGGGAGTTCGAATATTCCGAAGCAAGGAAGTGGGAAAGGCGGCCCAAGTCGCCCAGTTCGAGTCTTTGCAGTGGATGCTGAGATAGCAGAACCGGACGATAATGTTATTTCAGGTACCTTTTTGTTTAATTTAATTTATTTGAGTACTTTTATAGCACGATTTAAATCATGTTGTATTTGTATTTAAATAAATGAATTTACATCCTAGGTACAATAATATTAGACAACTTAGCAGTTACGGCGTTGTTTGATACGGGAGCGTCTAATACTTTTGTGTCAACTAAGATAGCTAAGAAGCTTAACTTGCCAATGGAACCTTTAAGAAATACTTTGGAGATAACAACACCTTTAGGGAAGGTGACTAAGGTAACCAAGTTGATACCCCTGGTAGAGGTTCGAGTTGGAAAGTATTGTTGCAAGAGTGACTTTACGGTTTTGGACTTTTCGTATTTTGATGTGATTCTTGGAATAGATTGGCTATCCGAGAATTTCGTCCACTTGGATTGTAGAGAAAAGAGAGTGACCTTTAAGATACCGGGAAAATCGAGATAAGACTTATCAAGGTAACATTTACAAGCCTAGTAAGAAGCGTCACCCTATAATTTCGGCGGTTAAGGCTATAAGGGCTTGTCGAAAGGTTGTGAAGGCTACTTGTTGTACGCAGTTGATGTGGAGCAGGTAAAACCTAAGTTAGAGGAGACCCCGTAGTCAAGGAATACCCCGAAGTGTTTCCGGAAGAGTTACCGGGAAACATGCCGGATAGAGAGATAGAATTCGAGATCAAGTTGATGCCGGGAGCGGCACCGGTTGCTAAGGCACCCTATAGAATGGCACCGGCTGAATTGAAGGAGTTGAAAGCACACTCAAGGATATGCTTGAGAGGAATATAATTCAGCCTAGTACTTCGCCTTGGGGAGCCCCGTGTTGTTTGTTAAGAAGAAAGATGGTAGCATGAGGATGTGCATAGACTATCGAGCGTTGAATAATCGACCATCAAGAATAAATACCCTTTGCCGAGGATTGATGATTTGTTTAACCGGTTGCAAGGCAAGAGAGTGTTTTCTAAGATTGATCTTAGATCGGATACCACCGATTGAAGATCAAGGTAGCGAGATATACCAAAGACAAATTTCGGTACGAGGTATGGACATTATGAGTTCTTAGTTATGCCTTTTGGACTCACTAATGCCCCATCTGCATTTATGGATTTAATGCAGCGTGTTTTCATGCCATACTTGGATAAGTTTGTGATAGTGTTCATAGATGACATCCTTGTATACTCTAAGGATGAGAAGGAACATGAAGAACACTTAAGGATAGTGCTGGATACATTAAAGGAGAACCGCTTGTATGCCAAGTTCTCGAAGTGCGACTTTTGGTTGAATCAAGTGAGTTTCTTGGGTCATGTCATTTCGGAGATGGCATTAAGGTTGATCCCGCGAAGATTGAAGCAATTGAGAAGTGGTCCGGACCGACTACCGTTTCGAGAGGTTAGAAGTTTTCTCGGTTTGGTCGGCTATTATAGGAAGTTTGTACAAGACTTCTCAAAGATAGCTACACCACTTACCCGGCTCACTCAAAAGGATGTGAAGTTCGAGTGGACCGGTGAGTGTGAAGATGCTTTTCGGACGTTGAAAAAGAGGTTGACTACAAACCCCCGCTTTGGCGAGTTCCGGAGATCTTTGATAATTATGATGTCTACACGGATGCTTCGGGACAAGGTTTAGGTTGTGTGTTGATGCGGGGAGGGAAGGTAATTGCTTATGCATCCCGACAAGCTTGAAGGTGCATGAGAAGAATTACCCAACACATGACTTAGAGTTGGCGGCGGTAGTGTTTGCCCTAAAGACTTGGAGGCACTACCTGTATGGAGTTAAGGCCAGGATCTTCACCGATCACAAGAGTTTGAAGTATTTCTTTACCCAGGAAAATCTGAATATGAGACAAAGGAGATGGCTGGAGTTCGTAAAGGATTATGACTTGGAGATTCAGTATCATCCGGGTAAAGCAAATGTAGTGGCTGATGCCTTGAGCAGAAAACCAGTGTTTGCAGTATCGAGTGTTGAAGACGTTGCAGAAAGGTTAGATGGGTTGAGAATCCGAAGCTTTGATCAGATTGAAGACCGACAGTTTATGGCACCATTGTTAGCAAGGTCTGAGTTGATGGATGACATTCGGGAAAAGCAAGATGAAGACCCAGTGTTGGTTGACTTGAAGCGAGTGGCAAGGGAAAAGCCTACGGTTGGATATGTGTTAGATAAGAATGGCAATCTTTGGTACCAGGATCGTTTGTGTGTGTGTTAAGGGTGAAATTATATGTTTTGTAAGGTTATATTTTGTGGTGTTTTCCCCTTTTATTTGTATAATTTGCATAATAATTGGTCTTTATATTAAAATATTGAGCAAACGATGTTTTTGACGGCTTAATCGCAATATCGATTTATTTATGTGATTTCATGGTTAAAATATGATTATTTGAATATTACTACAGTTTGCGATGTTTTCCATGTGTTATAGGTATGTTTATCGTGCTCAAATGATGGTCAAAAGAGATAAATTTCGAGCTATAAGGATTGAAGGAAGAGATAATGATCAAGTGGAGTAAAGGAAAAAAGAGATAAATATGAAGAAATCACCTTCAAGTCGTGATGGACGAGCGTCCATACTCCGTCCAGAGTGGACGGGCGTTTGATGAAGCAGACGGGCGTCCTGAGGAGCGATTTTGATACAGAGAGTTTGGACGCCGTCTGAACGGGCGTCTGAAGCATTCTAGGGTTATATGGACGGGCGTTCAGGAGAGCGGACGAGCGTCCGTCGGCCGACTTAGTGAAGCCGACTTCGAAATCTATAAATAAGCGGCTGTTTCTCAACCTAGGGGAGGAGAATTCGACATCATACAAACCCTAGACCCTAGGGGGCGGCTAAGGCTGTGTTCTTACACTTTTTATTTCCGCTTTATGCTACTTTAAATTCGACCAAAGTAGGCTAGTTTTATGTTATTTTCCTGCTTTTCTGGGTTGCTGAGGATGCTTAGAGGCTAGAACCTCCTTCAAACGAGAATTGTGAAGCCATCAGCATTGAATTGATCTATTTATTTCGACTTTTACTGTGAGTATTTACTACGGTTGTTTCTTATCTATGCATATTCTTGTTTTAATGCAATTATATTGGAAAATATGTTGTATGATTGATATGTTATTGTTTGATGGAAGTCTTGAATAGCATAGATCACCATAGATAAGAATAGTTCATTAGATCTACATTAACGGAAGTTAGTAAGTCTAAAAACTAGATCGTTAACGTAAAAGTTGACACCTTTGATCTTTTTAACGTGTTAATTTAGTATTGGAAGATACTAGGTTAATAGATGGATTGCCCAAGGAATTAGGAGTTCATGTTTAGGTAAGGTGAATCACAACCTAAGTAAATACCACGTAAAATCGAGATAATAGATCAAAGCATGTTGATAGGTGGATCAATCCTCGTTTGTCTTTTATAAACTTGATTTACAACCCTCGTAGCTTAGTTTAGATCGTTAATTTATTTTTCCTGCACTTTTAGTTTATTTTTATCGCTTTCAATCTCTCCTAGCATTGGATTAATCCCCTCTGTCTAGTTTATTTTCTGCACATTTGTTTAGTATAATCCACTGTTTAGTTTAGTTTCGTGACATAATTAGTTGAAAACAAAAGCTAGGATTAACAACTGTCTAGTTCCCCGTAAGATCGACCCGGCATAGCCTCTTTACTACGATCCTTGCACTTGAGGTTAACCGGTTTATTACTTGTTGTTTTGTATAGATAAAATCCGGGACAAGTTTTTGGCGCCGTTGCCGGGGAACCGGACGGTTGCCTAGTTTTTGTTTTTATTTTTATTTTGTTTTCGATTCTTGTTTTTAGTTTCTGTCTTTTCAGTTTCTGTTCGTAGTAGGTAGTTTAGTTGTTTTTGTTCATTTATCTGTCATTTTAGTGTGTTTCTTCGAGCAGTTAGTATTCAAAATTAGTGCTAATCTATACTCTGTTTTTCCGTCTATCATACTCTGTTTTTCTAATCATTACGCAGTTGGACGAGCGTCCGTTTCGGCGAACGCCCGTCCAGGTTCTTGCTTCGGTCGGACGAGCGTTTATTTTACTAGACGCCCGTCCGCCGAAATTTCCTTAATCCCGAATCGAAATTTGGCCTCGCGGACGAGCGTTCATACTTCGGACGCCCGTCCACGTAAATTTTGAAGAGAAGACGAGCGTTCATATTTTGAACGCCCGTCCATTCCGGAAACTGGTCAGACGCTCGTCCATAACTTTGGACGTCCGTCCGTCTTTTTTCCCTCCTATCATCTTCTTCTTTTCTCTTTCTTTTCTCTAGGTATTAGGTTTTAAGTCTTTAGCTTAAGGCGTTAGTTTCGTAGTTTATAGTTCTCCTTCTCTCTTTTTTTTTCTTGCTCAACAACTTGATCCTGGATCTCGGTGTATGCAAACTCGTAGACAGAAGGGACCACTAATCTACTCCCCTGACCCCGAGCGGACCATAGTCCGACCCAATAGGCGGAAACTTCGGTTCGACGAAGGAAACACTCTAGATCAAGAATTTGAGCACTATCTTTCGGGAGAAATCGAAAGATTAGTAATAATGGCGACGGAAGATAGACGGACGTTGGCCGACTATGCCATGCCCGGCACGGTCACCATCAACCCCGCAATTGTTATGCCAGCCATTACTGCTCAAACTTTCGAGCTTAAGCCAGGACTTATTCAGATGATGCAGCATGCATCGATTTTTCACGGCTATCAATCCGAGAACCCCCACACTCACTTACACACATTTCTACACATATGTGGTACTACCCGTATCCAAGGTGTAAGTGAGGACGCAATCAAGCTCAAACTTTTCCCATTTTCCTTGCGGGGGAAGCACTAGAGTGGTATCACTCTCTCCCCTTGGAATCCATTACGACCTGGGCCGGACTTGAAAGAGAATTTTTGAGTCAATATTTCCCTCCATCAAAGACGGCCCAGTGTTTGAACGAAATCTTCACTTTCCATCAGAAGGAAAATGAGTCTTTCTTCGATTGCTGGAAAAGGTTCAAGTCCCTCCTCCGAAAATGCCCCCACCATGGCTTGCCGATGCAAAGGCAAGTCCATACTTTCTTTAGCGGATTGACCAAGCTCACTAAGGGCATGGTCAATAGTTCATCTGGCGGGGCATTTTTGAAGAAGACTCCAGACGAAGGATGGGCATTGTTCGAAGACATTGCCAAATATAACTATGCTCCATCCTATCAAGCTATTCAGGCACCTCCTCCTCCTCCCAAGGTCGAGGAAGTGACTATGCAGAATCTGATTGCCATGTTGCAAAAGCAAATGGCCAATTCTCAGCAGACAACATCCCAAATTGTTCCCAACCCGAGTAATCAGACTCTATCGTTTCCACAGAACTCTCGTGTTACGTATTGCGAAAAAGTGTTATCAACCCGGCCACATGTCCGGCCGGTGTCGGTTCAACCCCCGCTCATCAAGTTAACGCCGTTCATAATAATGGACAGTATAATCCAAACACATGCCAAGTATGTGATGAGCCGGGGCACACTGCTCGTTTCTGTCCCGTGATTGGACAAAACGCGGAAGTGAATGCTTTTTCTGGCCAGTCTAATCCTAGATTCAATAACCAATTCTCTGGCCAGAATAATGCTCAAAATCAGGGCTTCGGCCAGAATCCAAGTTTCAATCAGAATCCAAACTCGAACTTTAATTCTAACCCGAATTTCAATAGAAACCCTGGTTTTGGGTCGAACCAAAACTCTAATTTTTCCAATCAAACGCAAAGGTTTAATCAGAATTGGCCCTCCATTTCCAATTCCAATTATCAGAATCGGCCCAGCCAGCCACAAAATCAAAATTTCTCCAATTCTCAAGGCCCCTCGAATTCCAATGACCTCAAGGCCGAATGGCACTCATTCAAGGAGGAGCAAAACAAGAACATTCAGCTCCCCGATGAGTACCAATAAGAACCTTGAAAGACGGATAGGGCAACCGGTGAGCAGCTTAGCATCAAGACCCCCAGGCATCCGCCCGCCTTTACCGAGAAAAATCCTAAGGGCGGTCATGTTGCTCGGAGCCGATTTGAGCGAGCGGCCAATGTACCGACCTCGTACCGACAATGCGGTATGGACAAGAGGAGGCCGGTACAATGAATTTAAGAAGCGGTACACAGTGAGTGGTCCCCCGGCTTCCGGGGAAACCACTAGCCCCTCCCCGCCATTGATAAGGCAGGGGAGGGAAGTTGAGCACCCATCATCCCCTTGGCCGCAAGCAAGTAATCGGAGTGGCCGATCCCCCGATAGGTGAAAAGGTTGGAAATCCTCGGGTGGATGTCCCCCCGAGGACCGAACAAGTTGAAAACCCTCAAGTGGCCGATCCCTTGAGGACCGAAAAAGGAAAAGGAAGTCGGTGGCCGATCCCCGACTACGAAAGCTTCGAAAAGACGGTTCGGTGGAAGGATTTGGAAGACGGAGTAGCCGTCGGCACATCCTCAAAGAGAGTCTTTTCCGAGAATGACCCGAAGAAGCTTCCGTTTCCACCGAGGAAGAGCAACATTCCGTTGGTTGAAGACAAAAAGTACGAAAAGGTACTAAACCTTCTAAAAAATACTCGGGTAAATCGCCATTATCCGAGGTCTTGGTCGAGATGCCTAAGTATACAAAGTTCATCAAGGATGTTGTATCTTCCAAGAAGAAGTTAGCAGGAATGGATCAAGCAATTGGTAAGGAGTGTTCTATGGTCAATTATCAAGACCTACCAACCAAGAGAAGCGACCCAGGCAAATTTGTGCTCACATTGCAGATGGGAGGCCTAGTCTTCCCGAATTCCTTATGTGACCTGGGTGCATCCATCAGCTTGATGCCATTGTCCGTTTGCAATCAGCTTGGTTTGCAGAATCTTCTAGAACCCACTACCATGAACCTGCAGTTCGCTGATAGGTCCTCTAAGAAAGCTTCAGGGATCCTAAGGGACGTATTGGTTCAAATAGATAGATTTACCTTTCCAGTTGACTGGTACGTCTTGGATATTGAGAAAAGTGAAAGTGTCCCTTTGATTCTCGGAAGGCCTTTTCTATCTACAGCTAGAGCCCTCATCGATTGTGATGGTGGGCATGTCACCATTCGAGTTGGTGACCAAGAGGTGAGCTATAGTGTTTCAAAATCTATCAATGTACCTTCTGGATCTCCAACCGGCTTTTCCATTGAGGAGACTTCTGATGATTTCGATGAATTCATGGATAAGCAAGTCATAGCTGTAGAATCAGCATATGAGCGACTAATTGATAATCTGAATAATCATGGTGTGGTCAACCTAGATCAGTTAGCAGCTGAATTTGAGGATGAGCTAAGAGAAGAAGCCTTGCCAGTAGGACTACTAAGTAAGCTCAGCGATGTTGAGTTAAGTAGTGGAGATCTTAAATCAAGTCTAGAGGAACCCCCTGTAGACTTGGTTCTGAAGCCGTTGCCTAAACATCTTAAGTATGTGTTTTTAAGAGAAGGTGACAAGCTTCCTTTGATCATCTCTCGCCAAGCTATCTCGTATAGAAGAGCTTAAATTGTTAAACGTCTTGCGCAAAAATGAAAAAGCCTTTGGATGGCGGGTGGGAGATATCCGAGGGATATCTCCCGACATCCGCATGCACAAGATCAAGACGAGGAGGGTGCAAAACGAGTTAGACGGCCTCGAGAAGGCTCAACCCTCACATGCAAGAAGTAGTCAAGAAGGAAATTATAAAGCTTCTAGATATGGGTATCATTTACGCCATTGCAGACAGTGAGTGGGTATCCCCAACTCAAGTAGTTCCCAAGAAAGGTGGAATTACTATTGAGAAGAATGAGAAGGGCGAAGAAATAGCATTGAGGCTCGTTACTGGATACAGAGTATGTATCGATTATCGAAAGCTCAATGAGGTCACACTGAAAGATCATTTTCCCCTTCCTTTCATTGACCAGATGCTTGAGCGTCTGGCGGGGCACGCATTCTACTGTTTCCTGGATGGATATTCAGGATACTTCCAGATACCCATCGATCCAATTGACCAAGAAAAGACCACTTTCACCTGCCCCTATGGTACGTTCGCTTACAGGCGGATGCCATTTGGTCTCTGTAATGCCCCAGCCACCTTTCAAAGGTGTATGATGGCAATCTTTGACGGGCTAGTTGAAAAGTGCATGGAGATTTTTATGGATGATTTCTCGGTCTTTGGTCAATCCTTCGATGATTGCCTCGATAATCTTGATCAGGTGTTGTCTAGATGTGTGGAAAAGGACTTAGTGCTTAATTGGGAAAAGTGCCATTTTATGGTAGATGAAGGAATAGTTCTTGGCCACAAAGTGTCCGCCAACGGTATAGAAGTAGATAGGGCCAAGGTTGAAGCTATTGAGAAGATGAGTTACCCTCAGAATGTTCGGGAGGTCCGAGGTTTTCTCGGGCATGTCGGCTTCTATAGGAGGTTCATCCAGGGACTTTTCAAAGATTGCCAAGCCCCCGTCCACTTTACTCAAAGAAGACGTTACTTTTGATTTTGATGAGAATTGCAAGCGCGCGTTTGAGGAGCCGAAGAGTATACGATCTCTCGCTCCAATACTTATATCGCCCGACCGGAACCTACCCTTTGAGCTTATGTGTGATGCATCCAACTATGCGCTTGGTGCGGTCTTAGGGCAAAAGCTAAACGGAAAGTTCCACCTATCTACTATGCCGGTCACACACTAAATCCTTCTCAAGTTAACTACACGACCACCGAAAAGGAATTATTAGCCGTAGTCTTTGCTATGGATAAATTTCGTAGTTACTTGCTTGGGTGCTCAAGTGATTGTGTGGACCGATCACGCCGCTTTGCGTTATCTCATGACCAAAAAGGAAGCTAAACCGCGCTTCTTGCGTTGGATACGACCCTCCAAGAGTTTGACGTTCAAATTAAGGACAAGAAGGGCGGTGAAAATGTAGTGGCGGATCACGTTTCTAGAGTGTTAAATGAGGAAAAGGATGAACCGGATGATATAGATCTTTACTTTCCTCTGAGAACATTATGTTGATAGACGGTTGTCCTCCTGATGTTCCATGGTATTCTTCCATTGTGAACTACCTTCATGCCCGTTATCTTGATCCTGAAATGTCTTATCAAGAGAAGAAGAAGTTCTTCTCTGATATGAAATATTTCGTTTGGGATGAACCTTATCTTTTCAAGATTTGTAAAGATGGTTTGCTTAGGAGATGTGTTCCAGAATCCGAGCAACGCGATATAATCGAGCAATGCCATAGTGGACCCACAGGTGGTCACTTTGGTCCTTGGAAAACGGTTGCGAAGATCTTCCAGTCCGGTTTCTATTGGCCTACGATCTTTAAGGATACAGAAGCCTTTTGTAAAGCTTGCGATAGGTGTCAGAGAACCGGAACTCTGACAAGGCGTTTAGACATGCCCTTGAAACCCATCTTAGAGTGCGAAGTCTTTGATGTTTGGGGCATCGATTTTATGGGACCATTCCCATCATCGTGTGGCAACAAATACATCTTAGTCTGCGTTGACTATGTTTCGAAATGGGTGGAGGCAGTGGCCACCCCTCACAATGATCATAAAACGGTTATGAAATTTCTGAAAAAGAACATCTTTGTGAGGTTTGGATGTCCTCGAGCCCTGATCAGTGATGAAGGAACGCATTTCTGCAACCGACCTCTAGAGAAAGTTCTTGAAAAGTATGGAGTTCGCCATAAGACCGGCACACCATACCATCCGATGACTAGCGGTCAGGTTGAGCGAAGCAACCAAAGCATCAAGCAAATCCTGGAAAAGACAGTGAACAGTCATAGGAAAGACTGGAGTCTGAAATTGGATGATGCACTATGGGCGTATAGGACTGCGTATAAAACCCCTATGGGCACTTCTCCATATCAGATGGTATACGGCAAGCCATGTCACCCGCCGCTGAGTTAGAACATAGAGCTTACTGGGCTACCAAGTTTTTAAACTTTGATGCCCAAACTTGTGGACAGCATCGACTTCAGCAGTTGCATGAGCTGGACGAGTTCAGACTCCAGGCATATGAAAGTGCCAGGATCAGCAAAGATAAGATGAAGCTACTCCACGATGCTAAGATTAAGAAGAGAGAATTCCAAGTCGGCGAACAAGTTCTTCTTTACAATTCTAGGTTACATTTGTTTCCTGGGAAGTTGAGGACTCGTTGGTCCGGTCCTTTTGAGATTCTCCAAATCATTCCTGGAGGCGTTCTAGAACTTCGCGGTTATAGCGGCGAACCGTTTCGAGTTAATGGACAAAGGTGCAAGCACTATATAGGTGAACCTAAAGAGAAACCCTTGATTGTTAAATTTCTCGATATTCTCGGATGTGGTGTTACTCAAGTCGAAGAATTTGACGAGTTATCACCCGACTTGTTCTCCGAGGATGACGGTAGTGATCCGTCGAAGAAGTTCTAGCGAGGTAGTGCTTGATATGGAAGAGTTTGAAAGGGAGCGACGACTTAAACGTCATCAGAGGAGTCGGAGGAGAAAGAACACAACCATGGGGAAACTTAAAAAGGTATGGAGAGCTTTCAAAGATTTGACCCCATGTGTGAGATGCTGTTTCTGCAGCCACACTACTGATCAGAGCTTACACGAGGTAGTGGCTGGCAGAAAAGTCAAATGGCCTGATCCAGGCTGAGCTTACACTATGTCGAGCTAACGACATAAACCAAAAGCGCTACTAGGAGGCATCCTAGATATCCGTATTATATTAGTTACTCTCTTTGTGTGTCTATCTTTTTGCTGTAGTTGTTCATGCTTTAAGCTAAGTCTAATTAAGTTTTGTGTGTTTTTATCAGTTTAGCATTCAGTTAGATATGGAGTACGGTATTTTGCCAGAGGAGTCCCCTCTCATTAGTAGGATTTCCCTTCTCACCGTTTCGGATGGACCTGGGGGCACGATAGTTCTGGATATAGATATAGATATTCTTACCCGCGTCAGGACTGTCACTTATGTTCTCATTGTTCCCCGATGCTCGGGGGGTGGAGATTTTACCATTGAGGAGTTGCAGGCAGCTTTAGGAAGACCGTACCGGATCCTTAACGATGCAATGCTGACGGATTTAGCCCTAATCTTGCGGGATGAGCATTTCTAGGGTGAAGAGGCAGCTGATGATGATTGGGGTGTTCAGGATGACTATGACTTTCCTCCGGCTGTTGATTTACTCCGTCGTTTTATCAAGGTTATAGACTGGGCAGAGCTTTATGATGACTAGCTATTGTTTCTTAGTTAGTTTTGTCTTCGTCGAGCTCCGACGTAAAATGAAAGCGCTTAGTAGGAGGCAACCTACTGTTTAAGTTATGTTTTTCTGGTTTTTATGTCGTCGTTATGTCATTATTGTACTCGTTTGAATTTTATCAAGTATTAATAAAAACTATCGATTTTATTTCCTTATGTGTGAAAAAAATTGGAATTTTGTGAGTTTCTCTGATGGACGCCCGTTCACTAGAACTGGACGCCCGTCCGGACCTCAATCTAGATGGACGTCCAGCCAGAATCTAGATGGACGCCCGTCCGTTTAATCCTGTTCTGATTCCTGAATTAGGACGCCCGTCCACTATAGTGGACGCCCGTCTGAAACACTCCCTCCTATCCTGTATTCAAATATGCCCTATGGACGAGCGTCTGAATTTATGGACGCCCGTCCAGTTCATGCAGTTACTTGTGAACGCCCGTCCGTCAGGGTGGACGAGCGTCCACTCTGAGCCTATATATATAAGTTCTGGACACGAACCTTCATTTCTCTGAAAAATTCAAAGGTGAACCCGACTTTCCCCCTTCTCCAAACCTAAAATCCTTGTTTTTAAACCAAATTGGGCGATTCAAGTTGCAAAAGAACGCTCTAAACACCCTCTTTTCCTTTCCATAACCCAAATTCTCCAACAATCAACAAAATTTGCAGAATCAGAGATTCTTCGGTGCGGCCATTTTGACAAAAAGGTCGGATTTTGGGGGCCAATCCTGGTGTTTCTGGGACTCTAATCTGTTCGATCATCATTCCCTCATAGTGTTTGGTAAGCTTGATACAACTTTTCTCGTTTTAATTCACGTTTTTGTGAGTTCGATTTTCGAGTCGGCTCATTTTCTTGAATTATCGACTATTGTTGATTTTCTTTCGTTTTTGTTGGTTCTTTTCTTCTCTCCTTCTGCGGTGATGGTGTGTTGTTGATGTTGGTGGTTTGGACGGTTTGCTTGAAACCCCGCTTTGGATGTTAAACGGGTAACCTTTGTTGCTGTGAATCGGTTGGTTTAGCCATTTAGGTTGATATGGGGAAGAAAGCGGTTACTAAGCAGAGGCCAGGTAAAGAGAAGGTTGTTGAAACTGGTAAACGTAAACGTTTGGACGATGAGCCCTCCGATTCGGATACACAGGATGATGTTCCATTGGTTAGACATCCCAGTTTTAGGAAGGGTGCGTCATCTAGGGCTGAACAAGTTCGAGAGACGAATGTTGATGATGTGGTTAGGGAAGAAGTTGAACCTGCACCTAGGGCACCTCCTAAGAAGAAGTCTAAGAATGTTACCCCTCTTTCGATGCCACGTAGGTTTGTCAATCCTCGAGCTCACGATGCCTACACTAAGCATTACTCGACTAGGAGTCTTATCTTTGATAGGGAGGTCAAAGTGCTTCAAGTTGATCCAGCTTTTGTTGAGATGTTAAAGGCTAGGAAATGGAGTGCCTTGCTGAAAATTCCCCTACTCCTGTCAATGACTCTATTGTCCGAGAGTTCTATGCAAACTTTTCTGAGGCGGACTTGGATGAAGAGTATGTTCGGTGCGAGGTGTTAAGGTTCCTTTTTCTCGCTCGCGTGATAAATGAGAAATATCGGATGCCGCCTTTTGAGGGTTTAGATTATAAAGAGGAAATTGCGAGAAGGCAACGTGAGGATGGTCGTGACCCGATGGAGGAGTTGAGATTACGAGTATGTCCGGATGTGGCTTGGACATTGAGACCCAATGGCCGAGAGAAAGGAGTTGATCACTACGACATGGACCGAGGATTGGAGAGTCCAAAGTCGATTTATTCGAGTAGGTTGATACCAAAGAACAACCTCACACAT
This sequence comes from Gentiana straminea, assembly GCA_036785695.1. NCBI lineage: Eukaryota > Viridiplantae > Streptophyta > Magnoliopsida > Gentianales > Gentianaceae > Gentiana > Gentiana straminea. The sequence goes on along the minus strand of JAVUPR010000326.1, from coordinate 5,801,958 downwards.
TTCCATATTAGTGATCTTGGGATGTTATATGCTTTGACGTTTGGGTTGAATGTAGATGTAGGTCAAGCCTTATTCGATGAGATTTCCATGAACCAGAAAGTTTACACTCGGAGTTTGATAGTCCCTCATTTGATTCATCAGCTGTGTTTGGATGCTGGAGTTGCTGAGTATACGGTGATCACAAGACGAAGAGTTCCCCCTATTCGTAGGGAGAAGGGTGTACCTCCGCCATCCGAGCCGGAATCTACTTCTATGCCGCCCGAGCTTCGGCCATTTCGGATTGTCTTCTTCCGAGATTACTCGGTACGCGCATGGCCAACGGTCTACGAGATTGGATGACGGATATCCGGGAGACGCGAGAAGAACATGATGTACGTGCTTTGAAGTGCATTGTGGAGGGCAAGAAACCGAGGGATATGCAAATTTTCAAGGAGAGTGATACGGAGTTCGTCTTTTCCGATGCGATCGAGCGAGGTTATTGCCGATGTGCTTGATATGGAGAAAGAACGATGCGAGGAAGTTCAAGAGGAAAGACCTCCTGGGACTGCGGCTGCTCCGGTTACACAGCCGGCACCTTCACAGACGACGTCTACGGCTGCTGTACCTGCCTCGGATCCTCCTTCTGTTGATGCTCCTGCTGGTGACTCTGTTGCTGATCCTTCTACGACTGAGCCGACTCCGGGGTTGCCTTGAGTTTTTTTTGCTATTTTATATCTATCTTTCTGGTTGTTGTTGCACCTTTTGATACATTTAATTCGATTTGGCTGTACCTGTACATTTTGCTACTTTCTAGTTTCTCGTCCTTTGACTTGTGTTTACAACTTGACATGTTTATCGATGATCTTTTCTTTTCATTCCGTTTTGCTTTATTATCGCTATTGCCATGTTATACCCCGTTTTTCCCCGAGTTTTCTGTTTCTCGAGTGTTGCAGCGATAGTTTTTGTCGAGATCCGATTGGGTGGTTTTGGGACGTTTTTCCACGCTTTTTGCGAGCGTTGGCCTTTTCATGCTCCAGCCTGACCAACGGCTCGGTTTTCCACGCAAATTCAGCTAAGTTTCTTATCCTTTTTACTTTCTGCACAACATGAGGACATGTTGCATTTTTAAGTGTGGGGGAGGGGATAGTTCGATTTGTACCTTTGCCTATACGTTTGTTTAATACGTTAGAATGTTTTATTATGCGAAATGAGCGTAATTTTTCAAAATTTCCCGACACTTTTGTCTTTGTTTTGTCCCGAGTAGGCAATTCAATTTGAAGTTCGTTGTTTTTATAGTCGTCTATGCGATATTTCATATGTTTGGTAAGTTAGTTGCTTCACACGACACTATTTTTCACGAGCCATAGTTAATGATGAGCTACTTTTATAAAGTTATACCCCGTTTTGGATTAGCGATTTTTGATTTTCTTATAAGTCATGTGCTTAGTGCTACGTATATATCTCGCGAATTATGATCGTTTGTATTTAGTTCCGAAGTATGATATACTGTGAATATCTAGAAGTTTGAATGTGATAAGTACACGTAACTATTGTCCAAAGTGAAAAAGTTGAATTAATGAATTAATTGTGTGTGTCGAAAGCTAGTCGATGATTAGAGTGAGGTAGGGTGTACCACGTATGTCCTATTCCACCATGATGACTAAGAGCTCACGACGAGTTAGGAAGAGCTGCCTTATGATTGGAGTGAGGTAGGGTATTATCTCGAAATGTCCTATTCTACTATGAGGGCAATGGCTTATCCTAATGTGTGTTTAAAAAGTGAATGAATTCAATCGACTTAAGATATGTTATGAAATGAATAAGACTAAGTTATCGTCTATCTTATCCCAGAGTATAAACTCGAAGGATATGTTGTAGGGATTATCCTCTGAGTATTTCAGAAAGGCCCTAGATTCATTCGATCATCTTTTTAGGGATATGTCACGTTTGTAGGGTACATCTTATGAGTGTCATGTATTACTATTCTACGAGGGGGTATTAGCTAGTTTTTGCTTCGAGTTCCTCAAGTTTGGATGTAGTGGAAGTTTTCTATGGCTATGCACACACACACACACGTGGGTGAACTTCTAAGTTATTAAATGTATGTTATATTTGTTGAGATGTCTATACTGTCTCGAGCCTAATTTTCGTTTTATTTTGCTCGGGACGAGCAAAAGCTAAGTGTGGGGGAGTTGTTAAGGGTGAAATTATATGTTTTGTAAGGTTATATTTTGTGGTGTTTTCCCCTTTTATTTGTATAATTTGCATAATAATTGGTCTTTATATTAAAATATTGAGCAAACGATGTTTTTGACGGCTTAATCGCAATATCGATTTATTTATGTGATTTCATGGTTAAAATATGATTATTTGAATATTACTACAGTTTGCGATGTTTTCCATGTGTTATAGGTATGTTTATCGTGCTCAAATGATGGTCAAAAGAGATAAATTTCGAGCTATAAGGATTGAAGGAAGAGATAATGATCAAGTGGAGTAAAGGAAAAAAGAGATAAATATGAAGAAATCACCTTCAAGTCGTGATGGACGAGCGTCCATACTCCGTCCAGAGTGGACGGGCGTTTGATGAAGCAGACGGGCGTCCTGAGGAGCGATTTTGATACAGAGAGTTTGGACGCCGTCTGAACGGGCGTCTGAAGCATTCTAGGGTTATATGGACGGGCGTTCAGGAGAGCGGACGAGCGTCCGTCGGCCGACTTAGTGAAACCGACTTCGAAATCTATAAATAAGCGGCTGTTTCTCAACCTAGGGGAGGAGAATTCGACATCATACAAACCCTAGACCCTAGGGGGCGGCTAAGGCCGTGTTCTTACACTTTTTATTTCCGCTTTTATGCTACTTTAAATTCGACCAAAGTAGGCTAGTTTTATGTTATTTTCCCCGCTTTTCCGGGTTGCGAGGATGCTTAGAGGCTAGAACCTCCTTCAAACGAGAATTGTGAAGCCATCGCATTGAATTGATCTATTTATTTCGACTTTTACTTGTGAGTATTTACTACGGTTGTTTCTTATCTATGCATATTCTTGTTTTAATGCAATTATATTGGAAAATATGTTGTATGATTGATATGTTATTGTTTGATGGAAGTCTTGAATAGCATAGATCACCATAGATAAGAATAGTTCATTAGATCTACATTAACGGAAGTTAGTAAGTCTAAAAACTAGATCGTTAACGTAAAAGTTGACACCTTTGATCTTTTTAACGTGTTAATTTAGTATTGGAAGATACTAGGTTAATAGATGGATTGCCCAAGGAATTAGGAGTTCATGTTTAGGTAAGGTGAATCACAACCTAAGTAAATACCACGTAAAATCGAGATAATAGATCAAAGCATGTTGATAGGTGGATCAATCCTCGTTTGTCTTTTATAAACTTGATTTACAACCCTCGTAGCTTAGTTTAGATCGTTAATTTATTTTTCCCGCACTTTTAGTTTATTTTTATCGCTTTCAATCTCTCCTAGCATTGGATTAATCCCCTCTGTCTAGTTTATTTTCTGCACATTTGTTTAGTATAATCCACTGTTTAGTTTAGTTTCGTGACATAATTAGTTGAAAACAAAAGCTAGGATTAACAACTGTCTAGTTCCCCGTAAGATCGACCCGGCATAGCCTCTTTACTACGATCCTTGCACTTGAGGTTAACCGGTTTATTACTTGTTGTTTTGTATAGATAAAATCCGGGACAGTGTGCCTAAGGTTGGTGATTTAAGACAGAGAGTCATGGAAGAGGCACATAGGATTGCTTTCGCAGTTCATCCAGGAGCTACTAAAATGTACAGAGACTTGAAGGAAAGGTTTTGGTGGCCCTCGATGAAACTGGAGATAGCCAAGTTCGTTGCAGAGTGTGATACTTGCCAGAAGGTTAAAGCGGAACATAGAAGACCGGGAGGAATGCTTAAGCCATTGGATATCCCGAATGGAAGTGGGATAAGATCACTATGGACTTTATCACCGGTTTACCTAAGACGAGAGGCGGTAATGATGCGATTTGGGTGATTGTGGATAGATTGACCAAATCCGCTCATTTCTTACCATATAAGGTCGATATGCCCTTGAAGAAAATGACGACACTATACTTGGATAATATAGTGAAGTTACACGGAGTACCTATCTCGATAGTTTCGGATCGTGATTCGAGGTTCGTCGATCGGTTTTGGAAAAGTTTACAAGCAAACTTTTGGAACCAAGTTGGATTTGAGTACGGCCTTTCATCCTCGGACGGATGGACAATCCGAGAGAACCATCCAAACACTTGAAGATATGTTGAGAGCTTGTGTGTTGGAAGTAGGTGGATCATGGGATGATTACCTACCGGTAGCGGAGTTTGCTTACAACAACGGTTATCATGCAAGTATTGGCATGCCACCGTTTGAAGCATTATATGGAAGAAGATGTAGAACACCGCCGTTTTTGGGATGAAGTCGGGGAAAGACAAATCACCGGGCCGAATTGGTTGAGCAAGCTAAAGAAAGGGTTCACCGGTCAAGAAGAATGCGAAGGCGGCTCAAGATAGACGAAGAGTTGGGCGGATGTTAGAAGGAGACCTCTTGAGTTTGAAGTTGGTGAAAGAGTTTACCTACGAGCTTCACCAATGAAGGGAGTGAAACGTTTTGGACAAAAAGGAAAGCTAAGCCCTAGGTACGTTGGACCTTTTGAGATTCTAGAAAGAATTGGACCTTTGGCTTACGGACTCAAGTTACCGAGATCCATGTCGAGAGTCCACAACGTGTTTCATGTCTCAATGTTAAAGAAGTGTTTGACCAAGACGGATATTGAGACTACGTTGATCCGGAGGGTCTCCGGGATAATCTTTCGTACGATGAGACACCGACCGAATTTTGGACCGGAAGGAAAAGATGATTAAGAGACGGTTGATTCCTTTAGTTCGGTGCAATGGAGAAATCATTCACCGGATGAAGCTACTTGGGAAGTTGAGGACGATATGATCGGCGAGTTCCCGCATTTTATGGACTTACCAGGTATGTTTTAAGTTTCGAGGACGAAACTCCTTTAAGGGGGGAAGAATGTAATATTCCGATTTTCGGGAAAGGGCAGACGTGTCATTTTGCGAAAACGAAATATTGGGTTCGGTTCCTTTTATTCGGAGTTTAAGTATTTGTTAAATTATATATGTATATTTCGAAATATATATATGTATATAGTTAAGGAAGATAATAAGATCTTTATCCTTTTTTGGGATTTATCTTATTATAAAGGAAGATAATAAGATCTTTATCCTTTTTTTGGGATTTATCTTATTATAAAGGAAGATAATAAGATCTTTATCCTTTTTTTTGGGATTTATCTTATTATAAAGGAAGATAATAAGATCTCTATCTTTTTTTTGGGATTTTCTATTTAAGGAGAATAAATCCCCACAATTCTTATAACCTATTAGAAATCGATTTTTCTCCACCTCTATATACTCTCTCGCGTGTGTGAGCCAAAAAATTAGGGCCGAGAGTTTTTCAATCGGTCGTTAAAGCAATTCTTGACGGTTTTCGGATCGTAGTAGAGCGCCGGAATCGTTGTGAAGAAGGCAACGTTTTGATTGCGAAAGTTGAAGCTTTGATAAGAGAAAGATCGGTTTTAGCCGCTTCTTCTTCTCGAGTTTTGCTTTGTTGGAATAAGCTTGCTAAAGGTAAGAAGCTCTTCCTACAATCTAATTGTGGTTTATAGTAGAATAGATCATGTTTTGGATGCATATTGTATCAAGTTTTAAGCTTAGATGATGTTTAAGGATTAAGTTTTGTTTTGGATCTTAAAAGACATGTTTTTCTACTGTTTTTCTGCTATAATTCGAGTAGAGATCGTTAAGGGTTGAAGAACATGTTTTAGGGCTTTTTCTGCGTAGGATGCGTACGCATTGGCTAGCAATGCGCCCGCATTCCTGATGCAGGATTGCTTAGAATAAGTGCAGCAGGAATGCGTACGCATTCCAGAGTAATGCGCACGCATTGCCCCAGTTTTCTATATAATGTTGTCTTAAGCTATGTTTTGAATTTTAAACCTTAATTCATGATTAAATAACACTAATTAAATATGAACAAGCCCCGATTGAGTTTCTGATTCGTTCAGTTAAAACACCGAATGTACTCTTAAAGGGAGTTGAAGTTCGGATCCGTCGGAAGGGCATGAAAGGGCTTGTGCTTTGATGAACTAGGGTTCATCAATGTCTGTGTAATTGATAGGATGTGATGTCTAGTTGTCTAAGTGAGGGAGTAGAGTGATAAGGGAGTATTATTCGAAAACACTTAGGTGACTAGTTAATTCACATTAATAATTACATAAGTGTAGTAAAAGCTAAAACGTCATCTATTCTTGGTTAGGCACCGATTCAAATCGGCGATGTGATACGTTCATAAAAGGTGGACAATGCTACGGCTCAAAAGGTCAAGGGTAGTGGAGGAAATCCATCGAACGTATATGCATACCGGGGAGATCCCGGGACTACCGGTGCTAATCACCGTAGTTGGCAAGTACATCTCGTGGTGGAATTTTCACCATGCATTGTGTCCTTGAGTAATGATGTAACAAAGATAAGCTAAGTTAGAAACGTATAGTCACGACGTGTCGATGGGCATGTAGTGAACCCTAGATCGAGTCGGTCTCAGTAAGGCAAATCTTTTAATAATAAACCTTAATCATATTGTAGCTTCTACTTCTTACTTTGTACATTGTACTTACCTCAAATGCATGTTTATTTATGTGTTTGGGGGAGAGAAGACGAACAGGTAAATGATGAGTTCGAGGAGAACTTTGATGACGACGTTTGAGGACGCCCGGATGATTTCTGAAAAACTTCACCCATTCCGCACGGCAATTCTGTCTTTTTTTTTCCTGAAACGGAGATGGGTATAACGAAAGGACGGCGAGAAGAGAGGATGTTTTACGTTATTCGTGAACAATAACTGAACCTGATTTTCCGTAAATTAATTGAAAATATATATACTATTAGAAACGGCGTCGTTTTAGTCGTTCTAAGATAAAGATATGGTCGACCATTTATGCGTACTTAATTTAAGCTTCTAAGATAAAGATATATATATATATATATATATATATATATATATATATATATATATATATATATATATCTTCAACAAACTGCCATCATATATTTTTTGTTTTTGCCAGAAATCTAATTAAAAACCTTACACAAATCGCGATCATTCATCCACTACAATACCCAACAAAAAAAAAAAAAACACCTTATTCAATATACATATAAATAGGCTTAGGGAGATGATACTTTGGACTTACCAAATAGGTTTGTCCATGCTCAAACTAGTATTTAACCTTGTGGATTGATTTAGAGCATCCTTTCTTGAATAATCACTTTGTTTCCGTCAAAGTATTGCATGGTCTCCATCATAATATTCATTAGCTTCTTTGCTTTGTTTTGATTTTCAACAAAGAATTCCTTGGCTTCCATTGTATGTAGGTGTGTTATTTTATCTCTCTTGTGCATTATTTGTAAAGCTTTCTTGTTCTTGCTTTTGGTGATTCTCATGATAAAAAACCTAGAACTTTTCCTCCAAATCGTAGTGCATATGTGGCTTGTAGTTTATTTAGTTATTTTGGGCACAACAGACACCAGAGAGGATGTGTAATCCTCTTTAGTTGATTTCCAACTTAGGATGCAATTTGAAAGTTTAGACATGAAATAATGTAAAATAATCTAAACTAAGAAATAAATTGAAGTTAAAAAAATATTTGGTCTCAAATATTTTAATGAAAACACTGTCATTTAAATTGATCATGCTTTTCTTTTCAAATATATTCCATTAATGCAGCAAAAACAGACCCAATTAACCAAATTCCAAGGCTAAGTCCATTCACAAGGATTAACTTAAATAACTATCCTCCTGATCAGGATTCAAAGATTCCTCTAGCATACTTAAAGACCTATTATTACGATCAAACCCTTGATCACTTCAACAACAACTACAACCCCCAAAGCTTTACGAAATTTCGACAACGATACATAGTTATTGACAAATTCTGGGCTGGGAATACTTCTGCAGCACCGATTTTTGCTTGTTTAGGGACTGAGTCATCGTTTTACGGGGCTTGGGATACCTTTGGATTTCTTACGGATACTGCCCCTTTTTTTAAGCCACTTCTTGTTTACATTGAGGTAATTAGCGCAATCTTTCAGAATTTTTTTTTTTATTTTTAAAGCAAGCTATTTATAATCATTTTTATTTTAATTTTATGATAATTGCAGCACCCATTCTATGGATCAATGGATGTTACTGGAGGTTATTTTAACTCAAAAAAAGCATTGGCAGATTATGCAGAGGTGCTATTAGACGTTAAAGAAAAGTATTCAGCTCACAAATCTCCAATCACTGTCATTTAAATTGATATACGGTGTAAATAATCGTTGTGTCAGACTTTATGACACAACGGTTGTGCCCGTATCATTACAATGTTCCATTTCGTTTGCTAAGTGTATGCTTGTCAATTTTCTTTGTAGAAGATGAAGCTTATTATAAACATACTACAGCTATTATGTATCGCTTCGTTGGTAGCAACCCAACTGAACCATGAAGAAGGTAATTATATTAACCAACTGACGATACAGGGTTTCACTCCCTCCACGTGTCGTCTACCGGTTGGTCATCACGTTATGAACAAGCTACAAAATACTCGTGTCGAGACCCAGGATCGAGGCTAGGGCCATCTAATCGGTTCCAGGTTACGACTATCGACTAGCGAGCAGTGTGAGATGACATGTCCATAAGGATAGAGTCCACACCAGCCAGCAGTGTAGGACAATGAGTCTAGGGTCGATCACCGCAAGTCGGCAGTATCGACACCGAGGACAAAGTCCGTGCCAGCTGTCCAGGCCCACCCCCAGCGATAGCTTGGGCAAGGGTCAAGGCCCATTTAAGGGTAAAGATGACAATAACATAAGCCGACTTAACCTCACTACTAGAATTTCATGGATTTGTGACGGCGGTTTTCATCACAAATTCGTTACTAACGCTCGTTTGTGACGAATCGGTGACGAAACCTATTTCCGTCACGGAACACCTCGTTGCAAAGTTTTGAGTCGAAAGTAACCTTGTCACTAAGTTTTGTGACAAAAGTGTGACGAAAGTCATACTTTGTGACATAGTTGTGACAAAAATTTTGGTGATGAATCTGCGACAAAAATTATATTTTGCAACGAATGTGTGACAAAATTTTCCGATAAGTTTGTAATGGAGTGTTGTGTCAAAGTTTCTTCATAAAATAGCGACAAATGCGTGACAAAAAAATACGACAATTTTGTAACCAATTTTTTTGATGAAATAGTGATAACCATATCTCACAAATTTAATATGAATTTGTGACGAATGTTTACGATAAAATTGTGACAAGATTTTAGTGATTAGTATGTCATGAATTCATGTGACAATTTTGCTACCAAATTTAGCAATAAAAATGTGACATTTATCCCCTACAATTTTGAATTAATTTTCTGATGGTGTTTTACGATAAAATTGTGACAAAGTATCTTGACAAATTTTACCTATATTTGTAACGGATTGTGTTAAAATCAATAGTTGCAATGACTTTGTAACAAAATTTATATTTCACATTTTTACTATATTTATTATTTACAAAAATTATATTCAATATTATAAATGTTCTCTTAAATAAAATGTTTCAATAGCATAAATAATCAAAACACTTCCATGATCATGAAACTGAAGCAAATCATTTTATTCATAATAGAGTCAAATAGAATTTCAATATTTTTTATTAACAGACAAATACAAGAGACTAATGGTTTTATCACCGAAAACAACTCAATCTTGTGAACGAGCAATCGTCTCTAAAAGTGTCCCGGTCTTGTTAAACATCCTGATGAACATGTTTAAAATCATGACGATCCCGCTTTCACCGCTAGCACATGTCCACTGTGGCTTCTTTCGGCATATCATCGGGAATCCGGGTCCCTTTGTTCCAAAGATATGGTAGGACAACTGTCACTGCTTCTTTAAACTTTTTTGCCTTGGCCACCCACTAGTAACTTCACCAAGAACATTCTCTTCTACTCGACACCCATGTTCTGCCAACATTTGGTGGACAATCCTGAAGGAAATGCGTCACAACAACAATAGCTCTCTTTACACCCAAAAGATCTCTCTCAATCTGCACAAATATTTGTAACCATCTAGTAAAACAGAACAAAAATTGCTTAAAATTTACATGGTTTTTGCTATTCTAAATCTAATTTTAAATAAAACTATGAAGTTGCAACAAGAAAAGATAAGCAGACACAATTGACTGGAAGTGCTTTCCGTAAGACGGACTTTCCTCACATCACAAGTCATCAGGAGTATAAAAAGTTTATTCTAGCACCGCTCACACATACTAATGCTGTTAAAACACCAGGCCTAAATGCATCACTAACATAGGTACAGAAAATAACATTCACAAAGATAATCGAAATGAATGATTATAAAAATAGCTCAAAGTTCTTCCGGATTAGAAGTACTATAGGGCAAGAAGATGAACCTGAACAAGGCACTTGAACAAGATTCTACGGACACCACTTGAACTTTACATGAAAACAACATGAAGACTTGCATCAATCCATCATCAAACCTGAAAATTAAACAAAAAGAAGTGTTAATATATAAAAATATGCAAAAGCAGTCGAGCAATTTACGCATTAACACCAATACACAATGGAAGCAGCCACGAAGCAAAGAACACACAAGGCAACTACTTCTATTAGTGGAAAATACTAATTCCATCCAATATTTCAAACATCATTTTATGTGATTTTTAGTAAGTTTCAAATAACAGGTAGAGTGAACTAAGTCAACGTAATCATATAGTCTTGACGCTTACTTCATGAAGTGTTTTGAGTATTTCGTAGTGAATCATTCATTAAGTGCCACCTTCATGTTTGGTCGAGCCCAATTAACAATCTGTGATAAACATATTAGGACAAAATGGGAAAATCATTTCAAGAAAGTTTAATTTACTAACGAAATAAAACAACAAAAAGATATGAACTACCAGTACCATGAAAGAGTTGAACAAAAGATCACAACTTCGGTTAAAATTCATAATCAAAATAAAATATTCCATCAATCATAGCATTCAAATATTCCAACTAAACAAATCCAAACAACAATAATCGTAATGAAATACAAAAAACAAAAGTAATTTTGCAACAAAGAAAGGAAGTGTTGCCTTCAAGAGTCCAACCAAAGCTCCTAGGGTTGGCAGAAAGCATGGAAGTGAGCAAAGTAGAGGCGGTGACAGAGTGATACGGGAGCATAGATTAAATGCTAAGACAACTCAATTCAACTGGTGACCTAATCAAAATTAGCAAAAACAATCACAATCCGCAAATGGAAATGACATAATATGCAAAATAATGAATCAAACACCATAAAAATACTAAAACAGAGCAAATGTCGAACCTAAAAATGCGAGCGGAGAGCGGCTTCTGAGTCTCGAAGCTAAATGGAGATTCAGCGGTCTGAGGCTTGGAAGCAGAGACGACTCTCGCATAAGGGAAAGCTGCCCGGATCCTGCAACAATCATTCTCGCTACCGATCCGCTATAATCCTCCACATTATGAGCCAACGTACTAGGCTTTTCTCCAACACTTCAACACCTTCACAGGCAGAACCGTAAATGCTAGAGAGATGAGTGGTATTAAATCCATGTAAAACGATCCAATTTAAGATAAACTTTGGGTAAATGGCAGTAAAAGACATAAAGCAGCAGAACTGCCACACACACACACTTCAACATGATTATCTATGAATTCAGACAAGCTGCAATTTCCACAAGAAAGGACACACACTAGATTCTACGAGGGCACAGATTTCTTATGATCTCCGTCAAGGTGTGTGTTAACAAGAGAGCACCCCAATGCTAAAAGATGCCTAATTTACCAAAACTCTACCTTTGACTTTAAAATCGCCATTAAACAACCGAACCAGCTAACTTTCCCACCATAGTTCAGAAAACAAAATTCAGTAATAAAAATCTAGTCCGTAAACAGCAAGAAATTTTTTTAAGCATCTTTACTTAAGAAATCCGGCCTCCCCCGACTTCCTTAACTCAATTAGGCTTATAGATAAATCGATAAATCAATAAACCAAAAAACATGCTTACCCCCACAAGCAAAATCTGGAATCATTCCGAGCAAAGTTTAAAAAACGATCGATGTTAAAAAATTTGAAAAAACGTAAAAGGACATACCATTGGCGGATTGCTGTCAGAAGAACACGGGGGTCAACGTGACGGACGATATATCGCAGGAAGGAGAGGAAAGAATTGCAAAACAGAGATGAAATTACTGGGATTTTCTCGAAAGGGCACCCTTCTTATCCCTTTTCACCTCTTTCGGCGAAATCTCCTTAGCCACCTTCCACCATCCCTCTAATTTTCCTTTATTCCACACCTTTTCTTTTCTAAATGCGCTACATTTCTCCAATTCATCATCTAATTTTTTTTAGGAATAAAAGGGAAAAACATTGAGGAAGGAGGAGGAGATGGGAACGGCGAGGGTTTTCCGAATAAATAACGAACGTATCGAATCATTAACACGTATCGGGTTTAATACCATGAACTCACTAACGAACCTCGGGTTTCATACCATGAACACACTAACGAACCTCGAGTTTCAAATCATTGACTCATGCCAAGCTAACTAACGAACATTGGGTTTCATATCATGAACTCAATAACGAATCTCGAGTTTCAAATCATTAACTCACTAACACACCTCAAGTTTCAAAGCATTAACTCATGAATAACTAACGAACCTCGGGCTTTGAATCATTAACTCACTAACGAACCTCGGGATTCACATCATGAACTCACTAACGAACCTCGGGTTTCAACCGACTAACTAACGAACACCAGGTTTGAAATAACTACTCAATAACGAACCCCGAGTTTGAATATCAACTCAATAATGAACCTCGGGTTTGAAATCTACTACTCAATAACGAACCTCGGGTTTGAAATCTTGAACTAACTAACGAACCTTGGGTTTGAAATCATCAACCGACTAACTAACGAACACCAATTTTGAAATCACTACTCAATAATGAACCTTTGGTTTGAAATCATCAACCGACTAACTAAATAACCCCAAGTTTGAAATCACTACTCAATAACGAGCCTCGGGTTTAAAATCTTGAAATAACTAACAAACCTCGGGTTTGAAATCATCAACCGAATAATTAAGGAGCCCCGGGTTGAAATCACTACTCAATAACGAATCTCGGTTTTAAAATCTTGAAATAACTAACACACCTTGGGCTTTAAATCATCAACCGACTAATTAAGGAACCCCGGGTTTGAAATAACTACTCAATAACGAACCTCAGGTTTAAAATCTTGAAACAACTAACAAACCTCGGGTTTGAAATCCTCAACCGAATAATTAACGAGCCCCGGGTTGAAATCACTACTCAATAATCTTTTTTATGTTTTGTCACTAATTTGTAGCAATGATGTCGCAAATTAGTGATGAACCATTTTCGTCACAAATTTTCATCACAAATACAGGAAATTTGTAGCAATATTGTCGAAAATATGTGACAATTTTGTGATGTGGACAGATATGTCGGTTAGCGTGAGAATAGCAACGAAGACCAAGCCATTTTGTCACAGAATTCTCTCAAATTAGGGCGCCCAAATTTGGCGCAAAGATTTGTGACATAATAGTCACATACATTTTGCCACACACATATTTTGTCACAATGTTGTCTTAATTTATTGCAAAAAAAAGATTTATGCGGTTTGTCACTAATTCATAGCAATATTGTCGAAAATATGTGACAATTTTGCGATGTGGACAGATATGTCGGTTAGCGTCCGATTAGCAACGAAGACTGTTATGACCAAGCCATTTTGTCACAGAATTCTCAAAAATTATGGCGCCTGAATTCGGCGCAAAGATTTGTGACAAAATAGTCACATACATTTTGCCACGTACATATTTCGTCACAATGTTGCCTGAATTTATTGCAAAAAAAAGAATTATGCGGTTTGAAGCTAATTCGTAGCAATATTGTCGAAAATTTGTGACGAATATTGTTCGTCAAAAAAATTTGTGAAATCGTAAGATTAGTTTAGGCAAGTCACAAAAACCCCCAATCCAGTCAAGGCTTGAAACATAACGGGCAATCCTTGCACCGGAATATTGGGCGCTTGCGGATCGGTTGGCGAGGGCGGTTTGGAGGTAATGTCCGGGATAATTGCCGAGGCGATTACGGCGCGAAGGCGGGCGTACGCTGCCCGTAAAGAAGCTATGGCGGAAGGCGGCCGAAAGACGTAGTGGACAAGCCTAAACGGACTCTGGGGACGAAATAAGCGCATCATCTAGCTCGGTGGAAAGGAAGAGACGTGAGATCCACCAAAAACACCAGAGAGGGGATGATGATAGCGCCAGGGAAGAGTTGAATGCAATTTTGGGAAAGAACCAGGTTTCGTTGTGGCTCGAGTCTCCCTTCACGAAGGAGATCGAGAGCTTTCCTAAACCCAAGGGGTTTAAGATACCGAAAATAGAACCTTATGATGGCACCACCGACCCGGAGGACCATCTCCACAGGTATCTATCTCAAATGAGGTTGGATGGGGCACCCGATGCAATGCGCTGTCGGGCATTCGAGACGCTACTCGTAGGTCGAGCAAGATAATGGTTCACGAAGCTACGACCAGGGTCGATCTCCAGTTTTGCCATGCTCGCTCGAAAGTTCCGAGATGCATTTATAGTCAATAAGAAGTTTCATCTGAGTGCCACGCACCTCATGAACTTGAGGCGGCAAAAAGATGAGACAGTAATGGAATATTTGAAGAGGTTTAATCTCGAGGCCATGCAGGTCAAGGACGCAGATGACCGACTTCTGATCACGTCGTTTGTAGGGGGGCTGCGTAATACTAAGTTATACATGAAGTTGAGCAGAGACGTTCCCCATACCATGGACGAATGTGTCAATGTGGTGCATAGATTCTGTCAAGGGGAAGAGGCAGTGCGGCGGCACACCCAATCCGATTGGATGGAATCCAAGAAAGACACCCGAGGTCCGATCATGAATCAGTCCAAGAGGCAGGATGTCGAGAGTAAGCCATCAGTCTGGGACCGTATCGACACGTCCACCTCAGACCGTGGGGGCAAGAAGGGACCCTCACGTGATAAGGACTTTATCCCACTCAATCGATTATGCTTTCAAAAAACTTGGCGAGAAAACCGCCACCGTTGAAGAAACCTCGAGAAAAGAGGAATGCAAGCAAATACTGTGATTTTCACGAAGACATAGGCCATACAACAGAGGATTGTATCGACCTGAAGAGAGATATCGATGTCTGCATTCAGGAAGGAAAGCTAGACGAAGTTGTTGACAGATCTCGGTATGACGGGCCCAGAGGGCGTGGAGAATTTAAAAGGAAAAACTCCGATCAAGACAGGAACCGAGGTCGAGATGCCCAGAGACGAAGGGATCGGTCACCTCAGAGGAATCGATCTCCGGGTCGGGAAGGAAACAACGAGAGATAACTTTGGTCGGGACGGATACGAAGAAAATCGACACCGTAAACTATGTCAATACGATCTTTGGTCCAGATGAAAGTGATAAAGATCAGACCGGTGAAGAGCCAGCTAGTAGCTCGAGGGAGCGCAAGCAGCTCAGATTCACGAAAGAAGTCGGATACGGCCCTCGAGATGATATCCCCAAGTCAAGGAGTCATAGCGAAGGGTTAGTTATTGAGGCAGTTATTAGCCGAACCCGTGTATCGAGAGTCTGTATCGATAACGGGAGTGCAGTGAATATCATATATCACTCGGCGTTTCTAGCAATGAAGTTGAAAGAGAAGGATCTAGCCCCCATAGCATCTCCCCTGTTCGGGTTTACAGGGCAAGCAGTCCATCCCATGGGCTCGATAAAATTACTCACGACAGTTGGGGATGGCGAGAAGGGAAGGACACTTGAATTAAGTTATGTGGTGGTCAAGGCCCCCTCTGCTTATAATGTTATCTTAGGACGACCAGCGCTCTTCGACCTACGATCTATAATTTCAACATTCCATAATAGCATGAAATTTCCTACCAGGAGCGGTTCTCACGAAGTAAAGGGAGATGCTGAAGTCGCTCGGAGTTGTAACTCTGTAGTCATGAATGGGAAGATGGCGGTTCAACAAATCTTAGTCGAGGAACTGATTCCAGAGGAAGAAGAGGAGAAGAGTTGGGTCTCCAGTGATGCAGTTGAGAACGTCCGACTCTGGGAAGGAGAGGACGATCAATGTGTGCAAGTCGGGATTTATATCCCAGAGAAAGAAAGACAACTATTGGTCGAGCTTTTAATCGAGTTCAGGGACATCTTTGCCTGGAAAGCCACTGACATGCCGGGACTATTTACCGACATCGCGATTCATAAGCTCGAGATTGTCCAGGCGAAAAAGCCAGTCAAACAGAAGAAGAGGAATTTTGCATCCGATCGACTTGAAGCTATTGAGTTGGAAGTCGGCAAGCTATTAGCAGCCCAGATAGTGAGAGAGGTATTCTACCCAGAGTGGCTAGCTAACCCAGTATTAGTCAAGAAGCCTGATGGGAGTTGGCGCATGTGTGTGGACTTCACAGATTTGAACAAAGCCTGCCCAAAAGACTCATATACGTTGCCTAAAATCGACAGGTTAGTAGACTCGACCATCGATTTTGAAGTTTTTGGTTTTTTAGATGCATATAAAGGATACCACCAAATTTTAATGGATCCTCGAGATGCGGAGAAAACAGCATTTATCACAGAATTCGGCACCTTCTGCTATGTGACCATGCCATTCGGATTAAAGAATGCTGGGGCAACATACCAGAGGGCAGTCAATAAGATATTCGCAAGGCAAATTGGTAAATGTATGGAAGTTTATGTAGACGACCTGCTTATCAAGAGTCGATCTATGAGACAATATCTAGTCGATGCTCGGGAGGTTTTTGAAGTGTTGAGAGAGACGCAGATGAGATTAAACCCGAAGAAGTGCACTTTTGGAGTCAGGTCGGGTAAGTTCTTGGGCTATATGATTTCGAAGGACGGGATTCGAGCGAACCCGGATAAAATCGATACGTTGAAGAATATGCCCGCACCTCGAAATATAAGAGAAGTGCAAAGACTCACGGGTCGAATGGCGGCCCTCAACAGATTTCTATCGAGATCCGCCCAGCGGCCGCTACCATTTTTCAAGATACTCCGCAAGGCCAGTCCATTTCATTGGGATAATGAATGTCAGACAGCCTTCGAGGAGCTGAAGGCCTATCTATCCAAGTTACCTACCCTCACCTCGCCTCGAGAGGGGGAGAAGGCGCTTGGTTTATTTGGCAGTATGCGAGGAGGCAGTAAGTGCGGTCCTAGTTCGAGAAGGAGTACATGGCCAGGTGCCAATCTACTTTGTCAGCAAGGCTTTACATGGTCCCGAGGTCCGGTACTCGCCAGCCGAGAAGTTAGCATTATGTCTTGTTCATGCCTCGAGAAAGTTGAGGCCCTATTTTCAAGCTCATCCCGTTGTGGTAGTCACCGACCAACCACTAAAGCAGATATTGGCAAAACCCGACACCTCCGGTCGATTAGCAAAATGGGTGATAGAAATGGCCCAGTACGACATCGAGTTCGTCCCTCGAACTGCGATAAAAGCACAGGCCTTGGCAGATTTTCTAGCTGAAGGGATCTCCATCCAGCTTGATCAAGAGAAGTAAAATCCCGTGGAAAAATGGACTATCCAAGTCGATGGAGCATCGAGCAAGGAGGGGGCAGGAGCAGGACTCCTTCTGGTAAGCCCGAAAGGCGAGGAATTCCCATACGCCCTTCGATTCGACTTTAAGGCAACGAACAACGAGGCCGAGTACGAAGGTGTGATAACTGGCCTGAAGCTTGCCCTGAAACTGGGTGTTGAGGATCTGTTAGTGTATAGCGACTCGCAATTGGTAGTCAATCACGTGAAAGGGGAGTATGAGGCTAAGGAAGAAACCATGAAGAATTACTTAGCAGTTGTTCAAGGCCTCATACCAAAATTCAGGACAGTTCAATTCGAGCAGGTGCCTCGAAGTCAGAACAAAAGAGCCGATGCGCTCTCAAAACTTGCATCTAACTTTATGTCAAGTAAGAATGTTCTAGTCGAATTATTGGCCGATAGGAGTTACATCGAGATGGAGGCCCAACCGATTACTCAGCAGGCCACGTGGATGGACATGATCGCTCTTTACCTTAAAGACGGAATACTACCATCTGACAAGGTGCAGTCCAGGAAAGTTCGACTCCAATCAGCTCGATACGCATTTTCGACAATATCTTGTATCGAAAATCTTTTGTGATCCCCTGGTTGAGATGTGTTTCTGAAACTGAAGGCGAATATCTCTTAGAAGAAATCCATAGAGGAGCATGTGGGAATCACTGCGGGGCTAGAATGTTAGCTCGGAAATGCAAGTTAGCTAGGTATTTTTGGCCGTCAATGCAACGAGATGCAAATAATCTTGTACAGAAATGCAACGCTTGTCAGATTCATGATAATATCTCCCATCAACAAGCGCAAGACATGAACGTCATCTCGTCAGCATGGCCATTTGATCAGTGGAGAGTCGATATTGTTGGACCTTTACCTCGAGCCCCGGGAAATCATAAATACGTAGTCGTTGCTGTCGACTACTTTACGAAGTGGGTAGAGGCTAAGGCTTTACCCGATATTCGAGCTGCAACCATCACGAAGTTCCTGTGGGTCGACATTCTATGCAGGTACGGAATTCCCAAGGCTCTGATCTCGGATAACGGTACTCAGTTTGAAGATCGAAAAGTTAGAGAATGGTGCGGCGAGTATCAAATCGACCAGCGATTCACTTCAGTCGCACACCCACAGGCAAACGGTCAGGTCGAGCAGACAAACCGACAAATCAAGCTGGGGTTAAAGAAGAGACTAGAAGCAGAAGATCGAGATTGGGCAATTCAACTTCCGAGCATCCTATGGTCATATAGGACAGCTCCTAATTCATCGACAGGGGAAACTCCTTTTTCTTTAGTATATGGGTGTGAAGCGATGATTCCCGCCAAGATCGGAGTTCCCTCTCCTCGAGTTCTGGCCTACAATGTGGAGACAAATGATCCCGAACTCCGACAGGAAAGGGACAATGTCGAAGAGCGAAGAGAGATAGCCTCAGCCAGAATGGCAAGGTATAAACAGAAGATCTCTCAGTATTACAACTCGAGGGTCAGACATCGATACTTCAAAGTTGGAGATCTGGTCCTAAGGAAGAATGAAGCAAGTCGACAAGAGGCGGTCGGAAAGTTAACCCCGAATTGGGAAGGACCATATCAGATTCTGAAAGTCCACCCTAAAGGGTCATATCAACTTGGGCGAGCAGATGGAACCACAGTTCCTCGACATTGGCACGCCAACAATCTGAGGAAGTATTATGTTTGAGATAAGCTTTACTTTGATGAACTTGTTTACTTTTCACTTATGAATCTTGTAATAAGTCCATGAGACAATTTTATGAGTATTCTAATAAATTTGTATCTTTTCGAGATGTTTTCTTTGTTTGTTAGGATTTATAGCCAAAATGATACAAGTCCAATGTCACAGAAAAGTTAAAGGCAAAACAATCGACAACGAGTAGAGAAATCCGCAGGTCGGATATCTCGATAAAGCCAAAGCAAAGTTAGCCTAATGGGCGACAAATGCAAAGGCATAGAGACGGTTCGCAGGGTCGGGCCAAAGGTCCAAGCTAAAAGCCGAACGAGCCCAAGAGGCAAACAAGGCTAAAGCAAAGGACGGTTCGCATAGTCGGGCCACCAGTCCAAGTCGAAAGCCGAACGAGCCCAAAGGGCGAAAAAGGCCTAGACAAAGGACGGTTCGCATAGTTGGGCCACCTGTCCCAGTCGATGGTCGAAAGAGCTTAAGTGGCGAAAAAGACCAAAGACCAGGGACAGTTCACGTTAAAATGCTCAGCCTAAGGTCAGATAAGCCCAAGGGGCAAAAGACTAAGGCAAGCAAGTCGATCTCAAGTGCAGTAAGAACCAAAGAGATCTCTAGTGCACTTGGGGGGCAATACAAGCAAAGCAATAAGAGAAAAGAAGTAAACAGAGCCAGAGGCTCGACAAGTGAAAGACAAGCAAAGCAATAAGAGAAAAGAGAAAAATCAAATTGCAAAGGCAAGTCAAACAAATTGCAAAATCAAGTCAAAATCAATGGAAAGTTATTACAAAACAAGGCCAGGTCGAAAAAGACCAGCCAAAGTTAAAATAAACGTTATTACAGAGCAGAGTTTCGAATTTAACAACTAGATAAAAGGTCAAGGGTTGGTTTCAGGAGTCGATTCAGGATTGGCGGAGCTCGGATCGACAGCAGTCGGATTAGAAGCTGGGGCAGAAGTGGAAGGATCATATTTGATTGCCAAAGACTCTCCCCGTTAAAACTCTTCGATATACTGATCGTACATCTTCTCCGAATCGGGGTTGTAAAACATCGGCGTCTCAAGAGTTGACATATCGAAGTCCGGGATGGCCGCTCTCACCTGATCCACTGCAAGTGTATATCCGCCCATCATCGAGGCGCGCATGATCACTTCCAAGTCGTCTTCGAGGTTTGTCGACTTGCGGTACTCCGCGATTGCTTCGGTCTTAGCCTCTTCGACCTGTGCGTGCGCTCGATCCAATTTGGCCTGTAGCGCATCTCGATCACGGCGAGCCTTCCTAGCTTCTTCATCCGCAGCCTTCTGCCCTCTCAGCAGCATCTCATAGTCTTGAGCCAACTTGAGCAGCTCCCTACCCTGATCGTGCCTTTCCTCCTGCAGTCGGCCCAACTCCTGCTCGGTAGTGGCCAGTTTTGCTTCAGCAGCCACCAACTTATCTTGCAATTTCTTGAGCTCGGCGACCGACTCGTGCTTCAGCGAATTGTATTGTTTTTCCACAGCAAAGATGGCAGCACTTTTGGCTACATTGTCTTGAAGCAGTCTGCCATTCTCCTTCTTGATCTCGTCCGCCGACTCTCCTGTCTTGGCTAGCCATCGGGCAGCCTCCCGACCAACAAGGGTGTTCTACAGAACATAAAGAGTATATCAAAAAATGGACAAGGCATAGGCCTTGAGAGAAGTTAATAGGAAAAGAAGGATCGACTTACAAGACGATTTAACTTTCGTAGTACGAAGGACAGGTTCTTGTCGTCCACACCAGCATAATCGTCGGCAACCCAGTCCACACCGATCCCTGACTCGGTAGAGGTCTCGGCAACCTTCTTCCTCTTCGCCTCTCGAAGCTGCTCCCTCACCACCTCGGCGACAGTTGGCCTTTTCTTTGTTCGCGCCGCCTGCTCCTCGGCATTCGAGGTTAGATCGACAATCTCCTCCTCGTCTTCATCTCGAAGAGATCCGAATCGGACTGTCAAGTTACCAGTGGTCGGAGGTGGCTCAGTCGACCCAGCCACGGCAGTCGACTCATGGGCAGCAGGGGTAGGTTCAGACTGGGAAGCACCCCCATCTCGGAGCCACCGGCAAGTCAGGGGTAGCACGACCTCCGAGGGGAGGAGCAGCAACGACCGTCGACTCGGGGACACGGGCGGGGTCAGTGACCTTGGAGAACCTCCCACTGCAAAATAAAAAAGACAAGTTAGTTTTTGAACAACAAACAACAAGTCATCGACTCAACAAATGACAAATATGTAAAAGCAGTCAAATAGGGAACATCCTACGGTTCTCGTGATCTGGGACGTTAAGACCCACATATGGCATTGGCCCAGCTTCCTCCAGGTGGGCTAGGTGATACAAGAGACTCAAGTCTCGAGTACACACCTCGAAATTATGTCCGCCCAGGAGACGAGCTTCGTGTAGAACCGGATCTTTCCCGAGCTTGTCCTGTTTCCCGTCTCTCGACCTCCACTGCCCTATGTAGGGGTTATCCGGAGCCATGACGAGAGGAAGAAAAATCGAGGCTTCCACTCCCCGTGAGAAGAAGGCCCCTTGGTTATGAACTCATGTCGGTTGGCTCTTCTTTGAAATGAATACCATAACTTGTCGGGTGTAGCAACTATCTTGTAGTAGTACCGAAACAAGGGCACCGAGAAGCAGACCTGAGCCACTCGACAAGCTATTAGAAACCCCATCAAAGTCCTGACGCCGTTCGGAGCTATTCGGGAGATACTGACCTCATAGTGTTCGAGGATCGCGAGAACAGCTGGGCAGAGTGGGAACCTTAATCCACTCGCAAGCTGATTCTCGTAGACAGCGCAAAACCTCTCTGGGGGCTCATCGGCAAATTTATGAAGGCCAGAAGGGAGTCGAGCTTCAAACGGAGGACAAGCAATATCATATTTCTGGTAAATTTTGGTGACATCCTCTGTGTAAAGTATGCTGAGACACCCTTTTGCACCCTTTCCATCCATCCTAGTTACTAGCTTTTTAGACTGGTTGGGGGCAGGTGGAGGGGAAGCTCTTGGCTCGCCGGAGTCTTGCCGGGGAAGAGGGTCAGAGGTAACGGGTGCCGGAGATTGGCTATGAATGGGCGCTCCACTATCCCTGTCAGATTCTGTGGCACTACTACTACTACTTGACATAAATAAATCAAACAAAAGAAGAACAACACAGAAAGAGAAGCTTACTTTGCGTATGAAATTGTAATAATGAAATGGCGAATAGGTTTTTGCAGCAGCCTGTGTATTCTCTCCCTTTATAGCAAAAGATTTGCAAATGAATTGAAGAGACGTGGGTAATGGGGGTTATAACCCCTGGAAATCACGACAATCAAGGCAGTGACGCGTCCTTTGCGGGATTCGAAGCGTTTCGTATGTTAGACATCGTGCCACGTTGCAGTAGGCAGTTAGGGTTGACAAGTGGCGGGAAAAAGCCCACCCAAATGGAGACCCAACTCGATGACGGTTAGTGTGACAGACTCGACCTCGGATAACGGGAGTCACCTCTCTCAAGTCTGGGGGGCTTATGACGATACAGGGTTTCACTCCCTCCACGTGTCGTCTACCGGTTGGTCATCACGTTATGAACAAGCTACAACATACTCGGGTCGAGACCCAGGATCGAGGCTAGGGCCATCTAATCGGTTCTAGGTTACGACTATCGACTAGCGAGCAGTGTGAGATGACAAGTCCATAAGGATAGAGTCCACACCAGCCAGCAGTGTAGGACAATGAGTCTAGGGTCGATCACCGCAAGTTGGCAGTATCGACACCGAGGACAGAGTCCGCGCCAGCTGTCCAGGCCCACCCCCAGCGATAGCTTGGGCAAGGGTCAAGGCCCATTTAAGGGTAAAGATGACAATAACATAAGCCGACTTAACCTTAGGGTTTAGGCAAGTATTGTCATTATAAATACCCCCAATCTAGGAACTGCGTAAGGCTTGATTCCTGGAACATAACAGGATACGTAGGCAATCTAAGATACAGTCTTGGACTCAGCCGCATACATAAAATCCACCCCCTCATTCCTTTTTGGCATTAGGGTTCTTGTGTGTTCATCACTAGATTAAATTAGGGCTCAAATCATTAAGGTGGCATAATTTGTCATCGTCACCAACTAAATTTTGTTTGATGTTTTTAGCTGAACTTTAATGGTAAAATTTTTTTGGTTGCTATAGTGCAGACGATGAAAGAGATCGCCGAAGGATTAGCAAAAAGCGGCTGGGATTTCAACATTGATCCTTCCGGCGGAGAAGGCAACTAACATAATACAATGCATGTTAGCAAAATTATTCACTAGCATCCACTAATTAACTGACCCGCTATTTTTTTTCTAATATTGATCCTTGACCCTTAATCATGCATTGGTTTCTTAAATTAATACTTATAAACTTATAATACGATGTGCCGCTCTCGATCTCTGATCCGTGTCTCAGAATTCCTACAACAACCCCCTTACGAGCGGGAGGTGTGTATGTAGCGGGCGGGCGGAGGGCGTGCGGCATACAGACGGGCGGGCAGTGGGTGGCATACCTGCATGCATCCGTGTGCATTTATTTTAATGCGGATATAACTATATACATACGTACACACACATATAACAACCACAACATTTTGTTGGGTGTAAAAATTAAAGAAAACCGTAAAAGGTAGAGGAAATAAAGAAGTAGGAGCCTTTTTCATTGATTATTCGAGTTGTGTACAACCTTCCTTTTAAAGGGAATAAAAGGATAAAATGACTGAGTTTAAACTGAAAAAATAAAACAGATAAAGTTTATTTTTATCCTAAAATTTGAACAAAACCTAAATTCCCAAATTCATAAGATCAGCACTGGGCCGAAGGTTGAGGCACAGTTTGTTGCGAAACATGAGAAGCAGAGCTTTGGGCAATGATTTGGTGAAAGTGTTTGCTACTTGGGCCTTTGTGGGGATGTATCCAGTTACGAGACGGCTAAGGGCCACTTGTTCGCATAAGAAGTGGTAATCCAGTTGATATGCTTACTTCGAGCATGAAAAACGGGATTGATGGTGTTGGACATATTTTAAGTTTTAGTGATGAGTGCCAGACTAGCTGTTATAGAGCAAAGGCAAAAATATGTCTAGATTAATGTATAGGCTTATTAGAGTTTGATCTTTGTATAGGTTTGATCAAACAAGCACTGTAACAGGTCAGCTGACTATCATGAGCAGACCTGTCTAGGTCAGTAAAGTACCTGAGTCGGTAGACTAGTTTAGGAACCCACTAAAGATTGAAGGTTGAGGGGTCAAACTCAGTTATTGAAGGCTAAGGGATCAAACTTAGTGTTTAAAGTCAAGGATATGGAATCAGAATTTAGAGAAGTCTGTGATGACCTAAACTGATTACATATACCTTGTGTACAAGGTCTAAGTTCCATAAGTTAAGTGGTGATTGGAACTTAGTTATGTTCAAATTGGTGTAATCTAACTTCACAGTTAAAATTTAGATAAAAGACAGTCAGCTGAAGTGTTTTATAAACACAACAAACTTCAGACAGCTGACTAACAAGCATCTCAGCAGATTTACATACACAAGAATCCGCTGAATGTATTTTTCGATTTAATCAAAGGTTACATTGGAAGATTACAAGGATAAGGACAGATAACAAGTCTTGATTCTGTCAACAAATCAATGGCTAAGATTAAAGGGACGTTGGAAAGATTCAGAGCTTTATCAAATGGATACAAGTCAAAGGGTGGATAATCTGAAAACTGTCAAAAAGTAAACTGACAGTGTCAGTACTATGTATAGGGACATAATGCAAGTCAAGATGGGGACAAATCTGAAATGGCTATGTTTGAATTTCAAACATAAGTCACAAGGATTCTCACCTATAAATAGAAGACACCTGATACAGAAACAAGTGATAAATTTTGATGAAAAACAACAATCAATCTTGATCTATCAGATTCTTATCAAGAAATCACCCTGCTGACGTTACTGAACTTAAAGCTACTGATCTAGTAAATTATTCAAGTGTAACCTGCTATCAAGTTATATCAAGTATACACACTTGAAGATTCCAAGCTGCTGATCATTTCATCCTGATCAAGCTGCTGAAAGCTGAATCACTTACTTGATTCAAACTTTCTTTTACAAGAAACCTGCTGAAGAGAGTGAAGCATCTTTGGGTGTCAAGGACTGTTGTTTGTGGTGGAGCTAGTGAAGAGGCAATCCTACCCTTCAAGGACCAGTGGAATGCTTTGGAGCAGCAATCCTACCTGTTTCAAGTGTTCAGTTTGTGAAGCCATAGTTATTGGTGAAGGACAGACAACTTAGGGATTTTTGTAGCTGCAACCTCAAAGATCGCTAGTGAATTACCTCCAACATCACAGGAGAAGAGTGGACTGACAAGATTACACCACCTGGAACCACTATAAAATTGCATACTTACTTTCTGCAATTACTTTCTGCATTTAGTATATTAAGCACATCAACCTACTGAAACTAGCAACTGAATCACACACTTACACTACTGAGTATCTAATACTTGGTATCATACTTTAACAACAAGTAATAAGGCTTAATTTGAATATATTCTCTTGCAACAACTTCGAAAATCAACGGTCGAGCGGACTACTCGGTAAATCGTCGGCGGACTGCGAGTGGTCGCGGACTACTGAGTAGTCAGCAGGCTACTGAACTTACTGAGTTTGTTAACTCCAAAATTTTTAAGTTTTAAGTTTATTCACCCTCCTAAACTTAACCAAAGCCTTCTCAAGGGACCAACAATTGGTATCAGAGTAGTGCTTCTGTTCTGAAGTAATCCTACTTGTTGTGCTTGTGAAAATATTTTGAAAACTTTTTCAAGCTTCTGATTTTCAAAGCTTTGCATCATGGATAACAACCAGTATGCTAGAACAATGTTGATGTGTTCTTTAGATCGTTTTGATGAGTATAAACGTCGTATGCAGGCTTTTCTAGCTCTAACACATGATGAGATGATGAATGTGTTGACTGATGGACCACTGGAGATCACCAAGTCAGTAATAGTGGGAACTGAAACTCAGTATATCCCAAACCAAAAAGAGAATGAAATGCTGAAGATAGAAAAAGAGAAAACCTCAACAATAATGCTATTGATATCATATAGAACCTTGGATAGCAATATGTACATGAAAGTGAAATATGGCAAGACTGCAAAGGAACTTTGGGATAAGTTACAATTAATCTGTGAAGGCACTAATGCAATCAAGAAGAACAAAATCAATATGGCAAAGAAGAAGTTCCAAGATTTCAAAATGAAACCAAATGAAACCATTTAAAAAATGGAATCAAGATTCAATGCCATCATGGATGAACTCACCCTACTGAGTGTAAACTACTCAAAAGAAGAAATCAACTCAAAAATCTTTGAAGCTCTACTTGCAAAGGAAGTATGGGAAATGAAGGTGACTGCAATAGAAGAAATGAGAAGTCTACATGAAGAGGATACCTTCAAGTTATTTTCAGATCTCAAGGCTTATGAATTCAATAAGAAATTTGTACCAAAGACTGAAAAGGAAGAGCCAAAGACCACGACATTGGCTGCCACACATCAAGAAGAAACATCAGGAGCTTAAGATGATCTAGTGGATGTGATGCAAGAGCAAATTGCCCTACTGAGCAAGAAAATCAGAATGATGAAAAATGGAAGGGGTTCTCGAAGGAATTTTACAAAGAAATCGAGTGAAAAGAAGAAGGAGGAATCCAAGAAAGAAAATGATTACTTGTGCTTTCAATGCAAGAAACCAGGACACTTCAAACCTGACTATCCTGAACTAAAATAAAAAAATAACATGATTATCTTTGCTTCAAGTTCAAGAAGCCTGGACATTTCAGACTTGATTATCCAGACCTACTGAAGAGCAAAAGTCAACAAAGAAGATCTGGCAAGAAAGCTATGGTTGCTGAAGATGAATCAGGATATGAAGTTGAATCAGAAAAAAGGAAATGAATCTGATTATATTGCACTTGTTGCTGCTATGGATGATTATGCTTTAATGGAAAATATGGATGAAACAGAGGAGGTATACAATTCTGTATCTATAAACACTCTTGCTGCAAGTGATTATGAATCAACTTGTGGTTCAAATCCTAAAAATTCTGACAATGAAGAAACTTTGGATGCCATCCTTAATCAACTGAGGATAATACAATCTGGCTATGTGATTGTGAAGGCTGAAAAAGAAGCTCTTCAAGCAAAATTTGAAAGGTTAAAAGCTGAATTGAGAATTCTCAAGGGAAAGGAAAAAGAATTTGGACAGAATCAACATAAGTCTGTTGTACATTCAGTAGCTGCTGAATCTGCTGAATAATCTTGTTCCTCCACTGCATTCAAATCTAGAAAGCCTTATGGTGATAGAACTGGCCTTGGATTTGGGACTCAACAATCTAATAAGACAGGATCCAGTAAGGTTACTGAACCTAGTACCAGAATTGGTCCTAAGTTTGTGCTTGACAAGATCCAACTCCCAAAAAAGTTGGTGAGACAGTGAAATCTACTGAGAACGCTTCAAAGAGGGAAAAAATCAAAAATATTCCAAAGATAAAAATCCAAAACCTAAAAATGTAAATCATTCTAAGGGTACTTATCTCAGGGGGAAAGGTAGATTGTTTCCTGCTGATGAAGATTGGAATATTCCTGTCCCTACTGCTAGAAACAACAGGTATAACCATACTACTAGGATAAAACCTCAGCAATGGAATCAGCAGAGGACTCAGTAGAGGACTTATACAAGACCTTAGCAGGGACCTCAGCAGACTCCATATTACAGGGCTGCTCCTAACAGACAACAAACCTATGGTTATGCTAGTGCTTCTAACAATAGAAATCACTCCAAACAACATTACATACCAAAAGGCCAGAAAGCATATGTGAGTCCTACACAACCAAATGTTAGACCTTATGGATGTGTAGAATACATGTATGAACAAAAGTATAACACTTTTCAAAGAAGACCTTATGGAAATTTGCTAAGGGTCATGCTTACCACTGACCACTATGGACCCAAACAGTTTTGGGTACCTAAAATACATTAACTTTGTTTTGTAGGGTGTCTGGTACTTTGACAGTGGATGTTCCAGACATATGACAAAGAATAAGCACTTTTTGTCAAATTATACGGCAAAGGATGGTCCAAGAGTGAATTTTGGCAACAAGAACACACCGGGATACACAAGAGGATATGGCACACTTGTGAGAAATGGATTGACTATCAGGAATGTTGCATTTGTGGAAGGACAGGACTACAACCTACTGAGCACTAGACAGTTTTGTGTCATGGGTTACAAGGTCACTTTTGACAAAGGCACATGTATTGTCATTAGTGAACGAGGTGATCAAGTTGTGTTGGCTGGAAAAAGACAACAAAACATGTATGTTGTGGATTGGGCTACTGCTGTTCCAGAGACATGCCTGATTATGCATACCAAGTCAGAACTAAATTGGTTATGGCATAAGAAGTTGAATCATCTAAACTTTGATGATATAAATCAGTTGGTTAAGAAGAAACTGGTGATTGGTTTACCTGAGATCACATTCAAAAAAGATGTTATATGTGATGCTTGTCAGCAAGGTAAACAAACAAAATCAATCTTCAAGTCAAAGACTAAGCAATCAACAAAAAGAGTTTTGGAGCTGATGCACATGGATTTATTTGGACCAGTAACACCAACTAGTGTAACGGGAAAGAAGTACACTTTAGTATTTGTGGATGATTATTCAAGGTACACTTGGGTAGTATTCATGAACCAGAAAAGTGAAACACTTCAAAAGATGCCTGAACTTTTGAAAAGATTGCAGAATGAGAAAAGTTTGACAAGAGTGAAAATCGAGATCGGACAAGGGTACTTGAATTTCTCAATAAAGTTATAAGAGAATACGTGAGCGAGAATGGTGTCTTTGCATCAACTAGGCTAGCTGGGTACACCTCGAAAAAATGGGGTTGCTTTGAGAAGAAACAGGAATTTGAAAGAAGCAGGAAGGACTATGATTTGTGAAGCATATTATTACCTGAAAGATATTGGGCTGAAGCAATTAACACAGCATGCTATACACAGAATAGGACCTTAGTGAACAAAATGCTGCTGAAGACACCTTATGATATTTGGAATGGAAGGAAACACAATATATCTTATTTCCATCCATTTGGAAGAAAATGTTTTATATTAAATCATAAGGGGCAACTGAAGACATTCCAAACAAAATCAGATGAAGGAATCTTCTTGGGATATTCTTCTGTCAGCAAGGTATTCAGGGTACTGAATAAAAGAACCCTGAAACATGAAGAATCAATACATGTTGTATTTGATGAACCTAAGTTCACTGGAATGGAAGATGAAGCTTCAGAACCTGCTGAGAATCAACAAGTCACTGATCCAGAATGTGATGATGTTTTGGAAAGGTTAAATGACTTAAAGATTTCTGACTCTTCCCCTGCTGAACACCCTGTTGATGACATTACTGATGTAACAACTGAGGCAGTTCAAGGATCTGCTGAACCACTTGCTGAAGCAACATCAGACCCTACTGAAGATGATGTTCCTGAGAATCAAACTAACTAAAATCCACAAAGGTTAAGGGATCACCCTGCTGAGCAAGTTATTGGCAATATACAACACGGTGTGAGGACTATAAGACAATTAGAAGAAATGTTTACTTGTTTTCTATCTCAAATGGAACCTAAAGTTGTTGAAGAAGCAATATCAGATCCAGATTGGATAATTGCTATGCAAGAGGAATTGAATGAATTTGAAAGAAATCAAGTTTGGACACTAGTGGAAAGGCCTAATCATGCAAATATAATTGGAACCAAATGGGTATACAGAAACAAATTGGATGAATCTGGTACCATTGTAAGGAATAAGGCCAGACTAGGAGCAAAAGGCTATTCTCAAGCAGAAGGAATAGATTTTGATGAAACATATGCACCAGTTGCAAGATTGGAAGCTATATGATTATTCTTGGCATATGCTTCTTATTAAAACTTCAAAGTATACCAGATGGATGTCAAGAGTGCATTTCTGAATGGCATTGTGGAAGAAGAGGTTTATGTTCAGCAACCTCCTGGTTTTGAAGTTAAAGATGAAGAAGATAAAGTGTACAGACTCAATAAGGCCCTTTATGGTTTGAAACAAGCACCAAGAGCTTGGTATGAAACCTTATCTCAATTATTTGTGAACAATGGTCTTACCAAAGGTACCATCGACAAGACTCTTTTCAGAATCAATGAAGGAGACAGCACCCTGCTGGTACAGATTTATGTTGATGACATATCTTTGGTTCTGAAAATGAATTGCTATGTGAAAATATTTCCAATCTCATGAAAAGCAAGTTCCAAATGAGTATGATGGGAGAGATGAACTATTTCTTGGGATTACAAGTCAAACAAATGAAAGATGGAATCTTCATTCATCAAACCAAGTATACCAAGGAGCTACTGAAGAAGTTTGGTATGGAAAACAACACCAACGTGTGACTAGTTGTATTCCCCATGTCGTTCTAAATACGAGTACCAAACATGGTACTGTGACCCATCCCCACGTTGGACATATGACTAGTCATGTTCCCCGTGTCGCACCATGCCCTCATGTCAAGTTAGTAAGACTCAAGATCAGACAAGACAAGAATACGACAAGAACACTAGTAGGTTAAGTAAGTAATTACGCAACGAACAAGTACGTGCAAGATGAATTGAATGTAGTTCATATGCATGTTTTCTATGCATGGTTTAAAGTTGCTTCACTTGTGTTTTAAGTTATGCTTTTATAAGTAGTTTTCTTAACGTGACAAGTTGTGTTTTCTTAAAACTATTTGAGAACTAGATGAAGTATATTAATGTCGTGTCTCCCGACATTCATCATACATGAATCTCTTTTGATATTCTTTCTCCTTATTGAGCATTTGGCCGGTGCTCTTTCCTTTATTTGGAATAAGAAGGTTGCATGTACATGTAGATTTGACGATGTGTTTAGAGTGCTAGCTTAGGATGGAGCCATGGATTCATTTATGTTTTAGTTTCATTTTATAGTTGTTATTTCTTTTCAAACAAGTGAGTTGTAATGGATAATAGTGTTTGCTTTCAGTTATTTATGACGCAGTTTGCAACAACTGTATTTTGGTTGTGGTTGTTTTGGAAGGTCCCGGACGTCTATTTCCCGAGTGTTCAGCTTGTTTTCATCTATGCGAATCTTTTATTACTCTGATATGACACGAGGTTTACGTGAGATTTATGGTTTACTCAAAATCTCACGTGTCGAACGCCCCGTGTCCGGTTAAGGACTCGGAATCCGGGACATGGGCGTTACAACTGTTGTTATGAAATAACGGTTATATGTATGTATATATATATATATATACATACATATATATACAGGGGCGGACGTAGGATCTTGGGTAAGGGGTGGGGGCGATAAATTTTTTAAAGGCAAATAAAAAATTTAAGGAGAGGCAAACGATATGCTTTGTACATATATTAGAGTAATTTTTTCCGGATCAAGGGGGCTTGGTTGAATCTAGCTCCGCCACTGTATGTATATATATATATATATATATATATATATATATATATAGCTATTTCTTCAACAAACTGCCATCTAATATATAGCCATTTCTTCAACAAACTGCCACCTTATATTTTTGGTTTTTGCGAGCAATCTAATTAATAAACTTACACAAATCGCTATCATTCATCCACTACAATACCCAACAAAAAAAAAAAAAAAAAAAACACCTTATTCATTATACATATAAATAGGCTTAGGGAGATGATACTTTGGACTTACCAAATAGGTTTGTCCATGCACAAACTAGTATTTAAGCTTGTGGATTGATTTAGAGCATCCTTTCTTGAATAATCACTTTGTTTCCGTCAAAGTATTGCTTTGCTTTGTTTTGATTTTCGAAAAAGAATTCCTTGGCTTCCATTGTATGTAAGTGTGTTACTTTATCTATGTTTTTCTATGTTTTTGTTCACAACTAATGTCCTTCCCCGGTTTTGTGCATTATTAAAAACCTAGAATTTTTTCCTCCAAATCGTAGTGCATATGTGGCTTGTAGTTTATTTAGTTATTTTGGGCACAACAGACACCAGAGAGGATGTGTAATCCTCTTTAGTTGATTTCCAACTTAGGATGCAATTTGAAGTTTAGACATTAAATAATGTAAAATAATCAAAACTAAGAAATAAATTGAAGTTAAAAAAAATATTTGGTCTCAAATATTTTAATGAAAACACTGTCGTTTAAATTGATAATGGTGTGAACAAATCATGATATATGGTGTAGATAACTGTTGTGTCATTCTTTATGAAAAGTTTTGATCAATATCTTTCTGTCTCTCATATCAATCACATAGTACAATATTCATAGCCACCTTTAGGGCTTCTACCTCTAAACCAAGTATCCAAACTACCCTTACTAATTTAATATACTAATATCAATATTTTCCATAACACATAATATTTTCCATATCGTAATACCCCCCCTCAAGTGGGAGCGTGAAGATCTCGAACGCCCAACTTGCATAACAAATACTCGAACTGTTGCCGACCCAACGCCTTCGTAAAGATATCTGTCAATTGATGCTTCGTAGGAACATACAAAGGAAGAATCAAGCCATCCGTGATAGCATCACACACAAAGTGACAGTCTGCCTCGATATGGTTCGTGCGTTCGTGAAACACCGGATTCAGCGCAATATGAAGTGTCGATTGGCTATCACAAAATAGTCGTATCCCCGGGGGGTGGCGGACCCCGAGCTCAGCCAGTAACTATTTCAACCACTTCAATTCACATGTAATCTCCGCCATAGATCGATATTCTGCTTCGGCCGAGGACCGAGAAACCGTGGTTTGTTTCTTGGATTTCCAGGATATAGGCGAAAGACCAAGAAAAACAAACCAACCACTCAATGAACGTCGGGTAAGAGGGCAACTCGCCCAATCAGAATCACACCAACCCTCGAGAGTAAGAGAACTGTCAGACCGTAGCAAGATACCTTGTCCGGGATGTTTCTTCAAATAACGAACCAGGCGCAAGGCTACCTCCCAATGATCAACTCGAGGTGTCTGCATAAATTGAGACAACACATGAAGAGAATATGCCAGATCGGGTCGGGTAACTCCAAGATATATAAGACATCCAATCAACCGACGATAAGGCCCTGGATCACTCAACAACGTGCCAGAAGCAAGAGCCAACTTGTGATTCTGCTCTATCGGGAAATCAGCCGGCTTGCTCCCTAGTAAACCGGTTTCATGAATAATTTCTAGGGCATACTTCCTCTGATTCAAGAAAATCCCCTCCTTGTTCCGTGCCACCTCGATCCCAAGAAAATATTTCAGAACCCCAAGGTCCTTCATCTTAAAACACTTCCCCAAATATTCCTTAAAAATCGTCATTGCAACTTTATCATTACCAGCTATGATCATATCATCGACATACACATGAACACTGAGCTGAATACCACCCCGATGTAAGGTAAACAATGAGTAATCTGAATATGATTGACGGAAACCATACTCACGCAAAGCGGAAGAAAGCTTTGCAAACCAACATCTCGGTGCCTGTTTCAATCCATACAACGATTTACGCATCTTGCACACCAAGTTCGGATCCTTCTTCTCAAAACCGGGAGGTATTTTCATATAGATTTCCTCTTGTAAATCATGATGCAAAAACGCGTTATGGACATCCATCTGGTGAATCTCCCACTATTTAACCGCCGCAACACTGAGGAATGTGCGAACAGTAACCATCTTCGCCACAGGGGCGAACGTCTCGGTATAATCAATACCTTCCTCTTGATGATGCCCAAACGCCACCAATCGTGCTTTCAACCGCTGCAAAACTCCATGCTCATCATATTTCTCAGTATACACCCATTTACTTCCCAATGCCTTCTTCCCGGGAGGAAGAGGGTGTAACTCCCACGTACCCTGGTTTTCCAAAGCCTCGAATTTCTTCGCCATGGCCCGACGCCAACCCTCATGTTTAACTCGCCTCCTTAAAGGACTTCGGAGGATTCCCAATCGTAATGGCTGCAAGATACTTGCGGTGCTTATCAGAAAACCGATCATAACTAATAAAATGCATAAGAGGATACGGAGTACCTGAGGGCGCTGACGGAGAGGAAGAGCGTGGATGAGGACTTTTCTGCTCGATCAAAGTATGAGTCACGTAGTCTTGAAACCGTGAGTTCGGGATTTTCTGTCGTCGACCTCTCGCCTAATTCCTCCACACCATTGCCCGGATGTCGTGGTTGTGGCGAAGGTGCGGCATCACTGCCCGGAACGTCATTTATTACATCCGTCACTGTCGTCCCCCCCTCAACCGGAGGATCTGGCAAGGGTGGAGCCCCGGAAGAAGCAGGAGGGAGTTCGAACCCGGAATCGTCTATATCAACATTATCAAACATGGGATATGGGAGAACGGAAGGCACACTACCCCCGGTCTGGTGAGAAAACGGAAAAACATGCTCATAAAATTTGACATCTCGGGATACAAAAATTTCCTCCGAATCAAGGTCGTACAGGGTCCATCCCTTCTTCCCAAAAGGATACCCTAAGAACACACACTTACGACTACGGCTGGCAAATTTATGTGAGGGACGATGGTCGTGGGCATAACACAAACACCCCAAAATTCTAAGCATCGATAAATCCGGTTCTTTGTGAAATAGAGTCTCATAAGGTGTTTTGTAGTTCAAAATACTTGACGGGGTTCGGTTAATTATATGGGCAGCCGCCATAACACACTCTCCCAAGAACTTAAGGGGTAAATGACCATCAAACCTAAGGGCTCGTGCAACATTTAGGATGTGTCGATGCTTACGTTCTACTATTTCATTTTGCTGCGGAGTACCAACACATGAAGTTTCAAAAATTATACCTTCTTTACGAAAATAAGGAAGCAAAGGCCTGAACTCCGTCCTATTGTCACTACGAACTCGTTTAATCGTAACCTCAAACTGACGAGAAATCAAAGCGACAAAATCCAGAAAAACGGTTTCAACCTCCATTTTATTTAACAATAAATAAATCCAAACCGCGCGAGAGTAGTCATCCACAGTAGTTAAAAAATAAGTAGCACCACATGTCGAGGGAACACTATAGGGACCTTATAAATCGCAATGTATCAACTCAAGAATACGACTAGCTTTATTTTCACTAAGGGGAAAAGGTTCACGGTGCTGTTTTGCCCGAAAACAAATATCACATCCATCTTTATTTAAAGGTTGGGAAATAGAAATATTAGTCACCTGCCGAAGTACCTTTTCTGATGGGTGTCCCAAACGCCGGTGCCACAAATCCCCAGTCTGTCCACCATCAACTGCTAGAACCCGAACCTCTGGAACTCCCAAGAACAGAAAAAGTCCATCCACACGCTCACCCAATCCAATCAGTGTCCTCGTCCCTCGGTCCTGCATAACACATAAACGAGCAGTGATCTGCATAACACAACGATGTTCATCCAAGAATTGAGAGGCCGAAAGCAAGTTACAAATTAATTTCGGTACATATAAAACATTCATAAGCCGTAAATTTCCCGACAAGATAATAGTTCCAGTATGAGTTGCAAAAGACGAAGTCCCATCCGGCAAGCCAATGGGACATTGAGCAATTTCCTGAGGATCAACAAGCCACTCAAAAAATCCTGTCACGTGGTGAGTTGCTCCTGTGTCAATAATCCATGCAGAGCTACCTGTCAAGCGATCATGTTGTTTTGGAAGGCTTAATAGGTCCAAGATTCCCTGCCATTGGTCAGGTGTAATATTGACCAACCCGGATTGGTCTAAATTGCTTGTCTGAGCTGAAGTGGTGGGCTGAGTCGAGCCCACTGAACCACTTGGTACAATTCTGGTCACCGACGGGTGTGAGGGGCTATAGCTTGCTCCTCTTCCCCGTCCATCTCCACCGTCGGTCACTGCCATAATTGCCGTCGTGTCACAAAAATAACACCAGTCTGGTCGCGGGACGATTCAGGGAAATTGAACCGTCCAAAATAAAATTTCACCGTTCAGATTGTAAAAGGTAAATATAAGAATTATCCCTCCAAATTTCGTCACAATCGGAGTCCGTTTCGATGTCCGATCGTTGTCGGAAAAACTCTGCTGAAACAGAAAAATACCCAGCGAATTCAGTTCAGTCGTGGGACGATTATGCGAAATTGAACCGTCCAAACAAAATTTCCACAGTTCCGATTGTAGGAGAAGG
This sequence comes from Gentiana straminea, assembly GCA_036785695.1. Classification (NCBI taxonomy): domain Eukaryota; kingdom Viridiplantae; phylum Streptophyta; class Magnoliopsida; order Gentianales; family Gentianaceae; genus Gentiana; species Gentiana straminea. The sequence continues at coordinate 5,765,326 of JAVUPR010000326.1, read as the reverse complement.
TGAAACAAACAATCTGTCAAATTTGCATCACGATCGGAATCCGTTTCGATATCCGATCGTCACCGGAAAATGTCTGCAAAACAGAAAAATTCCCAGCGAATTCAGTTCGGTCGTGGGACGATTAGACGAAATTGAACCGTCCAAACAAAATTTCTACCGTTCAGATTGTAGGAGAAGATGAAACGAACAATCTGTCAAAATTTCATCACGATCGGAATCCGTTTCGATAGCCGATCGTCACCGGAAAAGTTCTGCAAAACACAAAACCAACCTGCGATTTTTTTTTTTCTTTGAACCTTGCTTTGATACCATGAAAAGTTTTGATCAATATCTTTCTGTCTCTCATATCAATCACATAGTACAATATTTATAGCCACCTTTAGGGCTTCTACCTCTAAACCAAATATCCAAACTACCCTTACTAATTTAATATACTAATACCAATATTTTTCATAACACATAATATTTTCCATATCGTAATACTTTATGACACAACGGTTGTGCCTGTATCATCACAATGTTCCATTTCGTTTGCTACGTGTATGCTTGTCAATTTTCTTTGTAGAAGATGAAGCTTATTATAAACATACTATAGCTATTATGTATCGTTTCGTTGGTAGCAACCCAACTGAACCATGAAGAAGTTAATTATATTAACCGACTAAATTTTGTTTGATGTTTTTAGCGGAACTTTAATGGTAAATTTTTTTGGTTGCTATAGTGGAGACGTTGAAAGAGATCGCCGAAGGATTAGCAAAAAGCGGCTGGGATTTCAACATTGATCCTTGCGGCGGAGAAGGCAACTAACATAATACAATGCATGTTAGCAAATTATTCATTAACATCCACTAATTAACTGTCCCGCTATTTTTTTTAATATTAATCCTTGACCTTTAATCATGCATTGATTTTTTAAATTAATATTTATAAACTTATAATACGATGTGCCGCTCTCGATCTCTGAGCCGTGTCTCAGAATTCCTACAGCCACCCCTGACGAGCGGGAGGTGTGCATGTAGCGGGCGGGCGGAGGGCGGGTGGTGTGCATGCGGCGTATAGACGGGCGGGTAGTGGATATCATACCTGCATGCATCCTTGTGCGTTTATTTTAATGCGGATATAACTACATACATACATACACACACATATAACAACCACAACATTTTGTTGGGTGTAAAAAATTAAAGAAAACTGTAAAAGGTAGAGAAAATAAAGAAGTAGGAGCCTTTTTCATCGATTATTTGAGTTGTGTACAACCTTCCTTTTAAAGGGAATTATTTGAGTTGTGTACAACCTTCCTTTTAAAGGGAATAAAGGGATAAAATGTCTGAGTTTAATCTGAAAAAATAAAACAGATAAATTTTATTTTTATCCTAAAATTCGAACAAAAACTAAATTCCCAAATTCAGAAGATAAGCAATCGAACTGCATCCCCTCTTGAAAACAAACCATGGTCTTTAGCCAATCTTATCACTGGATAATGGAATTGAAATCACCCTTATCTCTATCAGTTTCTTCCTTATCACTCCTCAATTCAAATTTGTAACGCCCCGTTCCCAGATACCGAGTTCTTATCCGGAAAAGTGCGTTAAACGCGCATAACAATAAATAAAATTTAATGCATACACGTCAACCTCATCAATAATCAGAGATAGTAAACGATGCGGAAGCTAAAAGATAACTCGGAAATTAAAATTAAAGCCAAACATCTGAAACGTCTCCCGAAAACCGAACCAGAGTTACAAGTGCTGTTCTACAAAAACCGAATTCAAAAGAGAAACTAAACATCCAAAGCACATCATCCAAATCTTAAAGTACCACACCCTCATAACTCCCTTAACAAAAATAAAATAAAAGGAAAGATAGCAAAACTATAAAGAAACACTGGGCTCCAAGCATAGGCGCCCCCGCTCATTCCTCGTCCTCCGGATAACCCTCAGCCGTCTCGTCATCCTCCGGATACTCATCTAAAAGAAAGAAGGGACAAAACACAGAGAAATAACGGGTGAGTACAAAGTACTCAAGTAACATGAATAGGTTCCGCACTATTATAGCTACTCAACCAGTAAGAAGGCGTCGCCGTCTTTTATTAACTTTTCCGTTATTAACCTAGCTACCTATCACATTGCGTTCATGGCTCAACATGAGGTCCCTAGGGTTTCTAGCTTAGCTCGCTATTTGTCACACTAAGGTTGGCAAGGACACATACGACCGGTAATTACGCGCACCGGTTACGATTACGACCTACTAGAATTGCGTCTCCAGTAGTACGAACAACTTGTGTTCGATAGTGCGCTGACCTGTGCATGTACTCTCATGGAAGTCCGGATGACCACAAAGGCACACATCACATCGGGCCATATACACATCGACGGAGTATAAACGTGCCTTACGCAAGCCTCCCAAAACATTTAATCTTTTAGCTAACACGTATGTAGTTTATTAAGTGTTTAACTAGCCACCTAGTTCGTTCACATAAAAGACCCCTATCCACTACTCAAGGTCCTAGACCACTAGACTCTAACCTCCTAGCACATACACAGACAATGGCGAACACTAGCTCGTCAAAGCACTAAGTCCGTCAAGGCTCTCCGCACGGTCCCCTACGAACGATCACGGTTAGTGAAAACTCCGTAAGGTTGGGTTCTATGCGCGTGGGAACTTCCTTCAAGACTTATAAGTTGAAGATTAAAGATCAGATTATAAAGCCCGGACATGGGCTGACACCACAAAACAGCTCAAACCAACATTTGCCCAACTAGACCCTTATCGTACGGATGGATAAGTTATCCGCCGGATGACGTTCGACGGATAAATGCCCCTACCGTCTAGATAATCCTTATCCCAACACTCCAAACCAGACTTATTGTAACGCCCCGTTCCCGGACACCGAGTCCTTATCCGGAAAAGAAACGTTCGGCACGTATAAAATAAAAATAAATTCATTTTATACGTAAGCCTCTACTACGTCGTATCAAATTAAAGGCAAAACGGAAGCAAAACTCGGGTATATAAAATTTTTCCCAAAATTAAAGAGTAGAAAAGAAATCTAAGGGTAGAAATGTAAAATTTTTACATTTGGAAAAGTACGAAAATCCCAAAAGACAGAATACGACAAATCGTCAAAACCGGCGGTCTACCTCAAAAGTAACGAAAGTACAACCAAAGAAAAGCAGAATAGAAACATCTTGATTCTTCAACGAGCGGCGTCAAACGTCGTCGTCAAACTCTTCCTCGAAAACCGTTCGTCTTCTCGTCCCCAAACACATAGAAAAAGTATGCATTCGAGGTAAGTACAACGTACTTAGAAAGAAAGAGAAGCTATGAAAGCAATCATAGTTATAACGAAAAGTTAATTATTTAATTAGTTGATTAAATGAGACCAACTCCATCTAGGGTTCACTTCATGCTCATCAACACGTTGTGACTAACTGTTTCTAACTTAGCCTATCTATGTTACAACCGCACTCAAGGGCACTACGCGCATCCGCCTCGCGCGAGTCCCTCTCGTACTTAGGGGTCTTTGACCTACGTAGTTCTTCTACCTCGGGGACACTCTTTTGCAACATATTAGTGGATCACACCAATACCCACGAAGTCTAGAAAAGGTAGACTCCGATAGCACGCACACCTCGGCGAGTCCCTCCGTACTTAGGGTCTTTTGACCTACGAAGTTCCTCCACCTTCGCAGGTAGCACATGCATCGCGATTTAGCCCGGTGCCTAGCCAAGAGAGACATGTTGTTTAATCTTTTACTAGTCACATACGTTGTTTATTAAATTATTAACTAGCCAGCCTAAGTGTTTTCAAATAATCTCCCTCACACATACTACTCTCTTCCTAGACCACTAGACACGGACAAGTCCTAGCACATACACAGACATTGATGAATCCTAATTCATCAAAGCACAAGCCTATCATGCTCTTCCGACGGATCCGAACTTCAACTCCCTTTAAGAGTACATTCGGTGTTTTAACTGAACGAATCAGAAGCTCAATTCAGGCTTGTCTATGTTTATACCATATTAACATATCATATATAAAGGTTTCATGTAGTTAAAGCATGTTTTCAAGGCTGAACATCAACTAACATAGAAAGGAGGCAGTACAAAATTGGACGCCTGTTTAAAGACTTGGACGCCCGTTCAAGCTTACTGGACGCCCGTCCAGAATAGTGGACGCCCGTCCACCAAACCCATTTCAATCCTGAATGTAAAATTGCACCTCGTACGCCCGTCCAATACAACCGTACGCTCGTCCAAGGTGGAACCTAGGTTGGACGCTCGTCCGTAATACCGGACGCTCGTTCACCCGGGTTCGACCTAAACCCTAACTTCATCACCATGCGATTTCCGCATCGTATTTCAACCAAAAACCAAAAAAAAAAACACATTGAGCACATAAACCTCATCTAACACTACCATAACCTCTATAGACAATTACCAAAGCAACAACTCAAAGCTCTAACACATAAATTGCCTTAGATCATGATCAAATCCTTATAGCCAACAATTGAATTCATAGGACTGGTTTTCCTTACCTTAAGCAGCCGCAACCGATCCAAACAAATTTCTCAAAAATCTCGCTTTGCAACCGAACTGATACCAAAGCGATGCTCTTATCACGACGATTCCGAAACTCTTGCGTGATCTGAAAACGGTTAACGGATGCTTCAATTATCAAGAAAACTCCTTGGCCTTTTCTCTCCTCAAACTTGCGCAGAGATGGGGGGGGATTCTTAGACTGAATTTCTGATTTTAAGGTAGGTCTTAACATAATAAAGGAGTCAATCTTTTCCTTAATTGCCCTTGATCACTAAAAACTGAATTTTCTTTTAATTATATATATAAAACTCGAAATTATATATATAAATATGTCCAAATAATTAACTCCGAATAAAAAGGAAACCGAACCTAATATTTTGTTTTCGCAAAAAGACACGTCTGCCCTTTCCCGAAAATCGGAATATTACATTCTCCCCCTTAAAAGGAGTTTCGTCCTCGAAACTAGAACATACCTGGTAAATCCCCAAACTCTTGGAACTCACTAAGCATGTCGCTTTCCACTTCCCAAGTTGCCTCCTCGGGTGAATGATTGCTCCACTGAACTAACACCAAGGGGATCATCCGTCTCTTAATCATCTTTTCCTTCCGGTCTAGAATCTTGATCGGTCTTTCGTCGTAAGCAAGGTTATCTTGTAAGATTTCTGGATCAACCGTAGTTTCAACATCATTCCTCGTCAGACACTTTTTCAACATTGAAACGTGAAACACATTATGGACTCTCGACATTGATTCTGGCAACTGAAGCTTATAAGCTAACGTCCCAACTCTTTCCAAAATCTCAAAAGGTCCAACATACCTTGGACTTAGCTTTCCTTTTTGTCCAAAGCGTTTCACTCCTTTCATCGGTGAAGTCCGGAGGTAAACTCTATCGCCGACTTCAAACTCAAGAGGTCTTCTTCTAACATTAGCCCAACTTTTCTGCCTGTCTTGAGCTGCCTTCAGATTCTTCTTGACCAACTGAACCCTTTCCTTTGCTTGTTCAACCATCTCTGGCCCTGTAATCTGTCTCTCCCCGACTTCATCCCAAAACAGTGGCGTGCGACATCTTCTCCCATACAACGCTTCAAACGGCGGCATGCCTATACTTGCATGAAAACTGTTGTTGTAGGCAAACTCCGCTACCGATAAGTAATCATCCCATGATCCGCCTACCTCCAAAACACAAGCTCTCAACATGTCCTCGAGTGTCTAGATGGTCCTCTCAGATTGTCCATCTGTTTGAGGATGAAAAGCCGTGCTCAAATCCAACTTGGTCCCGAAGGCTTCTTGCAGGCTCTTCCAAAACCGACTTACGAATCTCGAATCACGGTCTGAAACTATCGAGATTGGAACTCCATGTAGCTTCACTATATTGTCCAGATATAGTGTCGTCATCTTCTTCAATGGCATGTCAACCTTGTACGGTAAGAAATGGGCAGATTTGGTCAATCTATCCACAATTACCCAAATTGCGTCGTGTCCGCCTCTTGTCTTAGGTAATCCGGTGATGAAGTCCATTGTGATCTTATCCCACTTCCATTCCGGGATATCCAATGGCTTAAGCATTCCACCGGGTCTTCTATGCTCCGCCTTAACCTTCTGACATACATCACACTCGGCCACAAACTTGGCTATTTCCACTTTCATCGAGGGCCACCAAAATCTTTCCTTTAAGTCTCTCGTACATTTTAGTAGCACCCGGATGAACCGCAAAAGCTATCCTATGTGCTTCTTCCATAATTCTTTGTCTCAAGTCGCCAACATTGGGTACACATAGACGATCCCGATACCACAGATTTTCACTCTTATCCAACACATAACCAACCGTAGGCTTCTCCCTAGCAACACGCTTCAAATCCAACAAAACCGGGTCTTCGTCTTGCTTTCCCCGAATATCATCCATCAACTCTGACCTTGCTAACAACGGTGCCACAAACTGCCGGTCTTCAATCTGATCGAAGCTTCTGATTTCCAACCCATCTAACCTTTCTGCCACTACCTCAACACTGAAAGCTATAAACACTGGTTTCCTGCTCAGAGCATCTGCCACTACATTCGCTTTACCCGGATGGTACTGAATATCCAAATCATAGTCCTTAACGAACTCTAACCATCTCCTCTCGTCTCATATTCGTTCTCTTGTGTGAAGAAATACTTTAAACTCTTATGGTCCGTGAAGATCCTCGCTTTAACCCCATATAAGTAATGCCTCCAAGTCTTTAAGGCAAATACTACCGCTGCCAACTCTAGATCATGTGTCGGGTAATTCTTCTCATGCACCTTCAACTGTCTAGATGCGTAGGCTATCACTTTTCCTCCTTGCATCAACACACAACCCAAACCCTGTCCCGAAGCATCCGTGTAGACATCGTAGTTATCAAAAATCTCCGGAACTGCTAACACTGGTGCCGTAGTCAACTTACTCTTCAAGGTATGAAAGGCCTTATCACACTCATTAGTCCATTCAAATTTCACATTCTTCCGTGTCACCGGTGAGTGGAGTAGCTATCTTCGAAAAATCTTGTACGAACTTCCGGTAGTAACCACCAACCCAAGAAAACTTCTTACCTCTCGAAACTCGTGGTAGGTTTAGGCCAATTCTCAACGCCTCGATCTTTGCCGGATCAACTTGAATGCCATCTCCGTAAATGACATGACCCAAGAAACTCACTCGATCCAACCAAAAGTCACACTTAGAAAACTTTGCATACAACCGATTCTTCTTCGGTGTCCAACACTATCCTTAAGTGTTCCTCGTGTTTCTTCTCATCCTTAGAGTAAACTAGGATATCGTCTATGAACACTATCACGAACTTATCCAAGTACGGCATGAAAACTCACTGCATCAAATCCATAAATGCAGATGGAGCATTAGTGAGTCCAAAAGGCATGACAAGGAACTCATAATATCCATATCTTGTACTGAAAGCCGTCTTCGGTATATCTGCTATCTTAACCTTCAATTGATGATACCCGGACCTCAGGTCGATCTTGGAAAACACTCTCTTACCCTGCAACTGATTAAACAGATCATCTATCCTTGGTAGAGGATACTTATTCTTGATGGTAAGGTTGTTCAGCGCTCTGTAGTCGATACACATTCTCATGCTGCCATCTTTCTTCTTCACAAACAAGACAGGGGCTCCCCAGGGCGAGGTACTGGGCTGAATTATGTTCCTTTCAAGCATATCTTTAAGTTGAGCTTTCAACTCCTTTAATTCAGCCGGTGCCATTCTGTAAGGTGCTTTAGCAACTGGTGCCGCTCCCGGTATCAGCTGAATCTCAAACTCTATCTCTCTGTCCGGCATGTTTCCCGGTAACTCTTCTGGAAATACCTCAAGGTATTCCCTCACTATGGGAGTCTCCTCGAACTTAGGCTTCACTTCTTCCACGTCCACTGCATACAACAAGTAGCCTTCACAACCCTTCTGACAAGCCCTTACTGCCTTAACCGCTGATATGATCGGATGTTTCTTCTTACTCGGCTTGTACACATTCCCTTGATACGTCTTGTCCGATTTCCTGTGTACTTTAAAAGTTACTTTCTTCTCTTTACAAATTGTGTACATAATTCTCGGATAGCCAATCTATTCCGAGGATTACATCAAAATCCGAGAAGTCCAAAACTGTAAAGTCACTCTTACATCGATAAGGTCCGACTCGAACTTCCACTTGAGGTATCATTCTAGTTACCCTTGTTACCTTCCCTAACGGTGTAGTTATCTCCAAAGTGTTCCTTAAAGGTTCTGAAGGTAAGTTCAACTTCTTAGCTACCTTGGTTGACACAAAAGTATTTGACGCTCCCGTATCAAACAAAGCCTTGACCACTAAGTTTTCTAACATTATCGTACCTAGGATGCACATTCACTCATTTAAATACATCACAACATGAATAAACATTCCATACAATATCTTAATAAAGGAATGAAACAAAACATGGTACCTGATATAACGTCATCCTCTGGTTCCACAAAATTAGCATCCGCTGCAAAAACTCGAACCGGTCGGCTCGGGCCGCCTCTCCCGCTACCTTGGCTCGAACCACTCTTGTTTCCTCTCGTTTGGACACGCTCTAGAAAAGTGTCCTTGCTCACCACAAACGTAACAACCGTTACTACTCGCCCGCACTCTCCCGTATGATTTCGTTGCACTTGGGGCAAAGTGGTGCACCGTTCGGGGCCTTAGCCGCCGTAGGAGCCGTAGTCTTCTTGGTCGCTTGCTATGGCGCTCCCCTATAACCGCCTTGACTTGTCCCAAAATTTCTCTTATTATTGACAACCACTGTAGCTCTCTTCCTGAAAGTCTCGACTTCCAAGGCTTTATTCATCAACTCTGCCATATTCCTTACCGTGAAACCTAGCATGCCCGACTGAATCTCGTAGGCCAACCCATCCTTATAGAGGGCCATCTTTCTCTCTTCCACCTTCATCAATTCCGGATAGAACCTTCCTAACTCATTGAATTTATTAGTGTACCGGGACACCGTCGATTATTACCTTGCTTGTGCTTCAGAATTGACTTGCTTTATCTCGCTTGAACCGTAACCGGGAAGTACTCATTATAAAACATCGTCTTGAACCCTTCCCAATCCGTTACCTTACCGTTGTCGCTTTGTACGGCATCAATCCATGCTTCGCCGCTCCCAACATAAAACCGATCGCTAGTTGTGCCATCTTCTCGTCTCGGGAACATGTATGTTCCTACAAGCTTTCTCGAATCCTCTTATCCATTCCTCTGCTTTAGAATGCTCCACATTACCGAAGAAGTTCTCAACTCGATTTCTCCTCAATCTCGTATACCAATCCACCGCTGGTGCTTGCTCGAAAGTCGGTCTAACTGGTGGGTGAACCGGAGGGTAACCAAAAGATGCATGCTGCTGATACTGCTGTTGTTGAGGAAAAGGTGGGATTACTTGAGGCTCATTCTGATACGGATAGTACCCCTGATAAGACTGATGCTGTTGAGGCTGCTGAAAACCAAAGGGTGGATGACCAACGCCTTGCTGGTGGTCAAAGCGTGGTGAAGGTGGTACTGTAGGTTGAGGAACATGACCTACAGGAGGAGGGTAGAAGACCTGCTGCTGCTGAGGATACACTGGAGGATAAGCACTAGATGGTGGTGGATACACATTGGTCACTGGTGGTGGCGCACTAATCGGTGGAATGTCGCCTACTACAATGACACGAATAGGTGCTTGTCCAGGCTCTCCATAAATGTAGTTATATCTTGGCGGTGGTCGGGGTGGAGGATTCTGATGCGGCCTCGGTGACACATCCTGTTGAGTCCGTGGTGTAGGCGTGGCTGTATGGGGTGGTGGTGAAAGACTCAAACGAGGCGAAGGATTCTGCCTCACAAATCCGCCCCCTACTACGGGCACTGGGCTCCCTGCCCCTTGACTAACCCCTGAGCTCCCAGCTCCACGAACGCCTCTCCTTGTCGTTACCATGCTGAAAGATCAAGAAAACCAGACGTTACTAAAGATCTAAAGAAACTTATCTTAAAGAAAGGAAGTCTAAAGAACGCTTCTCTCTGATACCAACTATAACGCCCCGTTCCCGGACACCGAGTCCTTATCCGGAAAAGAAACGTTCGGCACGTATAAAATAAAAATAAATTCATTTTATACGTAAGCCTCTACTACGTCGTATCAAATTAAAGGCAAAACGGAAGCAAAACTCGGGTATATAAAATTTTTCCCAAAATTAAAGAGTAGAAAAGAAATCTAAGGGTAGAAATGTAAAATTTTTACATTTGGAAAAGTACGAAAATCCCAAAAGACAGAATACGACAAATCGTCAAAACCGGCGGTCTACCTCAAAAGTAACGAAAGTACAACCAAAGAAAAGCGTAATAGAAACATCTTGATTCTTCAACGAGCGGCGTCAAACGTCGTCGTCAAACTCTTCCTCGAAAACCTCGTTCGTCTTCTCGTCCCCAAACACATAGAAAAAGTATGCATTCGAGGTAAGTACAACGTACTTAGAAAGAAAGAGAAGCTATGAAAGCAATCATAGTTATAACGAAAAGTTAATTATTTAATTAGTTGATTAAATGAGACCAACTCCATCTAGGGTTCACTTCATGCTCATCAACACGTTGTGACTAACTCGTTTCTAACTTAGCCTATCTATGTTACAACCGCACTCAAGGGCACTACGCGCATCCGCCTCAAAGCATAGTCCCTCTCGTACTTAGGTCTTTGACCTACGAGTTCTTCTACCTCGGGGACACTCTTTTGCAACATATTAGTGGATCACACCAATACCCATGAAGTCTAGAAAAGGTAGACTCCGATAGCACGCACACCTCGCGAGTCCCTCCGTACTTAGGGTCTTTTGACCTACGAAGTTCCTCCACCTTCGAGAGGTAGCACATGCATCGCGATTTAGCCCGGTGCCTAGCCAAGAGAGACATGTTGTTTAATCTTTTACTAGTCACATACGTTGTTTATTAAATTATTAACTAGCCAAATTTCCTAAGTGTTTTCAAATAATCTCCCTCACACATACTACTCTCTTCCTAGACCACTAGACACGGACAAGTCCTAGCACATACACAGACATTGATGAATCCTAATTCATCAAAGCACAAGCCTATCATGCTCTTCCGACGGATCCGAACTTCAACTCCCTTTAAGAGTACATTCGGTGTTTTAACTGAACGAATCAGAAGCTCAATTCAGGCTTGTCTATGTTTATACCATATTAACATATCATATATAAAGGTTTCATGTAGTTAAAGCATGTTTTCAAGGCTGAACAGCAACTAACATAGAAAGGAGGCGGTACAAAACTGGACGCCCGTTTAAAGACTTGGACGCCCGTTCAAGCTTACTGGACGCCCGTCCACCAAACCCATTTCAATCCTGAATGTAAAATTGCACCTCGACGCCCGTCCAATACAACCGTACGCTCGTCCAAGGTGGAACCTAGGCCGGACGCTCGTCCCGTAATACCGGACGCTCGTTCACCCGGGTTCGACCTAAACCCTAACTTCATCACCATGCGATTTCCGATCGTATTTCAACCAAAAACCAGAAAAAAAGACAACACATTGAGCACATAAACCTCATCTAACACTACCATAACCTCTATAGACAATTACCAAAGCAACAACTCAAAGCTCTAACACATAAATTGCCTTAGATCATGATCAAATCCTTATAGCCAACAATTGAATTCATAGGACTGGTTTTCCTTACCTTAAGCAAACCGCGCGAACCGATCCAAACAAATTTCTCAAAAATCTGCTGCTTTGCAACCGAACTGATACCAAAGCGATGCTCTTATCACGACGATTCCGAAACTCTTGCGTGATCTGAAAACGGTTAACGGATGCTTCAATTATCAAGAAAACTCATTGGCCTTTTCTCTCCTCAAACTTGCGCGAGAGATGGGGGGGCGGATTCTTAGACTGAATTTCTGATTTTAAGGTAGGTCTTAACATAATAAAGGAGTCAATCTTTTCCTTAATTGCCCTTGATCACTAAAAACTGAATTTTCTTTTAATTATATATATAAAACTCGAAATTATATATATAAATATGTCCAAATAATTAACTCCGAATAAAAAGGAAACCGAACCTAATATTTCGTTTTCGCAAAAAGACACGTCTGCCCTTTCCCGAAAATCGGAATATTACACTTATCCGTACGGATAGCCCCAAATTCCTGCACGAAAACTGCAGAACATTCCTGTACGATTTCCAACCCAAAACCAATTCAAGCTCCAACTTTTATACACCAAACAGCAGTAAAACAGGTATAAAACATACAAAACTCCAATTCACTGATTGGGCCCCTAAAATAGTACGAAGTCTAGCCACGTTACCTTTTGATTGCGTGGTTCTACGATTCCAAGCCCTCGAAGCACCCACAAGCCTTAATCCTTGAACCTATACAAACAACCAGACCTTAGGACCTTCCTACGATGTCAAAACAGCAGCAAGAAACACCTTGATGCTATTTATCAAGTTCTAAGCCAAGAAGATGAAAAACTCACTATAACGAAATCACAAAACGTTTGTATCGGGAGAATCACCGCGATCCTCCGAACCTTTTCTTCTACTGCCGTCTGCACAAACGAGCCATGGATCACACACCAAAAATCCGACCTAGGGTGAGACTTTGATGGAATAGGCGCCCCTTCTGCTTCAGAGCGACATAAAGAAAAAAAAAGAACTGAAGGAAAAGTGAGGATCAATTCTATTTTCCCGTTTAAATACCCCGACACCTTTAATTCCCGTTTACGGCGGCCAATCAGAATATTTCCATTTATTCTAATTCTTATTCCTTTATTTAATCCTTTTAATTAAATAAAACATAAAACCCCAATTATCATTAAAAGACATAAAACCCCAATTGCCATTTTCGTAAAAATTGGGGTGTTACATCCCTTCCCCCTTAAAAAGAGTTTCGTCCTCGAAACTAGAACGTACCTGGTAGAGACACAAAGTCTGGGAATTCCAGGATCATGTCCGCTTCCACTTCCCAAGTGGCCTCAGTCGGTGCATGATTGGTCCATTGCACCAATACTAACGGGACCATCTGGCGCTTGATCATCCTTTCTTTCCTATCCAAAATCTTGATCGGTTTTTCTTCATATGTCAAGTTTTCTTGCAAAACCCCCGGATCTATTTCAGAATTAGTTTCAGCTTGAGTCAAACACTTCTTCAGCATCGACACATGGAACACATTATGAACTCTAGACATCGATTCCGGCAAACGGAGTCTATAAGCTAGCCGTCCAATCCTTTCAATAATGTCGAAGGGTCCTACGTATCTCGGACTCAGCTTTCCCTTGGCCCCGAACCTCTTGACCCATTTCATCGGTGACGCTCTCAAATAAACTCGGTCCCCAACTTCGAATTCCAACGGTTTTCGCCTGACATCCGCCCAACTCTTCTGACGATCTTGAGCTGCCTTGAGATTATTCCGAATAAGATCGATCTTATCCTTAGCCTGTTGCACCAGCTCAGGCCCCGTAAGTTGTCTCTCCCCTACTTCATCCCAATATAGAGGAGTCTGACACTTTCTTCCATATAGGGCTTCAAATGGTGGCATGCCAAGGCTCGAGTGATAGCTGTTGTTGTAGGCAAACTCCGCTAATCCGAGATAATCCAACCAATAACCCCCCACGTCCAAGACACACGCCCTAAGCATGTCTTCTAAGGTCTGAATTGTCCTCTCGGTATGTCCATCCGTCTGAGGGTGAAAGGCCGTGCTAAGTGCTGTCTTGGTCCCAAAAGCTTTCTGCAAGCCTTTCCAAAAGCGACTAGTGAACCGTGTGTCTCTGTCCGACACAATCGATAAGGGCACACCATGATATCTTACCATATTATCAAGATACAAGGTGGTGAAATTCTTAATTGGCATGTCCTTCTTACATGGCAAGAAATGGGCTGACTTCGTGAGTCTGTCGACAATCACCCAAATCATGTCATGTCCACCCTTACTCCTCGGCAATCCGGTAATGAAATCCATGGTGATGTTCTCCCACTTCCATTCCGGGATCTCCAAAGACTTCAACAAGCCTCCAGGCTTCCTGTGCTCCGCCTTCACCCTTTGACAAGTGTCACACTTTGCCATAAAGGTTGCAACATCAAGTTTCATGCCTGGCCACCAATAATGTTCCTTAAGGTCCCTATACATCTTAGTGGATCCGGGATGAACCGCAAACGCAATCCTATGAGCCTCTTCCATGACCTAGTCCCGTAGACCATCCACATCCGGAACACATAAACGATCTCCGTACCATAGATGGCCACTCATGTCCAACTGATAACCCACTGTCGGCTTCTTCCGAGCTACCCGCTTGAAGTCCACCATAACTGGGTCTTCGTCCTGTTTAACCCGGATCTCGTCTAGTAAATTGGACCTCGCCATCAATGGCGCCAAACTGACTGTCTTACCTCCTCGTTCGACCACTTGGACCTGAAGTCCGTCCAATATATCAACTAGTTCCTGAACTGTCGTAATAGCATTTACTGCCCTCCGGCTCAAAGCATCCGCCACCACATTGGCTTTACCCGAGTGATACCGAATATCTAGGTCATAATCCTTGACGAACTCAAGCCATCTCCTTTGCCTCATATTCAAGTTCTCTTGAGTGAAGAAGAACTTGAGGCTCTTGTGATCCGTGTAAATCCTCGCTTTCACACTGTACAAATAATGTCGCCACAACTTAAGGGCGAACACTACCGCTGCTAATTCCAGATCGTGAGTCGGATAATTCTTCTCATGTAATTTCAGTTGTCTCGAAGCATATGCGATCACCTTTCCCGACTGCATCAACACACAACCCAGACCCTGGCCTGACGTATCCGTGTAGACATCATAATCCCCGAAAACCTCTGGTAAAGCTAACACCGGTGCTGTAGTTAACCGATCCTTCAAAGTCTGAAACACTGCTTCACACTCCTCTGTCCACTCGTACTTGACATTCTTTTGAGTGAGCTTCGTGAGAGGTGTGGCTATCCTCGCAAAATCCTGAACAAACTTTCGGTAGTAACCGGCTAAGCCCAAGAAACTCCTTATTTCCGTTACTGTTGTAGGCCTAGGCCAATTACTTACCGCTTCAATCTTAGCCGGGTCCACCTTGATTCCTTCCGCTGTGGCTACATGTCCGAGGAAACTAACTTGATCAAGCCAAAATTCACACTTGCTGAATTTCGCGTAGAGCTGACTATTCTTCAACGTTTGCAACACTATCCTTAGGTGTTCCTCGTGTTCCTTCTCATCCTTAGAATAGATGAGAATGTCGTCGATGAACACTATCACGAACTTGTCCAAATACGGCATGAACACCCGTTGCATTAAGTCCATAAATGCCGACGGTGCATTGGTTAACCCGAATGGCATTACCAAAAATTCATAGTGCCCGTATCTTGTACTGAAGGTTATCTTAGGAATATCGGACACCTTGATATTCAACTGGTGATAACCAGATCTGAGGTTGATCTTGGAGAATACTTTCTTTCCTCGCAACTCACAGAAGAGGTCATCGATCTTCGGCAAAGGATACTTATTCTTAATTGTCAAATTATTCAATGCCCGATAATCGATGCACATCCTCATACTGCCGTCCTTCTTCTTTACAAATAAAACTGGAGCTCCCCAAGGCGACGTGCTTGGCTGTATCACTTTTCTCTCCAACATCTCTTTGATTTGAACCTTTAATTCCTTCAACTCTGCTGGCGCCATCCGATATGGTGCCTTTGCTGTAGGCTGAGCCCCGGGAACCAAATTTATCTCAAACTCGATAACCCTATCCGGCATATCCCCAGGCAACTCCTCGGGAAAAACTTCTGGGAATTCCTTCACTACCGGGGTTTCTTCCAGCTTAGCTCTTTGTACTTCTGTGTTCAAGGCAAACACCATGAATCCTTCACATCCTTTCTTCAGTTCCCTCATGGCCCTGACTGCTCAGATTACAACCTGCTTACCATTTCCAGTCTTCACCACATTCCCTTGAAAGGTCTTAGCGGACTTTCCGGGAACCTTGAAAATTACTCTCTTACCATGACAATCCAGAAACACATGGTTCTTGGATAGCCAATCCATTCCCAAGATCACATCAAAGTCAGTGAAATCCATCACTGTTAGGTCATGATGGCTCTTATGACTTCCAACCCTAATATCGACTTGTTGTAAATGTTGAGCGCACTTAGTCATCCTCCCCAATGGGGTAGTTATTGACAACGGATTCCCTAACTCTTGCAATGGTAGGTTAAGTTTCCTAGCTGTCTTAGTAGACACAAAAGACCCTGAGGCTCCTGAAACAAAAAGTGCCGTAACTGCTAGACTCTCTAGGATTATAGTACCTGATCATGTATTTATTTAGATTTCACAGTTAATATCATACGGCGCCATATCATATCAAGTAGTTCAAAATAAAATAAAGACATTAAAAGATACCTGTCACCACTAGATCATCCACCTCTCCTGGCTCGACGTCTGCTGCAAAAACCCTGGTAGGCCTATTGCCCCCATTTTTAGCACCCTGAAGATTGGCCTCAGTGGCCGGTGTACTAACCTCCTTTCCTTTTTGCGGAAAATCTCTAGAATAATGCCCAATCTTTCCGCACCCATAACATTTCACCGACGAACCCACATTTCCCTGAGCTGTCTTCCCAACTGAGCCTGTTGCTCCCGGCACCCCAAATTTCTTCTGCCCTTGTTTTGGTGCTGTCCCGGTGCCCCTCTGAAAACTTGAGAACGAGCTCTTCGCACCCGCGGCAGCTGCATTCTTCCTCAGTAGCTTCTCTGCTATCAAGGCTCTATCCACAGCATCGGCCATGGTAACTGGTCGTGGGCCTAGCATACCCTTAGCTATCTCACCAGTTAATCCATCAGTGAACTTTGCTATACTTCTCTTCTGATCCGAAGAGATCTCCGAGTAGAACTGACCTAACTCATTGAACCGCTGCGAATACTGAGTGACTGTCATCTGTGATTCCTGCTTTAAGTCCAGAAATTCCTTGGACTTAGTGTCCTGAGCTGCTTGAGGAAAATACTCCGTGTAAAATGCCTCCTTAAAATCCTTCCAAGTTGTGAAGTTTCCATTGAACCTCTGATATGACTCCACCCAGCGTTAGGCATTCCCCATCATCAACGCTAAAGCAGTCGGTAACCACTCCGCCTCCGGAGCCTTCATACTCGTACAATTCTTTTCGAAACCCCTGAACCATAAATCTGCTTTCTCTGCACTCACGTTTACAAAGAAATCTAACACATGATACTTCCTAATCTTTTCGACCCAGTCAATCGGTTTCTCGTAGTACGGAAGGGCTGTCCCTTGCGAAGCTTGACTAACAGTGGTAGTCCCTCTTTGCTGCTGCTGTTGCAACATTGCTTGTTGTTGCTGGAGGATAGACTGTTGTTGTTGCACTTGATGCAGCTGTTGAAAGTAATGCAACACATCTTGCTGTTGCTGCGGAACGGTCGGGTCAACAAACTGAGAGGGATTTACTGGGGTGTCCCTAGGTGGAGCACTTCGAGAGTTGGACCTGGTGGCCTCAGGAATCCTCCTTCGGTTTCCCACTCTAGCATAAGAGGACCTATTAACCGGTGGGAGGACAGGTGGTGCCCCACTCCTCCTCCTCATAGGGGCTCGCATCCAAATTGGCATTCCTCTCCCCTCATTGGCCCTGGCCTCATTAGCCTGCTCGTTTTGTGCTTCCTGATTCTCCTCTTCCATCACTACCTCAGGAACTTCCTCGTTCTCCACCCCGACTAGTTGATTATCCATGTTGCACCTCCTCTAGTACGAACCATCTGTCACCCAAAACAAGAGAGAGGATTACTACAAGCTCTAACTTATCTTAAAGGAATGATTTAACTTAAACAACACTGTAAACGTCGGCTCTGATACCAACTGTAACGCCCCGTTCCCAGATACCGATTCCTTATCCGGAAAAGTGTGTTCGGCACGCATAGCAATAAATAAAGTTTAATGCATACACGTCAGCCTCATCAATAATCAGAGATACTAAACGACGCGGAATCTAAAAGATAACTCGGAAATTAAAATTAAAGCCAAACATCTGAAACGTCTCCCGAAAACCGAACCAGAGTTACAAGTGTTGTTCTACAAAAACCGAATTCAAAAGAGAAACTAAACATCCAAAGAACATCATCCAAATCTTAAAGTACCACACCCTCGGAACTCCCTTAACAAAAATAAAATAAAAGGAAAGATAGCAAAACAATAAAGAAACACTGGGCTCCAAGCATAGCCCCTGCTCATTCCTCGTCCTCCGGATAACCCTCAGCCGTCTCGTCATCCTCCCGATACTCATCTAAAGGAAAGAAGGGACAAAACACAGAGAAATAACGGGTGAGTACAAAGTACTCAAGTAACATGAATAGGTTCCGCACTATCATAGCTACTCAACCAGTAAGAAGGCGTCGCCGTCTTTTATTAACTTTTCCGTTATTAACCTAGCTACCTATCACATTGCGTTCATGGCTCAACATGAGGTCCCTAGGGTTTCTAGCTTAGCTCGCTATTTGTCACACTAAGGTTGGCAAGGACACATACGACCGGTAATTACGCGCACCGGTTACGATTACGACCTACTAGAATTGCGTCTCCAGTAGTACGAACAACTTGTGTTCGATAGTGCGCTGACCTGTGCATGTACTCTCATGGAAGTTTGGATGACCACAGAGGCATACATCACATCGGGCCACATACACATCGACGGAGTATAAACGTGCCTTACGCAAGCCTCCCAAAACATTTAATCTTTTAGCTAACACGTATGTAGTTTATTAAGTGTTTAACTAGCCACCTAGTTCGTTCACATAAAAGGCCCCTATCAACTACTCAAGGTCCTAGACCACTAGACTCTAACCTCCTAGCACATACACAGACAATGGCGAACACTAGCTCGTCAAAGTTCTAAGTCCGTCAAGGCTCTCCGCACGGTCCCCTACGAACGATCGCGGTTAGTGAAAACTCCGTAAGGTTGGGTTCTATGCGCGTGGGAACTCCCTTCAAGACTTAGTTCAAGATTATAGATCAGATTATAAAGCCCGGACATGAGCTGACACCACAAAACAGCTCAAACCAACATTTGCCCAACCAGACCCTTATCCGTACGGATGGATAAGTTATCCGTACAGATGACCAGTCTATCTGTACGGATAAATGCCCCTACCGTCCGGATAATTCACAGTATCACCAACACTCCAAACCAGTGACTTATCCGTACGGATAGGCCCAAAATCCTGCACGAAAACTGCAGAACAGCCATGTACGATTTCCAACCCAAAACCAATTCAAGCTCCAACTTTTATACACCACACAGCAGTAAAACAGGTATAAAACATACAAAAATCCAATTCACTGATTGGGCCCCTAAAATAGTATGAAGTCTAGCCACGTTACCTTTTGATTGCGTGGTTCTACGATTCCAAGCCCTCGAAGCACCCACAAGCCTTAATCCTTGAACCTATACAAACAACCAGACCTTAGGACCTTCCTACGATGTCAAAACAGCAGCAAGAAACACCTTGATGCTATTTATCAAGTTCTAAGCCAAGAAGATGAAAAACTCACCGGAACGGAATCACAAAACGTTTGTATCAGGAGAATCACCGCGATCCTCCAAACCTTTTCTTCTACTGCCGTCTGCACAAATGAGCCACGGATCACACACCAAAAATCCGACCTAAGGTGAGCCTTTGATGGAATAGGCGCCCCTTCTGCTTCAGAGCGACAGAAAGAAAAAAAAAGAACTGAAGGAAAAGTGAAGATCAATTCTATTTTCCCGTTTAAATACACCGACACCTTTAATTCCCATTTACGGCGGCCAATCAGAATATTTCCTTTTATTCTAATTCTTATTCCTTTATTTAATCCTTTTAATTAAATAAAACATAAAACCCCAATTATCGTTAAAAGACAAAATTGCCCTTTTCGTAAAAATCGGGGTGTTACAAAAATCTTCCTTATCACTCCATTATAGAGTAGGGGGCCCAGACGTTGTTACGTTAATACCGTCCCTCAAACTGGGCCGAGTGTTGAGGCACAGTTTGTTGAGAAACATGACAAGAAGAGCAGTGGGCATGGATTTGGTGCAAGTGTCTGCTACTTGGGCCCTTGTGGGGATGTATCCAGTGACGAGACGGCCAAGGGCCACTTGTTCGCGGACGAATTTGTAATCCAGCTGATATGCTTACTTCGAGCATGAAAAACGGGATTGATGGTCATATGAAGCGCGCTGAGGTTGTCACTGAACAAGATAGGAAGCCTGTTGTATGAAATTTGCAAATCACGAGCAAGGTAAGTAAGCCAAATCAAATCTGCACCTGTATGTTCTAGGGCTCGGTATTCATTTTCTGTGCTGGAACGGGAAACAGTGGGTTGTTTTTTTTACACACCTTGAGACAATGTTGGCACCTATGTAAGTGCAGTAGCCTGTAGTAGACCGTCTTGTGATTGGGCATCCGACCCAGTCTGCATCTGAGTAGGCACTGAAGTGTAGTGTAGTGTCAGCAGTAAAGTGATGTCCAAGCTAGATAGTGCCTTTAACAAAATGAAGAACTCTCTTAGCCATTTTGTAGTTGTTAACTACAGGCTTTTGTAGGAACTGAGACAGATAGTTCACACTATAGAATATGTCAGGCCTTGTGAATGTCAAGTACTGTAGGCCACCAATCAGACTTTGATAGGATGTGGGGCCTTCTAGCAGGGGAGATTCAACAAAACCAGCAAGTTCTGTAGACAGAGGTATGGCCATTGGCTTGCAATCCATAAGATCTGCACTTTCAATTAATGTGAGAGCATAGTGAGTCTGATACATATACAGTCGTGAAGATGTTTGAGTGATTTCCACACCACGGAAATGTTGGAGGGTACCTAAATCCGTCATGGCAAATTAAACTCAGTATGGAGGAGATCAATAAACTTCATTAGTAGCTCTGGCTTGGTGCCAGTAAGTAGCATATCATCCACATACAATAGTAAAAAAAGTGAACCTTGTGTGGTGTGTAGGACAAACAGTGAGGGGTCTGCAAGACTACAGTAGAAGCCATATGTTAAAAGGAAGCTGCCAAACATGTCAAACCATGCCCTAGGGGCTTGTTTGAGCCCATAGAGTGCTCTTTGTAGCTTGCATACATGTGTGGGATGCTGAGGATCAGGCATAGCAGGGGTTGATCCATATAGATTTCTTCAGTGACAAGACCATGGAGAAAAGCGTTTTTTACATCCAGTTGTCTAATTTGCCAACCCCGAACAAGAGCCGTGGCAATTACAAACCGGATGGTTCCCGGTCTTACCACCGGAGAGTAAGTTTCTAGGTAGTCTATGCTAAATCGTACTGCATATGTGGCTCGTAGTTTATTTAGTTATTTTGGGCATAGCAGACGCCATAGAGGATGTGTAATCCCCTTTAGTGATTATAATTATTTAAGTTGATTTCCAACTTAGGATGCTATTTACATTATTTCCAGAAACGCTCCACGAGGAGGGTTAACACGCAACTCACAATAACTAGACGTAAATTCAAGGTGATATATATGACGATGACAAATTATGTCACCTTAATAATCCGGGCCCTAGTATGAATCTAATGAGGAACACTCAAGAACCCTAATGCCTAAAAAGAGTGCGGTGGTGGATGTTGGTATTGCGGCTGAGTCTAAGACTTTACCTTATATTGCCTACGTATCC
Source organism: Gentiana straminea (assembly GCA_036785695.1). NCBI lineage: Eukaryota > Viridiplantae > Streptophyta > Magnoliopsida > Gentianales > Gentianaceae > Gentiana > Gentiana straminea. Next base: position 5,743,601 of record JAVUPR010000326.1, on the reverse strand, counting down.
TGTTAGGTTCCAGGAATCAAGCCTTACGTAGTTCCTGGATTGGGGTATTTATAATGACAATACTTGCCTAAACCCTAAGGTTAATTCGGCTTGTATAATTGTCATCTTTACCCTCTAATGGGCCTTAAACCCTTGCCCAAGCTATCGCTGTTAATGGGCTTGGACAGCTGGTGTGGACCCTGTCCTCGAGTCGATACTTCCGACCTGCGGTGATCGACTCTAGACTCGTTATCCTACACTGCTAGCTGGTGTGGACTCAGTCCTTAGGGACTTGTCGTCCTACACTGCTCAATGGTCGATAGTCGTAGCCTGGAATCTACTAGATGGCCTTAGCCTCGAGCCTGTGCATCGACATGAATACCTTGGTGTTTAATCCATAACGTTGTTTCAGGACCAATCGATAGACGACACGTGGAGGGAGTGAAACCATGTATCGTAAATATATATATACCCTTCTTTAATTGTTTTTTATGTAAAATTGTAGAAATTGAATTAATATAGGTCAATAGACTAATTAATATAGAAGCCTTATAAGATTCAGTGACAAGTGCATAAGGTGTGAACATGCAGTAACAACAAATGCATTAACACACACTCTAGAGTACCACTCTGCAGTCACATGTGAAAATTTGGTAACATTAATAGTTGCGTACCTAGGTGTGCACAACCATGATGTCATAGCAGCTGCATAACATGTCCTAGTTGTACATTATTCACTAATTTATCGCTGAAATTTTGTTGACCGCAAGTTGTTGTTATTACTATTTTCTTTCTCCGGAAGTTTAGTAAATTTGGATCGGTTTAATGTCATGCATGATAACCTCACAAAGTTTAACCTACATATTCTCATCCATATGCATTCACTAAAAATCAAGTTATCATGGTTGCAATTTGAAGTTTAGACATGAAATAATGTAAAATAATCTAAACTAAGAAATAAATTGAAGTTAAAAAAATATTTGGTCTCAAATATTTTAACGAAAACACTGTCGTTTAAATTGATCATGGTGTGAACCCATCATGATATACGATGCAGATAACCGTAGTGTTAGTTGTTATGACACAATGGTTGTGCCCGTATCATTACAATGTTCCATTTCGTTAGCTAAGTGTAATTTTTTTTGCTTGCTATAGTGGAGACGTTGAAAGAGATCACCCAAGGATTAGCAAAAAGAGGCTGGGATTTCAACATTGATGCTTGCGGCGGAGAAGGCAACTAACATAATATAATGCATGTTAGCAAAACTATTCACTAACATCCGGTAATTAACTGACCCGTTATTTTTTTATTTTAAATATTGATCCTTGACCCGTAATCATGCATTGATTTTTTAAATTAATACTTATAAACTTATTATACAATCTGCCGTTCTCGATCTCTTAGCCGTGTCTCAGAATTCCTACAGCCACCCCTGACGAGCGGGAGGTGTGCATGCAGCGGGCGAGTGGAGGGCGGGTGGTGTGCATGCGGCGTACAGACAGGCGGGAAGTGGGTGGCATGTAATAGGCCTATCCCCGACCCCTAGGGTCCACTGGGGTCTAATAAGGGACAAGCCGGCGATCTAGCACCCAAACATTAAATCTCCTACGAAACCACTGAGCAAACTAGTACTCTATTTAAACATCACCAAAACCAAAAGAATAGAACATCAATTAAATTTTTTTAACATTGAAACAACTCAAAATTCAAAGAAACTAATACCGAAACTTGACAACTAAGTTGCCATGTCACCATTGAACTCTTCTTCAACTCCCTTTCCCAGGACAGCCTCCAAGGTTACTCCATTTATCTCACCACTCACATGTCCTTCTTCCATACCTAAGAAAGTAATTTCACAAACGTGTGAGCTAAAAAATAGCCAGTGAGTTCCGGTGTGTGCCGTGAACTTTTATACACAAAAATAGTTGTACAAAACCGTTAAAATTACAAAGGAATGCCTTTTTCCTTACCCTGCATATAATAGTAGTTAGTACAAGGCCAAAAATATTATATTTGCAAAATTTAAAGGTCAAGTAATTTCTTGAGTTTAAGGCTACTAACTGCTTGACACCGACTTGGCTTAGTCGATGAGTTATTACCAACCCAACTCCAACATATTTCTCTACCGCACTTCACAAGCAAGCAAGCTCTTTCTTGACAACTCTGACCGATTGTTAGGGAAAATGATTCAGACCTCCGCCCAGTGAACCTCCCAAAGGGCTTCAGCCAACCTCACTGCCTTCCGAACCATGACATAGCCGTCGGCCCTAGCTTTCCCGGCCATGCACATGGAACATCGGGAAATTTCGGTACCATCACTCCAGGACTGTCGATGAGCCAAGGTCAAAAGGCCCCGAGACCGGTGACTAGCCGTTTTGCGGTGCAATAACCCTAACTCCACTAGTCTCTAGCAAGTTTTACACCGGAGGTGCGAAAATTCCTATAAGTGTAAAACTCCAATTGCATACTTTTATTTGATATATATATATATATATATATATATATATATATATATATATATATATATATATATATATATATATGAGTAAATGCAAATATAATTATGGGCATGCCTATGGAGGACGGCGGCATACGAGCGGCACCGACGGCTCCATGTACAATGATATGGGTCAAATGACCCTATATATATATATATATATATATATATATATATATATATATATATATATATATATATATATATATTTTAAAAAATTTATACACTAACGTCTACTAATTAGTTGACCCACTATTTTTTTTTAAAATATTGATCCTTAACCCGTAATCATGCATTGATTTTTTAAATTAATACTTATAAACTTGTAATATGAAGTGCCGCTCTCGATCTCTGACCCGTGTCACCCTGACGAGCGGTCTTCGTGCGGAAGGTGTGCATGTAGCGTGCGCGCGGAGGGCGAGTGGTGTCCGTGCGGCGTACAGGAGGTCTGAAGGGGGAGTATGGCGAATCGGCCGGTGGCGTGCGTGCATGCATCGCTGTGTTTATTTTAAAAGAAATATTTGTGCTACAACAAAATGTTAAGACTGTTCAAATGTGAAGACAAACAATAATAGCAGCTTTTAGACTGTCCACAGTGGTCCCTTTGACCATCTACTTGAAGAGACTTTCAAAGTAGAGTAGTGATAGTGTCACAACAAAATTATCATAACATTGTGCACTCTACACTTTGAGACCATTGAATCATTGATTATGATGTTAGGCCTATTAAATCATCAGGAGTTGTTTATAAGGACAAAAAAAAGGAAAAAATAGGAATCGTGACAGAATATATCATTGAAAAAATATCAAATGAGATGTCTTAATAAAGAGGATGAAAAAAGGGAAAATGGGATGAAATAATTATCATCTTTCGACAATCATATCAAAAGACATATTCGTTTTTGTAGTTGAATACGAAAAAATTTAAATAACAGTAGAATACAGACATGTGTTTTTACTCAAAAAAATATTCAACCGTCATCTTTGCATATTTTTATATTCAAATTGTACTTTTTAACAATAAACCCTTAATCATATGGCTCCTATAAAAATCATTGGCTTAAAAGTATGTTGTGGCATTTGTTGTATTAATCATATTTCTCCTTAAGAAAGCCAAAGGAAAAAAAAGCCTTTTCGGTGTAGTGGAGGAGACGTTCAAAAGCAAAAGAAAATGCAATGATAACGGTGTATACAGCAGCAAACAGGGACGTAACCAGGCCATGGCTAAGGGGGTCGCAGGCCACCGGATTTTTATTTTCGGTACATTAAAAATTCTTTATAAAATCAATCCAGCACAATTAGTTGTATTAATCTCGCACACCCGACGTTATAAATATAATCCACTAGCCCATCAAAACAATAATTCTTGGTTCCATCCCTAAAAACAATCAATCATGTCGATTTGTACTCTAAACCCATTTTCTCAACGTACTTACGGTAGCCGATCGAAAGAATCGGAGTAGTGTTTGCCAAACTACAATTCCAAAGAAAGTTAGTTTCTTTGTATCATTGTTTGGACTTGGGATATGCAAACATATATACACACTAAAATTTTACTTTAAATATCCGCGTGCATTTTTAAGTGTCATCAACGTATTTGTAATATTCTGATTTTTGAGAAAAAAACAGACGTGTCATTTTGCGAAAACGAAATATTATATGCTTAAACTTTTGGAGATTTTAAGTGTATTTATATGTATGGCCGATATATATATATAATTTGGGGGGAAATCTGATTTTTAAGTAATAGGGAAAAATAATAAGAAATTATTATTTTTGGGATTTTCTATTTAAGAAAAATAAATCCATTAGTTCCCATAACTAAAAAGAAATCAGTATTTTCTTCCTACGTTGAGAGAGACGGCGCAGAGAGCAAGTTTTAGGGCTTAGAGCTTTTCTTCCCGTTTCTAAGTCAAATCTTAACCATTTTCAAATCAGCGTAGAGCAACGGAATCGTCGTGAAGAGGGCGTCGTTTCAACCCCAAAGTTGGAGTTTTTCCTAAGGTATGATTTTCGCCTAATGGTGTTTTTGGATGAGTTTTATGGATTAAAGCTCATGAATTCATAGAATAGATTTTTTCGAAACGTGTGATCGAACCTAATTTGGATTGAGATTGATCACTCAGGTTTTTGTTGAGAAAGTTTCGAGTTTGCTGTAGTTTTTCTCGGAGTTTGGAGTTGGATTGCTTGCTATCAAGTAAGAGGATCTTCCTATTGTTTAATTACGGTTTATTAGGGTTTATGTTAAGGTTTGATATGATTTTATGCTAGAAATCATACATTCATGTTGCTTAAGGATCAAGAGATGTTAATGTTTTTAAAATTCGTGTTTTGCTACTCTTTCTCTGTGTATTTTGATGTTGTACATGTTTGGATTTGAGTACAGATCGTAAAATGTAAAGAAAAACGTGTTTAGGGAGTTTCTGCGCTAAATGTGCGCAAATTGACTCGCAATGTGCACACATTGATGAGGCTGAATGCTGTTGTAGTTGGACAGGTCTGGAGTGTACGCACATTACCCTGGAATGTGCACACACTGGCCGGGCTGAATGTCTTTTGTTCCCAATGTGTGCAGATTCCTGGATGTGCACACATTGCCCATGTTTTTGATAAATAAGTTGTTTTAAGCTATGGTATGAGTCTTAAATGTTGTTTCATGATCTAATAACATTAATTAAACATGAACAAGCCTCGACTGATCTTCTGATGCGTTTAGTTCCGGCTCCGAATGTATTCTTCAAGGGAGTTAAAGTACGGGACCGTCGGAAGGGCATGAAAGGGCTTATGTTTTTATGAACTAGAGTTCATCAATGTCTGTGTAAATGCTAGGCCTTGTTTGTGTCTAGTGGTCTAGGAAAGTGAGAAAGTATGTGTGAGGAAGCTTATTTGAAAACACTTAGGTGGCTAGATAATACTTAATAACTTACATACGTGATAGTAAAGAGATGAAACGTCACCTATTCTTGGTCAGGCACTGATTCATATCGGTGATATGGTATGTTCATCAAGGTGAACAACACTACTGGCTCAAAAGGCTGAATGGTAGCGGAGGAAATTCATCGAACGTATACGCATACCGGGGAAACCCCAAAGCTATCAGATGCTATCCACAGTTAGTTAGCAAGTATATCTTCAGGCTGATAAATGCCATGTGTAATGCCCCTGAATGCTGACGTAACCAAGATAAGTTAAGCTAGAAACGTATAGTCATGACATGCTGATGGACATGGAGTGAACCCTAGATTCAGTCGGTCTCATAAAGATAATTTATTATTTTAAAACTTGTATATAAACCTTAATTAATTTGTAGCTTCTACCTCTTATTGAGTACTTTGTATTTACCTCAAATGCATTGTTTTTCTATGTGTTTGGGGGAGAGAAGATGAGCAGGTAGATCCGGAGTGCGAGGAGGACTTTGATGATAACGTTTGAGGACGCCGAAGTCGAAACATTTTTTTTTTATTTCTTTAGTTTCTTGAAACTTTAGACTTGATGATTTTGGGGAAACTCTATAGTCCCTTTTAGTTCTATTTTAGAGGTTTCGTACGTTTGGTTTTCCAATGCAATAAATGCTACATTTTCTATCTTTAGATATTGAGTTTCTATTCTTGTTTGGTTGAAAAACAATTATTACTGGTGAGGAATGCACCGAGTAGAAGTTGAATAGTGCAGTTTCAGTTGTTCAAGAATGGTTTGTCCCGTGAGATCCAAGCGGGAAGGTTGGGAAGTACACCAAGGAATATGGCTGAATGTTGAACAAGGTCTTGGAAGCTGAGACCTTCAAGGACAAGCTTTCAGTTGTTAATGGTGCTAAGAGGAACTCAAAATCAAGTAAGCGGGAAAGGCGGCCCGAGTCGGCCTGTTTGAGTTTTCACTGTGGATGCACAGTATGCAAAACCGGATGATAATGTTATCTCAGGTACGATAATATTAGGCAACCTAGCAGTTATGGCCTTGTTTGATACTGGAGCATCTAACATTTTTGTGTCGTCTAAGATAGCTAAGAAGTTGAATCTACCTTTGGAAACCTTAAGAAACACTTTGGATATAACTACACCACTAGGAAAGGTAACTAAGGTAACTAAGATGATACCTCAAGTGGATGTTCAAGTAGGACCATATCAATGCAAGAGGGACTTTACAGTTTTGGACTTTTCGGATTTTGATGTAATTCTTGGAATAGATTGACGATCCGAGAACTATATTCACATGGATTGTAGAGAAAAGAGAGTGGCATTTAAGGTACCAGGGAAATCATCTTCGACATATCAAGGTAATGTTTATAAGCCAAGTAAGAAGTGTCATCCGATCATTTCAGTAGTTAAGGCTATAAGAGCGTTTGTCCAAAGGGATGTGAAGGCTACTTGTTATACGTAGAGGATGTGGATCAAGTGAAGCCTAATTTAGAGGAAACCCTCATAGTAAAGGAATACCCTGAGGTGTTTCCGGAAGAGTTACCGGGAAACATGCAGGATAGAAAGATAGAGTTTGGGATCAAGTTGGTACCCGGAGCGGCACCAGTTGCTAAGGCACCCTATAGAATGACACCGGCTGAATTGAAGGAGTTGAAAGCTCAACTTAAGGATATGCTCGAGAGGAACATAATTCAGCCTAGTAATTTGCCTTAGGGAGCCCCTTATTTGTTCATTAAAATGAAAGATGGTAGCATGAGGATGTGCATCGACTATAGAGCTTTGAATAATCTTAGCATGAAGAATAAGTATCCCTTACCAAGGATTGAAGATCTGTGTGATCAGTTGCAAGGTAAGAGAGTGTTCTCTAAGATTGATCTTAGGTCTAGTTATCATCATTTGAAGGTCAAGGTAGAGGATATACCTAAGACGGCTTTTCATACCAGATATGGACATTATGAGTTCTTATTTATGCCCTTTGGACTCACTTATGCTCCATCTGAATTTATGGATTTGATGTAGTGGGTTTTCATGCCGTACTTGGATAAATTTATGATAGTGTTCATAGATGACATCCTTGTATACTCGAAGGATGAGAAAGAACATGAGGAACACCTAAGGATAGTGTTGAACACACTTAAGGAGAACCAATTGTATGCTCAATTCTCGAAGTGTGACTTTTGGTTGAATCAAGTTAGTTTCTTGGGTCATGTCATTTCTGGAGATGGCATTCAAGTTGATCCGGCTAAGATTGAAGTAGTTGAAAAATGGTCCAGACCGACTACCGTTTCAGAAGTGATGAGCTTTTTGGGTTTGGCTGGCTATTATAGGAAGTTTGTACAAGACTTCCAAAAGATAGCTACACCACTTACCCGGCTCACTCAAAAGAATGTAAAGTTTGTGTGGACAAGTGACTGTAAAGATGCTTTCCAGATGTTGAAGAAGAAGTTGACTACGGCCCCAGTTTTGATAGTTCTAGAGATCTTTGATAACTACGACGTTTACACCGATGCTTTGGGACAATGTATAGGTTGTGTGCTAATACAAGGAGGAAAAGTAATTGCTTATGCATTCAGACAGTTAAAGGTGCATGAGAAGAAATATCCAACATTATTTAGAGTTGGCAGCGGTAGTTTTTGCCTTGAAGACTTGGAGGCACTACTTGTATGGAGTTAAGGCTTGGATCTTCACAGACCACGAGAGCTTAAAGTATTTCTTCACTCAGGAGAATCTGAATATAAGACAAAGGAGATGGTTAGATATCGTAAAGGACTATGACTTGGATATTCAATACCATCCGGGTAAAGCAAATGTGGTTGTAGATGCCTTAAGTAGAAAACTAGTGTTTGCAGTCTCAAACGTTGAAGATGTGGCAGAAAGGTTTGATGGACTGAAAGTCTAGAGTTTTGATCAGATTGAGGATCGACATTTTGTGGCACCATTGTTAGCAAGATCCGAGTTGATGGATGATATTTGGGAAAAGCAAGATGAAGATCCACTGTTGGTTGATTTGAAGCGGGTTGCAAGGGAAAATCCTACAGTGGGATATGTGTTAGATAAGAATGGGAACCTTTGGTACCAGGATTGTTTGTGTGTGCCTAATGCTAGAAAACTAAGGCAAAGAGTTATGTAGGAAGCACATTTATTGCTTTTACGGTACATCTAGGAGCTACCAAAATGTATAGAGATTTGAAGGAAAAGTATTGGTGGCCTTCTATGAAAGTAGAGATAGCTAAGTTTGTAGCAGAGTGTGATATTTGCCAGAAAGTTAAAGCGGAGCATAGAAGACCAGGAGGAATGGTTACGCCATTGGACATCCCTGAATGGAAATGGGATAAGATCACGAAGGATTTTATCACCGGCTTACTGAAGACGAAGAGTGGGCATGATGTGATATGGGTGATTGTGGATAGATTGACCAAATCTGCCCACTTTTTTCCAACGAAAGTTGATATGTCTTTGAAGAAGATAACGACACTATACTTGGACAATATAGTGAAGTTGCATTGAGTACCTATCTTGATAGTTTCGGATCATGACATTAGATTTGTCAGAGGATTCTGAAAATTTTGCAAAGGGCTTTAGGTACAAAGTTAGATTTGAGTACGGCCTTCCATCCTCAAACATATGGGCATTCAAAAAGAACCATCCAAACACTAGAAGATATGCTAAGAGCTTGTGTTTTTGAAGTAGCCGCATCATGTGATGATTACCTACCAGTAGCGGAGTTTGCCTACTACAACAGTTATCATGCAAGCATAGGCATGCCACTGTATGAATCTTGTATGGGAGAAGATGTCGAACGCCGCTATTTTGGGATGAAGTCTGGGAAAGAAAATTCACCGGGCCGGAGTTGGTTAAACCAGCTAAAGAAAGAGTTCAGTTAGTTAAGAAGAATCTGAAGGCGGCACAAGATAGAAAGAAAAGTTGGGCAGATGTTAGAAGAATACCTCTTGAGTTTGATGTTGGTGAAAGAGTTTATCTATGAGCTTCACCAATGAGAGGAGTGAAACATTTTGGACAAAAGGGAAAGAAAAGTCCAAGGTATGTTGGACCGTTCGAGATTCTAGAAAGAGTTGGACCTTTGGCATATAAGCTTAAGTTACCGGAATCACTGTCAAGAGTCCATAATGTTTTCCACGTTTCGATGTTGAAAAAGTGTTTGACAAAAAATGATGTTGAAGCCACAGTTGATCCAGAAGTTCTTCAAGATAATCTTGCATATGATGAGAAACCGATCAAGATTTTAGACTGGAAGGAAAATATGATCAAGAGACGGATGATCCCTTGGTTTTGGTGCAATGGAGCACTCATTCACTGAATGAAGTCACTTGGGAAGTTGAAGACGACATGATCAGTGAGTTTCCAGAGTTTATGGAAATACCAGGTATGTTCTAGTTTCGAGGACGAAACTCTTTTAAGGGGGGAGGAATGTAAGATTCCGATTTTTGGGAAATAGCAGACATGTCATTTTGCGAAAACGAAATATTATATCCTTCACCTTTTGGGGATTTTAAGTGTATTTATATATATGTGGCCGAAAAATATATATAATTTGGGGGAAAATCTAATTTTTAAGTAATAGGGAAAAATAATAAAAATTATTATTCTTGGGATATTCTATTTAAGGAAAATAAATCCCATTAGTTCTCATAAACAAAAAAAAATCAAAATTTTCTTCCTACGTTGAGAGAGACGGTGCAGAGAGCAAGTTTTAGGGCTGAGAGCTTTTCTTCCAGTTTCTAAGTCAAATCTTAACCGTTTTCAAATCAGAGTAGAGCAATAGAATCGACCTGAAGAGGGCGTCGTTTCGACCCCAGAAAGTTGGAGTTTTTCCTAAGGTATGATTTTTGCCTAATGGTGTTCTTGGATGAGTTTTGTGGATTAAAGATCATGAATTCTAAGAATAGATGTTTTTGAAACGTGTGATCGAACCTAATTTGGATTGAGATTGATCACTCAGGTTTTTGGTGAGAAATTTTCGAGTTTGCTGCAGTTTTTTTCGGAGTTTGGAGTTGGATTTCTTGCTATCATGTACGAGGATATTCCTATGGATTAATTACGGTTTATGTTAAGGTTTGATATGGTTTTATGCGAGAAATCATACCTTCAATGCTTAAGGATCGGGAGATGTTAAGGTTTATAAAATTCATGTTTTTTTGCTATTTTTCTGAGTATTTTGATGTCGAACATGTTTGGATTTGTGTAGAGATCGTAAAAGTGCAGAAAAACGTGTTTAAGGTGTTCTGCGCTCAATGTGCGCACATTGACTAGCAATGTGCACACATTGTTGAGGCTGAATGTTGTTGTAGTTGGACGGATCCTGGAGTGTGCGCACATTCCCATGGAATGTGCACACACTGGCCGGGTTGAATGTCTTTTGTGCCCAATGTGCGCACATTCCCATGAAATGTGCACACATTGCCCCTAATTTTGATAAATAAGTTGTTTTAAGTTATGGTATGAGTCTTAAATGTTGTTTAATGATCTAATAAGATTAATTAAACATGAACAAACCTCGATTGAGTTTCTGATGTATTTAGTTCCGGCACCGAATGTACTCTTCAAGGGCGTTGAAGTTCGGGACCGTCGGAAGGGCATGAAAGGGGTTGTGCTTTTATGAACTAGAGTTCATCAATGTGTGTGTAATTTCAAGGCCTTGTCTGTGTCTAATGGTCTAGGAAAGAGAGAAGTAGGTGTGAGGGAGCTTATTGAAAACACTTAGATGGCTAGTTAATACTTAATAACTTACATACATGGTAGTAGAAAGATGAAACGTCACCTATTCATGGTCAGACACCATTTCATATCGGCGATGTGGTACGTTCATAAAGGTGAACAACACTACTGGCTCAAAAGGCTGAATGGCAGCGGAGGAAATTCATCGAACATATACGCATACCGGGGAGACCCCGAGCTATCAGGTGCTATCCACCGTTAGTTAGCAAGTATATCTTTAGACTGATAAACGCCATGTGTAGTGCCCTTGAATGCTAACATAATGATCTCGTCGCGGGCCTTACGTCGATTTTACTAGCAAGAGTTCTAGGTCAATCGTAGTATAGCAAGTACGAATCAAGGTCGATCCCACAGAGACAATGCAACTTAAGCATAAACAATTCTAATCTAATCAAGATCAGACATAAGTGGTCATTAATCCTTATGCTTACTATCTACTAACTTGGTTTCGTTAATCCTTATGCTTACTTCCCCACATATTTTCCTTAAACTAATCAAACTTTTAATTCAGTTTTAAGCTACGGGTGCAATTCCTACCCCTATGTACTCCGTCCATGGTAGTAGATAATCTATACGCCTGCTACCCTCCTTAATTGGTCCGTAATAGCCCATACGTGTGACGAACTAGAATAGCCGGTATTGAGCACTAACTCATACCGCTAACCCGCCTAGGCAGCTATCGACTCTGATTAGCATGTTCCTAGGGTCCTACAAGACAACATCCTAATTAACACTTCACTATCAGTACTACTTGTTAATTTACGAATTACGAATACTAGATTGGCCAGACCTATTACTCGTTTTAATTATTTCTTTCGATCAATGTAGCTGACGCTGAACCTCTAGATAGATTTCTAAATTTTGCCTCGGTAAACCGGTATAGACCGCCGGTTTACCGGGGGCGGCTTTTCTTATTTCTAGATCTGCATTGCTCAATTCAGATTAATTCAAGTAAATTACGGGGTTGTTAAAGATGCAGATCAACAAAAACACGTAAATACAAGCAGATCTACCATATTAAAGATATAAAGAAACGTTCAATGCTTCATACCTTCAACAATAGGGATCTAGCTTGATCCACTCAAGCTAGAGATGGCAAGGAAAGGAAGGAAACCAGAAAATAAACTTCAAAAGCTTAAAAGAACTTTATTGCATCAAAATTGTATAATGAAATAATAATAAATTTGTAACATACTAGTAACCTATGTAATAATCAGTTTATGCCGCCTGATATAGATACATTGGCCGACTTATGACTCACAAAAACCTTAACCGACCTAGTAGATGCGGCATATTCAGTTTCGTGTTCCCCTAGACCCTCGTTTATCAGGCCAGCCCACGGTAAACCACGCTTGACTTTCTTTTTTTCTTTCAGCAGATCTCTTAATGGACTTACTCCATTCGGCACAATACTCTTTCCTTCATCCAGTCCCGTCCTTAAATGCTCCAAATTTGCTACATCCTGAAAAATACATAAAACAAGACAAAACAATACCAAATCATCGGGTTAACAACACATATGCAGAATTATAACCATGGGAACATGCACTCAGTGTTTAACATATATTCCTTCATAATAATGGGTCTATCTACCTTCTCTAGAGCAGAATTCGGGGTAAATAAATGTTAATTTAATGGTTTATTTAGAGCATTATCAACTACCCCCCATTTAGCTTTTGACCGTCCCGACCAAAAAAAGGGAAAGAATAGTGCCCCACATAGCGTGGATGAAGGATCATGCCACTCATATCCATAAGTTACACATTAAACAATATTCGTGCCATGAACCAATATGTGTGTGCAATGACTCTCAATCATCAGTTATGCATACAGAATCACATTATATCAACCAGTATTTTGGTCAAAACACATATCATGCATCTCTCCATAAGCTCCCCATTAATCATCACCTACCAATGCATCAATGTGTCGTATGATAAATCTTTTGTGATATTGTACTCAAGAAAAGATTGAAGTTATGGAGACCCCACAATCATTACTTACCAATGTGCACACTCGCTCCTCCTTCTTTCAAACTTAGGCAAACAACATGGAACCTTACTTGGGCCGGACAGACTTGGGGACCGAGTATCACTCTTAGGTCCCCGTTTGTTTCATTTTTATGCGAGGTTCATGCTCTTTTTGCTACGAGTTTTCTTCCCTCACTGCCTTTATTATTTATATATTTTTTTCAACTTTTTTTTTTCTTTTGCATGGCATATTTCTCACTTTATCCGCTCTCACTCGCAAGTTTGTTTGTCCCGGTGTACCTTGCTTGGCACTCAGGTTGCTACCCTCCTCTTACAACAAGGTGTTAAAGTATGTCCATCGACAAATATCGATTCCCGGTCTAGGATAACTCTTCGTTGAATCTAAATACTTCTCACTCAGATTGCGTGCTCAAAAATTGAATGCAATTGGCAAAGTAACAATTGATAAGTCACTACTTCGTTTAGTCATAACACATACTCATTCTTCCATACTAAATTGAATAATGCGTCATCTATACTTTATACTGAAGAATCAAGTCATACGTGCTTAAAAGTGTGGTTCATAACAGAATGTATGAATAATGTGTCAACACTTCAAAAGTGGGCATGATTTTTACCAAAGCCTTGTGAAACAATGATTTGATTAATTAGCTCAATTTCCTTACTTGGAATAACTCAAAATTCTATGTGGTGAAAAATGCATCAAGAGAATCAAGATAATCTAAAAATTTAGAATATAATGTTTAAAAGCTAAGTGACGCCCCTTACCCCCCACTTAATCGAAACATTGTCCTTAATGAGAAGATGATAATAGAAAATGAAAAGGAATTTAGCTTCGGTTAAATGTGGAGCCAAGTAAGAAACTGGATCGCCGAATTTGCAATGGGCGGATGTAAGTAGGCCTCGAATAATCAGCGCTAAGTATGTCAAAAAATCCAAGAAGAATTGGGTGACAACAAAACGTATAATAATATTACGGCAGTAAAAGAGAAATGAAATAACTCCAAACAAATTAAGCCGACAAAATCATTATATTATTATCATAAAATCTGCTACATTACTAGATAGGAAAATAAAAGACAAGAAATGGAAAATAACAACAATATAAAAAGAAAAGAAAATTAGTCCTCATCATAATAATCCTCCCAGTCATCTCTATGCTCAAAACCGGGAGGTGGTCCAGAACATGAGGCATCAGCGGCGGAGGAGGACGCTTCATGACGTGGGGTAGTCCTAAGTGGTGGGGTCGAAGGAGGAACACCTAAAAAGTCTATAATATGATCCATCTTGCGATGCAGACTCGCAATCTCTCGTGAGTGATCCTCTAACAAGGCTCTCTGGGATCGAGGTACTCCTAGTACTGGAGTACGCTCTCTCTCAGCTCTGGAACTGACTCGTCTGGGTACTCTCAAAACCGACTGTGAACGGATCTTCGGTTCAAGCTCTTCCCAATCGTCACTGACTAAAACTTTGACCTCGTCCTCCATAGGTCCATAAGGCAACTGCTCTCGCTCGAAATCTTTGGCAATCTTATGAATGCGGATGTGCATCAATAAGCCAATATTGACTGGAGATCCCTGCTCCAGATACAACATCAACTCTGCCTTTTTCGGTGTGACAGATGCCGTGTGCTTGGTCGGCAAAAGGCGGGAACATACAAATCTGCTGACCATCTTCCTATCCCAGGATAAGTCATTCTCTAGGAAGATGGTGGGGGCTCCCATAGGATTGCGCTTCCATTCCACCCCGAAGTAATCAGTGATCATCCACATTCTCTCTAAACTATTCACATCAGTGGAGGATGTATACTAATTTGGGCCCACTGGTGGATTGCGTACCCCGTAGTACTCTTTGATCCACTCGATTGTGAAGTCAACATTTACTCCCCGGACCATGGTAAATGTAGCTCCGGGGTTATGTGCCAGATACGCATAAAATTCATGCACCACCGTAGCATTGAACTGGTTTGGTGCCTCTGCCATGTCCAAAATATCTTTGGCCTTCATAGCTCCTGGCAAGATCGAGCCACAATCTTCCAAATCCATGTCGTGCTCACGGCTAACAGGCCGGCCGATCCAATGTCCTCTGAATGACTCATAAATCTCTAGGGAATCAAATTGCTCTACCCCATTGATTAAGGGGTTGGCATCTCCAAATAGAACCTATTGACCGTTTGGACGAAGTGTGGTTCTGCTATGCTTGGGGACCATCCTGATGATAACAGAGACTGTATATGATGCTGAAATAGAAAAAGGACCTTCGGTAGATCGGCAGGTATGCCCGATTTACCGCAGCTAATTTTGTCAGGTTTTTAATGGGACTGTGCGACTGATGAAGAAAGATGATGAATTGCAGCAACTACACCGTTGCAGCAGTGCCAATCAGTAATATAGGGTAGAGAAATGGTGGTTTGGGTATTAGATCGAAGAAAAATGGTTGGTTTTGGTGGTGATGTTGGCCTAAATTTGTAGAAGAAGAAATGGAGAAATTGGTGGGGAAGAGAAAGAAGATGATTGATGAAGATGGTGAATAATGGTGATAGAAGGGTGTTTATATAGGAGAAAATGGTAGAAGGTGGGAGGATTTGGTGGGATAGTGGGTAGTGGAGTAATGAGGGTGATGGATTTGAGGGGTTTGATTGATGAGATTGAGGTGGAGTTATGGTGGAGTGTGGGAAATGATGGAAAATGGGGCAGTTTGCTGACTGGTTGACTGACTGATGTAACGTGTGTCCATCACGTGTTATCGAAAGGTTTTTTTTAATCTGACACGCAAAAACTGAAAAACCCTAGCTCGGTAACCCGGGGGTTACTCCCAATTTACCGGGGCCTATTTTCTCCAAATTTTTCTGTTCTCCTGTTCTGCATACTTTACAGTAGCTCACTGCTCAATCCTGACCTCAAAATCACTAGTTTCTTACTCTTTTTGTTGCTACTTCTGACTCAATCCTAACCTATTTCACTAGAATCCGCAACGAATAAAAAAACCTTTCTAACAACCATCGGTTTCAAGCCTAAGGGTGCGGTAGGATTAAAAAAACTCGTTATTTCATCCAGCTACTTTTATTGACTCCTATCCTAACTAAGGGTTCAAGATAAATAGTTCTGAGTTTATAGTCGCTAGCTCGACTTTCTTCAGATCTTCGCTCACTCAGGGGTCGGGGCTTTAACTCGCCAAACCTTTACTCTAGAGGTTTGTACCTTTATAAAACCTTTTTGAGCTCTTCTCCAGGCACTCTTTTCTCTTTTAGCTCGTGCACTTGGTCTACCTCTACTTCGAGATTTAACGTTTACGTTCAGGGATTCCACATTTTCCAATTTAAGTTCCATTTCACTACGCCTAGTAGAAGCACCGACTTCAATAAGCATTTGGTCGTGGCCCTTTTCTTCATGCTCTCTTAGCAGCATTCTCATGAATTCCTTCTCACATGTTTCTACTAGAACCTCTCAGTGCCTATGCCTTTCCTCTTCTATCTCCATGATTTTCACTTCCCCAGAACCATAAGTCATCATGCAACATTCCGGCCTATTATCTAGGGGCTCTAGGATCTTTAAAGATACGGCATCATTATTACTCCCCATAGTTATTTCCCCATTATCAATGTCGATGATCGCCCGACTGGTCGCTAAGAGAGGTCTACCGAATAGGACTGGGGCCTTAGGATCCTCCGGCACGTCTATAACCGTAAAATCTATTGGAAAGGTGAATCCTCATGCCTTAATTGTGCAATCCCTCAGTAGACCGGCTGGCATATCTTTAGTTCGATCAACAAAGGTCATGGACCGAGTTTGGTCCATGACAACCGGAATCTTAATCTTTTGGCTGAGGGAAAAAAGAAGGATGTTGCAACTCGAACCGGAGCCGTAGAGACCTAAACCTACTGATACACCATTTATAGAGATCGGGAGTCGGAACGTCCCAGGGACTCCTAACTTCACTACGGTATCTGAGTCTGGGAAGTCCTCAGGCTCAGGAAACATAGTGTCCAAATCCTCTTCAAGATCATCAGAATCATAATCAGAAGAAGATATATCACATAATTCTAAAGGAAACTCACTTGGTCGATACGTATTGCACTCCATTAAGCTCTCTTCAGGCTCCTACTTAATTGCTTATTTATCCTTTTCCGCACGCTTCTTGTCTGCTTCGTATTACTCTCTGACTGCTGATCCAGGGTACATAGAAATAGGCTTGATATTTAACACTTTGCGAGGCATTTTGCTTGACTTGTCTACCTTTCGACTCCAGTTTGACCGAATCTCTGAAGTGTCCCGATTTTCCTACAAAAGAGATAAAATAAAGCAAACAAAAGGTTAGTAACTCCTGCTTCAGTTGGGATTAAATCCAACTGTTTTGGACCTACTAACTAAAATTAACTGGATATACATAGAGCTTATAAGCATCAATTGATCAATGAAGTGTTTTTCACATGTTCCCAAAATCTATTTAGGACTTTGAAATAGCAAAATCTTGCAAGAATTCGGACTCCACGATTCTCCAGAATTGTGCGGCTCATGTGCGGCCTACATGCAGCGAGCGGACAGGCGGAGGGCAGTGGGCATGCATGTGTGTGTGTGTGTTTTAATATGGATATAGCAACATGCATATATATATAGATATATATGGTGACATGAGTAACGAGAAATCTTGTGAAAAACACGATCGCCAGCCAGTAGAAGGTTTTCTGCATTCAATCAATCTACGCAAAGTGATGGTACTACCTTCCAGGATGTCTAAATAATGCCATAAGAAGAAAGAAGATTGGGTCCGTGGAATGGTAAATTCTGCGAAGGTGTGTACATACCAGGTTAGAGTATTTCGCCTGGTATGCTTAGAAATCAGTTCACCCTCTATTGATGGTCCAGACCTCTTAGAAGATTAAGGATGAAGATCCGTGGCCTTTACCTGACAAACTACATAATACCACGCAGGCTCATCAAACAACGCTTTTTAGCTTTCTTCAGGATTTGGCCCAAACTGTTTGGCCTGACGTGCTTTAAATCCTCTCACATACTAAGAGTGAGTTCGTACCTCTCCTTATCAGTTGAGTGGCATACGCACCTCTCACATTCCAACATAGTAAACTATGTAGAGAGTAAGAGTTTGTTCGAGTGGCTTATAATAACTCGCTTTGCTTCGCTACACTCGCTAGCGACAATGATTTAGAAACAAATATGCAGTAACACCACATGCATATCAATCAATACTCAAATGGTACACAGAGAAATCAAGCCAAGAAACATTTTGCTTGATAAGGACCTAGACTGACGAAACTGACGAAACATTTTGCTTGATCATGGACTTTTCCTAGGTGCGGTTTCGAATACAAACTGACGAAACCGCGGGTCACAATCTAAGGGTAGCTGCAACCGCCAATAGGATCTTTAATGCTCCATTCTCCAATAGGATCTTAATTTTCGTCTTTCTTTGGTCTCATCTTCTGCTCCATTCTTGTTACATTTAATTCTATCTAATAAAATAAATACAACCCGCCGCACACGGGGGGAGCCAACGGGAATAGGATAATTGCAGAAAATAAACTAGGTCACGTTCTTCATAACGGCCTAGGACAATTTGTAAACCAACAGAAAATTAAATCATTCACATTTATCCTATCGGTCGAGTCCATGATCAATCGGGCTCCATATAATCATATTATATCTACTATATCAAATCCATACAATAAAATCTCATGAAAAAGATAAAATTAAAATTTAACTACTTGCGTCTTAATTAATCAATTAACATTTAATCTATTAAATAATTTTATCCAATCAATTAACTAATTAACATTTAATTAATTAAATGATTTAATCGAAATAAAATTAACGATTAATTTTAAACGATTTTAATTTTAATTTTAATTAATTAGAACTATTCTAAAATTAAATCAAAATTAAAATTAAGTCTCTTTTGTTTCTTTCTTTTTGATTCTTAATCAAAAGGGATGCCTTTGGTTTCATAAACCAAAAGGCATCTTCCTAAACCAAATTTGGCTTAGGCCTGGCCACTTTCCAAAATCAAAATTTTGTAAGTGTCTTAGGCCTAGGCCTTTTACAAATCAAATATTTGAAAAGGGCCTAGGCCTATTCCAAATCAAATATTTGGAAAGGCTAAATAATTTTGGTTTAGGCCTGGCCACTTTCCAAAATCAAAATTTTGGAAGTGGCCTAGGCCTAGGCCTTTTCCCAAATCAAATATTTGGAAAGGGCCTAGGCCTATTCTAAACAAAATTTGGAAAGGTCATTATTATTTTAATGCCATGTGACATCCCAATGGCCCAAACTATTTGAACCATTGGTTAGCCACATGCCACAACTAAACAAAGGAGATATTAATCACAAATATGAACAATATTGAATCACAAATACACAAAACAAAATTGGGGACCACCGTATCACACCAGCTGCCGCCGGCAGCCCGGAGGCCGCCGCCGCCGATCGGCCGAGCACCACCAATTCGGATATTCGATCCCAATCATAGGATACGCGATTCCCGGACGACCAATCATGTATACTCCGCATGCTTCGGTATCATACCCAATCACTACCGCATGATCGCACCGTGGCTAGGGGAAACCTCAATAGTGTCAAAGCATGACAATCCACACCGTGGTGCCATGAAGACTCCGGTCCAGAGGATAATTACACAACCGTCACATAGTGTGACACTTATCCGTGTAAGTGGGTCGATCCCCAACGTACACATTCTAAAATACACGTCCACGTACGGTCCAAGTGTCTCTACACTTCGATAGACGAGATCTATCCCCGCCCTAAAGACGAGAAGACATCTAATACGTGCTAGCTTTGTTCATACTATCAATGCCCCGTTTGATAGTACATCGACCTAGAGACATTTAAATATCAAACTTTTTAAAGTGATTAGAGATCTCATCAACCATAATCGCCTATCATGGTTTCTCTATCACAGTTTAATACTAAGGACGTTATCATATAACAATTCACAACTGGTTCTTAAAAGAACATATATATGACAACAGAAAAGCCATTTTATATATGTATAAACATAAAGAAATAGTAGAAATGATCCGACCCGGTCAGATCCGGTCCAACCCGATTGGGTATAGGACACTATTTCAACAATCTCCCACTTGGCCTAAAACCAATCACTCGCACACACAAGACCAAGTTGAAACACAATAATCTCATGCAATACTCGCAACCAGCCCTAGCCATAAACGGATCTCTATCCATGGGGACTCAGACTATCTTCATACCATGCTCCAAATGACCAAGTCAAAGGAACCGCCTCAACAAACACATGAATCTCCGACGAGACCCTGATCCTTGCTTCAAGCAATGAATCCACTTACCATATCAGCTATATAGAAAAGGTGGAACAACCGTACAAGGTTCAAGAATGAACCTTCTAGATCCATGTACTGCTCCCGCTGCGCCTCTAAGGCACTAATGTGTTTTGGCCTAGTTGTAGAGTTTACAATGACCCATATGCTAGAACTTTTCCAGCTCACTGTATCACTTAATCAAAGTGATTGTAAACCCAGACTGTAGCTCCCACTCGCCTTCATAAGACTCAGGATATACGTCTGTATAACTATATTTATCTAATTCCAAGTTTCGATAAACTAGGAACTCTCCCTTAACTTGTTTAAGGATATTCTCGACATTCACCGGATTTACTTTCATACTTGCTCATGACTATTCATGGACTATGAACATCCGGCATTACCTATAAGATGGTTCCTATCGCAGTAGCGAAGGAAACCTTCCATAAGCATCATCATTCACCTTATCATTAGGATGAACGTCCTAACATAGATAGATCTAGAGAACACCGTCTAGCAGTATCCCTTGTCACGAACTATGCTAAACTCTTTTAGCATCACATCTATACAGGTAAACTATAATCTAACAGCAGTTAAATCTATCGCTATAGATTCTTATTTCCAAAATAAGAACTGCTAATCCAAGTGCTTTCATAAAGACCTTGAACTACCAAACATTAATTGACTGTGACATGGGGTGACAATTCTCGAGAGAGATATCCAATACCTTTCTCAAAAATCGTAACACACTCCCACTATCCATCTTGCACATGGGGCATATTCCTTCTTTTGACTAAATCAAACTCCTTTGATTATGAAACAAAGAATTGTCTAGAGAAACTTGTTTGAGTCCATAAATGGATCTCGTGGGCTTACATATCATGTTATCGTCTATGAACATCGAGCTGTTTGCCCAACGTCTTCAACACTATCATGTAGTCATGATACAAAGTTATAACAAGTATTATCTGAATAGAACTAGGCTCAGCCTTACGGGGACATTCCCTCTAGGTAAGACAGACTAGGTTCACAACCTGGTTGTCACTGATGGAAACTAATTCATATATTATGGCTCCTAGCCATATCTCTCAATCTTGCCTTTCAAACATTCTTTCATAAGTCTTGAGATATTCATTCTTCAAGATGAACTTACCAGCAGCCTTTTCAGGCTTGAGGTTATCCACAGACTTACAGAACTTTTGTGTGCGCTGAGTAGTGTTCTACACCTCATCGCTATGCGGCGTCTTCTCATGTTCCTATGGTTGAATATATCTTTGTGGTTCTCAAACTCTTTTGAGATCTGATTCACTCCCACTGTTTCTTTTGGATGAAACACTTCCTTTAGAAGACAGCATGTTTGGAGACAAACATTTTGCTCCGCAGACAAGTAAATAATATCTAGCGTACTTTCTAAGATATTCCACAAAGTTGCATGTCGTACTAGGCTCCAAGCCTTTCTGACTTTGCCTATGATAACTTCAAATCTTCGGTTAAGATAGATTCGACATTATCCTCTTCCATATCTAATATGGAATTTATTCAACCTTTATTCTTTGGAACTCGGTTAAGTATAATGGCACTATCCCGAAACGGGTAAGGGATACATCGCATGGCTTGCGTCACACCTTTATCATATAAAGTGTTATTTCCATTTTGGGAACACAATCTAATTGCGTATCCCAAAGATGGTATCCTTCAAGGGAGAATCTTATTCCTTTCAGACGACTTCTGAAACACCCTTCAGGTATTAATTACTTCAATCCAATTGAAGGTTAATTCCTAAGTAGCTCATCAATCTCATATTCGTACTAGCTCAAACTTTTCGGGCTTTCTGAATTATGCACTTCACTGAGTACATTCAACTATTTCTAAAAATAGACATAGAGATTAACAAACAATTATTTGTGGCATTAATTGTCACAAGCCAACAAACATCGGTATGTTTAGGCTTTAGACAATTTTTCTAGATTTTACAACCTTTTCATAAAAGGGTATTTTAGTCATCTTTAGATAAGATACGTATTAACCACAAGATTCATAATCATATGGTTCAACATCATCAGAATGACGTTTAATTACACGCTTCCCTTCCAGAGAGACTATGTCTAGAACAACCACAAATATTAAGGATAACAGCCACACAAATATTTAGTTGAGATCTCATCACATATATCAACTATATAGTGACAACAGTCTAGAATGTTAGGTTCAGTGACCTTCCAACTTTATCGGAATAACATTTATTCTTTACAATTGAATGTGTCTACTAAATCCTAACAAATAACTGAACTTGTGTCCTTCATAAGAACCGGAACATAATAACATTTATTTAGTTCCCTTATCAGTTTACTAGATCCAGAATATGGTAAGTGTTACAACGTTTGCTTCACCTTCCATATTTGTATTCAATCTTTCTAATTTAATCACACTCGTAAGGTATCATATATCTTAGAGTTGACTTTGAACTTAGACAGATTTATCTCAACTCACTTGCCTAGAATAGAAACTTCAATAAGTTCTCTATTTGAGAACATGCCCTAACTTTCCTTTTTAATCCTTTAAGCACTTGAGAAATGTTTCTTATTGTAGTCTTCATAAGACTTAAGAAAGATCACAAGAGCTATGTCTTCAATTTCCTTTTATAAAGAAAATCTAAAGTTTATTAAATAGTTTATTTAACCTTTTGAATCGTATTCAAAACATTGACTATTTAATTAACCTTTAAGCAATGATATAATTAAGTCGATACTTAAATCTTACAATTTTGAAAACAACCTTTCCAAAATTAGATGTGGTCATTCGTATCCAACGTTTTGAATTAATTGTCATCGTATGACTGAATGATCATCTTGGATCGTATCCAATATATGACTAATTCGTTGAAACTTATTTCAAATGATTTAATCATATCATGAGCTTCCGCTTTCATTAATAATTAAAGTCTCGGAGCACTGCATCAATTATGTAATCTCCTTGTCTCTAACAACTATAACGGGATGGCTCATGTCATTGCTTATTTTAAAAGGATTAAAATTACTTAACCATATTTGAGAACGTTTCTCAAAATTAACAGTCATAATTTGGTTTTACTAATCGAGAATAAAATAAATATAAAAGTTTGCTAAAAACTGCAACATAAAAAATGAAGATAAAAGAGTGTTGTTGTCTATACACGCAAAATCAAATATGGTCTTTTGATTTATGATTTTGCTCCCACTAGTCAACTACTCCCAATTGACTTTCAAGAATCTTTCAAAAAATCTTTAGTGGCTGGAATCCTATCTAGTTGACTCGATCCCCGACGTGGGCCGATCGACCGGGTCAATTTTGACGGGTAGGTGCTTCTTACCAATCGCGTCTAACGCGACTTCCAGTGGTTTGACTAGTCAACTCTTTGACAGTTCACATCGTCTATGTGATAGTCAACCTTATGTCTCTAAAATCAGACGGTCCTGACGTGGGCCAATCACCGCAAGATTCTTAGTCGAGTCGTAACCCAAGCATTCAAGAGATCTCATAACGATCATATCTCGATAACGACGATATACCTGTGGTAGGTCAACTCCCGACGTGGGCCGATCAGTTGGATCCGAACAAGGCTCTTCACCGTCACTATAATATTGGGAGACATATTATAACTCGATTTTTGTTGTGGGAGTAATTTTTAAATTAATTCACTTAATTAATTTCGAATTATCTTAATTAATTTAATTACGGTCTCATCAAATATATCTATCTCTATAGACATACATCCTACACATTTATCTTGATCGTGTCTAGTCATGCATCTATCGTATCATATAAAATAAATACAAGCACAAAATAAATAAATGCGTAAAGTAACCGATATGATCATTGACTTTTTCTAGGTGCGGTTTCGAATACAAACTGACGAAACCGCGGGTCACAATCTAAGGGTAGCTGCAACCTCCAATAGGATCTTTAATTCTCCATTCTCCAATGGGATCTTTATTTTCGTCTTTCTTTGGTCTCATCTTCTGCTCCATTCTTGTTACTTTTAATTCTATCTAATAAAATAAATACAACCCGCCGCACACGGGGGGAGCCAACGGGAATGGGATAATTGCAGAAAATAAACTAGGTCACGTTCTTCATAACGGCCTAGGACAATTTTTAAACCAACAGAAAATTAAATCATTCACATCTATCCTATCGGTCGAGTCCATGATCAATCGGGGTCCATATAATCATATTATATCTACTATATCTAATCCATACAATAAAATTTTATGAAAAAGATAAAATTAAAATTTAACTACTTGCGTCTTAATTAATCAATTAACATTTAATCTATTAAATAATTTTATCCAATCAATTAACTAATTAACATTTAATTAATTAAATGATTTAATCAAAATAAAATTAACGATTAATTTTAAACGATTTTAATTAATTAGAACTATTCTAAAATTAAATCAAAATTAAAATTAAGTCTCTTTTGTTTCTTTCTTTTTGATTCTTAATCAAAAGGGATGCCTTTGGTTTCATAAACCAAAAGACATCTTCCTAAACCAAATTTGGCTTAGGCCTGGCCACTTTCCAAAATCAAAATTTTGTAAGTGGCTTAGGCCTAGGCCTTTTACAAATCAAATATTTGAAAAGGGCCTAGGCCTATTCCAAATCAAATATTTGGAAAGGCTAAATAATTTTGGTTTAGGCCTGGCCACTTTCCAAAATCAAAATTTTGGAAGTGGCCTAGACCTAGGCCTTTTCCCAAATCAAATATTTGGAAATGGCCTAGGCCTATTCCAAACAAAATTTGGAAAGGCCATTATTATTTTAATGTCATGTGGCATCTCAATGGCCCAAACTATTTGAACCATTGGTTAGCCACATGCCACAACTAAACAAAGGAGATATTAATCACAACTATGAACAATATTGAATCACAAATACACAAAACAAAATTGGGGACCACCGTATCACACCAGCAGCCCGGAGGCCGCCGCCGCCGCCGGCGATCACACGGTGGTGGTGCCGCCGCCGATCGGCCGAGCACCACCAATGCCGCCCCCCCACCTTTTTTTCTTTTTTTTTCTTTTCGTGTATCAATTTTGGAAATAAAAAATCTTTCATCTTTTAATTACGTGATTTAAATGATAAAATCAACTACGCAAAATAACATGCTTATTGCTTAAGCTCGAAGCTTGCTCTGATACCACTGTTAGGAAATCTATGCGGGAACGCAGCGGAATTTAAAATTTTGATTTCCTTTTACCCAAGATCGACTTCGTTTAAGCAATAAACAAACGAGCTAGTAGACGGTGGTTACCTTGGTTGATCTAAAAGATCGATGTTTTGACCGTCTAAGGAGAGTAGTTCTGCATAGAGCCGCCCAAGTGTTCGGCCTCTACCGCTAGTCCACATGAACAGCCCGCCGGAATCCCATAATGAATTGCTATTGAAAAACTCCGGTTGCTAGACCGGCCTTTTTCCCCTCTCTCCAACTCTTTAAAAGATGCTCTCTATTTTACACAAGAACTATGAGCTCTTGCAATTGGGATATACAAAAGAGCTTGACACTCACTTCCTATTTATAGGGAAAGTGGCGCCACATAATAGAGTGGAGGAGAAGAAAACATTTTCCCAATAAAATAAGGAAAATATAATTGATTGATTTATCTCAGTTATTATAATATCTTATATCAAATAAATCTAGGATATTGTCAATATCTTATATTGAATATTCCCAAGATATTGTCAATATCTAATATTGACTATCTTTATTTTATTACCATAAATCAATTTACACATGTGTATATATCACATATATATAACACATATAAATCTATATACATATATCTTGAAAACAAATGTGCACAAGCACATTCCAAGTGCAAGTCATGCATGTGACTATATATTTTAATAATTAATATCTTATATTAATATATGGTAATCTTATTAATTAAATTGCACAATCCAAGTGTATCATATACACACACAAATTGCGCCACCTTAGCCAATAAATTGGCATCCGGAATATTCTTTAATTAATGTAATACTATTAATATCTTGTATTTAATTTATTCATAATAAATAAATACCACCATATTAATTTACCACTATAACCTTTATAGTACGAGATAAATTCTTTTCTTATTTGGTTATCATCTATAACCACATTTTAATCCGGCTAGATGTTCTTATGTGTGTGACCCGATAGGCTTCCGAATATGTTGGCCGTAGACACAAAGTGCAAATTACGAAAATGCCCTTCATGCCTAACGATCACGGGATAGCGTCTAGCAACACACCGTGACCCCCAATCATCGGAAGAGTCAAATGCAATGACTACTACCTTTCATGTGAAACAGTTACCGTGTAACTTACAATCATATCGCTGTAATAATATCCATACGGTCGTTAGTCGAGTGTCAAACATTAACGACCGTATCTTATAATATGGATATCATGCTCTCTCGAAGTAACTCATTTACTCCCACTTTGCAAAGATTCACGAGAGTAAGACATTCCTTATAAGAAAGCCATTTCGGATATTCGATCCCAATCATAGGATACGCGATTCCCGGACGACCAATCATGTATACTCCGCATTCTTCAGTATCATACCCAAGCACTACCGCATGATCGCCCCGTGGCTAGGGGAAACCTCAATAGTATCAAAGCATGACAATCCACACTGTGGTGCCATGAAGACTCCGGTCCAAAGGATAATTACACAACCGTCACATAGTGTGACACTTATCCGTGTAAGTGGGTCAGTCTAACGTACGCATTCTCTAATACACATCCACGTACAGTCCAAGTGTCTCTACACTTCGATAGACGAGATCTATCCCTACCCTAAAGATAGAAGAAATCTAATACGTGCTAACCTGTTCATACTATCAATGCCCTGTTTGATAGTACATCAGCCTAGAGACATTTAAATATCAAATTTATTAAAGTGATTAGAGATCTCATCAACCATAATCGCCTATCATGGTTTCTCTATCACAGTTTAATACTAAAGACGTTATCATATAACAATTCACAAGTGGTTCTTAAAAGAACATATATATGACAACAGAAAAGCCATTTTATATATATATAAACATAAAGAAATAGTAGAAATGATCCGACCCGGTCGGATCCGGTCCAACCCGATTGTGTTTAGGACACTATTTCAACATAACTTTGGGCTAGCAAAGCTTTGTGAAGAAGGCCGTAGCAATATTAGTACGCAAGTTGGTGGAACTATGTCAGTTTCTAGTGAGGAAAAAAAATCTATGAAGTGTTATTGACATGCTTCACAAATCTATTTTAGGACATTGATATCGCAGAATCTTGCAAGAACTGTGCCTCCAGGATTCTCCAGAATTGTGCGGCTAGTGCGCGGCCTGCATTCGGCGGGCGTGCATGTGTGAGTGTGTGTATTTTAATGTGGATTTAACTACATGCATATATATATATATATATATATATATATATATATATATATATAAAAATTAAATGCAAATATAATTATGGGCTTGCGTACGGAGGACGGTGGCATACGAGTGACACTGGTTGGGCCCATGTACAATGATATGGGTCAATCGGCCCCTTAAAAATATTTATATGTATTTTTTACACTATTTAAAAATTATATACACTAACATCTACTAATTAACTGGACCGCTATTTTTTTTAAATATTGATCCTTGACCCGTAATCATGCATGGATTTTTTAAATTAATTCTTATAAACTTGTAATTCAGTGTGTCACTCTCGATCTCTGACCCATGTCTTTGAATTCCTATAACGAGCAGGCATCGTGCGAGAGGTGTGCATGCAGTGTGCGGGCGGAGGGCGGATGGAGTGCGTGCGGCATACAAATGGGCTGAGGTCGGCGTATGGCGTACAGGAGGGCAGTGGGTTGCGTGCATGCATGCATTTGTGTGCATTTATTTTAATACGGATATTACTACATATATACATGCACACACGCATAAAAACCACAAGATTTTGTTAGGCATAAAAATGGTGTACACTTGAGGGAGTAACTCTATCATTTCCTTTTTCCAAATATGTAGAAAACAAAATTAATTAAAATTCGGATGCTTACATGCCAACGATGTTGCATGAAGAGACGTTGTCGGTGAAATCACATGTGACAACAGACCAGTTGCCTTCTTCACCACATGGATCAATGCTGAAATTCCAGTCGCCTTTTGCTAGTCCTTCGGCAACCGCTTTCAATGTATCCACAACAGCACCCAAAAAAACCATTAAAGTAAGCTAAAAACGTCGTACAATTAAAATTAGTTGACTAATATAATTACCTTCTTCGTTATTCAGCTCGGCCGCTTCCAAAGAAGCGATACATCATAAATGTTGTATGATTATCAAATGGAATATGCTCTTCATCATCATCTGTTGAGAAAATTGACAAGTGATTAACAAACGTAATCGAACAGTGTAATGATACAAAGTAGATTCGAAGCTAAAAGTATAACCATGCACTAGTATTGTAGATTAGTGATTTGATATACTTTTTATACAAGTTTGCACTTTGTATTTCACTCAAAGTATTCAAACAATGCTAGGTTACCGGAATGCTGAATATATGAAGCTATGGTCAATAAATATAGTTATCACTAAATGGCGTAAGAGCATGCATGATGTCGAGGTAATAAAAAATACACTAACCATTGCACCTGCTGGCTGTTAGGAAAGCTGTAGGGTTTCTCACATTGAAGGAGAATCGTTCCATTCAGGGGTAGATCTATGCACCACAAGGGGTCATGTGACCCCACTGAGATCCGAATGAAAAGACCCTATCAACGACATCTTCTGTCCCATATTTTTTGTCCGGTCATCTAATTAATGGGCTTAAAAAAAACTTTTTGCAACTTAATCTACCATCTCTCATCCCTCTCATGTCGAACGTGTGACTAGTTGTATTCCCCATGTCGTACTCAATATATACGATGTACCAAACATGGTACCGTGACCCAGCCCCACGTTCGACGTATGACTAGTCATGTTCCCCGTGTCGCACCATGCCCTCATGTCAAGTTAGTAAGACTCAAGATCAGACAAGACAAGAATACGACAAGAACACTAGTAGGTTAAGTAAGTTATTACGCAACGAACAAGTACGTGCAAGATGAATTGAATGTAGTTCATATGCATGTTTTCTATGCATGGTTTAAAGTTGCTTCACTTGTGTTTTAAGTTATGCTTTTATAAGTAGTTTTCTTAACGGGACAAGTTGTGTTTTCTTAAAACTATTTGAGAACTAGATGAAGTATATTAATGTCGTGTCTCCCGACATTCAACATACATGAATCTCTCTTTTGATATTCTTTCTCCTTATTGAGCATTTGGTCGGTGCTCTTTCCTTTATTTGGAATAAGAAGGTTGCATGTACATGTAGATTTGACGACGTGTTTAGAGTGCTAGCTTAGGATGGAGCCATGGATTCATTTATGTTTTAGTTTCATTTTATAGTTGTTATTTCTTTTCAAACAAGTGAGTTGTAATGGATAATAGTGTTTGCTTTCAGTTATTTATGACGTAGTTTGCAACAGCTGTATTTTTGTTGTGGTTGTTTTGGAAGATCCCGAACGTCTATTTCCCGAGTGTTCAGCTTGTTTTCATTTATGCGAATCTTTTATTACTCTGTCGAACGCCCCATGTCCGGTTAAGGACTCGGTATCCGGGATATGGGCGTTACAATTGTTGTTATGAAATAACGGTTAAATGTATGTATATATATATATATATATATATATATATACGCGGGATATAAGGGGTATAAATTTTTTAAAGGCAAATAAAAAATTTAAAAAGACGGCAAATGATACGCTTTGTACATATATTAGAGTAATTTTTCCGGATCAAGGGGGGCTTGGTTGAATCTAGCTCCGCCAATGTATATATATATATATATATATATATATATATATATATATATATATATATATATATATATATATATATATATATATATATTTCTTCAACAAACTGCCATCTAATATATAGCCATTTCTTCAACAAACTGCCATCTTATATTTTTGGTTTTTGCGAGCAATCTAATTAAAAACCTTACACAAATCGCTATCATTCATCCACTACAATACCCAACAAAAAAAAAAAAAAAAAAAAAAACACCTTATTCATTATACATATAAATAGGCTTAGGGAGATGATACTTTGGACTTACCAAATAGGTTTGTCCATGCACAAACTAGTATTTTCTTGAATAATCACTTTGTTTCCGTCAAAGTATTGCGTGGTCTCCATCATAATATTCATTAGCTGCTTTGCTTTGTTTTGATTTTCGAAAAAGAATTCCTTGGCTTCCATTGTATGTAAGTATGTTACTTTATCTATGTTTTTCTATGTTTTTGTTCACAACTAATGTCCTTCCCCGGTGTCAGTAAGGTGACTTAAACTCTACATCTGGTGGAACCAATCTGAAGACTCAGCTGAGTGATGGTCAGCTGAGAAGTGTATTCAATTCTGTGCATCAGTAGGGTGGAGTCTGCGAGCTTCGTCGGCGGGGTGACTATCGACGGGGTGATAGTCTGCGAATCTTGGAATACGGCGGGGTCCCACATCCGTTAATTACGCTATGTGACGGTATACGGTGTCATTAAAAGGAGGACACGTGTAGGGGTATTTATGGTGCTTCGGACAAAGATTCTGGCGGCTAGGGTTTAGGGATTTGTGCCTATAAATACGGTTGTTGTCTCATTATCCGAGTGTGTTGAAATCTGTAAAATTCAGTGCATAATAAAATATCTCTTTTCTGCCCGTGGTTTTTTACCTCTCCCACTGAGAGGTTTTCCACGTTAAATCTGTGTTCTTCTTGTTTCTGTTTCTCTCCTTTTGATTGTTTATGTTTGATTGCTTCTGTTTCTGTTTCTTGCATCTGAAGGTATCTCCATCCGTTTTATAACAAGTGGTATCAGAGACAGGTTCTGGAGAAAAACAATCTGTACGATCAACTTCATCTTCACCAAGACCTTCAGCAAGGTGCTAGGATCTGTGATAAAGTTGTGATCTTTAGCAAGAAAAGATGTCAGCAGTAAACGTAAAAATCGATAAATTTACAGGAAGGAACAGTTTTGGTCTGTGGCAAATCAAGATGCGTGCACTGTTGAAACAGCAGGGTTTGTGGAATCCTTTTTTCTAGACAAACCAAATACAAGTGCAACAGATTATGCCAGTCTGGAAGAGAAAGCACATTCAACCATCATGTTGTGCTTATCTGATGATGTTATCACTGAGGTTCTTTGAGGAAGACACCGCAGCCAAGTTGTGGAAAAAGCTTGAAAGCTTGTATATGACCAAGTCACTGACCAACAAGGTGTTATTGAAACTGAGGTTGTTCAGTTTGAAGATGCATGAAGGGAGTCCACTGAGGGAACATCTTGACCAGCTGAACACAATATTGCTTGATTTAAGGAATATTGATGTTAAAATTGAAGATGAAGCCCTAATCCTGTTGGTGTCATTGCCGGCATCATATGAAAACTTTGTGCAGTCTTTCATAGTTGGGAAGGATACAGTAGCTTTAGAGGATGTGAGGTCCGCCTTACATGCCGGGGAGCCGAGACACAAGGTGCCGCTTTGGGACGACACGGTCGAGCCGTCTTTGGGCTAGTAGCTAGCGACAATAGTGGAAAAGGATATGGGCGAGAAGAAGAAAAAGAAGTCGGGGTCCAAAGGTCCTAAGTCTACGATGTACGTAATTCTTGTATGGAGCAAGGACATTGGAAGTCCAATTGTCCAAGGAAGAAGAAACGACGGGAAGGCAATTCGGCACGATAGCCTTGGCTGCGAGCAATACGATGAGGATCTGGTTCTAGTTCCGGGGGATTCTACACACCACAATGATGTGTGGATACTTGATTCTGGAGCATCCTACCATATTTGTCCAAACAGAGAGTGGTTCTCTACTTATGAGCAGATAGATGGTGGTCAAATCTATATGGCCAACAGCAAGGTCTGTAAAGTTGTGGGAATTGGCTCAGTAAAGTTAAGGACAGAGGATGGTAAATTTTGTACACTGAAGGATGTAAGACATGTTCCACAGATGACCAAGAATTTGGTATCTCTCAGTCTATTGGACAGCAAGGGGTTCAATTTCAAGGGTGAAGGTGGACAGCTGAATGTCTTTAAAGATTCAGTTGTAGTCCTCAAAGGCATCAAGAGGGGAACCTTGTATATATTACAAGGATCTAGTGTATCTGGCACTGCTACTGTTGCATCCTCAGCAGTTCACCAGTCTTAGCAGACTCAGTTGTGGCACATGAGACTTGGTCACATGGGTGAAAGGGGTATGCGGGTTCTTTCTTCGACGGGTTTTCTTGGGGGATATAAGGTCAAGAATCTGGACTTTTGTGAACATTGTGTGTTTGGGAAGTTGCATAGAAGTGAATTCTCGGCGGGGTTGCACAATACAAAGGCATCACTTGATTATATCCATTCGGGCTTCTTGGGGTCCATCAAAAGTTGAGTCATTGGGTGGTCACAGATATTTTGTGTCATTCATAGATGACTATTCAAGGATGACTTGGGTGGTGATGATGAAGAACAAAAGTGATGCATTCAATAACTTCAAGAAGTGGAAGGCCCTAGTGGAGAATCAGTTAGGCAAGAAAATCAAGAAGCTTCGTACAGATAATGGTCTGGAATTCTGCTGGACGGATTTTGATTCTTTTTGTGCAGCTGAGGGTATTGCCAGACATCACACTGTAAGGAATACACCTCAGCAGAATGGTGTAGCTGAAAGGATGAATCAAACTCTACTGGAGAGGGCAAGATGTATGCTTTCTCAAGCTGGTTTATCAAGGAGATTTTGGGCAGAGGCTGTTAAGACAGCTTGCTACTTAATCAACAAGAGTCCTCACACAGGAATCAATCTCAAGACACCATTTGAGATGTGGTCAGGCAAGCCTGCTGACTACTCAGTTCTAAGGGTTTTTGGAAGTACAGCACTATCATGTTAGTGAAGGGAAGTTGGAGCCAAGAGCCAAGAAGGGAGTGTTTGTGGGGTACGGTGATGGAGTGAAAGGATATAGGATTTGGTCATCAGCAGAGTCCAGAGTAATCCTCAGCAGAGACGTTGTGTTTGATGAAAATTCTATGTTAAACTCATCGGTGGGGAGGTCTACCGAGTCCGAAACCGATCTTGAATCGATAGTGTTGAGAAACGGTGGAGCTTCGAGTGGAGTCTACGATATGCAACAATCGGTGGATCCAAATCAACACTATATGCGATCCGGATAATGAACCGAATCGATCCAAGCCGTCTGTCGAGACCTCAACGGGCGTCATACAAACATTGATCGGCGAGAGTCTAGCGCCACGGGCCTAGAAGATCTAATGTTGGGATACCTCCAAGGAGATATGGATATGATGATTTGGCCGGATATGCACTCCAAGTTGCGGAAGAAGTAGAGGTTGTTTGAACCTACTACTTACGGGGAAGCGATGACATGTACGAAGCATCTCGGTGGCATGCAGCCATGGGAGATGAAATGCGATCATTATTGAAGAATCAGACTTGGGAATTGGTCAAACAACCTACTGACAAGGGAGTTGTGACTTGCAAATGGATTTTCAAGAAAAAGGAAGGAATAACAAAGGCAGAAGGGGTCGGGTATAAGGCACGTTTGGTTGCAAGAGGATTCAGTCAAAAGGAAGGGGTTGACTTTGATGAAATATTTTCACCAGTGGTCAGACACACTTCAATCAAGGTGTTACTAGCAATGGTGGCACAGCAGGATCTAGAACTTGAGCAATTGGATGTGAAAACTGCTTTTCTACATGGTGAGGTGGATAAGGAGATATACATGACACAGCCTGAGGGTTTTCAAGTTCCTGGCAAAGAAAACTATGTTTGCAAGTTGAAGAAATCATTGTATGGTTTGAAGCAAGCTCCAAGGCAGTGGTATAAAAGGTTTGACAGTTTTATGCTTCAGCAGGGTTACAACAGAAGTCCTTATGACTGTTGTGTTTACTTCAGTCTGCTGAAAGATGGATCATATATCTATCTTGTTCTGTATGTGGATGACATGCCGATAGCCGCAACAAGGAAGTCGATGTTCAAAATCGAAGAATCTTCTTAGTCTTTGAATTTGAAATGAAGGATTTGGGTGCGGCCAAGAAAATCTTGGGGATGGAGATCCGGAGAGATAGGGGTCGAAAGAAGTTGTTCTTGTCTCGGTAGGGTTATGTGCGAGAAGATATTGGCCAAGTTTGGGATGTCTGTCGCAAAACCAATAGATACTCCTATGGCATCAAATGTTCATTTGTCCGTTTATGCTTCACGGTCGAGTGAAGAGAAGGAGTATATGTCAAAAGTTCCCTATGCTAGTGCGGTTGGCGGTCCGATGTATGCCATGGTGTGCACTAGGCCCGATCTCGGCTCGGGCGGTCGGTATTGTCGGCGGGTTTATGGCTCAACCTGGAAAGGAACACTTTGGAAAGCCGTTAAAAGGATATTCGGGTACCGAGAGGTACAAACTGATGTTGGTCTCATTTATGGAGGTGATATCGGTCCGGTCACAGTTCGTGATGCGATTATGCAGGTGATGTTGACGAGTAGAAAATCAATGACCGGTTATGTGTTTACATTGGGAAATGCGAGTCGGTGGAAAGCTACTCTTCGGGCTACGTAGCCTTATCAACTACGAAGCGAATATATGGCTCTTACCGAAGCGGCTAAGGAGGGTATCCGGTTGAAGGGGCTAGTCGGTGATTTGGGGTTGCATCGGGATCGGTGATATATATTGTGACGATCTTAGTGCAATATGTTTAGCCAAGGATCGGGTTCATCATGAGAGAACCAAGCATATTGATGTCAGGTATCATTTCTTGAGGAATGAGAAGAGGGTTGTGGTGAAGAAGATTGGCACAAAGGAGAATCTTGCTGATATGTTCACTAAACCAGTTCAGCAGAGTAAGTTCCAGCTTTGCCTGGACTTACCGAATATTCAAAGCTTATAATGCTTTTCGGAAACTCTACGAGGGCAGATCAGTGGAGTGGATGCTGTGGAGATAGTCTGGTATAAGTACATCTGGCATTGACGAATGCATCTGGTACAAGTACATCTGATTATGCAATCTGTTTGACTCTAGGGAGAGTTGAAGTCAAGGTGGAGATTTGTCAGTAAGGTGACTTAAACTCTACATCTGGTGGAACCAATCTGAAGACTCAGCTGAGTGATGGTCAGCTGAGAAGTGTATTCAATTATGTGCATCGAGGGTGGAGTCTGCGAGCTTCGTCGACGGGGTGACTATCGCGGGGTGATAGTCTCGCGAGTACCGGAATACGACGGGGTCCCACATCTGTTAATTCTGTTATGTGACAGCTATACAGTGTCATTAAAAGGAGGACACGTGTAGGGGTATTTATGGTGCTTCAGACAAAGATTCCTGGCGGCTAGGGTTTAGGGATTTGTGCCTATAAATACAGTTGTTGTCTCATTATCCGAGTGTGTTGAAATCTGTAAAATTCGGTGCATAATAAAATATCTCTTTTCTGCCCGTGGTTTTTTACCTTTCCCACTGAGAGGTTTTCCACGTTAAATCTGTGTTCTTCTTGTTTCTGTTTCTCTCCTTTTGATTGTTTATGTTTGATTGCTTCTGTTTCTGTTTCTTGCATCTGAAGGTATCTCCATCCGTTTTATAACACCCGGTTTTGTGCATTATTAAAAACCTAGAATTTTTTCCTCCAAATCGTAGTGCATATGTGGCTTGTAGTTTATTTAGTTATTTTGGGCACAACATACACCAGAGAGGATGTGTAATCCTCTTTAGTTGATTTCCAACTTAGGATGCAATTTGAAGTTTAGACATTAAATAATGTAAAATAATCAAAACTAAGAAATAAATTGAAGTTAAAAAAAATATTTGGTCTCAAATATTTTAATGTAAACACTGTCGTTTAAATTGATAATGGTGTGAACAAATCATGATATATGATGCAGATAACTGTTGTGTCATTCTTTATGACACAACGGTTGTGCCTGTATCATCACAATATTCCATTTCGTTTGCTACGTGTATGCTTGTCAATTTTCTTTGTAGAAGATGAAGCTTATTATAAACATACTATATCTATTATGTATCGCTTCGTTGGTAGCAACCCAATTGAAGACGGTTGGTGGTGGAATGGTTTGCTGTTGTTTCTACTGAAGAAGGTAATTATATTAACCAACTAAATTTTGTTTGATGTTTTTAGCGGAACTTTAATGGTAAATTTATTTGGTTGCTATAGTGGAGACATTGAAAGAGATCGCCGAAGGATTAGCAAAAAGCGGTTGGGATTTCAACATTGATCCTTGCGGCGGAGAAGGCAACTAACATAATACAATGCATGTTAGCAAAATTATTCACTAACATCCACTAATTAACTGTCCCGCTATTTTTTTTAATATTGATCCTTGACCTTTAATCATGCATTGATTTTTTAAATTAATACTTATAAACTTATAATACGATGTGCCGCTCTCGATCTCTGAGCCGTGTCTCAGAATTCCTACAGCCCCACCCTTGACGAGCGGGAGGTGTGCATGTAGCGGGCGGGCGGAGGGCGGGTGGTGTGCGTGCGGCGTATAGATGGTCGGGTAGTGGATAGCATACCTGCATGCATCCTTGTGCGTTTATTTTAATGCAGATATAACTACATACATACATACACACACATATAACAACCACAACATTTTGTTGGGTGTAAAAAATTAAAGAAAACTGTAAAAGGTAGAGAAAATAATGAAGTATGAGCCTTTTTCATCGATTATTCGAGTTGTGTACAACCTTCCTTTTAAAGGGAATAAAGGGATAAAATGACTGAGTTTAATCTGATAAAATAAAACAGATAAATTTTATTTTTATCCTAAAATTTGAACAAAAACTAAATTCCCAAATTCAGAAGATAAGCAATCGAACTGCATCCCATCTTGAAAACAAACCATGGTCTTTAACCAATCTTATCACTGGACAATGGAATTGAAATCACCCTTATCTCTATCAGTTTCTTCCTTATCACTCCTCAATTCAAATTCTTCCTTATCACTCCATTATAGAGCAGGGGGCCCAGACGTTGTTACGTTAATACCGTCCCTCAAACTGGGCCGAGTGTTGAGGCACAGTTTGTTGAGAAACATGACAAGCAGAGCTGTGGGCATGGATTTGGTGAAAGTGTCTGCTACTTGGGCCTTTGTGGGGATGTACCCAGTGACGAGACGTCCAAGGGCCACTTGTTCGCGTACGAATTGGTAATCCAGCTGATATGCTTACTTCGAGCGTGAAAAACTGGATTGATAGTCATATGAAGCGCGCTGAGGTTGTCACTGAACAAGATAGGAAGCCTGGTGTCTGAAATTTGCAAATCACGAGCAAGGTAAGTAAGCCAAGTTAAATCTGCACCTGTATGTTCTAGGGCTCGGTATTCATTTTCTGTGCTGGAACGGGAAACAGTCGGTTGTTTTTTTAACACACCATGAGACAATGTTGGCACCTAAGTAAGTGCAGTAGCCTGTAGTAGACCGTCTGGTGATTGGGCAACCGACCCAGTCTGCATCTGAGTAGGCACTGAAGTGTAGTGTAATGTCAGCAATAAAGTGATGTCCAAGCTGGATAGTGCCTTTAACAAAACGAAGAACTCTCTTAGCCATTTTGTAGTTGTTAACTGAAGGCTTTTGTAGGAATTGAGACATATAGTTCACACTATAGAAGATGTCAGGCCTTGTGAATATCAAGTACTGTAGGCCACCAATCAGACTTTGATAGGATGTGGGGCCTTCTAATAGGGGAGATTCAGCAAAACCAGCTGGTTCTGTAGACAGAGGTATGGCCATTGGCTTGCAATACATAAGATCTGCACTTTCAATTAATGTGAGAGCATAGTGAGTCTGATACATATACAGTCGTGAAGATGTTTGAGTGATTTCCACACCACGGAAATGTTGGAAGGTACCTAAATCCGTCATGGCAAATTAAACTCAGTATGGAGGAGATCAATAAACTTCATTAGTAGCTCTGGCTTGGTGACAGTAAGTAACATATCATCCACATACAATAGTAAAAAAAGTGAACCTTGTGTGGTGTGTAGGACAAACAGTGAGGGGTCTGCAAGACTACAGTAGAAGCCATATGTTAAAAGGAAGCTGCCAAACATGTCAAACCATGCCCTAGGGGCTTGTTTGAGCCCATAGAGTGCTCTTTGTAGCTTGCATACATGTGTGGGATGCTGAGAACCAGGCATACCAGGGGTTGGTCCATATAGATTTCTTCATTGACAAGACCATGGAGAAAAGCGTTTTTTACATCCAGTTGTCTAATTTGCCAACCCTGAACAAGAGCTGTGGCAATTACAAACCGGATGGTTCCTGGTCTTACCACTGGAGAGTAAGTTTCTAGGTAGTCTATGCTAAATCGTAGTGCATATGTGGCTCGTAGTTTATTTAGTTATTTTGGGCATAGCAGACGCAAGAGAGGCTGTGTAATCCCCTGTAGTGATTATAATTATTTAAGTTGATTTCCAACTTAGGATGCTATTTACATTATTTCCAGAAACGCTCCACGAGGAGGGTTAACACGCAACTCACAATAAATATATACCCTTCTTTAATTGTTTTTTATGTAAAATTGTAGAAACTGAATTAATATAGGTCAATAGACTAATTAATATAGAAGCCTTATAAGATTCAGTGACAAGTGCATAAGGTTTGAACATGCAGTAACAACAAATGCATTAACACACACTCTAGAGTACCACTCTGCAGTCACATGTGAAAATGCAGTAACATTAATAGTTGCGTACCTACGTGTGCACAACCATGATGTCATAGCAGCTACATAACATGTCCTAGTTGTACATTATTCACTAATTTATCGCTGAAATTTTGTTGACCGCAAGTTGTTGTTATTCCTATTTTCTTTCTCCGGAAGTTTAGTAAATTTGGATCGGTTTAATGTCATGCATGATAACCTCACAAAGTTTAACCTACATATTCTCACCCATATGCATTCACTAAAAATCAAGTTATCATGGTTGCAATTTGAAGTTTAGACATGAAATAATGTAAAATAATCTAAACTAAGAAATAAATTGAAGTTAAAAAAATATTTGGTCTCAAATATTTTAACGAAAACACTGTCGTTTAAATTGATCATGGTGTGAACCCATCATGATATACGATGCAGATAACCGTAGTGTTAGTTGTTATGACACAATGGTTGTG
Organism: Gentiana straminea; assembly: GCA_036785695.1. Classification (NCBI taxonomy): domain Eukaryota; kingdom Viridiplantae; phylum Streptophyta; class Magnoliopsida; order Gentianales; family Gentianaceae; genus Gentiana; species Gentiana straminea. The sequence goes on along the minus strand of JAVUPR010000326.1, from coordinate 5,703,965 downwards.
CACGTATCATTACAATGTTCCACTTCGTTTGCTAAGTGTATGCTTGTCAATTTTCTTTGTTGAAGATGAAGCTTATTATAAACATACTACATCTATTATGTATCGCTTCGTTGGTGGTAGCAACCCAACTGAACCATGAAGAAGTTAATTATATTAACCAACTAAATTTTGTTTGATGTTTTAGCTGAACTTCAATGGTAATTTTTTTTGGTTGCTATAGTGGAGACGTTGAAAGAGATCGCCGAAGGATTAGCAAAAAGAGGCTGGGATTTCAACATTGATCCTTGCGGCGGAGAAGGTAACTAACATAATATAATGCATGTTAGCAAAACTATTCACTAACATCGACTAATTAACTGACCCGTTATTTTTTTATTTTAAATATTGATCATTGACCCTTAATCATGCATTGATTTTTTAAATTAATACTTATAAACTTATTATACAATCTGTCGTTCTCGATCTCTTAGCCATGTCTTAGAATTCCTACAGCCACCCCTGACGAGCGGGAGGTGTGCATGCAGCGGGCGGGTGGAGGGCGGGTGGTGTGCATGCGGCGTACAAACAGACGGGAAGTGGGTGGCATGTAATAGGCCTATCCCCGACCCTAGGGTCCACTGGGGTCTAATAAGGGACAAGCCGGCGATCCACCACCCAAACATTAAATCTCCTACGAAACCACTGAGGAAACTAGTACTCTATTTAAACATCACCAAAACCAAAAGAATAGAACATCAATTAAATTTTTTTTACATTGAAACAACTTAAAATTCAAAGAAACTAATACCGAAACTTGACAACTAAGCTGCCATGTCACCATTGAACTCTTCTTAAACTCCCTCTCCCAGAACAACCTTCCAAGGTTACTCCGTTTATCTCACCACTCTCGTGTCCTTCTTCCATACCTAAGAAAGTAATTTCACAAACGTGTGAGCTAAAAAATAGCCAGTGAGTTCTGGTGTGTGCCGTGAACTTTTATATATGAAAATAGTTGTACAAAACCGTTCAAATTACAACGGAAGGCCTTTTTCCTTACCCTGCGTATAATAGTAGTTAGTACAAGGCCAAAAATATGATATTTGCAAAATTTAAAGGTCAAGTAATTTCTTGAATTTAAGGCTACTAACTGCTTGACACCGACTTGGCTTAGTCGATGAGTCATTACCAACACAACTCCAGCATATTTCTCTACAGCACTTCACAAGCAAGCAAGCTATTGCTTGACAACTCCGGCCGATTGTCAGGGAAAATGATTTAGACCTCCGCCCAGTGAACCTCCCAAAGGGCTTCAGCCAACCCCACTGCCTTCCGAACCATGACATAGCCGTCAGCCCTAGCTTTCCCAGCCATGCACTTGGAACATCGGGAATTTTCGGTACCATCACTCCAGGACTGTCGATGAGCCAAGGTCAAAAGGCCCTGAGACCGGTGACTAGCCGTTCTGCGGTGCAATAACCCTAACTCAACTAGTCTCTAGAAAGTTCTACACCGAAGTGCGGAAATTCCTATAAGTGTAAAACTCCAATTGCATACTTTTATTTGATACACATATATATATATATATATATATATATATATATATATATATATATATATATATATATATATATATATGAGTAAATGCAAATATAATTATGGGCATGCCTATGGAGGACGGCGGCATACGAGCGGCACCGACTGGCTCCATGTACAATGATATGGGTCAAATGACCCTCTAAATTATATATATATATATATATATATATATATATATATATATATATATATATATATATATATATATATATATATATATATATATATTACACTTTTTAAAAAAATTATACACTAACGTCTACTAATTAGTTGACCCACTATTTTTTTTAGATATTGATCCTTAACCCGTAATCATGCATTGATTTTTTAAATTAATACTTATAAAATTGTAATATGAAGTGCCGCTCTCGATCTCTGACCCGTGTCTCAGAATTCCAGCTGCCACCCTGACGAGCGGGCTTCGTGAGGAAGGTGTGCATGTAGTGTGCGGGCAGAGGGTGAGTGGTGTGCGTGCGGCGTACAGGAGGTCTGAAGGGGGAATATGGCGTATCGGCGGGTGGCGTGCGTGCATTCATCGCTGTGTTTATTTTAAAAGAAATATTTGTGCTACAACAAAATGTTAAGACTGTTCAAATGTGAAGACAAACAATAATAGCATCTTTTAGACTGTCCACAGTGGTCCCTTTGACCATCTACTTGAAGAGACTTTCAAAGTAGAGTAGTGATAGTGTCACACCAAAATTATCATAACATTGTGCACTCTACACTTTGAGACCATTGAATCATTGATTATGATGTTAGGCCTATTTAATCATGAGGAGTTGTTTATAAGGACAAAAAAAAGGGAAAAATAGGAATCGTGACAGAATATATCATTGAAAAAGTATCAAATGGGATGTCTAAATAAAGAGGACGAAAAAAGGGAAAATGGGATGAAATAATTATCATCTTTTGACAATCATATCAAAAGACGTATTCGTTTTTGTAGTTGAATACGAAAGAATTTAAATAACAGTAGAATAAAGACATGTGTTTTTACTCAAAAAAATATTCAACTGTCCTCTTTGCATATTTTTATATTCAAATTTTACTTTTTAACAATAAACCCTTAATCATATGGCTCCTATAAAAATCATTGGCTTAAAAGTGTGTTGTGGCATTTGTTGTGCATTTTTTGTTCTGGCACAAACATTTCTCCTTAAGGAAGCCAAAGGAAAAAAAGGCCTTTTCGATGTAGTGGAGGAGACGTTCAAAAGCAAAATAAAATGCAATGATAACGGTGTAGACAGCAACAAACAGGGACGTAACCAGGCCATGGCTAGGGGGGTCGCAGTCCACCGGATTTTTATTTTCGGTACATTAAAAATTCTTTATAAAATCAATCCAGCACAGTTAGTTGTATTAATCTCGCACACCCGACGTTATAAATATAATCCACTAGCCCATCAAAACAATAATTCCTGGTTCCATCCCTAAAAGAAATCAATCATGTCGATCGAAAGAATCGGAGTAGTGTTTGCCAAACTACAATTCAAAAGAAAGTTAGTTTCTTTGTATCATTGTTTGGACTTGGGATATGCAAACATGTATACACACTAAAATTTTACTTTAAATATCCGCGTGCATTTTTAAGTGTCATCAACGTATTTGTAATATTCCGATTTTTAAGAAAAAGGCAGACGTGTCATTTTGCGAAAACGAAATAATAAAATCCTTAAACTTTTGGGGATTTTAAGTGTATTTATATATATGTGGCCGAAATATATATATAATTTGGGGGGAAAATCTGATTTTTAAGTAATAGGGAAAAATAATAAGAAATTATTATTTTTGGGATTTTCTATTTAAGAAAAATAAATCCATTAGTTCCCATAATAAAAAAGAAATCAGAATTTTCTTCCTACGTTGAGAGAGACGGCGCAGAGAGCAAGTTTTAGGGCTGAGAGCTTTTATTCCCGTTTCTAAGTCAAATCTTAACCATTTTCAAATCAGAGTAGAGCAACGGAATCGTCATGAAGAGGGCGTCGTTTCAACCCCAAAAGTTGGAGTTTTTCCTAAGGTATGATTTTCGCCTAATGGTGTTTTTGGATGAGTTTTATGGATTAAAGCTCATGAATTCATAAAATAGATTTTTTCGAAACGTGTGATCGAACCTAATTTGGATTGAAATTGATCACTCAGGTTTTTGGTGAGAAAGCTTCGAGTTTGCTGTTGTTTTTCTCGGAGTTTGGAGTTGGATTGCTTGCTATCAAGTAAGAGGATCTTCCTATGGTTTAATTACGGTTTATTAGGGTTTATGTTAAGGTTTGATATGATTTTATGCTAGAAATCATACATTCATGTTGCTTAAGGATCAAGAGATGTTAAGGTTTTTAAAAGTCGTGTTTTTTTGCTCTTTCTCTGAGTATTTTGATGTTGTACATGTTTGGATTTGAGTACAGATCGTAAAATGTAAAGAAAAACGTGTTTAGGGAGTTTCAACGCTAAATGTGCGCAAATTGACTAGAAATGTGCACACATTGATGAGGCTGAATGCTGTTGTAGTTGGACAGGTCCTGGAGTGTACGCACATTACCCTGGAATGTGCACACACTGGCCGGGCTGAATGTCTTTTGTTCCCAATATGCGCAGATTCCCCTGGAATGTGCACACATTGCCCATGTTTTTGATAAATAAGTTGTTTTAAGCTATGGTATGAGTCTTAGATGTTGTTTCATGATCTAATAACATTAATTAAACATGAACAAGCCTCGATTGATCTTCTGATGCGTTTAGTTTTGGCACCGAATGTATTCTTCAAGGGAGTTAAAGTACGGGACCGTCGGAAGGGCATGAAAGGGCTTATGCTTTTATGAACTAGAGTTCATCAATGTCTGTGTAATTGTTAGGCCTTGTCTGTGTCTAGTGGTCTAGGAAAGAGAGAAAGTAGGTGTGAGGAAGCTTATTTGAAAACACTTAGGTGGCTAGTTAATACTTAATAACTTACATACGTGATATTAAAGAGATGAAACGTCACCTATTCTTGGTCAGGCACTGATTCATATCGGCGATGTGGTATGTTCATCAAGGTGAACAACACTACTAGCTCAAAAGGCTGAATGGTAGCGGAGGAAATTCATCGAACGTATACGCATACTGGGGAAACCCCGAAGCTATCAGATGCTATCCACAGTTAGTTAGCAAGTATATCTTCAGACTGATAAATGCCATGCGTAATGCCCCTGAATGCTGACGTAACCAAGATAAGTTAAGCTAGAAACGTATAGTCATGACATGCTGATGGACATGGAGTGAACCCTAGATTGAGTCGGTCTCATAAAGATAATTTATTATTTTAAAACTTGTTTATAAACCTTAATTAATTTGTAGCTTCTACCTCTTATTGAGTACTTTGTACTTACCTCAAATGCATTGTTTTTCTATGTGTTTGGGAGGATAGATGATGAGCAGGTAGATCCGGAGTGCGAGGAGGACTTTGATGATGATGTTTGAGGACGCCGAAGTCGAAGCAGTTTTTTTTTGTTTCTTCAGTTTCTTGATACTTTAGACTTGATGTTTTTGGGGAAACTTTATAGTCCCTTTTAGTTCTATTTTAGAGGTTTCGTACGCTTGGTTTTCGTTTGGTTTTCCAATGTAATAAATGCTACATTTTCTATCTTTAGATATTGAGTTTCTATTCTTGTTTGGTTGAAAAAAAATTATTACTGGTGAGGAATGCACCGAGTAGAAGTTGAATAGTGCAGTTTCAGTTGTTCAAGAATGGTTTGTCCCGTGAGATCCAAGTGGGAAGGTTGGGAAGTACACCAAGGAATATGGCTGAATGTTGAACAAGGTCTTGGAAGCTGAGACCTTCAAGGACAATCTTTCAGTTGTTAATGGTGCTAAGAGGAACTCAAAATCAAGGAAGCGGGAAAGGCGGCCCGAGTCGGCCTGTTCGAGTTTTCACTGTGGATGCACGGATGCGTAACCGGATGATAATGTTATCTCGGTACGATAATATTAGGCAACCTAGCGCTATGACCTTGTTTGATACTGGAGCGTCTAACATGTTTGTGTCGTCTAAGATAGCTAAGAAGTTGAATCTACCTTTGGAAACCTTAAGAAACACTTTGGATATAACTACACCACTAGGAAAGGTAACTAAGGTAACTAAGATGATACCTCAAGTGGATGTTCAAGTAGGACCATATCGATGCAAGAGGGACTTTACAATTTTGGACTTTTCGGATTTTGATGTAATTTTTGGAATAGATTGACGATCCGAGAACTATGTTCACATGGATTGTAGAGAAAAGAGAGTGGCATTTAAGGTACCAGGGAAATCATCTAAGACATATCAAGGTAATGTTTATAAGCCGAGTAAGAAGTGTCATCCGATCATTTCAGTAGTTAAGGCTATATGAGCGTTTGTCCAAAGGGATGTGAAGGCTACTTGTTATACGTAGAGGATGTGGATCAAGTGAAGCCTAAGTTAGAGGAAACCCCCATAGTAAAGGAATACCCTGAGGTGTTTCCGGAAGAGTTACCGGGAAACATGCCGGATAGAAAAATAGAGTTTGAGATCAAGTTGGTACAAAGAGCGGCACCAGTTGCTAAGGCACCCTATAGAATGACACCGGTTAAATTGAAAGAGTTGAAAGCTCAACTTAAGGATATGCTCGAGAGGAACATAATTCAGCCTAGTACTTTGCCTTAGGGAGCCCCTTATTTGTTCGTTAAAATGAAAGATGGTAGCATGAGGATGTGCATCGACTATAGAGCTTTGTATAATCTTAGCATCAAGAATAAGTATCCCTTACCAAGGATTGAAGATCTGTGTAATCAGTTACAAGGTAAGAGAGTGTTCTCTAAGATTGATCTTAGGTCCGATTATCATCAGTTGAAGGTCAAGGTAGAGGATATACCTAAGACGGCTTTTCGTACCAGATATGGACATTATGAGTTCTTATTTATGCCCTTTGGACTCACTTATGCTCCATCTGCATTTATGGATTTGATGCAGTGGGTTTTCATGCCGTACTTGGATAAATTTGTGATAGTGTTCATATATGACATCCTTGTATACTCGAAGGATGAGAAAGAACATGAGGAACACCTAAGGATAGTGTTGAACACATGAAAGGAGAACCAATTGTATGCTCAGTTCTCGAAGTGTGACTTTTGGTTGAATCAAGTTAGTTTATTGGGTCATGTCATTTCTGGAGATGGCATTCAAGTTGATCCGGATAAGATTGAAGCAGTTGAGAAATGGTCCAGACCGACTACCGTTTCAGAAGTGATGAGCTTTTTGGGTTTGGCTGGCAAATATAGGAAGTTTGTACAAGACTTCCCAAAGATAGATACACCACTTACCCGGCTCACTCAAAAGAATGTAAAGTTTGAGTGGACAAGTGAGTGTAAAGATGCTTTCCAGATGTTGAAGAAGAAGTTGACTACGGCCCCAGTTTTGACAGTTCCGGAGATCTTTGATAACTACGACGTTTACACCGATGCTTTGGGACAAGGTATAGGTTGTGTGCTGATGCAAGGAGGAAAAGTAATTGCTTATGCATTCAGACAGTTAAAGGTGCATGAGAAGAAATATCCAACACATGATTTAGAGTTGGCAGCGGTAGTTTTTGCCTTGAGACTTGGAGGCACTACTTGTATGGAGTTAAGGCTTGGATCTTCACAGACCACGAGAGCTTAAAGTATTTCTTCACTCAGGAGAATCTGAATATAAGACAAAGGAGATGGTTAGAGATTGTAAAGGACTATGACCTGGATATTCAATACCATCCGGGTAAAGCAAATGTGGTTGTAGATGCCTTAAGTAGAAAACCAGTGTTTGCAGTCTCAAACGTTGAAGATGTGGATGAAAAGTTAGATGGACTGAAAGTCCAGGGTTTTGATCAGATTGAGGATCGACATTTTGCGGCACCATTGTTAGCAAGATCCGAGTTTATGGATGATATTTGGGAAAAGCAAGATGAAGATCCACTGTTGGTTGATTTGAAGCGGGTTGCAAGGGAAAAGCCTACAGTGGGATATGTGTTAGATAAGAATGGGAACCTTTGGTACCAGGATTGTTTGTGTGTGCCTAATGTTAGCAAACTAAGGCAAAGAGTTATGGAGGAAGCACATTTATTGCTTTTGCGGTACATCTAGGAGCTACCAAAATGTATAGAGATTTGAAGGAAAAGTATTGGTGGCCTTCTATGAAAGTAGAGATAGCTAAGTTTGTAGCAGAGTGTGATATTTTCTAGAAAGTTAAAGCGGAGACCAGGAGGAATTCTTAAGCCATTGGACATCCCTGAATGGAAATAGGATAAGATCACGAAGGATTTTATCACCAGCTTCCTGAAGACGAAGAGTGGGCATGATGTGAATTGGGTGATTGTGGATAGATTGACCAAATCTGCCCACTTTTTTCCAAAGAAAGTTGATATGTCTTTGAAGAAGATAACGACACTATACTTGGATAATATAGTGAAGTTGCATGGAGTACCTATCTCGATAGTTTCGGATCATGACAGTAGGTTTGTCAGACAATTCTGAAAAGTTTGCAAAGGGCTTTAGGTACAAAGTTAGATTTGAGTACGGCCTTCCATCCTCAAACAGATGGGCAGTCAAAAAGAACGATCCACACACTAGAAGTTATGCTAAGAGCTTGTGTTTTTTAAGTAGGCGGATCATGTGATGATTACTTACCAGTAGCGGAGTTTGCCTACTACAACAGTTATTATGCAAGAATAGGCATGCCACTGTATGAATCTTTGTGTGGGAGAAGATGTCGAACGCCGCTGTTTTGGGATGAAGTCTGGGAAAGAAAAGTCACCGGGCCGGAGCTGGTTGAACAAGCTAAAGAAAGAATTCAGTTGGTTAAGAAGAATCTGAAGGCAGCACAAGATAGAAAGAAAAGTTGGGCAGATGTTAAAAGAATACCTCTTGAGTTTGATGTTGGTGAAAGAGTTTATCTACGAGCTTCACCAATGAAAGGGGTGAAATGTTTTGGACAAAAAGGAAAGAAAAGTCCAAGGTATGTTGGACCGTTCGAGATTCTGGAAAGAGTTGGACCTTTGGCATATAAGCTTAAGTTACCGGAATCACTGTCAAGAGTCCATAATGTTTTCCATGTTTCGATGTTGAAAAAGTGTTTGATGAAAAATAATGTTGAAACCACAGTTGATCCATAAGTTCTCCAAGATCATCTTGCATACGATGAGAAACCGATCAAGATTTTAGACTGGAAGGAAAAGATGATCAAGAGACGGATGATCCCTTGGTTTTGGTGCAATGGAGCAATCATTCACTGAATGAAGTCACTTGGGAAGTTGAAGACGACATGATCAGTGAGTTTCCAGAGTTTATGGAAATACCAGGTATGTTCTAGTTTCGAGGATGAAACTCTCTTAAGGGGGGAGGAATGTAAGATTCCGATTTTTGGGAAATAGCAGACGTGTCATTTTGCGAAAACGAAATATTATATCCTTTACCTTTTGGGGATTTTAAGTGTATTTATATATATGTGGCCGAAAAATATATATAATTTGGGGGAAAATCTGATTTTTAAGTAATAGGGAAAAATAATAAAAATTATTATTCTTGGGATATTCTATTTAAGGAAAATAAATCCCATTAGTTCCCATAACCAAAAAGAAATCAGAATTTTCTTCCTACTTTGAGAGAGGCGGCGCAGAGAGCAAGTTTTAGGGCTGAGAGCTTTTCTTCCAGTTTCTAAGTCAAATCTTAACCGTTTTCAGATCAGAGTAGAGCAACATAATCGACCTGAAGAGGGCGTCGTTTCGACCCCAGAAAGTTGGAGTTTTTCCTAAGGTATGATTTTTGCCTAATGGTGTTCTTGGATGAGTTTTATGGATTAAAGATCATGAATTCTAAGAATAGATGTTTTTGAAACGTGTGATCGAACCTAATTTGGATTGAGATTGATCACTTAGGTTTTTGGTGAGAAAGTTTTGAGTTTGCTGCAGTTTTTCTTGGAGTTTGGAGTTGGATTTCTTGCTATCAAGTACGAGGATATTCCTATGGTTTAATTACGGTTTATGTTAAGGTTTGATATGGTTTTATGCCAGAAATCATACCTTCAAGTTGCTTAAGGATCAAGAGATGTTAATGTTTATAAAATTCATGTTTTTCTGCTATTTTTCTGAGTTTTTTGATGTCGAACATGTTTGGATTTGTGTAGAGATCGTAAAAGTGCAGAAAAACGTGTTTAAGGTGTACTGCGCTCAATGTGGGCACATTGACTAGCAATGTGCACACATTGACTAGCAATGTGCACACATTGCTGAGGCTGAATGCTGTTGTAGTTGGACGCATCCTGGAGGGTGTGCACATTCCTATGGAATGTGCACACACTGGCCGGGTTGAATGTCTTTTGTGCCCAATGTGCGCACATTCCTATGAAATGTGCACACATTGCCCCTATTTTTGATAAATAAGTTGTTTTAAGCTATGGTATAAGTCTTAAATGTTGTTTAATGATCTAATAAGATTAATTAAACATGAACAAGCCTCGATTGAGTTTATGATGCATTTAGTTCCGGCACCGAATGTACTCTTCAAGGGCGTTGAAGTTTGGGACCGTCGGAAGGGCATGAAAGGGCTTGTGCTTTTATGAACTAAAGTTCATCAATGTGTGTGTAATTGCAAGGCCTTGTCTGTGTCTAGTGGTCTAGGAAAGAGAGAAGTAGGTGAGAGGGAGCTTATTGAAAACACTTATGTGGCTAGTTAATACTTAATAACTTACATACGTGGTAGTAAAAAGATGAAACGTCACATATTCATGGTCAGGCACCATTTCATATCGGCGATGTGGTACGTTCATATAGGTGAACAACGCTACCGGCTCAAAAGGCTGAATGGTAGCGGAGGAAATTCATCGAACATATACGCATACCGGGGAGACCCCGAGCATCAGGTGCTATCCACCGTTAGTTAGCAAGTATATCTTCAGGCTGATAAACGCCATGCGTAGTGCCCTTGAATGCTAATGTAATGATGTCGTCGCGGGCCTTACGTCGATTTTACTAGCAAGAGTACTAGGTCAATCGTAGTATAGCAAGTACGAATCAAGGTCGATCCCACAGAGACAATGCAACTTAAGCGTAAACAATTCTAATCTAATCAAGATTAGACATAAGTGTTAGGAACATTTTATTATGTTTTGATGATGGCCATACTAGCTGTTATAGCAAGCCTAAAATAAGTTAGAATTCTCTATATAAGTCTTTACTTAGAGTCTGACATGCTGTATAAGTTGAGTCAGACAAGTATTGTACTAGTTGGTAGGACGGTAAAGTAAAAACATACATTCGGCAGAGTGAAACCAGCCAAGCACCAGCAGAGATACATTGAAGACATTATGGTCTGAATTATAACCAAGGAAGTCTGCGATGACCTTGGATAAGTCTAAGTTATACTTCAAGTGACGAAACTTAATATTCATATATGGTGCACACGGATCTCACCCCAATCAAGGATCAGTGAAGTACAAAAGATTCTCCTTAAACTGAAGCAAAGAATGAAACAATGAATCGGCTGAGTAAACTGACTTTCGGCTGAGTGAAGACAAAACGGTGAAGGAAGATCTAAAACGGCTAAGTTCAGAAGGATCACTCAGCCGTTCAGAAAATGGCGAAGTAACACTTACCAGATCAGATTTAATATATGTTGAGGATTCAGAAGATCATGCATTAAATGCACAATCAATAGAGGATCAATCAAGGACGGATTTTTTGCTATATGGTTGAAGGAAAAATCTGATCACTGAAATCAAGGGGAATGCAATTAAGGGGGAATCAAGAATAAAATCAAGGATTATTCCCTCATTAATATAGCCAACGGACGGAATTTCAAAATCAAGGTTATTCAAGGCTATAAATAGAAGGCACTGACAGACAAAGAAAGAAGATGATTGAAAATGAAAGATCAAGCAAATACTTTGTCAATTTGAAAAGCCTTCTCTCTGAACGTAAAAGGATACATCTAGTGATCAACTCAGACATCAGAACTACAAAGTCATATTCAGCACTGAGATTGATCAAGCAAGTTTGTGAATCACATTCACATCAAACCGAAGCAACCGAATCGAGAGCAATCCGAGAAGGAGTTGAGTCCGTGATAGCCGCCGAAGGATTTTGATCTCAAGGAGCAGCAATAGAGACCGAATCACCGAAGCTGTTGCAGTCAAGGAGTGATAGTCTTGTAGATTGTGAAGCTTGGGAAGCCAAGGACAATCATACTATTGTATCTGTGAAAACAATAGTGAATTCCTCCAATTATCACAGGAGAAGAGTGGATTAAGGGATTACACCACCCTGAACCACTATAAGCCTTGTGTCAATTTACTTTCTGTAATTTACTTTACCGCATTTATTCAAATTGTCTAGATCATAACTTATATCTGTGATTGTCTAAACTGATTTTAAAACAATATAGTAAGAAGGGACTTATACGCTGCTCAAAAGCTTTTAAACATAAGAAAAGTTTTTGAAACTCCACTATAGTCATTCACCCCCTAACTATAGCTTCACCCTTCTCTGGGACCAACAATTGGTATCGGAGCAGTGTTCTTAGTATCAGAACCTGTTCAGATCTAATTTCTGGTAACAAGGAGATCACATATTTTCAAAGTAGTTTTCAAATCTGAGTTTTCTATATATTCACATATAAACCTATTACTTGTGTTTATGGATTCATCAAACGTCATGTCAAAAGTACCTGTTTTTAATGTTAATAATTTTGATGAATATAAATTAAGAATGCTATCTCATCTTGCAGCAACTCATGAGGAGATGCTGGACGTAATCAATGATGGGCCAATCATGATCATGACTGTGGTATCCACAGGAGCGAGATCAAGGAAAGGAGATAGATAAACCTAAGAAAGATTGGACCAAGGATGACGGGAGAAGAGCAAATCTAGACTTTGTTGCAAAAGACATGATTTTGAAGACACTAGATAGCAACATGTTCATGAGAATCAAAGATCGCAAAACAAAAAGGAGATGTGGGACAAGCTAGCATTGATAAATGAAGGATCTGAAGCAGTTAAAGAAAACAAGTTATCTGTTGCAAAACAGAAATTTCAAAATTTCAAAATGAAGACTGGTGAATCCATTGATCAAATGGACAACAGATTCTCAAGCATCATCAGTGAACTGCAACAGCTTGGACACACATACCCTCAGAAAGAAGTATGCTTGAAGATCTTGAGAGGACTACCTGAAAGATGGAAGATCATAACATCAGTAATCAGAGGAACAACAAATCTTGCAAGCACCGACACTCTGACACTGATGTCCCAATTAAAAGCTCATGAATTCGAATTGAACGGTGAAGATGGTACTCCGGCAGAGACACAAAAAATCACTGCACTGGTTGCACCCCAGCAAAGTAACTTTGCCGATTGTATCAGCAAAGAGACACATGAACTTAAAGAACATGTAGCTTTATTAGTTAAACGTTTTGACAGGTTTAGCAAAAAGAAGCCATTCAAAGGAAACTCATCATCAAACAAGAGGTCAAGCTCAAACAAAGACATGAAGAAGAAAGATGATGAATACAGATGCTTCAACTGCAACAAGAAAGGCCACTTCAAGGCTAATTGCCCTGAAGAAAATGATAAAGACGACAAGAAGAAGTACAAGGCATCTGAAAAGAGAAAAGGCAAAAAGGCACTCAAGGCTGAATCCAGTAGTGAAAAGAATGAAGAATCATCTGATAATGATTCAGATGACAGTGATGAAGAAGATAGCTCAGAAAATGAAAACGCATGCCTATGTCTCATGACCAAAGAATTAAGTGAAGATGAAGGTGACAGCTCAGACACTGTTTTATGTCTAATGACCAAAGAATCAAATGAAACTGAGGTAACATCTAGCTCTCACTCTTCATCCAATGCATCCACATCTGACACTGCACAATCTTCTGATCTCCCATTAGATGCAACAGACCTAGTCCAAAATCTCATGACTAAATTTGATGAAATTGAAATGAATCATGAAATTCTGGAGAAGGAATACAAGGATCTAAGAAAGGAAAACAAAAGATTAAAGAAAGAACTGGATAAGGCAAAAGCTGAACTAACTAGTAAGGAGACCCACTTAAATGATCAACAAACAACGGAGATGATCATACATCCGTTATTGACCGATCGCTTAAGAAAATCTCCTCACCAATTAAGGAAAACACTGCACCACTAAATGCACCAGCTTACAAACCCTAAAAAAGGTTTGGATCCAGATCTGGTCTTGGCTACAACAGTCAGGATGAGAGTAGAAACAATGGTCAACACAATCCTAAATTCATGTCCAATCATGGACCAAAATTTAGAAAGGGACAGACCATAGTTCCAACCAATCATCCTGCACCGGTGAAGTCAAAACCTAGTGTAGTGAAACAGCAGACCAAATCCTCATTCCAGTCAACCAAAAACAAAAACCTTCTAAAAGGTAAAGGTAGACTTTATCCTTCAGAGGATGATTGGAATGTTGCACCTCCAAAATACAAGAATAAACCATTCCATAATATGCATCATGTGCTTAAGAAAAATCAATCTAGATATGTTCCTAGACACAAGAAGCAAGAAAGGTTTCCTACTGCATATTGGAAAGTGAAGAAGGATGCACATGCACCAAAAGGTAGAGAAAAGTATCAGAATATCTTCAGTAAAAATATTAGAAGCTATTCTGCCATGCCTTATACATATGAAGTTGATAACTTCAATTATCCAAAAATAAGAACTTTTGGATATACACTTGGTATGGGAGGCATGACTGCTAACAGGTATGGACCCAAACAGTGTTGGGTACCTAAACTTAATTAATTTGTTTTGTAGGATGTTTGGTACATAGACAGTGGATGTCCCAGACACATGACAGGAAACAAGAGATGGCTCACTGACTTCAAAGCTTTTGATGGACCCAAAGTCACATTTGGAGGCAAAGAAAACCCTGGCAAGATTAAGGGGGAAGGCACAATACTCAAGAACAATTTGAAGATTCAAAATGTAGCATATGTTAGAGGACTTAACTTCAATCTGATGAGCATCAGTCAATTCTGTGACAAAGGCTACAATGTACATTTCAATAAGGAAGGATACAAAGTGATTCACAGCCAAACCAACACAGTAGTTCTTGCGGGAAGAAGACAAGACAACATGTAAGTGGTGGATTGGAAAACGACCAAGGCGAAAACATGTCCGCTTGTCAAAAATAAACAATCAACCAAATTTGGATTTGGCACAGAAGATTAAATCACCTGAATTTCAAGACCATCAACAAACTATCAAAGAACAAGTTAGTTGAAGGCCTGCCAGAGATCACATTCAAGAAAGAAAGTCTATGTGATGCATGCCATAAAGGGAAACAAATCAAAAGTTCATTCAAGTCAAAGCCCTATCAATCTACAACAAGAGTTCTACATCTGTTAAACATGGACCTGTTTGGACCAAGTCACACCAGTAAGTGTAAGTGGTAAGAAATACACCCTAGTTGTGGTGGATGACTACTCAAAATACACCTGGACCATCTTCATGAACAAGAAGAAAGAGACACTCAAAAAGCTGCCAGATTTGCTGAGAAGACTCCAAAATGAAAAAGAACTGAAAATCATCAAGATCAGATCAGATAGAGGCACTGAATTTCTAAATGAAATTATCAGAACCTATTGTGAAGAAAATACAGTGCTACATCAACTATCTACAGCAGGAACTCCACAACAAAATGGTGTAGCAGAAAGAAGAAACAGAACTCTCAAAGAAGCAGTTAGAACAATGATTGATGAAGCATGCTTGCCAAAGAGATTTTGGACTGAAGCAGCAAACACAGCATGCCATACACAAAATAGATCAATCATCAACAAATATCATGGAAAGACTCCATATGAAATATGGAATGGTAGAAAACCTAATATCTCATATTTTCATATGTTTGGATCGAAATGTTTTGTTTTGAACAGGAACCAGCTGCACACCTTTGAAGAAAAGGCTGATGAAGCAATCTTTATGGGATACTCAGACACCAGCAAAGCATTCAGAATACTCAACAAAAGAACTTTTGTGATTGAAGAATCAATACATGTAAATTTTGATGAACCAAATACAAATGGTGAAGATCTTCAAGAAGAAGAAGCAACACAAAGGGAAATTTATACAAATGCAACCATACCAAATTTCTATTCCGAATCATCATTTCGAAAATCAAGAGGAGCCACATATCGATTGCAACGAGAAAAACACCGAACCCGAAATTCATGCACATCATGAAAGTGTGGAAGCACCAAGTGAAGAGCAACTTCAACCTGATCTTAACTGGCTAAGAGATCATCTTGAAGAACAAGTCATTGGAGACATTCACACAGGAGTTAGAACCAGAAGACAACTGGAAAATATGCTAACATGTTTTCTATCACAAGTAGAGCCCATGACAATAGATGATGCAATTCAAGATGCAGATTGGATCACAGCCATGCAAGAAGAACTAAATGAATTTGAAAGAAATGAAGTCTGGGAACTTGTTGACAGACCAGATATGGCCAACATCATTGGAGCAAAATGGGTATTCAGGAACAAGATGGATGAGCAAGGAACTGTTGTCAGAAACAAAGCAAGGCTAGTTGCAAAAGGCTACTCTCAAGCAGAAGGAATAGATTATGATGAAACATTTGCACCAGTAGCAAGATTGGAGGCAATCAGACTCTTTCTAGATTTTGCTGCATTCAAAGACTTCAAAGTCTATCAAATGGATGTCAAGAGTGCATTTCTAAATGGACTTTTGGAAGAAGAAGTATATGTGGAACAACCTCCTGGTTTCCAAATCAAAGGAAAAGAAGACAAAGAATACAAACTCAAGAAGGCCCTCTATGGACTCAAACAGGCACCTAGAGCCTGGTATGAAACACTATCACAATTCCTGATCAAGAATGGATTCAACAAGGGAACTATAGACAATACTCTATTTAAACTAGAGGAAGGAACAAGTACATTGCTAGTACAAATCTATGTTGATGATATCATCTTTGGATCAGAGGATGAAAAGCTATGTGAGAAATTTGCAAACCTGATGAAGAGCAAATTTTAGATGAGCATGATGGGAGAATTAAATTATTTCCTTGGACTTCAAGTAAAGCAAATGAAGGATGGTATTATCATTAGTCAAGCCAAGTACACAAGAGATCTAATACACAAGTATGGGATGGATACAAGTGGCACAGCAGATACACCAATGTGTGCAAGAGTCATTCTTGGGAAAGATGAAACAGGGAAGGATGTTGATCAGAAAATGTATAGAGGAATCATTGGATCCTTACTATACTTAACTGCAAGTAGACCTGATATAGCATTTGCAGTAGGAGTATGTGCAAGATTTCAAGCACAACCAAAAGAATCACATCTACTAGCAGCCAAAAGAATAATCAAATACTTGAAAAACACTATAAATGTTGGAATTTGGTATCCAAAAGATGGAGGATTTAAGTTGATATCATATTCAGACTCTGACTATGCTGGATGCAAAATAGATAGAAAAAGCACCTCTGGAACATGTCAAATGCTAGGCACCAGACTAGTCTCTTGGTTCAGTAAAAAATAAAACTACATATCTACATCAACAGCTGAACCATAATATATAGCAGCAGGTAGTTCTTGTGCACAAATACTTTGGATCAGACAACAGCTAAGAGATTATGGAGTGGAGGAGAAAACAATTCCAATCATGTGTGATAACACAAGTGCAATATCTATTACTGAAAATCCAGTATTGCACTCAAGAACAAAGCACATTGATGTGAGACATCACTTTATCAGAGATCATGTTGAAAAGGGAGATGTCATTCTAAAATACATACCCATTGAAGATCAATTGGCTGACATCTTTACTAAACCACTCAGTTATGAAAGATTTAGCATGTTAAGAACCGAGTTAGGAATGATTGAGATTGACTAAGTACCGAAGAGCAGCTAACTGGAGTAACCGGCTAAGTGACTTCAGCAGCTTTTAACCCTTTGCCATTACAGGAGGTGTACCAGGTAAGGCACTGGTATCCAGCGAAGTCAACTTAACTGATTGTTAGGAACGGTTAAATGGAGCAGCTCAGTGAAGAATTCACTACATCGGCTAAGTGACCAGCCAAGGCACTCCACCGAAATAAAGACTTGGACAAATTAAAGTGTGAACAAAATCACTTTTTATTACACGTGGAGAAAAAGAAAATTATGGAGGATTATTCTGTGGAAGATTACACACGTGGAGATCAACTTATGATCATGGAGGTAACCATATTATTTTTTTCAAATTATAAACTCCTCGATTCCCGGGCTCTATCATTACTTACCTCAATCCACTCCCCCCATTACACTCGAATATCGCGATTTATATGAACAAAATCACGCCATTATGTCATAAAATCCTTCCACATTCAAACCACGTTCACACTACCCACATCACCCTATATAAACAAGACTTAGAGATTTTCAGAAATCTTTACACTCCCTTGCAATTCATAATCTCCATTGCAAATTCAAAGATCACCTTCAAATCTCTGTTAATCTTCAACAATGGCTTCATCCTCCTCAAACACCCATGCTGGGTATGAAAAATCGATCGCCACTGGATCATTTTTTCAAGAAGAACATTACTTGAAACTGTGTGGAAATGACGAGGACGCCAAACGATTGGCAGCAGGATGCAAAAACCTAAAATTATCAATCTTTCTAAATCCGCCCATAACCAACGTTTGCTATGAAAGCCTCATCTCCTTCTGGAAATCTGCAACATACGTCTCTGGGCTCCTTGCTGAAGCATGTGACGATTTCGAAGAAGACAAGATTGTTGCATCTGTCAATGGCAAAGAAGTGGTTACAGAAATGGTAATTCGTCAACATCTTAAACTGTCCAATAAAGGTCAAGCAAAAGTGACACTGGTACCACAAGACTTGGATAATTTCTGGGCAACCATTGCCAAAATGGCAAACCCAGGATCTACAAAAGTCAATTTTCGTTGATCTGCTTTAAAGAAACCGTTCAATGAGTTCAGTGCCCTAATTGGCAAGACCATTGAAGGAAAATCGGGAGCAAATAATGCGATGACAGAAATCAGAATGCGGTTGATGGGAATCATCTACAATAATCTGGAATTCAATTGGGCAAAATACTTCTTTTTGAGAATAAAAGAACAAATCCAAGGTGAAGTGAAAGCAGGCGAAAAGGGGACAAAAGAAGGAAAGATGAAGAAAGGACAATTCTGGGCGAAAAAGTCATATAGGATTCAGTTACACTATCTGTTGCAATGTCTCAAAGTACCTACTGTACAACTCCACAAACTGCATGAATCCAAATTCATGTTTACCTATGTTAAACAACAAAAGAAGGTAGGAGAAGGGAAGAGAAAGAAATCCACACAACACACTACCAGTCAAAGAAAGAAGCAAAAGGTTCAGCGAAATCTGGACAAGACGGACTTTGGAAAATTAATTGATGATGAAGAAGAAGACGAGGAGTCTGACGCTGAGGCAGAACAACAAGAAGAAGAAAATGTAAGTGAGGATGACCAACATCCTAATGAGGAAGACACTGGAGATGATGAGGAATCTCCAGAAGAAGCTGCACAATTGTCTACAAACAATATAGATGATCGGATTGCGGAATATCTTGAGTGGAAGGAAGGTGATTCCCGACAACAGCTTCAAAACTCTCACCGCATGCTTGCAGAAGAAGCATGGCTATTCAATTTTCTGGGAATCACAACTCTGGTTGGTGTCCTTGATGAATCTCCTCTATGGGACTTGGTTGATGCAGCAAAGGCAAAACTGCCCCAGCCCTCTGACAGACAGAGTAGTGATTCAGAAGATGATGGTGATGATCATGATGACAATGATGATAATGATCATCACGATGATGATCTTGATAAAGACAGAGAAGAGGATACTCCTACACCGGATGCAATTGATGATACCACTCTTCTCCGTACATTTTTTCAGCCACAAGCATCAAACAAGTCCACAACTCCAGCAAAGACAGCCACTCCACCATTGTCTATCAATATTCCAGCTGACAACACAAACATTGTGGACACTGGTTCAGCTGCTGCCACTCCAGTAAAGGCAACCCCCGGCACAGAGAAAGGGGGAACAGCAGCTCAAGCCACACCAGCATACACATCCACCCAAATTCTTGACGATTTGAAAATTAGGGCAGAAGTTACTTAACATCAAGACAAGGGACATCAAATAGACCCAGAACCAGCTGACACAAGGCACAAACTCTCTCAGCTGGCCACTGTCATTACAAATGAAACTTTTGAAAAAGCGGCAGATCTGCTGGCTGAAGAATTGGAGCAGCAAGCCATGTATCTCAGATCCATGACTTCAACATTTAATGATAAAAGCTCCTCCATTGAGCACAAGTTTCAAGCCATTGCAGAATACATTGATGCGCAAAACATTGTTGTCCAACAACAAGGAAATCTAATGAGGAAACTCAATATCAATATCACTAACAATCTTGCAGGCCTCATGCAACATATTTCCTAAGAAAATGAATTAATGGCATTGGCTTTTGGCACCAGATTTCGTAGTGTCACTGAGAAATTGAATGATCATCACAACAGATTCACCTCTATTGAATCAAAACTTTACTCTCTGATTGGAACGGCAGAGGCCACAAATAGCATCCTACTCCAGCAAAGGGATGATGCTGCCAAAAAGGGGGAAACTCAGTAAAAGCCTGAAGGATCAACAATTAGACCCCCAAATTTCACTGAAGAACAACTGAGAGCAAGGGACAGAGAAATAAGGATCAAGAATGAGGCAGAAGAACAGCAAAGAAGGGCCAGAGAAGAAAGAGAAAAGGCCCAAAATGAACCCTGCACTAGATTTCCTGATCCTATGCAAAGAAGAGATGATGATAGAGACAGATCCGGCAGACAGCAAAAGCCTGGATCTAGTCAGCAAAGAGGTTCAGCAAGTCAACACAGACTTAGCACTAGAGTAAACACTAGCAGAGGCAGCAGCCGCTCCAAATATACTGGGGAACACAGAACTTTCATTGGTCACCAAAGCAAAGCTGAATATGAAGCAGATGTACTGGACCATGTAAGAGAATTTTTCAGAGTACAGGAAGGACTTTATCCTCATTCCTCACAAGATGAAGCATGGGCTGATTGGCTAAGCTATCAGGATGAGAGGATGAGAACTGATATGGCCAAACTCTACAATGAAGTCAAAAGAGAGTTTGCACTTCTCAAACAAACCAACAACAAACCAAGCTCAGCCATACCACTTTCTACAAAAGTACCAGAAGACTTTCAAACTGAACAACAAGAATACTTCACCTATATGGCAAAGTTCTTCAATCCTATGGGAAGAATGAACAAACAAGAACAGTGGAGTCTCTACAAAAGTCTCAAGTTTGCTGACTCACACATTGCTGAAGCTAGGGAGAGACTTGAGAAGCACTTTGGAGAACCTAGGGAAAATGAGACTATGCCAGATTTCAACAGACTCTTTGCAAAGAAAGTATTCAAGGGGGTATCTGAATACACTGCTATGGCATACTGGAAGTGGAAGTTTCCAGAAATTGATTGGAAAGACATTGAAGAAGTTCAGACTACAAAATTCAAGAGGTACAAAGCTGAGTTAAGCAAAATGTAGTTTATAACATTTGAATAAAACTTTTGAACTTATTGCCCTGGAATGGATGAATAAAATTGTTGTGTTTTATTCTGTTGATTATTATGAAAAATATGGATTACTTATGTTCAGGCTTATAAGGGTTTTGGCATCATCAAAAAGGGGGAAATTGTTAGGAACATTTTATTATGTTTTGATGATGGCCATACTAGCTGTTATAGCAAGCCTGAAATAAGTTAGAATTCTCTATATAAGTCTTTACTTAGAGTCTGACATGCTGTATAAGTTGAGTCAGACAAGTATTGTACTAGTTGGTAGGACGGCAAAGTAAAAACATACATTCGGCAGAGTGAAGCCAGCCAAGCACCGGTAGAGATACATTGAAGACATTATGGTCTGACTTATAACCAAGGAAGTCTGTGATGACCTTGGATAAGTCTAAGTTATACTTCAAGTGACAAAACTTAATATTCAAATATGGTGTACACTGATCTCACCCCAATCAAGGATCAGTGAAGTACAAAAGATTCTCCTTAAACTGAAGCAGAGAAAGAAACAGTGAATCGGCTGAGTAAACTGACTTTTGGCTGAGTGAAGACAAAACGGTGAAGGAAGATCTAAAACGGCTAAGTTCAGAAGGATCACTCAACCGTTCAGAAAACGGCGAAGTAACACTTACCAGATCAGATTTAATATATGTTGAGGATTCAGAAGATCATGCATTAAATGCACAATCAATAGAGGTTCAATCAAGGACGGATTTTCTGCTATATGGTTGAAGGAAAAATCCGATCACTGAAATCAAGGGGAATGCAATTAAGGGGGAATCAAGAATAAAATCAAGGATTATTCCCTCATTAATATAGCCAATGGACGGAATTTCAAAATCAAGGTTATTCAATAGAAGGCACTGACAGACAAAGAAAGAAGATGATTGAAAAAGAAAGATCAAGCAAATACTCTGTCAATTTGAAAAGCCTTCTCTCTGAACGTAAAAGGATACATCTAGTGATCAACTCAGACATCAGAACTACAAAGTCATATTCAGCACTGAGATTGATCAAGCATGTTTGTGAATCACATTCACATCAAACCGAAGCAACTGAATCAGAGGAAATCTGAGAAGTAGTTGAGTCTGTGATAGCTGCTGAAGGATTTTGATCTCAAGGAGCAAAGAATAGAGACCGAATCACCGAAGTCATTGCGGTCAATGAGTGATAGTCTTGTAGATTGTGAAGCTTGGGAAGCCAAGGACAATCATACTATTGTATCTGTGAAAACAATAGTGAATTCCTCCAATCATCACAGGAGAAGAGTGGATTAATGGATTACACCACCCTGAACCACTATAAGCCTTGTGTCAATTTATTTTCTGCAATTTACTTTACAGCATTTATTCAAATTGTCTAGATCATAACTTATATCTGTGATTGTCTAAACTGATTTGAAAACAACATCGTAAGAAGGGACTTATCCGCTGCTCAAAAGCTTTTAAACATAAGAAAAGTTTTTGAAACTCCACTATAGTCATTCACCCCCTGACTATAGTTTCACCCTTCTCTGGGACCAACAATTGGTATCGGAGCAGTGTTCCTAGTATCAGAACCTGTTCAGATCTAATTTCTGGTAACAAGGAGATCACATATTTTCAAAGTAGATTTCAAATCTGAGTTTTCTATTCATTCACATATAAACCTATTACATGTTAATTTACGAATTACGAATACTAGATTGGCCTGACCTATTACTCGTTTAATTATTTCTTTCGATCAATGTAGCTGACGCTGAACCTCCAGATAGATTTCTAAATTTTGCCTCGGTAAACCGGTATTAAACCGGTATAGACTGCCGGTTTACTGAGGGTGGCTTTTCCTATTTCTAGATCTACATTGCTCAATTCAGATTAATTCAAGTAAGTTACGGGGTTGTTAAACATGCATATCAACTAAAACACATAAATACAAGCAGATCTACCATATTAAAGACATAAAAGAACGTTCAATGCTTCATACCTTCAACAATAGGGATCTAGCTTGATCTACTCAAGCTAGAGATGGAAAGGAAAGGAAGGAAACCAGAAAATAAACTTCAAAAGCTTAAAAGAACTTTATTGCATCAAAATTGTATAATGAAATAATAATAATAATAATTTTGTAACATACTAGTAACCTATGTAATAATCAGTTTATGCCGCCTGATATAGATACATTGGCCGACTTATGACTCACAAAAACCTTAACCGACCTAGTAGATGCAGCAGATTAAGTTTCATGTTCCCTTAGACCCTCGTTTATCGGGCCAGCCCATGGTAAACCTGGCTTGACTTTCTTTTTTTTCTTTCAGCAGATCTCTTAACGAACTTACTCCATTCGGCACAATACTCTTTCCTTCATCCAGTCCCGTCCTTAAATGCTCCAAATTTGCTACATCCTGAAAAATACATAAAACAAGACAAAACAATACCAAATCGTCGGGTTAACAACACAGATGCAGAATTATAACCATGGGAACATGCACTCAGTGTTTAACATATATTCCTTCACAATAATCGGTCTATCTACCTTCTCTAGAGAAAAATTAAGGGTAAATAAATGTTAATTTAATGGTTCATTTAGAGCGTTATCAACTACCCCCCACTTAGCTTTTGATCGTCCCGAGCAAAAAAGGGGAAAGAATAGTGCCCCACATAGCTCGGATGAAGGATCATGCCACTCATATCCATAAGTTACACATTAAACAATATTCGTGCCATGAACCAATGTGTGTGTGCAATGACTCTCAATAATCAGTTATGCATATAGAATCACATTATATCAACCAGTATTTTGGTCAAAACACATATCATGCATCTCTCCATAAGCTCCCCATTAATCATCACCTACCAATGCATCAATGTGTCGTATGATAAATCTTTTGTGATATTGTACTCAAGAAAAGATTGAAGTTATGGAGACCCCACAATCATTACTTAACGATGTGCACACTCGCTCCTCCAGCTTTCAAACTTAGGCAAACAACATGGAACCTTACTTGGGCGGAACAGACTTAGGGACCGAGTATCACTCTTAGGACCACGTTTGTTTCATTTTTATGCGAGGTTCGTGCTCTTTTTGCTACGAGTTTTCTTCCCTCATTGCCTTTATTATTTATATATTTTTTTCAAATTTTTTTTCTTCTTTTGCATGGCATATTTCAAAAGTGGGCATGATTTTTACCAAAGCCTTGTGAAACAAAGATTTGATTAATTAGCTCAATTTCCTTACTTAGAATAACTCAAAATTCTATGTGGTGAAAAATGCATCAAGGGAATCAAGATAATCTAAAATTTAGAATATAATGTTTAAAAGCTAAGTGACGCCCCTTACCCTCCCACTTAATCGAAACATTGTCCTTAATGGGAAGATGATAATAGAAAATGAAAAGGAATTTAGCATCGGTTAAGCATGGAGCCAAGTAAGAAACTGGATCGCCGAATTTGCAATGGGCGGATGTAAGTAGGCCTCGAATAATCAGCGCTAAGTATGTCAAACAATCCAAGAAGAATTGGGTGACAACAAACCGTATAATAATATTGCGGCGGTAAAAGAGAAATGAAATAAATCCAAACAAATTAGCCGACAAAATCATTATATTATTATCATAAAATCTGCTACATTACTATATAGGAAAATAAAATAAAAGACAAGAAATGGAAAATAACAACAACAAAACAAAACA
The DNA here is from genome assembly GCA_036785695.1 of Gentiana straminea. Lineage (NCBI taxonomy): Eukaryota > Viridiplantae > Streptophyta > Magnoliopsida > Gentianales > Gentianaceae > Gentiana > Gentiana straminea. The sequence goes on along the minus strand of JAVUPR010000326.1, from coordinate 5,679,082 downwards.
AAACAAAAAAAAAAAAACTAGTCCTCATCATAATAATCCACCCAGTCATCTCTATGCTCAAAACCGGGATGTGGTCCAGAACTTGAGGCATCAGCGGCGGAGGAAGACGCTTCATGACGTGGGGTAGTCCTAGGTGGTGGGGTCGAAGGAGGAACACCTAAAAATTCTATAATACGATCCATCTTGCGATGCAGACTCGCAATCTCTCGTGAGTGATCCTCTAACAAGGCTCTCTGGGATCGAGGTACTCCTAGTACTGGAGTATGCTCTCTCTCAGCTCTGGAACTGACTTGTCTGGGTACTCTCAAAACCGACTGTGAACTGATCTTCGGATCAGGCTCTTCCCAATCGTCACTGACTAAAAATTTGACCTCGTCCCCCATAGGTCCATAAGGCAACTGCTCTCGCTTGGAATCTTTGGCAATCTCATGAATGCGGCTGTGCATCAATAAGCCAATATTGACTGGAGATCCATGCTCCAGATACAACATCAACTCTGCCCTTTTCGGTGTGACAGATGTCGTGTGCTTGGTCGGCAGAAGGCGGGAACATACAAATCTGCTGACCATCTTCCTATCCCAGGATAAGTCATTCTCTAGGAAGATGGTGGGGGCTCTCACAGGATTGCGCTTCCATTCCACCCCGAAGTAATCAGTGATCATCTGCATTCTCTTTAAATCATTCACATCAGTGGAGGATGTATACTCATTTGGGCCTACTGGTGGATTGCGTACCCCGTAGTACTCTTTGATCCTCTCAATTGTGAAGTCAACATTTACTCCCCGGACCATGGTAAATGTAGCTCCGGGGTTATGCGCCAGATACGCATAAAATTCATACAACACCGTAGCATTGAACTGGCTTGGTGCCTCTGCCATGTCCAAAATATCTTTGGCCTTCATAGCTCCTGGCAAGATCGAGCCACAATCTTCCAAATCCATGTCGTGCTCACGGCTAATAGGCCGGCCGTTCCAGTTTCCTCTGAACGACTCATAAATATCTAGTGAATCAAATTGCTCTACCCCATTGATTAAGGGGTTGTCATCTCCAAATAGAACCTATTGACCATTTTAACGAAGTGCGGTTCTACTATGCTTGGGGGCCATCCTGATGATAACAGAGACTGGATATGATGCTGAAACAGAAAAAGGACCTTCGGTAGATCGGCAGGTATGCCCGATTTACCGCAGCTGATTTTGTCTGGTTTTTACTGGGACTGTGCGATTGATGAAGAAAGATGATGAATTGCAGCAACTACACCGTTGCAGCAGTGCCACTCAGTAATATAGGGTAGAGAAATGGTGGTTTGGGTATTAGATGGAAGAAAAAGGGTTGGTTTTGGTGGTGATGTTGGCCTAAATTTGTAGAAAAATAAATGGAGAAATTGGTGGTGAAGAGAAAGAAGATGATTGATGAAGATGGTGAATAATGGTGATAAAAGGGTGTTTATATAGGAGAAAATGGTAGAAGGTGGGAGGATTTGGTGGGATAGTGGGTAGTGGAGTAATGAGGGTGAGGGATTTGAGGGGTTTGATTGATGGGATTGAGGTGGAGTTATGGTGCAGTGTGGGAAATGATGAAATGATGGAAAATGGGGCAGTTTGCTGACTGGTTGACTGACTGATGTAACGTGTGTCCATCACGTGTTATCGAAAGGTTGTTTTTTAATCTGACATGCAAAAACTGAAAAACCCTAGCTCGGTAACCCGGGGGTTACTCCCGATTTACCGGGGCCTATTTTCTCCAAATTTTTCTGTTCTCCTGTTCCGCATACTTTACTGTAGCTCACTGCTCAATCCTGACCTCAAAATCACTTGTTTCTTACTCCTTTTGTTGCTAATTCCAAATCAATCCTAACCTATTTCACTAGAATCCGCAACGAATAAAAAAACCTTCCTAACAACCATCGGTTTCAAGCCTAAGGGTGCGGTAGGATGAAAAAAAAACTCGTTATTTCATCCGGCTACTTTTATTGACACCTATCCTAACTAAGGGTTCAAGATAAATAGTTCTGAGTTTATAGTCGCCAGCTCGACTTTCTTCAGATCTTCGCTCACTCAGGGGTCGGGGCTTTAACTCGCCAAACCTTTACTCCAGAGGTTTGTACCTTTATAAAACCTTTTTGAGCTCTTCTCCAGGCACTCTATTCTCTTTTAGCTCGTGCACTTGGTCTACCTCTGCTTCGAGATTTAACGTTTACGTTCAGGGATTCCACATTTTCCAATTTAAGTTCCATTTCACTACGCCTAGTAGAAGCACTGACTTCCATAAGCGTTTGGTCGTGGCCCTTTTCTTCATGCTCTCTCAGCAGCATTCTCATGAATTCCTACTCACATGTTTCTACTAGAACCTCTCAGTGCCTATGCCTTTCCTCTTCTATCTCCATGATTTTCACTTCCCCTGAACCATAAGTCATCATGCAACATTCCGGCCTATTATCTAGGGGCTCTAGGATCTTTAAAGATACGGCATCGTTATTACTCCCCATAGTTATTTCCCCATTATCAAAGTCCATGATCGCCCGGCTGGTCGCTAAGAGAGGTCTACCTAATAGGACTAGGGCCCTAGGATCCCCCGGCACGTCTATAACCGTAAAATCTATTGGAAAGGTAATCCTCATGCCTTAATTGTGCAATCCCTCAGTAGACCGGCTGGCTTATCTCTAGTTCGATCGACAAAGGTCATGGACCGAGTTTGGTCCATGACAACCGGAATCTTAATCTTTTGGCTGAGGGAAAAAAGAAGGATGTTGCAACTCGAACCGGAGTCGTAGAGACCTAAACCTACTGATTCACCGTTTATAGAGATCGGGAGTCGGAACGTCCTAGGGTCTCCTAACTTCACTACGGTATCTGAGTCTGGGAAGTCCTCAGGCTCAGGAAACATAGTGTCCAGATCCTCTTCAAGATCATTAGAATCATAATCAGAGGAAGATATATCACTTAATGGTAAAGAAAACTCACCTGGTCGATACATATTGCACTCCATTAAGCTCTCTTCAGGCTCTTGCTTAATTTCTTATTTATCATTTTCCGCACGCTTCTTGTCTACTTCGTATTACTCTCTGACTGCTGATCCAGGGTACATAGAAATAGGCTTGATATTTAACACTTTGCGAGGCATTTTGGTTGACTTGTCTGCCTTTCGACTCCAGTTTGACCGAATCTCTGAAGTGTCCCGATTTTCCTACAAAAGAGATAAAATAAAGCAAAGAAAATGTTAGTAACTCCTGCTTCAGTTGGGATTAAATCCAAGTGTTGTGGACCTACTAACTAAAATCAACTGGATATACACAGAGCTTATAAGCATCAATTGATCAATGAAGTGTTTTTCACATGTTCCCAAAATCTATTTTAGGACTTTGAAATAGCAAAATCTTGCAAGAATTCGGACTCCACGATTCTCCAGAATTGTGCGGCTTATGTGCGGCCTGCATGGAGCGAGCGGGCGGGCGGAGGGCGCGGGCGTGCATGTGTGTGTGTGTTTTAATGTAGTTATAGCAACATGCATATATATATATATATATATATATATATATATATATATATATATATATATATATATATATATATATATATATATATGACATGAGTAACGAGAAATCTTGTGAAAAACACGATCGCCACCAAGAAGGTTTTCTCGCATTCAATCAATATACGCAAAGTGATGGTACTACCTTCCAGGATGTCTCAATAATGCCATAAGAAGAAAGAATATTGGGGCCGTGGGATGGTAAATTCTACGAATGTGTGTACATACCAGGTTAGAGTATTTCGCCCGGTATGCTCAGAAATCAGTTCACCCTCTATTGATGGTCCAGACCTCTTAGAAGATTAAGGATGAAGATCCGTGGCATTTACCTGACCAACTACCTAATACTACGCAGACTCTTCAAACAATGCTTTTTAGCTTTCTTCATGATTTGGCCCGAACTGTTTGGCTTGACCTGCTTTAAATCCTCTCACATAGTAAGAGTGAGTTCGTACCTCTCCTTATCAGTCGAGTGGCGTACGCACCTCTCACATTCCAACATAGTAAACTATGTAGAGACTAAGAGTTCGTTCGAGTGGCTTATAATAACTTGCTTTGCTTCGCTACACTCGCTAGCGACAATGACTATATTTGAAACAAAAATTTAGAAACAAATATGCAGTAACACCACATGCATATCAATCAATACTCAAATGGTACACAGAGAAATCAAGCCAAGAAACATTTTGCTTGATAAGGACCTGAACGCTAAAATCTTTGACTTTGGGCTAGCAAAGCTTTATGAAGAAGGCCATAGCAATATTAGTACGCAGGTTGGTGGAACTATGTCAGTTTCTAATGAGGAAAAAAAATCTATGAAGTGTTATTGACATGTTTCACAAATCTATTTCAGGACATTGAAATCGCAGAATCATGCAAGAATTGTGCCTCCAGGATTCTCCAGAATTGTGCGGCTTGTGCACGGCCTGCGTGCAGGAGGTGCGCGGCAGGTGTGCATGTGTGAGTGTGTGTATTTTAATGTGGATTTAGCTACATGCATATATATATATATATATATATATATATATATATATATATATATATATATATATATATATATATATATATATATATATATATATATATATATATATATATATATATATAATTAAATGCAAATATAATTATGGGCTTGCGTACGGAGGACGGTGGCATATGAGTGACACTGGTTGGCCCCATGTACAATGATATGGGTCAATCGGCCCCTTAAAAAAAAATATTTATACTTATTATTTTTTTTAAAACAATTTAAAAAATATGTACACTAACATCTACTAATTAACTGGCCCGTTATTTTTTTAAATATTGATTCTTGACCCGTAATCATGCATTGATTTTTTAAATTAATTCTTATAAACTTGTAATTCAGTGTGTCACTCTCGATCTCTGACCCATGTCTCTGAATTCCTATAACGAGCAGGCATCGTGCGAGAGGTGTGCATGCAGTGTGCGGGCGGAGGGCAGATGGAGTGCGTGCGGCATATAGATGGGCTGAGGTCGGCGTATGGCGTACAGGAGGGCAGTGGGTGGCGTGCATGCATGCATCTGTGTGCATTTATTTTAATACGGATATAAACTACATATATACATACACACGCATAACAACCACAAGATTTTGTTCGGTATAAAAATGGTGTACACTTGAGGGAGTAACTCTATCATTTCCCTTTTCCAAATATGTAGAAAAACAAAATTAATTAAAATTCGGATGCTTACATGCCAACGACGTTGCATGAAAAGACGTTGTCGGTGCAATCACATGTGACAACAGACCAGTTGCCTTCTTCACCACATGGATCAATGCTGAAATTCCAGTCGCCTTTTGCTAGTCCTTCGGCAACCGCTTTTATGTATCCACAACAGCACCCAAAAAAAACCATTAAGTAAAAGCTAAAAACATCGTACAATTAAAAATAGTTGACTAATATAATTACCTTCTTCGTTATTCAGCTCGGCCGCTTCCAAAGAAGCGATACATCATAAATGTTGTATGATTATAAATGCAATAAGCTCTTCATCATCATCTCTTGAGAAAATTGACAAGTGATTAACAAACGTAATCGAACAGTGTAATGATACAAAGTAGATTCGAAGCTAAAAAGTATAACCATGCACTAGTATTGTAGATTAGTGATTTGATATACTTTTTATAAAAGTTTGCACTATGTATTTCACTCAAAGTATGCAAGCAATGCTAGGTTACCGGAATGCTGAATATATGAAGCTATGATCAATAAATATAGTTATCACTAAATGGCGTAAGAGCATGCATGATGTCGAGGTAATAAAAATTAAAAAATACACTAACCTTTGCACCTGCTGGCTGTTAGGAAAGCTGTAGGGTTTCTCACATTGAAGGAGAATCGTTCCATTCAGGGGTAGATCTATGCACTACAAGGGGGGTCACGTGACCCCACTGAGATCCTAATGAAAAGACCCTATTAACGACATCCTCTGTCCCATATTTTTGTCTGGTCATCTAATTAATGGGCATAAATAAAACTTTCTGCAACATAATCTATCATCTCTCATCCCTCTCATGTCGAACGTGTGACTAGTTGTATTCCCCATGTCGTACTCAATACGATGTACCAAACATGGTACAGTGACCCAGCCCCACGTTGGACGTATGACTAGTCATGTGTAGAATTTCAGAAACTGGAGGAAATACTGGAAAGAAAAGACATTTGGAATTGAAAGGTAAAGTTTTTATTCAGAATTTCATTCGTTTCTTTTTCATTGATTTACATCGAAAGAGGGCTTCCTTATTTATACCACAGGAACCCTAATCTAATATTGCAATCAAATTAAAGATAAACTTTCAAATGAATTTAAAGATAAACACATATAATCTAAGATTATCTCTATGTTTTGAATCAGGCCGGCCATTATCTTTTGGATGTAGATAAGCTCCAGGTTCTGCTGTTTGTATTTAAAAGGTGAGGCATCTTATCTCTCCTTAACCGCCCTTATCTCTCCTGTCAATCACCTAGATTCCATTTGAATTTAAACTCTTATTTTCTTGAATTATCTAGAATTATCTTGTTTTGAAGAGTCTGTATTTGATTTGCTGCACGATTTGCTTTCTGAATGTTTTTCTGAATGTGACATGTCTGAAAGGGATAGTGTAGATACTTTATTACCCCCCTCAAACTTGGCCGGGGTTGAAGGCCAAGTTTGTGTCTCAGAAACTGAAATAGAACCTTAGGCAGAGCTTTAGTAAATATGTCTGCCAATTGTGCAGAGGCTGGAACATGTTTAGTCACCAATAGACGTCTGGCCACCTGTTCCCGAACATAGTGATAATCTAGTTCTATGTGTTTACTTCTAGCATAGAAAACAGGGTTGATTGTCATGTGTAATGCACTCAGATTATCTGATAGTAGAACTGGAGTTGCTATGAGTTGGATATGTAGTTCCCCCAATAGATATGTAAGCCATGTAAGTCCAGCTTTGTTGTGTGTGCCATAGCTCGGTATTATGCTCCAGAGCAAGATCTAGACACTGTAGATTGCTTCTTAGCACACCAGGAGATCAAACTGGAGCCAAGGAAGGTGCAATAGCCTGTAGTGGATCTTCTAGTGGTTTGACATCATGCCCAGTCAGCATCTGAAAAAGCTATGAGGGTAGGCCAATCATCATCTGTATGTGAGAAGGCTAACAAATTGTGGATGGGACCTTTATAAAGGTTCATGCCCAAGTCAATGGTGCCTTTGACATATCAGATGATTCTGTGGACCAGAGAGATGGTGCTGAGTAGGTTGCTGCATGAATTGAGACACAAAGTTGACACTGAAAGAGATGTTTGGCCTTGTAAAAGTGAGGTATTGAAGGGCTCCAACAAGACTCCTATAACATGTAGGGTCCTGTAAGGGTTCAGAATCTATAGTGTCTGTTTGTTTGGTGGCTAGTGGAGTCCTCATAGGCTTGCAATCAATCATTTGTGCTTTGTCCAAGATGGTGGAGGCATAGTGTGTTTGACTGAGATGGTATCATGTGTCTGTATGATGCACCTGTACTCCAAGGAAGTGGTGTATAGGCCCCAAATCCTTCATGGAAAATTCCTTGCTGAGTAGTCCAATGAATGAGTGCAGTAGGCTGGTATCTGATCCATTAAGCAAAATATCATCCACATACAATAGCAGGACTAGTGTCCCATGATTAGAGTGATAGTAGAATAAAGAAGGATCTGAAAGGCTGCAATGAAAACCATAATTGAGCAGAAAGGTGCTGAATCTATTAAACCATGCCCTAGGAGCCTGTGTGAGGCCATAAAGGGCTCTATCTAGTTTGCACACATGATTAGGAAATTGTGGATCTTCCATACCTGGTGGTTGTGTCATATAGATGTCTTCTTTGATAAACCCATGAAGAAAGGAATTTTTGACATCTAGTTGTCTAACAGGCCAAGATTTGTTAAGTGCTATAGTGAGGACCAGCCTAATTGTGCTTGGTTTGACAACAGGTGAGTATGTTTCTAGATAATCTACTCCATCTATTTGGCTATAGCCTTTGGCAACAAGCCTAGCTTTGAGTCTATCCAGGGTACCTTCTGGTGTGAGTTTGGCTTTGAATACCCACTTGGATCCAATCACATGCATAGAGGGTGTCCTAGGTACTAAGTGCCAAGTTTGGTTGTGAGATAGAGCATTAAGTTCTTCTTCCATGGCTGCCCTCCAACCTGTATGTTGAAGGGCAGATTTAACAAACTTTGGTTCTTTGGGAATGGGATTCAGGGTGGTGGTTAGGGCATACTTAGGATTGGGCTTAAAGATACCTTGCTGTCCTCTGGTGATGATTTGAGTGTAAGGGACATGTTCTGGTGCTGGGGGTGGAGAATCAGGACTGTCTGAGTCTGATGCATCAGTTGGAGAGGTTTGGGTATGAGCAGGGATATCATGAGGTGAGTGAGAGTTTTGGTCACTGTTTGGTGATTGAGAAATGGTTGTGGAGGACTGTGAAAGAGGGGTAGTAGGTTCTGAATCAGTTGTAGGAGTTTGGGGAAGAGCTGAGGTATCATTGGATGATTGAAGATCTTGATCATAGGATGAAGTAGTAGGAACTGATAATAAAGATGCATCTTCCATAGGGGTTGGTGTTGTGTAAGAATTTGATTGATCCATGGTCTCCATGGATTCAGACTAGGAATCAAAGATACTTTGAACATGATGAGGATTGATAGAGGGTTTGGTTTTGTAGGGTAGGAGTGTCTCATCAAAGGCCACATGCCCGGGTCATGAAAAACTTCCTAGTGGAAGGGTGGAAACACTTATAGCCTTTATATTGAGTGCTATACCCAACAAAGACACAAGGAACTGTTTTAGGATCAAACTTGTGTTTTTTTGTATCCCGTACATGGGATAGCATCTACTCCCAAAAACTCTTAGGCCGGTGTAATCAGGATGTGTCTTATGAACCATAAAATAAGGTGACTGCATATTGAGAGATGTGGTGGGTAGCCTATTGATGAGGTAGACAGCAGTGGAGAAGGCTTCCACCCACAGAAACAGGGGCAGTCTGCTATGAAACAACATGGTAAGCCCTAGTTCTCTAATTGTCATGTGTCTTCTTTCTACTATTCAAGTCTGTTGTGGTGTGTGAGGGCAAGAAATTAGGTGTGTGATTCCTGTTTTCAAAAAATGCTGAGCAAGTGTGGTGTTTATAAATTCACCACCTCCATCAGAATGGAATCTTTTTATATGAGTATTAAACTGTCTCAGAATGTAACTTTCAAAGTTATGAAACACATTGGTAAATTCAGATTTCTGTTTAAGAGGAATTAACCACATATATTTGGAAAAATCATCTACAAAAGTAACATAATATCTAAATTTCCCAATAGATTGAAGAGGAGCAGGGCCCCACAAGTCACAGTGTATTAATTCAAATAAACAAGAGCTAGAAAGACTGGAATGATTAAAAGGGAGCTTTGAAAGTTTCCCAAGCTGGAAACTTTCACACAGATGCTCCTGTTTTTTATTTCCTAGAACTTCTATGAGACCTTTATTCTTGAGGGCTTAAACAGTGGAAAATTGGATGTGTCCTAACCGTTGATGCCAAAGTTCGCCGTTCCCGACTTAAACTCCGTGAGCAAAGTACACCCGAGGTGCACCGTACACCACATATAACTCCCGCCTAAGTGCTCCTTTCAAATGACTCGATTTGTTAGCTTGTCCTTCAACACAAAACCAGTATTAGTAAAGATACACTCAGCAGAGTGTTGATGAGCAAGCTGTCTAACAGAAAGTAGATTCTTTTGGAGGTCTGGCACATATAATACATTTATAACAGATATAGGTGATGTGTGTGTACACAGGTGCAATTCCCATATACCTTGAATAGGTAATCTAGTGCCATCTCCAATGAGTACATATTCAGATCCCAAGTAAGGGGATAAATTATGTAGAATATGCTTGTTACCTGTCATATGAGTAGATGCACCTGTGTCCATGATCCACTCGTTTCGCAATTGTGTTGTCCAAGGTGAGTGCAGGCCGAAGTGCCTCGTGGGAGTCCTTCATTCTCGTGTTTTTTGGAATTCCACCAACAGATTTTTGCTACATGGCCTTGGACACCACAGCACTGGCAGGTCTGATCTCTATACTGCTCTCTTTCTGCTTTGGACATTCTTCTAAACACTTGTCCTCCATTTGATCATTGACTAGTATTTGGGGTAGTTCTGGGTGTGTTCTGCTGTGCTTGAAATCCTCTTCCAGCAGAATTAAATCTAGGGTTATTGTTGGACTGATTTACCTGTTGTGATGTTCTTTGTCCATAGAAGGCCATCTGAGTGAGGCTGTCTTAATCCTTGCTCATAGAAAACCATGTTCTCCTTTGGTCCAAACTTTGTAGTTGAGACACTAATTCGAAGTATGTAGGCCTTGGAGGTTTTAGCATTGTGGTAGTAAATGTTTCATATTCAGGTCCCAGAATTGTAAGGAGGTAGTACACTTTTTCTGGATCTGTTATTGGTTTGCCTATGGCTGCAAGACTATCACAGAGGCCTTTAAAGGCTCTGACATGTTCAGAAATGTTCTTGTCATCTGACTTTCTTAAATAAGTGATTTGATGTCTTAAGTTAAACTCCCTTTCTTGTGAATCTTGTGCATATGAGTCTTTTAGTGCCTGCCAGACATCATATGCAGTGTCTAATCCAATGACTAGACCTAGAGATTCTTCTGACAGAGATCCTATGAGCCAGCCTCTTAGCATCATGTCTGACTTTTTCCATGCTGTATATTCTGGATTTTTTGTTTGAGTTGTGGTTCCACTGGTTGCATCTGTTGCTGATGTGCTTGAATATTCTGATGGTGCAGACTTAGCATTGGTTAGATGATCTGCTAAGTCCTGACTTTCTGCGAGTGCAAGAACTTGTTCTCTCCATAATGGATAATTTTTTGAATTTAGTTTTAAACTGATGAAATTTGCTACATTAATTGACAGGGTTGTCATGGTGTTAAGACACCAATGGCTCTGATACCATGTAGAATTTCAGAAACTGGAGGAAATACTGGAAAGAAAAGACATTTGGAATTGAAAGGTAAAGTTTTTATTCAGAACTGCATTCGTTTCTTTTTCATTGATTTACATCGAAAGAGGGCTTCCTTATTTATACCACAGGAACCCTAATCTGATATTGCAATCAAATTAAAGATAAACTTTCAAATGAATTTAAAGATAAACACATATAATCTAAGATTATCTCTATGTTTTGAATCAAAGCCACCATTATCTTTTGGATGTAGACAAGCTTCGTGTCTCCGCTTGTTTGTATTTAAAAGGTGATGCATCCTTATCTCTCCTTAACCGCCCTTATCTCTCCTGTCAATCACCTAGATTCCATTTGAATTTAAACTCTTATTTTCTTGAATTATCTAGAATTATCTTGTTTTGAAGAGTCTGTATTTGATTTGCTGCTCGATTTGCTTTCTGAATGTTTGTCTGAATGTGACATGTCTGAAAGGGTATTATCATGTTCCCCGTGTCGCACCATGCCCTCATGTCAAGTAAGTAAGAATTAATCAAGATCAGACAAGACAATAATACGACAAGAACACTAGTAGGTTAAGTAAGTAATTACACAACGAACAAGTACGTGCAAGATGAATTGAATGGAGTTCATATGAATGTTTTCTATGCATGGTTTAAAGTTGCTTCACTTTTGTTTTAAGTTATGCTTTTATAAGTAGTTTTCATAACGTGACAAGTTGTGTTTTCTTAAAACTATTTGAGAACTGGATGAAGTCTATTAATGTCGTGTCTCCCGACATTCAACATACATGAATCTCTCTTTTGATATTCTTTCTCCTTACTGAGCATTTGGCTGGTGCTCTTTCCTTTATTTGGAATAAGAATGTTGCAGGTACATACAGATTTGACGACGAGTTTGGAGTGCTAGCTTAGGATGGAGCCATGGATTCATTTATGTTTTAGTTTCATTTTATAGTTGTTATTTCTTTTCGAACAAGTGAGTTGTAATGGATAATAGTGTTTGCTTTCAGTTATTTATGACGTAGTTTGCAACAGCTGTATTTTTGTTGTGGTTGTTTAGGAAGATCCCGAACGTCTATTTCCCGAGTGTTCAGCTTCCTTTCATCTACGCGAATCTTTTATTACTCTGATATGACACGAGGCTTTAGATTTATGGTTTACTCTGAATGTCACGTGTCGAACGCCCCGTGCCTGGATAAGGACACGGTATCCGGAACATGGGCGTTACAACTGTTGTTATGAAATAACGGTTATATGTATGTATGTATATATATACATACATACATATATACATATATATACAGGGGCGGACGCAGGATCTTATATATATATTAGTGTAATTTTTCCGGCCCCACTTGGTTGAATGTAGCTCCGCCACTATCTATCTATATATATATATATATATATATATATATATATATATATATATCTTCAACTAACTCGCCATCATATAACTGCCACCTGGGTTTTACCCTGGCCTCAGTGGGAGGACCAGGGTTCGAATCCCCCTTCCCTTTCCCCTTCCTTTCGTATCCCGAAAAAAAAAAAAAAAAAAAAAAAAAAAAAAAAACTAACTGCCATCATATATTTTTTGTTTTTGCCAGAAATCTAATTAAAAACCTTACACAAATCGCGATCATTCATCCACTACAATACCCAACAAAAAAAAAAAAAAAAAAACACCTTATTCAATATACATATAAATAGGCTTAGGGAGATGATACTTTGGACTTACCAAATAGGTTTGTCCATGCTCAAACTAGTATTTAACCTTGTGGATTGATTTAGAGCATCCTTTCTTGAATAAGCACTTTGTTTCCGTCAAAGTATTGCATGGTCTCCATCATAATATTCATTAGCTTCTTTGCTTTGTTTTGATTTTCAACAAAGAATTCCTTGGCTTCCATTGTATGTAGGTGTGTTATTTTATCTCTCTTGTGCATTATTTGTAAAGCTTTCTTGTTCTTGCTTTTGGTGATTCTCATGATAAAAAACCTAGAACTTTTTCCTCCAAATCGTAGTGCATATGTGGCTTGTAGTTTATTTAGTTATTTTGGGCACAACAGACACCAGAGAGGATGTGTAATCCTCTTTAGTTGATTTCCAACTTAGGATGCAATTTGAAAGTTTAGACATGAAATAATGTAAAATAATCTAAACTAAGAAATAAATTGAAGTTAAAAAAATATTTGGTCTCAAATATTTTAATGAAAACACTGTCATTTAAATTGATCATGCTTTTCTTTTCAAATATATTCCATTAATGCAGCAAAAACAGACCCAATTAACCAAATTCCAAGGCTAAGTCCATTCACTTAAATAACTATCCTCCTGATCAGGATTCAAAGATTCCTCTAGCAGACTTAAAGACCTATTATTACGACCAAACCCTTGATCACTTCAACAACAACTACAACCCCCAAAGCTTTACGAAATTTTGACAACGATACGTAGTTATTGACAAATTCTGGGGTGGGAATACTTCTGCAGCACCGATTTTTGCTTGTTTAGGGGCTGAGTCATCGTTTTACGGGGCTTGGGATTCCTTTGGATTTCTTACGGATACTGCCCCTTTTTTTAAGCCACTTCTTGTTTACATTGAGGTAATTAGTGCAATCTTTCGGATTTTTATTTTATTTTTAAAGCAAGCTATTTATAATCATTTTTATTTTAATTTTATGATAATTGCAGCACCGATTCTATGGAAAATCTGTGCCCAATGGATCAATGGATGTTACTGGAGGTTATTTCAACTCAGCACAAGCATTGGCAGATTATGCAGAGGTGCTATTAGACGTTAAAGAAAAGTATTCAGCTCACAAATCTCCAATCACTGTCATTTAAATTGATATACGGTGTAGATAATCGTTGTGTCAGTCTTTATGACACAACGGTTGTGCGCGTATCATTACAACGTTCCATTTCGATTGCTAAGTGTATGCTTGTCAATTCTCTTTGTAGAAGATGAAGCTTATTATAAACATACTACAGCTATTATGTATCGCTTCGTTGGTAGCAACCCAACTGAACCATGAAGAAGGTAATTATATTAACCAACTAAATTTTGTTTGATGTTTTTAGCTGAACTTTAATGGTATTTTTTTTTTTTTTGGTTGCTATAGTGCAGACGATGAAAGAGATCGCCGAAGGATTAGCAAAAAGCGGTTGGGATTTCAACATTGATCCTTGCGGCGGAGAAGGCAACTAACATAATACAATGCATGTTAGCAAAATTATTCACTAACATCCACTAATTAACTGACCCGCTATTTTTTTTCTAATATTGATCCTAGACTCTTAATCATGCATTGGTTTTTTAAATTAATACTTATAAACTTATAATACGATGTGCCACTCTCGATCTCTGAGCCGTGTCTCAGAATTCCTACAGCAACCCCCTGACGAGCGGGAGGTGTGCATGTAGCGGGCGGGCGGAGTGCGGGCGGAGGGCGTGCGGCATACAGACGGGGGGCAGTGGGTGGCATACCTGCATGCATCCGTGTGCATTTATTTTAATGCGGATATAACTACATACATACGTACACACACATATAACAACAACAACATTTTGTTGGGTGTAAAAATTAAAGAAAACCGTAAAAGGTAGAGGAAATAAAGAAGTAGGAGCCTTTTTCATATTCGAGTTGTGTACAACCTTCCTTTTAAAGGGAATAAACGGATAAAATGACTGAGTTTAAACTGAAAAAATAAAACAGATAATGTTTATTTTTATCCTAAAATTTGAACAAAACCTAAATTCCCAAATTCATAAGATCAGCACTGGGCCGAAGGTTGAGGCACAGTTTGTTGGGAAACATGAGAAGCAGAGCTTTGGGCAAGGATTTGGTGAAAGTGTCTGATACTTGGGCCTTTGTGGGGATGTATCTGGTGACGAGACGGCCAAGGGCCACTTGTTCGCATAAGAAGTGGTAATCCAGTTGATATGCTTACTTCGAGCGTGAAAAACGGGATTAAATGTATAGGCTTATTAGAGTTTGATCTTTGTATAGGTTTGATCAAACAAGCACTGTAAAAGGTCGGCTGACTATCATCAGCAGACTGTCTAGGTCAGTAAAGTACCTTAGTCAGTAGACTAGTTTAGGAACCCGCTGAAGACTGAAGGTTGAGGCGTCAAACTCAGTTATTGAAGGCTAAGGGATCAAACTTAGTGTTTAAAGTCAAGGATATGGAATCAAAATTTAGGGAAGTCTATGATGACCTAAATTGATTACATATACCTTGTGTACAAGGTCAAAGTTCTATAATTTAAGTGGTGATTGGAACTTAGTTATGTTCAAATTGGTGTAATCTAACTTCACAGTTAAAAGTTTGATAAAAGACAGTCAGCTGAAGTGTTTTATAAACACAACAAACTTCAGACAGCTGACTAACAAGCATCTCAGCAGATTTACATACACAGGAATCCGCTGAATGTATATTTCGATTTAATCAAAGGTTACATCGAAAGATTACAAGGATAAGGACAGATAACAGGTCTTGATTCTGTCAACAAATCAATGGCTAAGATTAAAGGGACGTTGGAAAGATTCAGAGCTTTATCAAATGGATACAAGTCAAATGGTGGATAGTCCGAAAACTCGTCAAAAGTAACCGACAAAGGTGTCAGTACTATGTACAGGGACATAATGCAAGTCAAGATGGGGACAAATCTGAAATGGCTGTGTTTGAATTTCAAACATAAGTCACAAGGATTCTCACCTATAAATAGAAGACCCCTGATACAGAAACAAGTGATGAATTTTGAAGAAAAACAACAATCAATCTTAAGCTATCAGATTCTTATCAAGAAATCATCCTGCTGACGTTACTGAACTTAAAGCTACTGATCTAGTAAATTCTTCAAGTGTAATCTACTACCAAGTTACATCAAGTATACACACTTGAAGATTCTAAGCTGCTGATCATTTCATCCTGATCAAGCTGCTGAAAGCTGAATCACTTACTTGATTCAAACTTTCTTTTACAAGAAACCTGCTGAAGAGAGTGAAGCATCTTTGGGTGTCAAGGACTGTTGTTTGTGGTGGAACTGGTGAAGAGGCAATCCTACCCTTCAAGGACCAATGGAATACTTTGGAGCAGCAATCCTACCTGTTTCAAGTGTTCAGTTTGTGAAGCCATAGTTATTGGAGAAGGATAGACAACTTAGGGATTTTTGTGGCTGCAACCTCAAAGATCTCTAGTGAATTACCTCCAACATCACAGGACAAGAGTGGACTGACAGGATTACACCACCTGGACCGACTATAAAATTGCCTACTTACTTTCTGCATTTACTTTCTGCATTTAGTATATTAAGCACATCAACCCACTAAAACTAGCAACTGAATCACACACTTACACTACTGAGTATCTAATACTTGGTATCATACTTTAACAACAAGTAATAAGGCTTAATTTGAATATATTCCGCTGCAACATTCAGTAAAATCAACGGTCGACGACTACTCACCGCGCGGAGACTGCGAGTGGTCGACGGACTACTGAGTAGTCAGCAGGCTACTGAACTTACAGAGTTTGTTAACTCCAAAAGTTTTAAGTGTGAACACAGATTTGAAAGCTTTCTTCTTCATCTTTTTCATCTCTAATGGCGGACAAGGATGATATTCATATTGGAACGAGCCAAAGTGTCAAAGGGTTTGTTGTTGATGCTAATAAAACTGAGTTGGCTATCAATATTGGTCGAAGAATCAGAAGATATGAAGGATTGGAAGATGTTCAAAATCTCAGATTGGACAGCATCTCCTACATGAATGTTGCAAATTTTTGGAGAAACATTGTGATAAAAGATAATAGAGAGGCATTTACTACCACAGTTAATGGCCAGGAGATTGAAATTTCCTCAAACCTGCTGAGGGAAGTGTTTGGTTTTGGACCTGGTAATGATGCTCCAACCAGTCCTGAAGATATGGGGTTGCCAAGATTAGAGTTTGTTGATAAAATAAAGACCAATAATGCTATAAAATCATCACTGAGCATCAATGAGAAGCATATCAGGATGGAGTATAATCTGCTGAGTAAGATTATCGCCAAGAACATTTTGGGATTCAGTGGAAGTCTTGTCACTTTGTCAGGACCCAAGATTGACTTGCTGATCATCATATGCAAGAGTATGAAGTTTGATTGGGCTGGATTCTTTGTCCAATATATGAAGAATGTGATAACAGAGGAAAGAGAAGGGACAAGAAAGTCCAAATCACTGCCTTTAGGTTTGATGATTCAGGCCCTGCTGACTTATTTGAGGGTTGCTGATATTGCACCGGAAAAGATCAACAAGTCAAGATACAAAAAGGAGATCAGTTATCTCATCCCTGTATTGGATGATGATGAATAACTGGACATTGAAAGAACAGAAAGTGACAATGATGGAGATGATGGTGCTGGTGGTGAGCAGGTTAAACAAGTTGCTAAATCTGATGCACCTAAGAAAGTTACTGAGAAGAGAAAGACTGCTGACACTAGAAAGATAACTGAAATGCTAAAGCCTAAAAAAACAAGGAAGCAATCAGTTGAGACTGCTGAGTCTACTGAAGGTCTAGTTGATGTTGAAGTTACTGACCCTACTGATGTTGTAAAGAAGAAGTCATCTGCTGAAATCTTGAAAGAGCAACAAAAGAAAGATAAAAGAAAGAGGAAAGCTGCTGAAATTGAAGTTGAATGACCTTCAAAAAGAATGAAAGAGATTGCTAAGAAGAAAAAGCATGGAAAAGGCAAAGAGTTAAGGGTTCTAGAGGAACAAAGGGAAATAGAAGAAGAGGCTGTTGAGCCTATTGCTGATGCTGGTGTTGTTGTTGAACAACTCATTGAAGAATCACAACACCATGCTGAGGAAACTGTTCCAGACCCTACTGTGGAAACTACTGAGGTTGCAACTGAACAATAGGGTGAAGCACCACACAAACCTGCTGAACCAGAACCTGTTGTGGCAGTTATTGAATCTCCATCTATAAAGGCTGTTGAGCCTACTGAGGCTGGAGAAGTTGTTGTTGAGCAACTTATTGAAGAACCGCAGCAGACTACTGAATCAGCACCTACTGTGGAAATTGATACAACTGTACAAGACCATGCCAATTCTGCAATAATTCAGGGGGAAGGGCAATCTGTTGCCAACCCTGCTGATGAGCATGTAAGTCAGGGGAACCTAGTGTTGAGCAGATGGAGGTAGTAAGGACAAATTTACTATCTGAGAGCCTACTGACCTGATGGCATCTGCTGAGGAAACACTGAATTTGCTTGTTGAGACCTTTGGAGGACAACAAGCTGAACAAACAGCTCCTAGAAAGCCATCAATGCCCTTTGAAATGAAGGAGAAGAAAAGGAAAGAAGGGTATGTTGATCCCAAACTCAAACTGGTTGCTGATTACTTTCAATGGAAGTTTGGCTATTATAAGAAACAAAAACCAGCTGCTGAGCCAATGACAGATTTTGAGGAATGGGCCTTTGAAAAGTTAGACATGGAAAATCTACTTGATTTGGTTAATACTTCTTTGCTAGAAATGAGATTGATGGAAATCATTAAAGAAGAAAAGGGTGAAGGAAGTATCTTGTTTAAAGACCTTAGGGATGCACCAGATAGTGATGATTCATCATCATCTGATTCTGATGATTATCATCCTACACATCAAGGAGAAGCCAGTGGAACTGCATTGTCCACTGAAGCAAGAGTAGAACAGTCTACTGGTGCTGGCAAGTCTACTGAGGGTCAGCAAATTGACCAAATGGATGAAGATCTGGAAGATCTAACCATAGATGATTTGGAGGCTCTAATCAATGATAGAATAAATTTTGGAGATAACAGGCTGGTTGGTACGTCTGATGCTTTATTTGTTGTAGAATCTGATGAACATCCTGACAACACACAGTCTGAAAATTTGGATGAGGAGACTGTCATTGTACATAGTGAGCCTGACATCACTTCTGAGGATTCAGCTCAATATCAGGAATGGATTGATACTCGGGACACGCTATCTAAAACTGCTGGTACTCTACAGAAGATTGCTGATGCTAGAGGATTTCTAGATGAAAATATGGCAATATTTCCTGAAATTCTTGTACAAAGAGTCTTGATCACTGAGGAACAAACAATGATAGGACAGAGATTGGATTTGGTGATGGGGTTGGAAGGATCACCCACATATTTTGAGGAGGTTCAGGCTGCTGAGGAACAAACAGCATCTGAACAAAGGTCGGAACTGGAGGTACAGGTTGCTGAGGATCAGACAGCACCTAGACAAAGGTTGGAAATTACAATGGGATTGGAGGAATCCCCTGCAATTGTTGAAGAAAAGGCTACTGTAGTACAGTCTACTGTGGCAAAAGGTACTGAAGGAAAGGATAGTCAGCAGGCTACTGTTGATGAGGATGAACAGCTGGTGGACTATGATTTTAGTGATGAGGAGTTCCAAGTACCTAAGCAAGAACTTGTTGCTGCTGAACCTCAACAGGCACATGTACCAATTTTTGAGGAGGAACATGTTTTGGAACCAGCGCAAGATCCAATTTTGGAAGATATTTTTGGTGCTATGGTTGAAGGAGGTCCTGACCCTGCTGGAAGGGATAGATGTTGGGCCATGGTTGTCAGCAGACAGAGGGCACAATACAATGTTGAAGAGCCTGCTGATGATGCTGCTGGACACATGGATGGAGGTATGGCTGGTGCAGTACCAGCACATGTTTTGGATGAGTTGAGGGCAGTCAGAAATGACATTACACAATTAAGAACTCAACTCAATAGACAAGAGCAAAGATTTGAAGATTTGATGAACTTGGTTGAAAATAGAGGGAGGACTACTGAAGCAATTGCGTCCAACATCACATCCACTCAGTTTGCTCTTGCTGATCTAACCAAAGATGTGAGAGGCATAAAACAAGGCAATACTCTCAAAGAAAAGTTTTTAAATGAGCAGTTTGCCTCCATTCACAAGAAACTTGACAACCTTGCTGAAATAAACTAGCTTGCTGTGGCTGACCCTGCTGAAACACTTCAACATGCTGCATTGGATCCTAAAGTCACTGAGAGGATCAATTTGCTGGAGCAAACACTAGAAGGAAGGATCACTGCAGTTGACACTAGAACAGAGATTATGGAACGTCAACTAAACAACTTAGTGATCACACACGAGAGTGTTCATGGCCTGATTTCCCGTTTTGTTGATGATGTCAATAAGGGGAAGAGAGCCAAACAGATGTAGCAAAAGAGGCTACAAGAATTTTTCTCAAAAGAATTGGAGGCTGATACAAATGCATTCAGAGAACCTGCACTTGGCAGACTTCAGCTGACTGGTGACCTCATCAACGAATATAAGAAGCAATACTACAATAAGAGGAGACCTTACCATGACAAGGGTTTTCATGAGGGGCTAAATTCCTTTTTGGGACTTAAGTTCTAGGAAGCTAGAGTTAAAGCCTTAAGAGCTACACACAGAGGTGGTAGAGGTGGAAGAGGTGGAAGAAGTCTACCTACTACATCAGCAAAAGAGTCACTGGAAGAGTTCAAACAATTGTACATGCGTCTAGGATTCAGAGTAAATCCTCATATTGATTTTTCCCTTATTGAAAATCAATGGATGAGAGACATGGTCAGGCAGATAAGAGAATATCAAGAGCAACAAGAGAGAGAGAGAGACAAGAAAGAGAAAGGAGGAACTAGATCAGCAGACTTTCATATTTCTTTATCTTTTGCTGAATCTAGTTTGTAATATTGATTGAACACATATGATTATAATTAGAAATGACTGAATTTGTTCTATTTTTGTTTAAATCGTTTTTGCTTTGCTGTAAGGAGGGTATTGGCATCATCACCAAAAAGGGAGAAATTGTTGGACATATTTTAAGTTTTAGTGATGAGTGCCAGACTTTCTGTTATAGAGCAAAGGCAAAAAGATGTCTAGATTAAATGTATAGGCTTATTAGAGTTTGATCTTTGTATGGGTTTGATAACACAAGCACTGTAAAAGGTCAGCTGACGATCATCAGCAGACCTGTCTAGGTCAGTAAAGTACCTGAGTCAGTAGACTAGTTTAGGAACCTGCTAAGACTGAAGGCTGAGGGGTCAAACTCAGTTATTGAAGGCTAAGGCATCAAACTTAGTTTTTAAAGTCAAGGATATGGAATCAGAATTTAAGGAAGTCTGTGATGACCTAAACTGATTACATATACCTTGTGTACAAGGTCTAAGTTCCATAAGTTAAGTGGTGATTGGAACTTAGTTATGTTCAAATTGGCGTAATCTAACTTCATAGTTGAAAGTTAGATAAAAGATAGTCAGCTGAAGTGTTTTATAAACACAGCAAACTTTAGACAGCTGACTAACAAGCATCTCAGCAGACTTACATACACAGGAATCTGCTGAATGTATATTTCGATTTAATCAAAGGTTACATTGGAAGATTACAAGGATAAGGACAGATAACAAGTCTTGATTCTGTCAAAAAATCAATGGCTAAGATTAAAGGCATGTTGGAAAGATTCAGAGCCTTATCAAATGGATACAAGTCAAAGGGTGGACAGTCTGAAAACTGTCAAAAAGTAAACTGACAGTGTCAGTACTATGTACAGGGACATAATGCAAGTCAAGATGGGGACAAATCTGAAACGTCTATGTTTGAATTTCAAACTTAAGTCACAAGGATTCTCACCTATAAATAGAAGACCCATGATACAGAAACAAGTGATGAATTTTGAAGAAAAACAACAATCAATCTTGAGCTATCAGATTCTTATCAAGAAATCACCCTGCTGACGTTACTAAACTTAAAGCTCATGATCTAGTAAATTCTTCAAGTGTATCCTGCTATCAAGTTACATCAAGTATACACACTTGAAGATTCCAAGCTGCTGATCATTTCATCCTGATCAAGCTGCTGAAAGCTGAATCACTTACTTGATTCAAACTTTCTTCTACAAGAAACCTGCTGAAGACAATGAAGCATCTTTGGGTGTCAGGGACTGTTGTTTGTGGTGGATCTGGTGAAGAGGCAATCCTACCCTTCACGGACCAGTGGAATACTTTAGAGCAGCAATCCTACCTGTTTCAAGTGTTCAGTTTGTGAAGCCATAGTTATTGGTGAAGGACAGGCAACTTAGGGATTTTTTTAACTGCAACCTCAAAGATCTCTAGTGAATTACCTCCAACATCACAAGAGAAGACTTGACTGACAGGATTACACCACCTGGAACCACTATAAAATTGCCTACTTACTTTCTGCATTTAGTATATTAAGCACATCAACCCACTGAAACTAGCAACTGAATCACACACTTACACTACTGAGTATCTAATACTTTGTATCATACTTTAACAACAAGTAATAAGGCTTAATTTGAATATATTCCACTGCAACAAATTCAGTTAAATCAACAGTCAGCAGACTACAGAGCTGTCAGCAGACTATTGAGTAGTTAGTAGGCTACTGAACTTGCTGAGTTTGTTAACTCCAAAAGTTATAAGTGTTAAGTTTATTCACCCCCCTCTAAACTTAACCAAAGCCTTTTCAAGGGACCTTTAGATGGTCATATGAAGCGCGCTGAGTTTGTCACTGAACAAGATAGGAAGCCCGGTGTCTGAAATTTGCAAATCACGAGCAAGGTAAGTAAGCCAAGTTAAATCTGCAGCTTGTATGTTCTAGGGCTCGGTATTCATTTTCTATGCTGGAATGGGAAACAGTGGGTTTTTTTTACAAACCATGTGACAGTGTTGGCACCTAAGTAAGTGTAGTAGCCTGTAGTAGACCGTCTTGTGATTGGGCATCCGGCCCAGTCTGTATCTGAGTAGGCACTGAAATGTAGTGTAGTGTCAGCAGTAAAGTGATGTCCAATCTGGATAGTGCCTTTAACAAATGAAGAACTCTCTTAGCCATTTTGTAGTTGTTAACTGCAGGCTTTTGTAGGAACTGAGACAGATAGTTCACACTATAGGAGATGTCAGGCCTTGTGAATGTCAAGTACTGTAGGCCACCAATCAGACTTCGATAGGATGTGGGGTCTTCTAGCAGGGGAGATTAGCAAAAACCGTTGGTTTTTTAGACAGAGGTATGGCTATTGGCTTGCAATCCAGAAGATCTGCACTTTCAATTAATGTGAGAGCGTAGTGAGTATGATACATATACAGTCCTGAAGATGTTTGAGTGATTTCCACACCAAAGAAATGTTGGAGGGTACCTAAATCCGTCAAGGAAAACTCAGTATAGAGGAGATCAATAAACTTCATTAGTAGCTCTGGCTTGGTGCCAGTAAGTAACATATCACCCATATACAGTAGTAAAAAAAGTGAACCTTGTGAGGTGTGTAGGACAAACAGTGAGGGGTCTACAAGAGTACAATAGAATACATATGTTAAAAGGAAGCTCCCAAACCTGTCAAACCTTGCCTTAGAAGCTTGTTTAAGCCCATAGAATGTTCTTTGTAGCTTGTATACATGTGTGGGATGCTGAGGATCAGACATACCAAGGGGTTGGTACATATAGATTTCTTCAGTGACAAGACCATAGAGAAAAGCGTTTTTTACATCCAGTTGTCTAATTTTCCAACCCTGAACAAGAGCTATGGCAATTACAAACCGGATGGTTCCTGGTCTTACCACTGGAGAGTAAGTTTCTAGGTAGTCTATGCTATCAACTTGATGGTACCCTTTGGTAACTAACCTGCATTTCAGCCGTTAAAGGGTTCCATCAGGTTTGAGTTTGGCCTTGAAAACCCACTTGGACCCAATAACATGCATACGTGGTTGTTTGGTGACTAAGGCCCATGTGTTGTTTTGCTGTAATGCTTGTAGTTCCTCTTGAATGGATGCTCTCCAGCCTGTATGTTGTAGAACTTCTTTAACCGCTCTTGGCTCTCTAGGAATATCTGCAAACACATTAAATTGTAGAGAATATTTTGGGTTAGGCTTAAATATTCCATGCATTACCTTTGTAACTATCATGAGAGACATTGAATCTGTTGAGGTTTCTAAAGGTTGAAACTGAGTAGCGTGGGGTTCAGTGGATTGCGTAGCAGACTCAGCAGAGTCAGTGTGGTGTGTTGGACTTGTTGTTTCACTGGCAGGAGGTTATGCAGGGTTATTGGATTGTGTGGATGTCTCCTGAGCTTGATTTAAGTCTTGTTCAAGGTGTGGTGTGGGAGAGAATTCTAAATATAGTTCTAGTGTAGGCATTGTGTTGCTGGTGGTGGATGTATGGGGGGGTGACGGAGTGACTGTGGGTTCTTCTGGTAGGGAATGTGGTGTCTGGTGTGAAAAAATAATAGGAGCTAGAGGAATAGTGTTGAGATCAGTGGAAGGTGTAGATGAGGTGTTGGTTTCAGGAGGAATAGTAGGAATCCAAGAATCCAGGATGTGTGTGGCATGAGTGAGGACTGTAGAACCTGATGAGTTGTGTGTAATTTTGTAGGGAAACACTTTCTCATCAAAAACCACATGTCTGGAGATGAAGAATTTTGTAGTTTGTGGTGAAAGCATTTGTACCCTTTGTACTGTGGACTATACCCTACAAAGACACACAACAATGTTTTGGGATCAAACTTATTCCTTTTTGTGTCCCAAGTATAAGGGAAACATTTTGATCCAAATACCCTAAGGGTTGAGTAGTCTGGATGCTTCTTATGAATGACATAGTTGGGTGAGTCTGTGTTAAGGGTTGTGGATGGTAGTCTATTAAGAATGTGTACTGCAGTGCTGAATGCTTCTACCCACAGGATTAAGGGAGCCATGCTGTGGAACAACATAGTCATCCCTAACTCCCTAATCACCTGTGCCTCCTTTCAAACATACCAGTTTGTTCTGGTGTATGGGGGCAGGAGATTAAGTGTAGGATTCCCTATTGTTGCAGGTGTGTGATAAGAGTTGTGTTTAGGAATCCCCCTCCCCCGTCACTATGAAAGGATATGATTTTCTTGTCATATTTGCTGATCACAAACTGTATATAAGATTGAAGACATCTGATTTGTTATGTAAAGGTATAAACTAATAGTATTTAGAAAATTCATCAACAAAACATGCATAGTACTTAAATTTATTAATAGATTGAATTGGGGCAGGCCCCCATAAATCACAGTGAATCAAATCAAATGGTTCTAAACTGTAATGTTTAACAGCAATAAAAGGTAATTTGCTCATTTTTCCTAGTTAACAACTATCACATATGTGATTTGTGTTTATTCTTCCTACTACCTCCAAGAGGCCTTTATTCTTAAGAGTTTGAATTGTGGATAACTGAGAGTAACCTAATCTTTGGTGCCATAAGTGTGGATCCCATTTTGAACCTGGATGAATAGTATGCTTCTGGACTATTAGGGATCACATATAGATCACATTTGCGTGTCCCTTTCTTCAGTACCCATCCTATGCATATTTCCTTAACACAACAATCCACATTAGTAAATTCACATTTTACTAGATGTTCATGTGTTAGTTGACTGACTGAGAGCAAAATTTTCCTTAAATGTGGTACTGGCAGAACATCTATGAGGGGTAGTGATGTGTGTGCATATGGTTGATATGTGTCTCCTATCTCTGTGATTGGAAGAGTAGTGCCATTACCTATTATGACTGAGTCTGTACCCTTGTATTTATGTACATTAGGTAGAAGATTTTTATTACCTGTCATATGGTTTGATGCTCCAGTATCAACTGTCCATTCAGTGTCAGCAATAGAGTTATCCAAAGTGAATATAACCAATGCCTGAGGAATGTTGTCTGTAGATTGAGTGTTGTTCTTTCCTGGAAGCAACCAATATATTTTGGCAATGTGATCCATTACCCCACAGATATGAAACTTCTCATCTCTGTAGAGGTCTCTCTCAGTTGGATTCATCCTTCTTTCTCCAGGTGGGGGTGTCTTCCTTTGAGTGGTAGTTGTTCCATTTGTAGAAGTTGCAACGGTATCCCTTGGTTGTTGGGCTTGGAAGCCCCTCCCAATTAAGGTAAACCTTGGTGCAGAGGAGGTTTGGTGCCTGTTTTTTTGCCTTTGATCCCTTTGGCCAAAATAGGCAATTTGAGGAGTGGGTTGTATGTTGATTTGAGTGAAATTGTTGTTGGGGAACTGATGACGGTTAAAATAGTCTATCCTACGGAATCAATATTCTAGCCATTATGAGCTAAAAATAGTTGTTTCGACCTATAAATATGAACCATTTGAGTTGAATACCATATGTCGGGTTCGTGAGTCGAGAAATCTACTCTTAGTGTTTATTTTCCCTATCTTGATATTATTTCGTGCATTATTTGATGATTTTCAGGATATGAAATATTGGGCTGAGCATTATGGACGAATCTGGAGTGGACTGAACGAAAGGATTGGGCCTAGGGTATTCCAGAACCTTCCAAGTTAAGTCGGCCGAAGAAAAAAGATGAAATTACCCTCGATTCATCGAGGTGCACCGTGGATTAATCAAGCATCCAGATCCTTCCGAAATGCATTTTCATGGATGAAGGGTAGAACCAGGTGTTTCTAAGTCGGTTTAGGTAGCTATAAATAAGAGGCTTCGCCTCAGAACAAAAGAGTACCACAAATATTACATATATTATGCAATAAAAGTTTGTTGTTCTTTATTCTATTTATTTTATGAGTTCTGGTCGGAAAGAAGATGGAGTCGCCGCCCAGGGAGAGATACGAGGGAGATCTACGCTCATCTTCGAGGGTATGATTTTTTATCTTTTCCCAAATATAGATCTATCATTGTTCTGTTCGACTAGTATGTTTTAATTGCTTATTTAGTTTAATTATGTAGTAGTTAGTTTATTTTACCCCATGTGTTATAGATCTAATTCGTTGGTGAAGAAATCATGAAATAGTGGTTGTGTTTTCTAGATCTACGACGGTCTATATCGCTAGATCTGAATACCTACTAAATTACTAATTCATGATAATCGGCACCAACTATGTTGATCGATAGATTTAATTCACATGTTTTTAGCTTGATCAACTATTTGAATGTTATCGTAAACTAGCATGCAATACGAATAGTGAAGTGCTATGTTTGGAAATTATCTAGATGGACCTTAGGAACGTGCTGATAAATGTCGACAGCTATCTAGGCGGGTTTGTGGTATGAGTTATCGCTCAATATCGACAGCTCTAGTTCTTTATGCGTATGGGCTATTATGGACCAATTAAGGAGGGTAGCTTGTGTATAGATTGTCTACTACCATCGTCGGTGTAGATAGGGTTAGGAGTTGTACCCGCAGCTGAACAATGAATTAAATTCACCAATAGGGAGGGCTTTTGCATATGTGGGAGGAATAACAAATTACTCATAATTGAACTAATACATTAGAAACTCTTGATTTCATCCGTGTGAACTAGCGTACTATTGTTAGTTTGTGGCACCAAATTTACTACTGCTATATTATAGTTGGTCGTAGACCATATTTGTGACAAGCTCAATCTTGGTAATTAGACGTTATTACGAGTCTCTGTGGGATAGACCTTGACTCGCCAGTACTCTACTACGATAGACTTAGTCCTATTTCTAGTAAGTGCCTTGCACGCGATCAAGATTTTATGGCGCCATTGTCGGGGACTCGTGTCAAGAATAATTTTTATTTAAGATTGAGTGTTTGTATATATTCGAGTCTGTTTTAATTGAGTCTGTTTATACTGGAGTCGTATAGAGTCATTTCTGTTAAAATCTAGAAAAAAATTGTTCTCGATTTACCGAGGGTACACCCCGGTAAATCGAGGCTCCTAGTTTCAACAGAATCACTTCTGTCAGTTCAGAGTTGAGTCAGTTGTCAAAGTCTGTATTTTTGAGTCTGCCAGGTGAGTGTAACAGCCGCGGCGGCAAGTTACTAACCTTTTTATTTTCTTTTTGTGTCTTGTAGTACACTACATGGAGTTCAGCAGCTAAACTCGAGAGATTCATACCTGAGATTGAAAAGTTTGCTAGGCAAAAGATAAAGGGAGCTCAAGAGAGATTTGTTAGGCAGGCGGACGACGTGAGTACGCACAAAGGAGATCAAAGCGAGAGGGAAGAAGGGATTCCACCTTTGGAAGATACAGAAATCAACATGGCATAGAACGGACAAAATGGACTGAATGGAGCAGGAGTTGTGGTACAAGCAGATAGGAGAACTCTACCGAGTTATGCAATGCCAACGATTGAGCAATTCGTGCCAGCAATTGTTCATCCTGAGGATGCGGCTGAGATCTTCCATCCGAAACCAAATGTAATACAAATGGTGACTAATTACACTTCCTTTCATGGAGTAATGAACGAATATCCTAGTGTACACGTCACCAACTTTCTAGAGATAGTTGATGAGGGATAAATTCACTGTTATTATCATAACTTTTTACCCCATTTCTGATATCATTTTGAGCATCATTATATCATTTCGAGTCTTAAATTCCTTAGATTTATCTAAGTATGCTAGTAGTAGTTATTATGTAAAATATTGTGTTTTTACTAGTTTTTGTACCGGTTTAGTAACCGGAATTTTCGTTTGGTATTCTGGTGTTTTATTGCAGGATTATACGTTTACCAAGATCCCAAGTGACGACACATTTTGAGGCCAAAAACATATCTTTTGAGGAATAGAAGAAGGTGTCATAAGCTAACGAGTTCAAACGGATCAATTGTCCTTAGTGCTTCTACCATAACATATCTTCAACGGACATTTGACCCAACTTAAAGGCATTTTCTGGGGAAGACTTCTTCATGAGAGTTTTAGATCTTCAAATAAGATTTCCAACGCACTTTGAATCACGCCAATCAAAGGTCTAAAACTCAAGATGGGTATTTTACCGAACAGCTGATATTTTGACAGTTCGGCACGAACCGGAATAAGCCGGCACGCGCCGAAATCTTCATCATTTCAAGCACATGGGAGTCTGACAAAGGAATCTGCACTGTAGCACCGGCACGTGTCGGTCCGTCAACTCTATAAATAATCAGCTCGATCCATTTGTTCAAAGGGTCCCAAAAGATATATATACATCTATATATATATATATATATATATATATATATATATCTTCCTTACCTTTTTCTTTTTCTTTTTTTTTACTTTGGGCCTATATATATATATATATATATATATATATATATATATATATATATATATATATATATATATATATATATATATACATATACATATGTAGTTATCGTTGTAATATTTCGAATAATTATCGTTGTAATATCATTTCCCTTTTGTAATATATTCTCTTGTTTCTTTCTTTGTCATATATATATCTATATATATAACTATATATCTATTTACATATACTTATATATATGCTTATGTATATATATATATATATATATATATATATATATATATATATATATATATATATATATATATGTGTGTGTGTGTGTGTGTGTGTGTATCTATATATATATATTAACTATATATCTATAGTAGTACTATATTATTATGCACTTATTTACTGTTTTATTAGTGTAACGATTATTAATATGATAATGAATTCTCTTATTGTCTTTAGTATAATTTCCTTTAATTATTCCGTTGTTATCATAATCATGAGTAGCTAAATCTTTGTATAGTCGAATTATGTGAAAATGGGTGAAACGCCCTAAGGGGGATTAAAAGGGAGTTGTGTAGCGCGTGATTTTATGTTTTAACGATTAATCCACGTCCTAAAAATTATTTTAAACGTCTTTGAATTAGATTGATCACCTAGTTCACTGTCACACATATCGAACCTATAGATGTATTTTGCGGTGAGATATGGGATAAGGGGTTTTGGGATCGTTGCGTAGATTCGGCCTAGTTGTTAGGTCCGTTTCCAATACAGAGGTTTGTCATCGTTGTTCGAGCGACTCTAAGAGTGTAATCATGTTAGGTTAATCGGTTTTCTAAAGGGAAAATTAATTAACTTCACATAGGGTGTTGAGCGAGAGTTGTTCAGACCTTAACACCAGAATTAGGAGTTGGCACCCGTGGATGTCGTTAAATTACTGTGGAAAGGTAGGTTGGTTAATACACGCTCCCTGTCAAGTCTTCCCTTAGGGGTAAAAGTAGCACGTTGGATCATAATTCGGATATACCTTTTAATAACTATAAGTACAACCATTAGTCAATCTTTACTTTTGCATTAGTGTAATATCTCTCCACCATAATCTTGACCTGAACTAAGTTCTACGTCGACTTTGGTACTTAAACGCTGTTCCCTGTGGATTCGACCTTGTTACCATTATACTACTGTTGACCCGATACTCTGTCGGTTAAAGTTAGCAGTTAGTTATTTTTCTATCAATAGTCAGCACGGTCAAGCCAGCAAGAGTGCCTGAATAGTTATTGTCTCTAGCACGGGATCGATCAAAACTTGGACCGATCTGTTGCATAAGTTTATGAATAAGTACTGCCCACCTGGGAAGTCACTACAGATGAGATAAGACAATATGAATCAAGCAGAAATCAACTGAAACATTTGAAGAAGCTTGGGAAAGATTTAAGGAAGCACAGTGGAGATGCCCTCACCATGATATCACTTTGCCCGTACGAATGCATAGTTTCTTTCACGGATTGAGGCCGAGTGAGAAATGAGAGTTGATGCATCGAGCAATGGATGTTTTGCGTTGCTATCACTTGAAGAAGCTGAAGAAAAGTTGGAGCAAATAGCACTGACAAGTCAACGGGGAACGCATTAAATTGAGACCGCCAAGGTAGCTGAAGGCGTATTTGGAGAAGATACTTCCCAAAAGATCTTATACCAGCTAATGACAATGAACGAGAAGATGGATGGCATGCAAGATCGCATAGCCAAGGTTGGAAAAAGTACAAGATATCGAAGCAACCAACACCGAAGATGTGAACAATATAGGGAGGCAAGGAAATCCTTATGGGGGCGGATATCACCCAGGTTCTCACGACCACCCTTGTTTTAGACTGAGTGACCCTGCTGGGGGGTATAGACAAAGTGATTCAACTGGTGGAGAGAGACCGAGACAAACTAATGGATTCATGCCTCAATTCCACAAGTCCGGTGGTTGGGAAGCAGTCATGGATAAAATGAGCTCAACTGTGACCGAAACGGTCAATCAACTTACGAAATCCAAGACTGAACTGAAAACAAAATTCACCACCTATTGTCAGAAGAATGATGCAAGACTGACCAATCAAGAATCCTTAGAACATAATCTGTCGCACCAAGTGGGGCAGATTGTAGAACAAGTGTCAACCCGTCCTCCGGGAGGATTGCCAAGCAATATTAAGAAAAACTCGAAGGACGTGAATGCAATCATGACTAGTTGCAGAAAGGAACTGCCTGGACCAGTTATACCAACTATCTAGGAAGGATCGAAAGCAGTCAGCAGCAGAACACAGCTGAATTTGGAGAAAAAGAGGGGCCGGTAAATCGGGATCCTACCCCAATAAATCGGGAGTCTGAAATTCAACAAACAAGCAAGCAGAGCAGCAGCAGTTAGCAGGTAAATCTTCACGAACTGTAACTATTAATCCTTCTACTTTACCCTATCCCCCTAGGAAATATAAGCCGAATAACGATGATGCTCGTTATAAAAAGTTTATAAAGATGTTAAGAAGTTGCAAGTGAATATACCTTTGGTAGAAGCTCTGGCCGGAATGCCAGAGTATGTGAAATTCTTGAAAGAAGCAATCTTTACCAAAAGGAAGTTATTAGACCTTGAGACTATTTTCTTTAACGAGGAATGCTCAGCAGTTTTGCAACGCAAATTACCTCCTAAGTGTAATGATCGTGGGAGCTTCCTCATACCTTGCACGATTGGAGGAGTATGCCTGAAAAAAACATTGTGTGATCTTGGAGCCAGTGTCATCTAGTGCCGCTCTCCATCTTTCATAAGTTAGGCATGAAAGAGTTGAATGAAACATCTATAACCCTTCAATTGGCTGATCGGTCTATGAAGCAACCTTGTGGAGTGGTGGAGGATGTTTTGGTGAAAGTGGACAAGGTTGTATTCCCTATAGACTTTTTGGTGCTAGACATGGAAGCTAACCATGATGTTCCATTAATATTAGGAAGACCTTTCCTAGCTACGAGCAAGACAATGATAGATGTTCATAAGGGTGAGCTGATTCTGAGAGTGAATGAGAACAAAGTAGTATTCAATGTGATGAATTCAATGAGATATGCTCAAGATGAGGGAGAAGCATGCTACATGCTAGATGCCATAGATGATCTTGTTTTGGAATTATATCAGCAAATGGCACTAGAGCCTGAGGTAGCAGAGACTTTGCTACAAAAAGAAGATAAAGGAAATAATGGGGAAATATGGCCTGGGTGTAGCGAAGGTCAAGTGCGAGAAGTATAGCCTATATCTTCTGTGGATTTAGGTGGAACCATTCATAGACCTTCGTGGCACAAGTTCTTTGACTTACAATTGACGGGTAAGCCGTTAAGCTCATCGTTAGAAAAGCCACCAAGGAACTTAACGTTGAAACCTTTGACATCTCACCTGAAGTACGTATACTTACCAGATGATACCCTTCCCCTCATAATTTCATCGTTGTTATCACCTTTAGAGAAGGAGAAACTTTTAAAAGTACTGAGAGAGCATAAGGGAGCGTTTGGGTGGACCATTGCCGATATTAAAGGATAAGCCCATCGGTGTGCATGCATAAGATCTCGAAGAGAGTTTGAGAAAGTAATAATACTTGAGTAAACTCCAACTTATTTATTCATGTTGAAAGAATGAGTATAAATAGGTACAAGAGAGGATCCTTACAAGAGAGGATCCTAGCTAGTAAAGTAAAAGTAACTAGAGCCGGCTACAATAAATGCTGGTCGGCTATGTCTATGCTATTACATAATAGGACAAAGGATAGTTACTTTATGACTATTAGGACATATTAATTGTTTATTCAATGCAATTAATATGTCTCATGATACAAAGTAACACGTTATAATGTAACATGTTATGAGTATAATAATAATGTAATATTAACCATAGTATTTCCACACCCCCCCTCAACCGGGTTGTATATGTTTATACAAACCCAAGTTTGCTACTCACCGCCGAACATAAGTGGTGGTATGGCCTTGGTGAGAATATCGCATTCCGATCCGCCGAGGGAACATACCGGAGTTGAATAATCTTGGCATCAATCTTCTCCTTTAGGAAGTGTCCGTCAATGTCCACATGTTTGGTTTTATCATGATGGATCGGATCCTCTCGCCATGCATAAGGTCAATTATTGTCACAAAGCAGAGTGTGATAGGTTGTCGAAGAGGTTGCCGAAGTTCGCTGAGTACCCTTTTTAGCCACAGAGCTTCACAAATGCCAAGTACAAGTGCCCCGAGTTCACCTTCAAGATCGCTTCTTGACACAAGAGGGTCGTTTCTTGCTCCTCCAAGTAACTAGGTTTCCCCATACATACGAGCAATAGCCTCGTGGTAGATCTTCTCGTCAATGTGACATCCACCCCAATCGCATCGTTGTAGACCTTGATTGATCTATCGTGAGACTTGGTGAAATGTAAGCCCCGGCCAGAGTGGACTTCGTGTACCTCGCATCCCGTTCACGCATCCCAATGTTGCTCGCAGGGCAATGCATGAACCGGCTAACCAAATCGACGCCATATGCACATCGTCTTGTATGGGACGATAAATGAGTTTCCCTACAAGTCTTTGATATTGATCCTTTCGACAAAGAATGTCACCATGCAAACAGGTATTACCGGGGTCTACCTGGGATACAAGCAGTTTGCATCCCAAAGATGCCGCTTTCTTTCAAGAAGTCCAAGACATACTTCCTCTCGTGAAACGTATATACCCCGGTCGTTCCTAGCTATTTCCATACCAAGAAAGTACTTGAGGTAGCCCAAATCTTTAACTTGAAATACTTTTGCCAAAGGTCTTCAAGTGTTGGATCTCAAAGCAGGTCATCACCAAGAAGGATGATATCATCCACATAGACAATAAGAATGGACCTTTTCTCGGTTTGTTGTTTTGATAAACATTGTGTGATCCGAGTTGCATTGATGGTATCCAAGCAGCCTTTAACCACAAGAGTGAGTTTGCCAAACCAGGCTCTGTGGGACCGCTTTAGGCCATATAGAGATTTCCTCAATTTGCAAACTTTCCCTTGAGTGTGAGTATTGGAAAAACCAGAGGCACATTCATGTAGACTTCCTCGCAAGGTCACCATTTAGGAAAGCATTCTTGATATCCAATTGGTGTAGAGGCCACCAAGTTGGACAAGAATTGAGATCGCACTCGACAAGTTGTTTAGTTTTGCCACAGTGCAAAGGTTTCCTTGTAGTCAAGGCCATATGTTTGAGTGAATCCCCTGCAACCAGCCTAGCTTTGTATTTGTCAATAGTACCATCAGCATTGTACTTGATAGTGAACAGCCATTTGCAGCTGACTGTCTTCTTTCCATGTGGGAGAGAGGTGAGATCCCAAGTATGGTTGTCAAGGAGAGAGCAGCCATTTCGCTTTGATACCGCCTTCCACTTATCATGTTGGAGAGCTTCCCGTATATTCTTAGGAATAGAGTGAGAATCCAAGTCCCGTGTAAACATGGCAAAAACAGTGATAACCGATCATAGGATAGATAATTATGAATAGAGTGGTCGCAGTGCAAGATCTCTTTCCCTTCCCGATAGCAATAGTCCGTCATCAACGCGCCAGCCGCCGAGAGTCGCCGGGGTGCCGAGGTTCGCCCGCCGTGACTCGCAGGTTGCCGAGTGTCGCAGGCTCGGTTCGCAGGCTCGGGGTCGCAGACTCGGTTCGGAGGTTGCCGAGGATCGCAGGATGCCGAGAGTCGCCGGGGGTGCCGAGGTTCAAGAGTTTGCCGAGGGAAAGGATTTAGTTCAAGTTCAATCAGTTTCCATCGTTGATCGCCTCGCGGGACTTGTCGTAGTAAGGAGTCCTTTCAAAGAATTTTACATCCATAGAATTGTAAAATCTCTTTTCGTAAGGAGAGTAACACTTGTAACCTTTCTTGTCCTTTGCATATCCTAGGAAAATGCACTTGTGAGCTTTGGGATCAAGTTTGCTTCGTGTTGGGCATGGATATAAACAAATGCAAGACAACCAAAGATTTTTGGTGGTAATTGGGAGATAAGATGAGGGCATGAGTGTGTGGTCGTGAGGGTTTGGATAGGAGTTTTGAAGCCTAACACTCGCCGGGAAGTCCGTTGATTAAGTAAGTGGCGCTTAATATAGCTTCACCCCACATATACTTTGGGACACGGGTAGTGAACATGATTGATCTAGCCATCTCCAAGAGGTGCCTCGTTCTTTCTCTCAAAGAACCCCATTTTGTTGAGGTGTTTCCACACAACCGCCGATATGGACAATCCCCTTATTCATCAAGAAATTACCGAGGTTAGACTCATAGTATTCAAGAGCATTATCGCCTTTAAGATCTTGATCTTAGTGTCAAATTGAGTAGAGATCATGTTGTAGAATTCCCGAAATACCGGTCCAACTTCGCATTTATCCTTCATTAAAAACAAACCATGTGTTCCCGGTATGATCATCAATGAAAGTGACAAACCACCTTTTTCCCCGTTATACTTTTTACCCTTGAAGGTCCCCATACATCACTATGAATTAAAGTGAAAGGTGTGGAAGGCAAATGAGGTAGTTTGGCATACACAGATTTGGTAAGTTTGGCAAATTGACAAATATCACATTGAAGATCATTGACATTACATCCTTTAAATAATTCAGAATTACGACTTCAAATAACCAAAACTTGGATGTCCTAGTCTATAATGCCATAACATGATATTATCTAAGGTTTGAGTGCAAAGCCGAGGCAGATTCGCCCTTCGCCTTCGTCTTCAAAGGGTCGACCACATACAATCCTAAGCAGTGGTTTAGCCCTCCCAATCACTTCCCGTGAAGAAGGGTCCCGGAAAGTGCACCGATTCTTATTAAAAACAACAAATTCAATTTAAATCTTTTGCAAGTCTACCGACGTATACGAGATTGCAAATAATTTTGGAACAAATAGACATCCTTTAGACATATCTTATTAGTGAGTTTAACATTTCCAAAACCTTTTGCACGAGAAATGGATCCATCAAATAGCCTTAACATTGTGAATTTGTTGACATGGCATAAGGTGAGTTATGAGGTTTTTATTACCAAATATATGGGAGGAGGCCCCGAATCAACAATCCATGTTTCATTACTAATAGAAGAGTAGAATTTACCCGCACTAGCCCGAGTAGCCGTGTCGCAGAGGTACTACCTTCTTTTTGTTGAGTGAGGAAAGCTTTGAAAGCAAAGAACCGAGCATTCAACTTGTTGTCATTCTCCTCTTCATGGACATGCCCGCCCCGACTTTCCCCGGTAGGTTTGAGAGATTTAGGCATGCCATGTAGCTTCCAAAGAAGTGTCCTTGGTGTGATTTGTGCGTTTGCGTGCTCACGAACAACTTTCCGCTCTATCGCAGGCTTCCCGACGCCTCGCAACCTCGCAGCTTCCCGATGGTCGCAGGTAGCACTCTCAAAGCAGGTTGTCGCAGGGAGTTCAAGAAGATCACTTTCCTCCTCGTTTTCCTCATGTTTGACTTCAAGAAACATGGATTTGAGATTGGGGAGAGGTTTTGTGGCAAGGATTCTTCCTCTAACATCATCAAGGGCAGGATTCACCCCAAGAAGAAACTTGAATACTCTCTTTTTCTCAATAATGTCCTTATAAAGTAAGCGCATCCTTGACATCATTCCAGGGGTGAGTTTCCAAGATATCTAGTGTTGCCATGCCCTAGACAAGCTTGATTGAAGTATTGAGTTACGTACATATCTCCTTGCCTCAGCTTTTGGATCCGAGCTTCAAGTTCATACACTTCGATGTATTGTCTTTCTTGAGTAAAGATCCCCGGCATTATCCCGCATTTCCTTTGCGTATCATACATCATAAAGTTCTCACTAATCTCTTTTGTCATTGATCTTGTGAGAATGGTCATGACTTGATTATTAGCAAGTATCCCATGATTCAAATCCCGGGTCATCTTCAAGAAGGGGCAAGCTTGAGTCGGACAGTATCCCATCTTACCTTGTCCAGAGATGTACATTTTCATAGATCTTGACCATAGCAAATAGTTGTTGCCATCAAGTCTATGATTAGTATAAGATGAAGATTCGTGACCCCGCCCGTCGAGGCAAATGGGACTCAACCGAAGGTGAGGAAGCTTCGTATAGTGAAGACATTCTTGATTCAAACAGGTTGCCGAGAGTTTGCAATGGGATTTCGTGAGTTTAAGGCTCCGATACCACGAAGAGAGTTTGAGAAAGTAATAATACTTGAGTAAACTCCAACTTATTTATTCATGTTGAAGAATGAGTATAAATAGGTACAAGAGAGGATCCTTACAAGAGAGGATCCTAGCTAGTAAAGTAAAAGTAACTAGAGCCGGCTACAATAAATGCTGTAGTCGGCTATGTCTATGCTATTACATAATAGGACAAAGGATAGTTACTTTATGACTATTAGACATATTAATTGTTTATTCAATGCAATTAATATGTCTCATGATACAAAGTAACACGTTATAATGTAACATGTTATGAGTATAATAATAATGTAATATTAACCATAGTATTTCCATCATCTTTGCATTTGACAAGTTTCGACCATACCTGATAGGATCGAAAGTCACGGTATTCACTGATCATGCAGCTCTGAAATACCTTTCAACCAAGCAAGACTCCAAGCCAAGATTGTTGAGATGGATTCTATTCTTACAAGAGTTTGATGTAAAGATCAAAGATAAAAAGGGAACTGAGAACCAGGTGGCTGATCACCTGTCAATATTAACTTTGATGGAAGAAGAGTAGCCGACAAAGATCAGGGAAAGCTTTCCTGATGAACAACTCTTTTCCATCTCAATGGTTGCTCGAGTTGAATCTCAGACTCGACATCATACATCAAGAGTGGGCAAGGTATACCTTTGGTTTGCTAACATTATCAATTATTTAGCCGGAAGGTACCTACCACCGTAATTCACGAATGCGGATAAGAAGAAGTTCTTCACGTATCTGAAGCATTATTATTGGGACGATCGCTACCTATAAAAATTTTGCCCTGATGCCATTCTTAGGAGATGCATCCATGACAATGAGATTCCAAGTATTTGGCACCTATTCCATTATAGAGAAGCTGGAGGTCACTATGGGCCAGACAAGACAACAGTAAAGGTATTGCAGTGTGGATTCTATTGGCAAAAAATTCATAAATCTTCTTACGCGTTTACACGATCCTGTCATTCCTATCAAATGACTGGTAACATTTCTAAGCGGAATGAGATGCCATTCCAGAGTATCTTTGAAGTGGAGTTATTTGATGTATGGGGAATTGATTTTGTTGGGCCTTTCACATCGTCCGAATCAAATCGTTACATCCTTGTAGCAGTGAATTATGTTTCCAAATAGGTGGAACCAGTGGCTTCGCCTACTAATGATGCCAGGGTTGTCCTGAGGTTTCTTAAGAAAAACATTTTGACGAGGTTTGGAGTGCCAAGAGCCATAATTAGTGATGGAGGGAGTCATTTCAGGAATAGTTTCTTTTTTTGAGAAATGGATGATGAGATATGGCGTTAGACATAAGATTGAAGCAGCATATCACCCCCAGACAAGAGGACAAGTAGAGGTGACGAACAGAGAGATTAAGAGGATCTTAGAGAAGACTGTGAATCCCATGAGGAAAGATTGGTCTTTGAAATTAGATGACGCCCTTTGGGCGTACAGAATAGCGTATAGGACCACGATTGGGATGTCACCGTATATGATAGTGTTTGGAAAACTGTGTCATTTACTGGTAGAACTCAAGCACCGAGCGCTGTGGGACACGAGATTTCTAAATATGGGTGAGAATTTAGCCTGTGAAAAGAGAATGCTAGAGTGGAATAGATTGGAGGAGTTTAGACTTCAAGCGTATGAAAATGCTAAAATTTACAAGGACAGAACAAAACGCCTACATGATAAGAAGATTCTGAACCGCACATTTCAAGTTGGAAATAAGGTGCTGGTATATAATTTGCGTCTTCATCTTTTTCCTGGTAAGTTGAAGTCTAGATGGTATGGACCACATGTAGTCACGAAAGTCTTCAATTCAGGTGCATGTGAAGTTAGACATGAATAATCTGGGCGAACGTTCATAGTAAATGACCACAGGCTGAAGCATTACCTAGAGCACAAATATAACCGTGAGTTGGAAGTCTTTACATTGATAGAGCCAGAATATGAATGAAGGATCACTATTAGTACAGTCAAGCTGGCGACTATAAACTCAGAACTATTTCTAAACCCTTATTTATTGCTTTTGTTTATTTAGGTTATTTTGAGTCAATAAAGTAGCATGACAATCGCAAGGTTTTTTTCATCACATATATCTTCGATCATCTGGCTAGAGATATATGTGGTTTTTTCCTTCACGATTCTCATGTGATACCCTCGTAAAAGTTTTCGCGTCTTGCTTAGGTCAATAAAAGAATAAAGTGGCTTAAACCGTTTTTGCGCATTTCTCCGGTATGCACAATTACCGCCACCTTATTTTCTTGTTGCCCTTCGCATGTTACTCACAGTTTTTGGAAGTATTGTGGAAAGCATGTAACTACTTGGAAGAAGGAATGACCTAGGAGCACATGATTACGCTCCGGGATCGCTTTGACTCAGCCGAACATTTCCAGAGCTAAGTACCTTTCCTTTTCTTTTATTATTAGTCATTGGGGACAATGTCTATAATAAGTGGGGGTTAGTCGTCTTAGCTGGGTAATCGATAAAAGGGAATACTTATGAAAATTTTAACACTGTTTTTAGCTTGCTATTTGCACGTTTTCGAGTAAGGAATTGGTAGAAAAGGAGCCCAAGTTCAATTTGAAGTGAGCTATAGCATATTCAATTTAGCATGGAAGAATGAGCATGTATTATGTTGCGTGAAGTAGTAACTTATTAATTATCATTCTGTCATTGCAATCAATATTTGGGCACATAATCTGAGTGAGAAGTGTTTAAGATCAGATGATGAGTTGTTTTATCCGGGAATCATGATTTGTCTGTCTATATACTTTAACAAATTGTTGTAAGACAAGAGAAGAAAATTGAATACCAATAGAGGTAACCGGGACAAAACGGACTTGTGAGAGAGAGAGAAAAAAAAGTGAGAAAACCTACCAAGCAAAGCTGATGGAGCGTAAAACGCACGGCTATTGCATAAGAAAAAGAAAAAAAGAGAAAAAAAACTATATAATAACGGCAGTGAGGGAAGCGAACTCGTGTAAAAAGGGCATGACCCTCGCATAAAAAGAAACAAACGAGGACTTAAGAGCGATGCTCAGTCCCCGAGTCCGCCCGACCCAATTAAGGTACCATGTTGTGTAACCAAGTCTAAAGTCAAGATGAGCGAGTGTATGCGCAAGCAAGTTAAGATTGTGGAGTTAATACAACTTGATTCTCTTCACGAACGCACTATCATGACTGATTCATCACACGATACAGTGATGCATGATAAGTAGTGATTAATGGGGAGCTTATGGATTGTGGCTTCATGTATATCTCTGCCAGAAATCTTGATTGAATAGGTGGTAGTTGATGGAGGTCATTCTTGGAGGTACATTCTGCCTTGATACT
The DNA here is from genome assembly GCA_036785695.1 of Gentiana straminea. Taxonomy (NCBI): domain Eukaryota; kingdom Viridiplantae; phylum Streptophyta; class Magnoliopsida; order Gentianales; family Gentianaceae; genus Gentiana; species Gentiana straminea. The sequence continues at coordinate 5,638,515 of JAVUPR010000326.1, read as the reverse complement.
CTGCTCGCGGACGAGCAGAAGGCTAGTGGGGGGTAGTTGGTGACGGTTAAAATAGTCTATCCTACGACATCAATATTCTCTCCATTATGAGCTAAAAATAGTTGTTTCGACCTATGAATATGAACCATTTGAGTTGAATACCATATGTCAAGTTCGTGAGTCTAGAAATCTGCACTTAGCGTTTATTTTCCCTACACTATAAATACGCAGCTCATTCAGCACTTTTACATATACAGCCGACTTTAGACACTTCTAGGGCGATTTTGGTGCGGTTTTAATGTAGGTTGATCATCCTTTGATCCTTTGATTACATAGATAACATCCTTCGATTCTACATACTTTCCATTGCTTAGATTTACGTTTCAGGATCAAAGATTTGGCTTTTCGGTGTAATTATTTCTTCCTAATTTTGTGGATCAGATTTTCTGGCAATTTATTGTTATGTGTAGTGCCCAAAAGACAATTATATAATTGTTTTAGGACAGAATTAATAATTCATCTTATTATATGCATGTATGCTTATAATTAAGACACTACTGAAACCCCTGAGTACCTCGTTTATGTAATCACATAACTCAGTGTATGGCTGTACACAAGAGGATTGAGTTAGTGAGATGTATTTCAAATTAACTTAGTCCGTACCGTTTATTAATCTGAGTATGGGTCTCAAGATTAATTTGCTAACAATGCACCCAGAACACTTTAGGTGTGACAGTCCTATCCGGACTGTCGGTAATATGGTACCTAGTGGGGCATTTATATATGATGATAATCTTATAGGGCTGGACCGATTTGATTTGAGTTCTCGATATAATTCCGTGATCGAGAAGTCTTATCGAATCACAAGATGATCATATATGGATTAATCTCAATCCTGAGGTGATCACAGACAACTGCTTAGACTAAGGCAGGGTTTGAAGTGTTAGTAAGGATCACTTCGTACTACGTGGTCCATCACTTCTCGTTGGCTCTATTTTAGGATGAGTGAGTAGTCTGTGCTATCACAGATATGGAATCCATTCCTTCCCTCGGGAAGTAGACAGACAGTTCCCTTATTTGTTAATCCTAGAAACTGATCGATGGTGCCAGTTCATATTATATTAGTTATGAACTAATTGATCACTAGGGGTTAATGGTAAATAAGGATAAGATGTTTCGAGAAGGGTCTACGGAGATATCCCGAATCGAAGTGAACAGTCTATGGAGGATTTATCTGTATGTAATGATTATATCAGTGGACACTTTCGACTCATAGTTGAGTGTAAATTATCTATATTTGGCAGAGTTCAGTTTCGGGTTTATGGTGGTGTAATCCCGGAATTAATAGATTGAATATTATTGTTCGGTCTGACGGATAATATTATTTAATTTATTGTAGCTACTGAATATGGGTCCATGGTCCCCGACGTGGCTCCTAACATGCATATGTTTTCTCGTCGTTTCACCTTAATTAATATTAAATAGTTGGATTGGACTGTTTAATAAATATGTGGATTAATTGATTAGTTGGACTAGATAATTAAATACTTGGAAAAGAAATTTTTCGTGGACTCGGTCAATTGTGTGTAAAAATGCGTGTAGCCCTTAATACCTAGGGTTTGGCCGCATTTTATAAGTATTAATTAATTATTGGGAAATTAGTTTTCTTGGACAATTATTTGATATATGATTTAATTATTTATTTGTTAAGTGATAAATCATGGAATATTAGATAATATATTTATTTATCCTAATTTGTTTTGGATATATTATATATTTATCTTTTATTTGAAATAATGATTAATTTAATAATTATCTCTTAATTATTAAATCCTTGGAGGACAAGGATTACTCTCCTATATAAAGAGAGCTCTCACAAGCCTTAAACACAACACATATTTTCGAAATATTGGTGAGTATTATAGCTTAGAATTTTCGGCTATAATACTAAGGGTTTGAGTTTTAGAAAACTTCGGGTTTTCTAAGGTAGCATATCGCGGAGGTCCGGCGGCTTGAAACACCATCCACCTGGTGGTGCTTGGAGACACACGTTGGAAGACTGTGGCTTCTCATCTAGCTTGGATCTTGGATTGACCTTTGTTCTTGGAGTAATTGCACAATAAAAATGTTGGTAATCTAAACCCCCTCGTAGGTTTAGATCTATTATTTTATGTATTTTGATTGTTTAGATCTAGATCTTGTACTTTTCGCTGCGTAATCGGGTGGATCTTTGTTCCATCCGGCGATATTACATCCTACAAGTGGTATCGGAGCCTTTGATCTAACGATCAAAGTATGTGAATTTTAGATCTAGGAGTGGAAAAGCATGTTTTAGATGTTTTTATAAATTTTTTCGTATGTATGTAATGTACATCGAAATATTTATCATGTTTGTATGCCTTTGTGATTGTCGTGGTTGAAGAGATGGATTGGGGTTGGTACTGTTTACCCGTAGATCTATCTTGTAGCTCTCTTGATTAGTATCAATTGAGCATATGATTTGTATTTAATTTTATGCAATCGAAAATAATATAAAACTTAGAATCTTTGTAGTTTTATTTTGATCCGAGTTCGAGACGACGAAGATCATGGTGTTGAAGATCATCAATGAAAAATAATAATAATAATAATAATTCTGGCCGTGAAAAAGAAAAAAATATATATGTTTTTATTAATTTTGGCTTAGGGCTTGTTATAATAATAATAAAAAAAGGAAAGTTTTTTTAAAAAACAATTATTAATATAGATATATTTTAAAAATATTGGTATATTACGGCCTCCTCTCCTCGTCGTTCGTGGTTCGTGTCGAGATTGAAGGTTCGAGATCCGGAAGTTTCAAGATCAAGATCGAAGATCGAGATTTGAAGACATAGAACTAGTTTTACTTTTCCTTAGAAAATAGGTTAGTCGGGGGTACCAACGGTCCATCTCGGTGTTTAAGTTTTCCGTTTTTTTTTCCCGTGTATGATCGAAATTATGTGATAGAAACCGAAAAATTGCCGTGACATGCATCATATCATGATTCCACTCCAATGCATACATGTAGCTAGTTTGTTTCGAATAAATTAGGCATGTATAACTCGTATAATTAGTTAAAAATCTTTTTTAATTAATATGTGGTAGTTAATTAACTAAGTAACTAATTATTAAAACCGAGGAACCGGGTTTTGTCAATCGTTACGATTTTAGTGATGGATTCTCGGTGAATCCCACTTAGATAAATCGTTGAGTTTTCGGTGAACCTGCCTTAAACAGAAACGAGATTACGCTTTGGTTGACAACATAGAAATCAGAAAATCTTAGTACATGGGTTCGGAAATGGTCTAACCATGGTTGGGCGAGTTCAACTGAGCTACGATTCGATTGACTCCCCTCCACGTGTGACGTTTGCACGGGGGTTCGACAAGACTTAGCATATCCGATAAGCCTTCGGGCTAAACGGGGCTTCTCTTGCCGGATCCGACCTACAGTCACAGATGTTCCAACGAATAAGACGGCGTAGGCTTGCCTACTTAACCGACCCTATTCGGAGTACTTTGATTTATTGTTTCTTATTGTCAAGACCAAAACCGTAATTAGTAAACCCGCCACTTTTTCAAATTATTGAGTGGGAGCGGGGAAGGCGACAGCCAACCCCACGGCCTCTACTATAGATGCAAGCACGTGATAGAATGGTGACACCTCGTGCCGCTTTGATTTCGGCCCCCTTCGGATGGTGTTCACCGCTATCAAAATTCAAGGCTTGGTCTCCGAAAGGATAGGATATCGTACTCGCCGGGTCACTGACCTGCCCCTCGTAGGCATACTCGGGGCGTACTATGAGATCTGATATAGTAGGTCACACTCTTTATGGATATTTTCAAAATATCTAGGCTAGAAAAAGGAAGGTAATCAATGATTAAAGTCCGGGATGTCTGATTCCCATGAGATGTTCGATTCTCGAAGCTTAATCATTGAGAGAGATTGTCTCAGTTTGACCATCATAGTACTGATATCGAACCTCTCGGACAATACTATGCGAGGTTAAATCCTTGGAATGGTAGGATAGACTTTTAACAAGTTTATTATTCCTAAAATAAAAGGCTAGTAGTGAAAATTTATTTTTTGAATTTAACTTTCTGTCATATTTTATTTACAACTAAATCTCTAGGCTACTAAACTGTTAGTAATAGGACTTCATTAAGAATGTGGAAAGTAACAAGTACGTTGTAATTATCAAAAGAATGCGGTTAATTTTTTGGAAGAGTTTTTTTTCCTTGAGCCTTTAAAAACTTAAGTGACATAGTATAGGTATGTCACGGATGTCACTCGTGTTGAACGAGAGACGACCATACTTAGTTTACAAAAGATGATATAGGACTATCAGACAAATTGATTTAGTGAATTTTAAAATTGTAATTACACAACAAATTTCTAAATTGAAAAATTGGAAAATCATATACATAAGGCGTTGCTAGTTAGACGGTATTTGGAACCGATAAACTAGTGGGAACCTTAGTCTTATGATTTGTTATTTTTCTGAATCATTAGAAATGTGTAATAGACTGCACAGAAGTTTCTCCATTTATTGGAAAAACTAGAATAAAGCGTTGCTAGTTAGACAGTATTTGGAACTGATAAACTAGTGGGAGCTTAGTTCTTGAATTTTTCCAATCTTTGAAACATCATGAACAAAGCATTGCTAGTTAGACAGTATTTGGAACTGATAAACTAGTGGGAGCTTAGTTTTGAGGGATTTTCTAATCTTTGAAAAATCATAAATACAAAGTGTTGCTAGTTAGACGGTATTTGGAACCGATAAACTAGTGGGAGCTTTATTATGATCTATCAAACCATTTGAACAAAGTGTTGCTAGTTAGACGGTATTTGGAACCGATAAACTAGTGGGAGCCTTGGTCTTATGATTTGACGATTAGAAAAATCGATAGTCCAAGCAAGTAACACTAAACATCCCACAGTTCAAGAGTAATGTCTACTCAAATGAACTGCTATTTCAAGACTGTTTCCATTTAAGGAAAGTTGAGAATGGGAAAGAATGTTTATACTTGTTAGTCATCTAAACTAAGTAGTTTTAAGGCTAAACAGGAAAATTAATAAATTGGAAATTAGAAAGTGATTTCGGATCACAGACCAATGCATCCTTAGCAATTTTCTCGAAAGCTAAAGTTCTTTGGAAGAACTAGGTAGATTTGCATTAAACAATAAATAAAATAGACAACGGGAAGTTATTTCAGATAGACTAGTGGGAGTGATATAAGGAAATGAATCTCAGATTCAATTCTTGAGTATCACAGAAAATTCATTTTCTGTTTTCGGATTCGTTGGAACGAACGTATTCATTTTCAATAGGATAATTTGTTTGTCTTATTGACGATGAATATAACATTCGTAGCACGAATCCAAGAGACTTTTGTTTGATAAAATCAGAACCACTAAACATTGCTAAAAAGGTATTAGTAACACATATTAAAATAATAAACGCAAATGGTTTCCGTATTTCGATAAACGCTTCTTTCTATTCTATTAATTAGTGCATATTCCCTAAAGACAAGATCTGAAGACTGGCTTAGGGTGATTCCTATCTCCCCAGTCAAAGGAACACTGTCTCAAAGGAACAATGACTAAGTTTCCTTTCAATCAGGAAAGGGTAATAGATTTAAAGAAGTAACATAGCTTGTTCATAACAACCTTCGGGGTCATATGAAAGGTACAAGCTAGTGGGAGCTTTTGAAGTAGTGACATCTTGTCTGACAACTATTCGAGACTCCGGTAAGTTTATCCAAAATATTTGGAGGAAATCTCTGATTTCACCAGAGATCGAGTATTCCATACTCAGAAATAGGTTATCGCGTAGTCTTCAGGACTGATGCTCGGCCTGCCTCCCAGTGAAATGCTTTCACTAAGGGAAACACCAATTTGCCTTATATTGTTATTGATGTGCTACGATACGTTTCTGAACTCATTTAAGATATAGGTTGCAAAATAACGGTTTATGTTGTAATGAAAAACCGAGACGTCAACCTAGAAGATGCCTACGCATTTGTGGATAAGGAGTGAATTCGGTTCACCCCACTTCTGTAAATATAGGCATTTAGCATTTAATGTTTGAAGGTAGGACTGGAAATTTTGCGTACACGTTCAGGTCGTGAAATATCTTAATGCATTGAGTAAAGGTTGGTTATAAAACTTGTAAAATCAGAGAATGACGGTTATACTGTCAAACTCGGTCTGATAGAGTCTATAAATAACAACCTTAGATCTTGAAGTATTTTTACTCAAGATGTTACTAACTGATTTGTTCAGTCCACATCCAACACCGGTAGTTGGTGATAACACTAATAAAAACTACTAAACTAGAATAGTATATCGATCCACCCCGAACGTAGTGGGAGTATGGTTTGTCCATTACCCATTGCAGAACCTTACGGTCTATAGGGTAGATTGATGACCTATAGTCCTTTATGGGTTGTATAGGATCCTGATCATAGAGGTTGGTTTAAAAGCCATAACCCTGTGAATGGAGTTTGATACTCCAGTTCTGTTGAAACTCTTGTAGAACAACCTGAGTATATCAGGCCCAGTAGGAGTAATTGGAACTACACGGAGAAGAGTCGAATGAATGGGAAAGTTTAACTTTCAACGCAAAGCTGAGTAATTTAGGGGTGATTCCCTAAAGGGTAGAGAGTTAACCAGACCGTGATCTCTCTTACCACTCAGTCTTGGTTGATTTCATCAGAAAGCGGGAAAGAGGGGTGATTCCCTAAGACTTCCTTGCCGAACAACGGAATCTGAACTCATTCAGAACAGAAGGGTTTTAGCAAAGAACAATTAACGGATTCGTTACAAAGCAGAAAATAGGGGTGATTCCCTAAGACCTTTTTGCGAGGCTAACGGTATCTTAATTTATTCAGAAAGAACCTTTGGCAGGTGTCTGCCATAACTTATATCCTTTGGGGATTAACGCAAACCTCTAGGTCATTTCAAAGCCACATATTTTAATATGTCAACTTGACCAGAATGTTGATAACTGTTTACGGTGATTTTTACGATTTATATTACATTATTTCGTAACAATATCCTTTGTATTTTATTAATTTTTATAGAAAATTAAGTGTTTGATGGATTTATTGAAAGAATGAAGTCGGAAAGTATTAGAGTGCAAAGTCGGGTTATTTACGTGATTTTATTAGCAATTATCTATTTATATATGTGATGTTACACTTTGCACGTTTTTATTATGTTGTAGGTACAACGAGCATATCGTGGAACGAATCGAAGAGTTGAAGGAGTTCGAGCAGCAATTTATTTGAAGACTTATCGAGAAGGACAAAATTGGAATTGTTATATTTTTATTAGGGTTTACTTTTTATTAAGAAAAGGAAATAGGATAATTATTACCCTAGCTCGAAAAACATTATAAAGGACGGATCCATCAGCATTCAGCGGAGACAGAATAGCTTTTCCTGAAGAACAGAACGCGGCACGAAACCCTAGGCACTTTTTTGGTTCGGTCGACCGAACACCATCACTCGGTCGACCGAGTGCTTCTTTTTCTTTTTTTTATTTATTTTGCTTCGTCTGGTACAAACGATGGTCAGAGGCTGAGGCTTTCTTGAACGACCTTTGTGAAGCCGTCTCAGCAGCATCTCGATTTCAACTCTTGGATTGTTTGTGAGTTTAATTAAAGATTGTATCTTTATTATGTTTTTATTGATGTTATGCAATTTCATTGATGAATGTATTGTTGTGTGATGTTTGATATGTGATGAGAATCGTTGTTAAACTTAGGTCACCATAGTAAAGATTGGATTTTTAATCTAGTTAACGATAGTTGTTAGGTTAAAGATCTAGATTATGAGATTGACAAATTTCACACTTTGATTAGTTAAAAGCGTTAATCTTGAAGATCGAGAGATGAAAGATTAATAGGCAAATTATCTACGAGAGTAGAAATTCATACCTTTGATAGGTGAACCACAATCTTTATTAAATCTTCACTAAACGATCTAGGGTAGAAATTGAGAGTTGCGAGATAGGTAGATCATTGCTTGTTCCTCGTTAACTTAATTGAAAGAATCATTGTGCCTTGTTCTTCGTTGCTAGCTTAGAATTTTATTTTCGTTTTAGTTTATACAATAGCATTAGTTATTTTAGGTTCGTAATCATATTTCCTGGCTTTGGATTGACAATCCTCTGTCCATTTTATTGTTTTCGTTTTAGTTTTTTTTTGTGTTTTTCGTGACAAATCTTTAGAAAGATTAATAAACTAGATAAACAACCTCGATTCCCTGTGATTCGACTCCGGTTGTAGCTACTATACTACGATCCCTGCACTTGGGGTAAACCGGATTATTTTTATTACTTGTTTGTTTTCCTTAGATAAAATCCGAGACAATAACTCTTTCGTAGACTGGGCATCAATATTAGTAAAGTAGTATGTAGATTAGTGTTTGTGAATGGTAACACTGAAACAGTTGGAAATAACATGGGTGTGTTATCTGAGGTCAGAGTCTGACATGCCATCGGGATTCATTCTAAATGATTTGATTCGCTCAAATTCTCGAGAATCGATCATTGGCAATCCCATCCATACACCTGGTTAAGATATTCTTGTATTTATGCAACATTTAACGATTTAGTCTACCCTACCTCTCATGAATGATTATCTAAACCTGCGGATAAATACTAAATGGGATGTTTAGTGAATCCTCAAGTCACTTCGGGAGAATGAGGAATAATATGCTAGTATATTCAGGTGCAAACTAGAATATAAGTGATAACACTGATTCTGGCTTTAGGTCAGATTGAGGATGATCGTTAAATCGATCTCGGTCTCAGTGTTTACTCATGCGATAAAGTATTATCCAGAAAGCTGATACTACTTCATTGTGAAAACATTGGAGAGGTATCTCATAAGGATTTTGCAATCATTAGAGGTCATAAGAATATTGAAATCGTACTATCGGATTAGATGGAAAGGCGACGTTTTGATCCAAAAGATTGACTCAAGCCGCCAACCTACCTGATCAGTGTACCGAGTCACATCGTATTCGGATTCTAAGTACACGCCGGGTCACTGACCTACCACTGCGGCGGCACACTCCGGTTGTGCCTCGAAGGATGAATTACTAAGATGCACTTGGAGGGTATGATTCTTGGGGATATGTCTCACTTGTTTTGAGCAAGTGGGAGAATGTTGTAGATATAGATATAAAGGGTGTGCTCTAAAACAATTAATCCACTTGCCTTTCGTGCAAGTGGGAGATTGTTAGGTGTAGTGCCCGAAATACAATTATATAATTGTTTAAGGACAGAATTAATAATTCATCTTATTATATGCATGTATGCTTATAATTAAGACACTACTGAAAACCCTGAGTACCTCGTTTATGTAATCACATAAATCAGTTTATGGCTGTACACAAGAGGATTGAGTTAATGAGATGTACTTAAAATTAACTTAGTCCATAGCGTTTATTAATCTGAGTACGGGTCTCAAGATTAATTTGCTAATAATGCGCCCAGAACACTTTAGGTGTGACAGTCCTATCCGGATTGTCGGTAATAGGGTACCTAGTGGGGCATTTATATATGATGATAATCTTATAGGGCTGGACCGATTTGATTTGAGTTCTCGATATAATTTCATGATCGAGAAGTCTTATCGAATCACAAGATGATCATATATGGATTAATCTCAATCCTGAGGTGATCACAGACAACTGCTTAGACTAGGGTAGGGTTTGATGTGTTATTAAGGATCACTTCGTAGTATGTGGTCAAACACTTCTCGTTGGCTCTATTTTAGGATGAGTGAGTAGTCTGTGCTATCACAGATATGGAATCCATCCTTCCCTCGGGAAGTAGACAGACAGTTCCTTTATTTGTTAATCCTAGAAACTGATCGATGGCGCCAGTTCATATTATATTAGTTATGAACTAATTGATCACTAGGGGGTTAATGGTAAATAAGGATAAGATGTTTTGATAAGGGTCTACGGAGATATCCAGAATCGAAGTGAACAGTCTATGAAGGATTTATCCATGTAATGATTATATCAGTGGACACTTTCAACTCATAGTTAAGTGTATGTTATCTATATTCGGTAGAGTTCAGTTTCGAGTTTATGGTGGTGTAATCCCGGAATTAATAGATTGACTATTATTGTTCGGTCTGACGGATAATATTATTTAATTTATTGTAGCTACTGAATTTGGGTCCATGGTCCCCGACGTGGCTCCTAACATGCATATGTTTTCTCGTTGTTTCACCTCAATTAATATTAAATAGTTGGATTGGACTGTTTAATAGTTATGTGGATTAATTGTTTAGTTGGACTAGATAATTAAATACATGGAAAAGAAATTTTTCGTGGACTCGGCCCATTGTGTGTAAAAATGTGTGTAGCCCTTAATACCAAGGGTTCGGCTGCATTTTATAAGTATTAATTAATTGTTGGAAAATTAGTTTTCTTGGATAATTATTTGATATATGATTTAATTATTTATTTGTTAAGTGATAAATCATGGAATATTAGATAATATATTTATTTATCCTAATTTGTTTGGGATATATTATATATTTATCTTTTATTTGAAATAATGATTAATCTAATAATTATCTCTTAATTATTAAATCCTTGGAGGACAAGGATTACTCTCCTATATAAAGAGAGTTCTCACAAGCCTTATACACAACACATATTTTCGAAATATTGGTGAGTATTATAGCTTAGAATTTTCAGCTATAATACTAAGGGTTTGAGTTTTAGAAAACTTCGGGTTTTCTAAGGTAGCATATCGATGAGGTCCGGCGGCTTGAAACACCATCCACCTGGTGGTGCTTGGAGACACACGTTGGAAGACTGTGGCTTCTCATCTAGTTTGGATCTTGGATTGACCTTTGTTCATGGAGTAATTGCACCATAAAAAGGTTGGTAATCTAAACCCCATCGTAGGTTTAGATCTATTATTTTATGTATTTTGATTGTTTAGATCTAGATCTTGTACTTTCCGCTGCGTAATCGGGTGGATCTTTGATCCATCCGGCGATATTACATCCTACATTTATATGGTAATGACTTCCCTTTTATTTATTGTCTTTAGTTTAATTTCTTATTTTAATTCCGTTTCTAGTATAATCATGAGTAGCTAATCCGTTGTGTAGCCGAATTATGTGAAAGCGAGTGAAAACCCTAAGGGGGACAAGATTGGGAATTGTTTAATACGTAATATCATGTTTAAACGATTAATCCACGTCCTAAAACTGATTATAACATCTTTGAATTAGTTTGATCACCTAGTTCACTATCACACACATCGAACTTATAGATACATTTTGCGGTGAGATGTGGGAAAAAGGGGTTTTAGGATCGTTGCGTAGATTCGGCCTAGTTGTTAGGACTGTTTCCAATACAGAGGTTTGTCATCGTTGTTCAAGCAACTCTAGACCTTAATCATGTTAGGATAATCGGTTTTCTAAAGAAAGAGTCGGTTAGCTTCACATAGGGTGGTTAGATCGAGTTGTTCAGTCTAATCACTAGAATTAGGAGTTGGCACCCGTGGATGTCGTTAAACTACATAGGATAGGTAGGTCGGTTAAGACACGCTTTCTGTCAAGTCCTTCCTAAGGGGTAAAAGTAGCTTGTGGGATCATAGTTCGGCTATACCCTTTAATACTCAGAAGTAAAACTGGTAGTATAATTTTTATTTCTGCATTAGTATAATATCTTCCATCGTTATTTTGGCCTGAACTAAGTTCTACGTCAGCTTTGGTACTTAGACATTATTCCCTGTGGATTCGACCTTGTGACCACTATACTCCCGTTGACCCGATACTCTGTTGGTGAAAGTTAGCGGTTAAGTATTTTGCTATCAGTAGCTCGCGTATAGATTGTCTACTACCAATGTCAGAGTTGATAGGGCTAGGAGTTGTACCCGTAGTTGAACAATGAATTTAATTCACCAATGGGGAGGATTGTTGCATATGTGGGGGAAATAACTAATTACTCATAATTGAACTAATAAATTAGAAACTCTTGATTTCATCCGTGTGAACTAGCGTACTATTGTTAGTTTATGGCACCAAATTTACTACTGTCTATATAGTTGGTCGTAGACCATATTTGTGACAAGCTCAATCTTGGTAATTAGATGTTTTTACGAGTCTCTATAGGATCGACCTTGACTCGCCAGTACTCTACTACGATAGACCTAGTCCTATTGCTAGTAAGTGCCTTGCACGCGATCAAGAACCAGCTTCTCCTTTGATCTAGTTTTTGTAATTGTGAAACCAGCTCTCTGTAGGTTAGTTTAGGGTTTTCAACATTGTGGTTGTGAAAGTTTCGTACTATGGTCCTAAGCTTGTCAGGAGGGAATACACATTTTTTGAATCTATAAGTGGTTTGCCAATTGCTGTGAGGCTATCACATAGTCCATTAAAGGTCCTGATGTGTTCAGTAATGTTACTTCCTTCATCCTTATTGAGATATGTGACCTGTTGTTTGAGGTTGAACTCACGTTCTTATGAATCTTATGCGTAGGCATCTTTGAGGGCATTCCAGACCGCATGAGAGGTGTCCAATCCAATCACCAGAACCAATGATTCTTCATACAAGGAACCAATGAGCCACCCTCGGAGTAATCTGTCTGATTTCTTCAAATTTGTGTAGTCTGCTGAGATTGTGGTGGTTGCTGTTGTAGCTGTTGGTGTGGCTATGTCCAAGCCTGCTTCTGTGGCTGTTGTTGTTGTTTTTGTGTATTTTGGTGGTTCTAGTGTTTCATTCGTGAGGTGTCCAATCAAATCTTGACTCTCTGCAAGGGGCCAAAGCTTGTTCCTTCCAAAACGGATAGTTGTTTTGGTTGAGTTTCAAGGTGATGAAACTCCCAACATTTAGTGATAATGTAGATGTTGTTTGTGCTGAACTCATTGTTCTGTTTATTGTTTGAGTGTGATTGATGACTTAGCAGTAAGCAAGTTTTTTTTTGTGTTGTTTTTGTGACTGTGTGTTTGTTCTATGTTTGTGATTTTTGAATTTTCTGATATGTGTGTTCTTTGTGACGTATGCACTCACAAAAGCTCAGATACCATAAAGAAAACTGTAAAAGGTAGAGAAAATAAAGAAGTAGAAGCCTTTATCATTGATTATTCGAGTTGTGTACAACCTCCCTTTTATAGGGAATAAAGGGATAAAATGACTGTTTAAACTGAAAAAATAAAACAGATAAAGTTTATTTTTATCCTAAAATTTGAACAAAACCTAAATTCCCAAATTCAGAAGATAAGCAATCGAACCGCATCCCCTCATGAACACAAACTCATAGTCTTTAACTAATCTTATCACTGGATAGTTGAATCGAAATCACCCTTATCTCTATCAGCTTCTTCCTTGTCACTCCTCAATTCAAATTTTTCCTTATCACTCCATGATAGAGCGGGGGGCCAGACGTGTTTACGTTAATAAAAATGGTGTACACTTTAGGGAGTAACTCTATCATTTCAATTTTCCCAAATAAGAAAAAAAAAATTAATTAAACTTCACATGCTTACATGCCAACGCAGTTGCATGAAGAGAGGTTTTCGGTGCAATCACATGTGACTACAGATCAGTTGCCTTCTTCACCGCATGTATCAATGCTGAAATTCCAGTCGCCTTTTGCTAGTCCTTCGGCGACCTCTTTCAATGTATCCACAACAGCACCCTAAAAAAACCATTAAAGTTCAGGTAAAAACAATACAATTAAAATTTAGTTGATTAATATATTTACCTTCTTCATGGTTCAACTCGACTCTTACCAACGAAGCGATACAACATAAATGCAGTATGATTATCACAGGCATTATGCTCTTCATCATCTTCTACGGAGAAAATTGACAAGTGCTTAGCTAGTAATAGAAAATTAAAGTGTAATGATACGAACACAATCGTCGTGTCATAAAGAAAGATATACAACGATCATACATACCGTTGTTCATGATAGATTTACGCCATGATAAATTTAGATATATCATTATCAATGGTGTAGATGACCATTGCGTAACGCAGACCAAAATTTAAATAAAAAGGATGGTTCTATTCATTACGATGTAAAGGATAGTTCTGATTAAAAAGAGAGTTGAAGTACATTCGAAGCTAAAAGGTGTAACTATGCACTAGTGTAGATGGATAAGTGATTTGATAAACTTTTTATAAAAGTTTTCATTACCACTCAAAGTATTCAAGAAATTCTAGGTTAATGGAATGCTAAATATATGAAGTTATGGTCAATAAATATAGTTATCATTAAATGGCGTAAGAGCATGCATGATGTCGAGGTAATAAAAAATGCACTAAGGATTGCTCCGACTAGGAAAGTTGTACTCACTCCGAGGCAAAATACACTAACCATTGAGAAGGTTGTGAGGTTCTGATTTTTGTTGGACACATAATTACTTTGAAAGTCTCTTTGTTAAAGTCCAGAGGAATGTGGGAAAACTTTGTGCATTGTATTACATAATGTCCTGGTATTTATAGTACAAGTATAAGAAACGCTAATTACATCATAAGACGAATATACCTTTACTAATAACATAACAATAATGACACCACGTAACACCCCCCCTCAAGTTGGAACATTGGGGTTACAAATGCCTAACTTGCGCAATAATAAAGTAAAAGTCAGTTTTCCAAGTGCCTTGGTCAAAATGTCCGCCAATTGATGAGTAGTAGGATCATGCGCAGTCACAATATTACCTGAGAGAAGCTCGTCACGAACAAAATGACAATCAACCTCAATATGCTTAGTACGATCATGGAAGACAGAATTACAAGCGATATGGAGAGAGTACTGACTGTCACAAAACAAACGCATCGGAGCAGGATGCGCGACACCAAGGGAGGCAAGTAAGCACGTTGCAACCGCCATAGCACGATATTCGGCCTCGGCCGAGGAATGAGACATACTGGGATGTTTCTTAGTCTTCCAAGAGATCGACAGAGAAACACCAAATAAGCAGACAATGAACGGCGAGTAAGAGGACAAGCCGCCCAATCACTGTCACAAAAAGCCAACAAAGACAAATCAGGAGCAGCACGAAGTAGAATACCCTGACCTGGACTACCCTTCAAATTATGAAGAACACGAATAGCAGCATCCTAATAATGGACCAATGGCTTACTCAAAAAATGAACCAAAGTATGTACGGCGTAGCTAAGCTCAAGACGAGTAACAGAGAGATAAACCAACCGACCCACAAGACGGAGATACTGATCAGGACGAGAAAAAGGCTCCCCTTGAAGAGTATCTAAGCGATGGTTCTATTCCATGGGAGTATTAAGAGGGTGATGGCCCAACATACGAGTCTCACGTAAAATATCCAGAGCATATTGGCGCTGAGAAAGGAAAAGCCCAACAGGACTACAAGCCACCTAGATTCCAAGAAAATACTTCAAGGGGCCCAAGTCTTTCATATGGAAGCAAGAGTGCAAATATTGTTTAAAGCAAAGAACCACATCAGACAAAGAACCAGCCAGGAGCAAATCATCAACATAGACAAGGACGTGCAAGGACACGCCATCCCGAACATATCTGAACAAGGAGTAGTCAGCATAGGATTGTTTGAACCCATAGGATTTCAAAGCAACAGACAACTTAGCAAACCACTGGAGAGGGGCATGTTTCAGGCCATAGAGGGACTTACGAAGACAGCAAACCATCCCTGGAATTGGACTACGGTAGCCAGGAGGAAGGCGCATGTAAACTTCCTCGTACAAATCGCCATGTAAAAAGGCGTTATGAACATCCGTATGATGCAACTCCCAATTACGTGTAATAAAAAATACACAAGATCAATAAGAAGTTTTTTTCCTTTTTTGCCTGCGTTTCTTTCTTCCATAATCCCTGTTTTTTGCTTTCTGCGTTTCTCCCCCGGTTTTTCTCAGATGGGTAGGTAGGTCATACCACCCAAGGACTAGTTGTCAGACGAATGTTTCCTGATAAGAGTCAACTTTGCTAACATTTCGTGTGCATTTTACCTCGTATTTGTAGCCTATTCGATGTGATTTGGGGTATATAGTTAAGTGGTTTTTACATACATATTTCACCTCGAGTTGAATCACGAGACGATAGAACGTTTACGTCTAAAATCTCGACATTTGGGTGATTCATAAGTGTTTTATTGTCATTTGTCACGCTTCGGTATGTGGTTTATTTTGTTACAGATATAGCGTGATAGAGGGCGTGACAAGGAGCACAACGTGACGAAAATCGACTAAAACGGAACTTGAAAGTAGAAATGGCGCGAGATTAAAGTTCGAGAAAAAAATTATAATTTATTTATCTTTTATCAGAAGAAAAAAAAGAAAACCATAAAGATCTGATACCATAAAGAAAACTGTAAAAGGTAGAGAAAATAAAGAAGTAGAAGCCTTTATCATTGATTATTCGAGTTGTGTACAACCTCCCTTTTATAGGGAATAAAGGGATAAAATGACTGTTTAAACTGAAAAAATAAAACAGATAAAGTTTATTTTTATCCTAAAATTTGAACAAAACCTAAATTCCCAAATTCAGAAGATAAGCAATCGAACCGCATCCCCTCATGAACACAAACTCATGGTCTTTAACTAATCTTATCACTGGATATATAGTTGAATCGAAATCACCCTTATCTCTATCAGCTTCTTCCTTGTCACTCCTCAATTCAAATTTTTCCTTATCACTCCATGATAGAGCGGGGGGCCCAGACGTGTTTACGTTAATAAAAATGGTGTACACTTTAGGGAGTAACTCTATCATTTCAATTTTTCCAAATAAGAAAAAAAAAATTAATTAAACTTCATATGCTTACATGCCAACGCAGTTGCATGAAGAGAGGTTTTCGGTGCAATCACATGTGACTACAGATCAGTTGCCTTCTTCACCGCATGTATCAATGCTGAAATTCCAGTTTTTGCTAGTCCTTCGGCGACCTCTTTCAATGTATCCACAACAACACCCTAAAAAAACCATTAAATTTCAGGTAAAAACAATACAATTAAAATTTAGTTGATTAATATATTTACCTTCTTCATGGTTCAACTCGACTCTTACCAACGAAGCGATACAACATAAATGCAGTATGATTATCACAGGCATTATGCTCTTCATCATCTTCTACGGAGAAAATTGACAAGTGCTTAGCTAGTAATAGAAAATTAAAGTGTAATGATACGAACACAATCGTCGTGTCATAAAGATTGATACAACGATCATACATACCGTTGTTCATGATAGATTTACGCCATGATAAATTTAGATATATCATTATCAATGGTGTAGATGACCATTGCGTAACGCAGACCAAAATTTAAATAAAAAGGATGGTTCTATTCATTACGATGTAAAGGATAGTTCTGATTAAAAAGAGAGTTGAAGTATATTCGAAGCTAAAAGGTGTAACTATGCACTAGTGTAGATGGATAAGTGATTTGATAAACTTTTTATAAAAGTTTTCATTACCACTCAAAGTATTCAAGAAATTCTAGGTTAATGGAATGCTAAATATATGAAGTTATGGTCAATAAATATAGTTATCATTAAATGGCGTAAGAGCATGCATGATGTCGAGGTAATAAAAAATACACTAAGGATTGCTCCTACTAGGAAAGTTGTACTCACTCCGAGGCAAAATACACTAACCATTGAGAAGGTTGTGAGGTTCTGATTTTTGTTGGACACATAATTACTTTGAAAGTCTCTTTGTTAAAGTCCAGAGGAATGTGGGAAAACTTTGTGCATTGTATTACATAATGTCCTGGTATTTATAGTACAAGTATAAGAAACGCTAATTACATCATAAGACGAATATACCTTTACTAATAACATAACAATAATGACACCACGTAACACCCCCCCTCAAGTTGGAACATTGGGGTTACAAATGCCTAACTTGCGCAATAATAAAGTAAAAGTCAGTTTTCCAAGTGCCTTGGTCAAAATGTCCGCCAATTGATGAGTAGTAGGATCATGCGCAGTCACAATATTACCGAGAGAAGCTCGTCACGAACAAAATGACAATCAACCTCAATATGCTTAGTACGATCATGGAAGACAGAATTACAAGCGATATGGAGAGAGTACTGACTGTCACAAAACAAACGCATCGGAGCAGGATGCGCAACACCAAGGGAGGCAAGTAAGCACGTTGCAACCGCCATAGCACGATATTCGGCTCGGCCGAGGAATGAGACATACTGGGATGTTTCTTAGTCTTCCAAGAGATCGACTGAGAAACACCAAATAAGCAGACAATGAACGGCGAGTAAGAGGACAAGCCGCCCAATCACTGTCACAAAAAGCCAACAAAGACAAATCAGGAGCGGCACGTAGTAGAATACCCTGACCTGGACTACCCTTCAAATTATGAAGAACACGAATAGCGGCATCCCAATAATGGACCAATGGCTTACTCAAAAAATGAGCCAAAGTATGTACGGCGTAGCTAAGCTCAAGACGAGTAACAGAGAGATAAACCAACCGACCCACAAGACGGAGATACTGATCAAGACGAGAAAAAGGCTCCCCTTGAAGAGTATCTAAGCGATGATTCTATTCCATGGGAGTATTAAGAGGGTGATGGCCCAACATACGAGTCTCACGTAAAATATCCAGAGCATATTGGCGCTGAGAAAGGAAAAGCCCAACATGACTACAAGCCACCTAGATTCCAAGAAAATACTTCAAGGGGCCCAAGTCTTTCATATGGAAGCAAGAGTGCAAATATTGTTTAAAGCAAAGAACCACATCAGACGAAGAACCATCCAGGAGCAAATCATCAACATAGACAACGACGTGCAAGGTCACGCCATCCCGAACATAGTTGAACAAGGAGTAGTCAGCATAGGATTGTTTGAACCCATAGGATTTCAAAGCAACAGACAACTTAGCAAACCACTGGAGAGGGGCATGTTTCAGGCCATAGAGGGACTTACGAAGACAGCAAACCATCCCTGGAATTGGACTACGGTAGCCAGGAGGAAGGCGCATGTAAACTTCCTCGTACAAATCGCCATGTAAAAAGGCGTTATGAACATCCGTATGATGCAACTCCCAATTACGTGCTGCAACAACTGAGAGGAAAACACAGACAGTAACCATTTAGGCAACAAGAGCGAAGGTTTCAGTGTAATCAACACCATTAACTTGTCTATTGCCATGAACAACAAGACACCCCTTAAGGCACTCAACCACACTAGTGGACATATATTTTATCTTGTAAACCCAACCCCTGCTAATAGCATGCTTACCAGGAGGAAAATCCTTCAATGTCCACGTACCGTTAAGTTCAAGTGCATCAATTTCCTCCTGCGTAGCATGACACCAACCGGGATGTTGAACATCTTCCTGAATTGTAGCCGGTTCTTTATCCTTGGAAAGCGCTGTCAAAAAATTATTTCTGGCGTGTAGAGAAATTATTATAATTTACAAAACAAATGTTGGAATTGAAATTTTACTTTTGATGATGATTCATCTTATTTATTTACTTGTTTGTTTACACCCCTTTGATGAAGTGCTGAAACTAGCTGTTATAATGGAAAGCTAAAAGATGTCTAGAACTTAATGTATAGGTTTACTAGAGTCTAATAATTGTATAGGTTATATCAGACAAGCACTGTAATAGATAGAAGTGTCGTATAACTGAAAACTAGAAATCATCTAGATAACTGAAACATGAGGAGAGAGCGTGTTCACCTACCTTTTGAATTAGGACGACATTATTTGTACCACATAATCTACCGATTCACCTCAATACCTATGCACACACACAAGAACGGAATCGACTTTGAAAAGGCCATTATCACAATCGGCTTTTGAAAGTCGATTCTTGACTCAAGAATCGACTTTCAGACTTTCGTTTGGGTGTGGTGTAAATATAGTATGATATACGGTAGAATCACGATTATGCAAATAAAGACATCTTTGAATTAAGTGCTTCTTTATTGTTACTGTGGGACAGCTAGCAAGGTTAAAAAGGAAATGAAAATGAAGAAGGTAAAATGTTGCCCTGGCGGTAACTAAATTGCCTTGGCATTACCGGGTTCAATATATTAATAACTAAAATTATTTTCACACAAAAAAAAAAAGTCTTTAACACACCACACTTATTAACCGAAATTTAGTCAACAAGTATCAAATTTACTTTCTACCGATATTGAATCTACAAAACCAATATGCTGACTTAAATTCTATTAGAATAAAAATTATTTCCTGACTCAAATTCAATCAGAACAACATATATATATACAAACAAAAAGAATAACGTATAGGTGTGAAAAGACACAGTTAACAAAACTAAGTGATGAAGCATCACAACACATATGGAATCTTCCCTTCATCATTGAAGATCTTGCATTATTATTAATAGAGGGGGGGGGGGGGGGGGGGGGGGGAACAGAACATGGAGATGACAGACAAAACAGAAAACTACTTCAACACCAACATTTTTTAATCAAAACTGTCAAAATAAGACCATGGTCACTAAATTGCTAAACTACAAAGCAAAAAAAGAAAAGGAAACAATGGACATTTCAAAACATCTATCCAAGACAAAATATTAAAGGATAAAAACTCAGAAATGTTGGACCTTCAATTTCCACTCTCCCTTTGCTGGATCAAAGGACACAAACTCAGCACCTTGTTCCACTGTTTTCCTCACCAAAAGTTGCTTGTACCTATCAACTTCCGGTCCATCTGTATATTGCTTTCCGGTATTCTTGTCAATGCAATTGACATCAAGAAGAGTAATCTCAGCAGCTTTATTCAGCCCTTGCCCTACTGGCGGTTTTGCCTCCTTGTCCATGCAAAATATCACTTCACGGATATTAAATTGGACCATTGATTCCAGGTCGAGATTCCTCACATCTGTTTCACCCAAGAACTTAATGCTGCCATAGCCACGCTTTCCAATCACAAAGTCTTTCACATGACGGCAGAATCCTGGCCTTTTCAACTCTTTTGCTGCAAGATCATCAATTGAAGGCTCCGTATAATATTCTGGGCATTTAAGCTTTGGGATAATAGCCATAACATCTTCATCGTCTGCCTTGTACTTCTCTATTGGTGGCCTACGTTCAGCATTTTCAGAAACCTGACGCATAAGAACAAATAGAGTTTGATCACTATAAAACATCTTCACAAAAACCTAATTCTGCAATACGGTTTAGAGCATTCGCATTACTTCCTCTTAACGAATACTCTATTATACAGTTTTAAATACACGTTTTCTAATTTACAAAATCTCTATCCAAGATAAAATGCATCAAATTCTTTATTTTACATAATCCCTCATAGATATAGAGGAAAATTTACAGAATCTAGATGAAAGCGGTAGATGTAAAAGAAATTTTACAGAAAGAGAAAAATAAAGTATCTGCTACAGTGTTATTTTTCCTGTTGAAATCTCTATAATAGAGTTTTTAAAAGATTTACGGTATCTACTGCAAGTGCTCTTATCATGATTGGACTATAAGGGTTTCAATTCTTTTAGGGAAAAGAAAAAAACAATCTTGAATTAAGCAACATTATTACTACATTAAAGCAATAATGAGTTCAAGACAGCAGTTCAAGGTAATGCATAAAGATGGCAATAGTAACAATAATTAACATGAGTTCAGGTTACATCTTACTTACAGGCAAACTAGAAATTCCATACTGGACTGTCGTTGCTGGAAGTGTAACTGTAGCCTCAGTAGCAACGGGCCTGAAATATAATGAGAAAGAAGTTAGGTATAATCCATTCAAAAGAATGCAGAAATTTCTGACAATATGAATATGTCATTCATGTTGTAGGACGGCTTTTAATCCTTCAAACAATTGAGTCGTATATATGATCTCAGTCGTACATCACGAAAACTATCATGCCAGCCCTGCAGTCCTACTAAAATCTAAAACACAACCTGATGGTGTTGTAGGTTTACCAGTACCGTTGTATAAATGAAATCGGGATAAAATATATAAGCAATAAAAATAAAATAGAAGGAATTCTACTGAAATTTGGTTGACAGTATATGCATCAGCATGAGAACGTAGTCATATTATTAACAATATACAAACTTATTAGATTTTGAAATAAGCAACAATTAAACAGATACATAAAAAAAGAATATCAAACACGTACGTCTGTCTGCTGTCTGTTGAGCAGCGAAATCTAGGAGTAAAACCACCTGTCAGAGCATAGATACCAAACCATATCAGTCCATTTCAACAAAAGACAACTTATCTTCCACGACTGGAAAATTTGAGAAAAAAAGGATGTAGTTACCTGTTGACACCGGTTCTGGGAGGCTTGTAATAATTGAATCAGTTACTGTAGCATTGTTGAATGCAGGAAGTGTTCCTGAAGTTGGAACCGGGATGGTAATTTGGGTTGTGGCAAAGCAAATCTCCCAAATGTCTTATTTCAATTGACAGTGGAATTGAAATAACTGGATGATGAAGTGGGAGTGAAGAAGTTGGTATAAGAGAATCAGAGGCTGATGGATTCGAAAAAATGAAACTAGGAATAGTGCCTGTAGATGACGAAATGGAAGTTGGGACGAGCCCACCTGAAAAACAACAAAAAAAATACATGTGAAAAGGAAAATATTGTGCTTTCACACCCGTGCATGTGGCTGAATATAGAATATAAGGATCCTTTCAAAAAATAAACGAGGATAATTAAGAGCATGGTAGAAACACATTTTACCTTCCACCGGAGATGTTTCATAAGACCATTTAATTCCTTAATAAAATTCAGATGAACGAAAGGTAGCCTAATGATAAGTTTGTTTGAAATGAAACAAATGAAACTTAATAAACAGGACTATGAACATTCCACAGAATAAAATATAGAGGAAATTGCCCCAGATGAAAAATCATATTTATATATTTCTATTTAATGTGGAGAACTTCCAATTCTTTACTGAAGCAGACATAGCATACCTGTTGTTCCGGTTAATTGGTAATCCTCCGATCTCAACTCTTCATGGCTTTTCTCATTGTAAAAAGGCATGGCAGATATCGAGGTCAGTATACAATTACAACCGCTAAATACCTCTGGAGTTGGTGCATAAGAACATATTCTAGTTCCTTGAGTATCAGATATCCCTAGATTTGATCTTGTGATAGGCGCAAACACCGATGCATTATTGGCTGAAGTATTATTCTCTTGAACTAAACTCCTTGTCAAAGGTCCTTCTGTTAACAAAGTATGGAATATGTTAAGCAGGTGAGATTCAAATAACTAATTTATTTTGGTGTTTGACGCTTGGTTCTCTTATAAATAAGAGCTTTTAAGTCTTTTGTATTAGATGCACTACGGATATTAATATCACTAAAATAAACTTTTATAACAGCTGGGAGATTTTTCTTGTCTGAATACATATTCTAAAATGTTATCAACAAAGTATAAAAATGGTCAAAAGAACAAAAGACATTCCACAAGCAAAAAGAAGAACCAATTGGCTAAATACTGAAGTTTAAGCAAAGATAAAAATAAGTTTTTTTTTGTGTTCAAGATAAAAGTATTTTATACCGGTTGACGATGTGGTAGAGCCCCCCAATCCTGAATCACTTGCCGGAAAGACAAAGCCTGAATACATATTCTAAAATGTTATCAACAAAGTATAAAAATGGTCAAAAGAACAAAAGACATTCCACAAGCAAAAAGAAGAACCAATTGGCTAAATACTGAAGTTTAAGCAAAGATAAAAATAAGTTTTTTTTGTTTTCAAGATAAAAGTATTTTATACCGGTTGACGATGTGGTAGAGCCCCCCAATCCTGAATCACTTGCCGGAAAGACAAAGCCTGAATACATATTCTAAAATGTTATCAACAAAGTATAAAAATGGTCAAAAGAACAAAAGACATTCCACAAGCAAAAAGAAGAACCAATTGGCTAAATACTGAAGTTTAAGCAAACATAAAAATAAGTTTTTTTTAGTGTTCAAGATAAAAGTATTTTATACCGGTTGACGATATGGTAGAGCCCCCCAATCCTGAATCACTTGCCGGAAAGACAAAGCCTGAATACATATTCTAAAATGTTATCAACAAAGTATAAAAATGGTCAAAAGAACAGAAGACATTCCACAAGCAAAAAGAAGAACCAATTGGCTAAATACTGAAGTTTAAGCAAAGATAAAAATAAGTTTTTTTTAGTGTTCAAGATAAAAGTATTTTATACCGGTTGACGATGTGGTAGAGCCCCCCAATCCTGAATCACTTGCCGGAAAGACAAAGCCTGAATACATATTCTAAAATGTTATCAACAAAGTATAAAAATGGTTAAAAGAACAAAAGACATTCCACAAGCAAAAAGAAGAACCAATTGGCTAAATACTGAAGTTTAAGCAAAGATAAAAATAAGTTTTTTTTTAGTGTTCAAGATAAAAGTATTTTATACCGGTTGACGATGTGGTAGAGCCCCCCAATCCTGAATCACTTGCCGGAAAGACAAAGCCTGAATACATATTCTAAAATGTTATCAACAAAGTATAAAAATGGTCAAAAGAACAAAAGACATTCCACAAGCAAAAATAAGAACCAATTGGCTAAATACTGAAGTTTAAGCAAAGATAAAAATAAGTTTTTTTTAGTGTTCAAGATAAAAGTATTTTATACCGGTTGACGATGTGGTAGAGCCCCCCAATCCTGAATCACTTGCCGGAAAGACATAGCCCCCGAAAGGCAATTTAGTCCCAAAAGGTGATGTGGTGGCTGAACTACCCGAGCTAAACAGCTGAACACCGAATGGTGATGTAGATGAAAACGACGGAAATACACCAGGTGAGCTAGAGATGCCAGATGAAAACGGAGAGCAGCCACTTGAATGTTGTCCAACCGACTGAGATACAGCGGGTGAGCCAGATGAAAACGGAGACCACCCACTTGAATGTTGTCCACCCGACTGGGATACAGCAGGTAAGCTAGAGATGCCAGATGAAAACGGAGACCACCCACTTGAATTCTGTCCACCCGACTGGGATACCCCAGGGGAGCTAGAGATACCAGATGAAAACGGAGACCCGCCACTTAAAAGTTGTCCCCCAGATTGTGAACATTTGGAGGATGAAAACAAAGGCAGTGGATCCGAGAAGAGACTGCTTGAAGGAACTGAGTTGCTAGGTTGCTGAAAAGCACATGTTGAACTTTGAGAAGAAAATAAAGCAGCACCAGCTGTTCTTGGATTTGTAGAAAACAGTTGATCTCCTGCAACCCACCACAAAGCCCATATTCAGCCTTTCCATTTTTTCTTTTCCTTAACAGAGATCGTGAAATGATTTACACATGGAAAAAATAAACAATGATATCAAGGACTTAAACTAAAAAAGTAAATTATGTTCAAATGACCATGTATTCTGCTAATTACAGTGAGTGCTGCTATTGAAGGGCAAAATACAGAGATTGCTCAATAATAGAACTAATCTTATTATTAATAAGAAAAATAACGAATCTGGTAACGCTTTTGATTTGATAAACCAAGAATCAACTGATTTGTTACTATGCCCTTGAACCCCCATTGTCCATCTTTGCAAGGCCAATGAACCCTCCCTTAAGCCCTTTTCGCTCAAACTTACATCTTTAGTCTTTTATATTAGATATACCTTTTATTGCGCGAATCTAATGCACATATATATACATATTCTAGAATTTTACCAACAAAGTATAAAACATAAAAGACATTCCACGAACAAAACAATTACCTAACTACTAAAGTTAATAGGCGAAGACAAAAAAAATAAGTAATTCAGTGTTGAAGATTAAAGTATTTTATACCGGTGGACGATGTGGTAGAGTCCCCTAATCTTGGACCAATTGGCGCAAAGGCAGAGATTCGGGAGACCCCGAAAGAAAATTTACTAGTAGTCTCTGAACTAGCTTGATGCAAAGAAGCACATGTCGAATTTTGAGAAGAAAATAGAGAATTTGTTGGAGCATTAGTACAACACAGTTTATCAGAGCATGAGCGTAAAAGGGGTGGTGGTTGGGTGGCGACCGCTGATGATGTAGGGCTAGAGTTGGCGGTTTGCGAACCGAATAATCCAGAGGCATAGCCGGTGACAACGTGCCCTGTAGTATTATTCGCCGGAGGATTGGTAAAATGGAACGTAGTTGATGAAGAATTCGATCCAAAACCAGCCGAGGAACCTACCGGTGTGAAGGATGTAAAGGCGTTCTCTTTCTCTTTGAAATTGGAGAAGCCGGGGTGAAATTCTCTTCCCTTTGCCGCCCAAGAAGCCGCCCAAGAAGCCATTTTTTTTTTCCGAGATTAAAGGATTCGAGCTTTTCTCGATATTTAACACACTAGCCGACCTAAGAATCGATCAAGAAATAGAGGGAGTTACGATGAATCTTTCAGAAATATTCAGAAAACAGAGAAAGTTGATGGGTTAGTATATAAAGAGGAAGCGTAAATCTAAAGCAGTAATTTATTTTATTTTATTTCTTTTGATGCGGTAATTACGTTTCTAAAATATACTAAGGCACTAATTTTATTTATTTATTTTTCTTTTTCCTTTTTCTTTTTGAAACCATACTAAGGCACTAATTACTTCTTCAGTTTTACTTCTAACAATTAGACAATTAGACTAATCGTAAAACAGAAAATTCCCCTGAAAAAAATAAAATAAAACAGAAATTAGAAAATATTATGTAATATACGATGGGATCCTCTATTAATGGTGATTGATTTTATATAAATTATTATATTTTCATTATTTGTTGTGTTCACACCCATATTGCATATTTTTTTGGTTGAAAGGGGATCTTTATTTATAAACAATGTGTACAAAAAGTAGTTTAATAAAACATTTACAACTATGCAAGAGATAGTAGAACTAAGTTACAGAAACAAATTAAGTCTATCAGGCCAATCTAAGTTCGCAAGTAATTGATTTGTTCGGACCAACCACAATAAATAATTTATCACTTTAATCAACTGAAATAAAGCATGTTGTGAAAACTGCACTACACAAATGTGTAGAGCACATTCAATTTCCCTTGCTAGTATACATTTGAATAATGGAATACAAGTGTTTTTCTCTACATCAGATAACCTAGTGACTCAGAATCATAGACGAACCGGAAGAATTCTCCTATATGGGGTTTGAACGAACTTATACACTTCAGGGAAAAAATGGTTAAACTCAAACCATGAGGATCCCGACTCCTTTGGGACCCTACTCCCCTGTCCCACGGGATGTGCACATACAATTCTCTTTCTTAACACATCCATGGTCAGTAACAATATCAGTAATAGTGCCACAGCTACCATACATAGTCATTACTCTTTCACATTATTAACAAATCACTATCAAGAACAGTATCACATTAACACATCCATAGTTATTACTATTTCACATTATCTATAAATAAGTATGAGCAACAATATCAGTAACACATCCATTGTCATTACTCTTTCACATTATCAACAAATCAATATTAGTAATAGTATCGTAACACTATCACAGCTACCATACATAGTCAATACTCTTTCACATTATCGACAAATCAGTATCAGTAACAATATAACATTAACACATCCATAGTTATTAGTTTTTCACATTATCAATAAATCAGTATAAGCAACAATATTATTAACAGTGTCAGTAACACATTCATAGTCATTACTCTTTCACATTATCAACAAATCAATATAAGTAACAATATCAATAACGGTAGAAATTGTCATTACTCTTTCACGTTATCAACAATCACTATATACATTACATTCCCATACAGTAACATTCAATTAAGATTACTATGAATTCTAACTAACAATTCAGTAGTATTTTCCAATTTCTTAGATATCAAACAAGATAGAAGTAGAAATCTGACATGCATTAGTGATTTTTCAGTAACAATTTCATTTAACTAGTAGAATATAGTACAAGTTTGCAAGATATAACAGAGAATGAAAAATTCATTAGTGTTTCAGTTCTTAGATCTTACCCTAGCTTTTTTCCATCTTCTTCGTTGTTGTTGTCAGAGCTCCTTTTTCTATTACCCATTCTTTAAGAATCTGTGTAAATCTTCGATGTTAATGGGTGTTGCTTGTAATCAATGAATTTGTTAATGAATTTCGGTGGAATCGCGCTATGATTTCTTCAATTTTTGGTGGAATCGTGGTTTAACGGTTGCAAAACGTTGGTGTTTCTGAAATGAATTTCCGTTTTCGTCGTAATGAAGGGTATTTTGTCCGTTGGAAATTATTTGATCTTTTTGCAAAATTTTCAAATTGTGTGTCCTGTTTATTTATTTGGTATTAAAAAGTGGATTTTTGACTCTTCTCTCGAATATAAATTACAAAGACCGGAAACGAGAAAATAAAATATAAATTACAAACAAAAAAATGATTAAAAAAATATGGTTACTAGAGTTTGAAACAATGAGCTTATAGTCTACATTTAAGCACTTCACCAATTAAACTAAGGAACAACTTTATTAAAAATGTTTCAAAATAATACACATATATACACAGTTTCTTAATATTATTAGAAGGATATATTAGTAATTTCAACATGGAAAGTTGAGTGGGGCCTGGCCCCTGACCCCATGTGGGTCCGCCCTTACTCTACGGTTGTAATATAAGAGTTGTAACAGTTGAATGGTGCTTCGATCACTGTGCATTAAATATTTGGATATTGTTAAGTTGCAGCTTGTGTTCGTTCTCGATCGTTGTAATAATCTTTTCGGTTTCTTTGTTTATATTTTTTCGTTTCCAGCTTTGTACTCTGATGTTAATCAGGTCAGACTTGCATATATAGTTGATTAATTTTAATTATATACATGTCGGGCGCTATTTTTTGAATAAAGACCCAGTATCCGGGAATGAGGCGTCACATTTGTAGTCCACTATTGTAATTGAGTAATGATAGAGGCAGAAAGGTTGTGCTACAAAATCACCGTTGTGTCACTCATTATGGCTCAACCGTTCTGCCTCTGTCATTACTCATTGTAATTTGCTTTAAAAGAAAGAGAAGCATGTATAACGTCATATTGATTTTCAAAGAACAATAAAAAACAGCACGATTTATAGAAACATTAAAAACCCGTCAAAGTTCCCAGGACATGTGAAGATGAAGTGACATTTGACAGTGCAGTGACATGTGAAGACGTAATGACATTTAAAAATGTAGTGACATGTTTCACTATACTTCAAACAATTATATCTTTGAATCTAAAACTCTGATCATCGTGACTTTTCACTATAATTCATAATTTCTTGGTCTCTTTATTCGATATCTTATTTCATATTTTTCGAACTTAATTTCAGAAAATCGATTTTTCTTCATAAATTCGACTTCAAACGGCTATATCTTTTCACATAAAACTCCGATCAATATAATTCTTTCACCATAATTCATACTTTTTGTCTTCTTTATTCTGATATCTCATTTGATATTTTTCCGACTTAATTTCTAAAAAATCAAAAATTTCTTCATAAAAATCGATACGATGCAGTGACACCGCGATGAACCAACAATGCGATGCAGTGACACCGTGATAAAGTGACATGTGAAGATGAAGTGATATTTTATGATGAAGTGACATGAGAAGATAAAGTGACTTTTGACGATGCAGCGACATGTGAAGACGTAGTGACACGTTTCACTATATTTCAAATGGTTATAACTTTTGATCTAAAACTCCGATAATCGTAAATTTTTCACTATAATTTATATTTTTTTCGGCCTCTTTATTCTGATATCTCATTCGATATTTTTCCTACTTAATGTTAGAAAATCGATTTGTTCTTCATAAATTCGACTTCAAACGGCTATGTCTTAAGATATAAAACCCCGCTCGGCATAATTCTTTCAGCCTAATTCATATTTTTTCGTCATCTTTATTCTGATATCCTATTTGATATTTTTTTTTCGACTTAGTTTCTTAAAATCGAAAATTTCTTCATAAAAACTGATGCAATGCAGTGACACCGCGATAAAGTGACACCGTGATGCAGTGACATGTGAAAATGAAGTGACATTTGATGATGTTGTGACATGTGAAGACGTAGAGACATTTAAAAATGCAGTGCCATATGACACTTGAAGTGCTAAATATCTAAACATTTGGCAATGAAAAATGAAGATATAGAGACAATAATAGCTTGTCAATATATTTTTGGTGACCCTTTTTGAACACCAAAACAAGTGTCAATTCATCTTAAGTGACATTTTAAAAATAGAAAATCAAGTTTCACAATATTTTCTCTTACACTTTATGAATCATGCACTAACGATCAAAATGCACTAACGATTGTCAATAAAGTAACAATTGTATATCATGTAATATTAACATTACACCAACAGTGACAATACATAAATAAAAAAGCGAAAAAACATCGAGATTAACACTACACCAAGAAAACTACAATTCTTTTACAAAGCTAGAAAATTTATGTATCCAAATGTATATGCCGTGACATCAATGTCACTGCATCAATCTTATTCCAAATCATTCTCAAACCCACGATCAAATTCATGTCACTGCATCAAATCTGGATGCTCGTTTCTCCCTGATGTAATCCATCCATAGTAGTAACAATATGTTAGGAAATCTATGCGGGAACGCAACGGAATTTAAAATTTATTTCCTATTAACCCACGATCGACTTTATTTAAGCAACAAACATAAAAAAAAAGTAGACAAGAGAATACCTTGGTTGATCCAATTGGATCGACGCTTTGTCTACGGTTGTAGTTTCTGCACAAAGCCGCCCAAGTGTTCGGCCTCTACCGGTGATCCACACGAACAGCCCGCCGAAATCCAATCGTGGATTGCTACCAGAAAAACTTGGTTGCTAGACGTACCGACATTTTCTCTCTCTCAAAATCTCTCTAGGAAGCTCTCTATTTTTCTAGTAAATTAGAACTCTTCTAATTGTGATGTACAAAAGAGCTAGCTAACCCCTTTCTTTTATAGGAGAAAGTGACGCCCCAACTGTGCCCCAATCTGATTAGGAGAAGCTTCCTAGTAGATTAATGAGAAAGAGAATATTTTTCTAATAAAATATGTAAAGTATATTTGATTAATTTATTTCATTTAATTTAATATCTCATATTAAATATTTCTAAGATATTATCAATATCTAATATTGACTATCTTTATCTCATTACAATAAATCAATTTATGCAAATCTATTAATATCTAATATTAATAAATAATACTACTTAATTAAATTACACAATCCAAGTGTATCTCAATACACTATCTACTCCCCATAGGCCTTTAAATTGGCTCCGGAATATTCTTAATTAATATAATGCTATGATTAATTAATTTGGAAAATACATGTGTGTCAATGTAAACAAACAATTTCGACATACATATACATTATATGTATATTTAATTAATCAACATAATTAATATCTTGCAATAATTATTCATAATAAATAGATACCACCATATTACTTTATCAATATAACACTTTATAGTCGAGATAAACTCTTCTTATTTGGTTATCACTATAACCGCATTTTAATCCGGCTAGATGTTCTTATGTGATGACCCGATAGGCTTCCGAATATGTTGGCCATAGGCACAAAATGCAATTATGAAAATGTCCTTCATACCTAACGATCATGGATAGCGTCAAGTAACACGTCCACGACCCCCAATCATCGGACGAGTCAAATGGAATGACTATTACCTTTCATTGAAACGGTTACTGTGTAAATATAATCCTATCACTATTACAATATCCATACGGTCGTACGTCGAGTGTCAAACATCAATGACCGTATCTTATAATCAGGATATCATGCTCTCTCGATGTAACTCATTTACTTCCACTTTGTAAAGATTCATAGAGTAAGACATTCCTTATAAGAAGGCCCTTTCGGATATTTACTCCTATTCATACGTGATTTCCGGACGAGTAACATGAATCCTACACATGCTTCAGTATCACACCCAATCACTACCGTATGATCGCCCAATGGCTAGGGGAAACCTCAATAGTGTCATAGTATGACAATCCACACCGTGATGTCATGAAGACTCCAGTCTTAGGATAATTACACAACCGCCATATAGTGGGACACTTAATAAAGTAAGTGGGTCAGTCTAACGTACGTATTCTCTAATAGACATCCACGTACAGTCCAAGTGTCTCGACACTTTGATAGACGGGAACACGTCCACGACCCCCAATCATCGGAAGAGTCAAATGGAATGACTACTACCTTTCATTTGAAACGGTTACTGTGTAAATATAATCCTATCGCTGTTACAATATCCATACGGTCGTACGTCGAGTGTCAAACATCAATGACCGTATCTTATAATCAGGATATCATGCTCTCTCGATGTAACTCATTTACTTACACTTTGCAAAGATTCACGAGAGTAAGACATTCCTTATAAGAAGGCCCTTTCGGATATTTACTCCTATTCATAGGATACGCGATTTCCGGACGAGTAACATGAATCCTACGCATGCTTCAGTATCACACACAATCACAACCGTATAATCGCCCCATGGATAGGGGAAACCTCAATCGTGTCAAAGTATGACAATCCACACCGTGATGTCATGAAGACTCCGGTCTTAGGATAATTACACAACCGCCATATAGTGGGACACTTAATAAAGTAAGTGGGTCAGTCTAACGTACGCATTCTCTAATAGACGTCCACGTACAGTCCAAGTGTCTCGACACTTTGATAGACGGGATCTATCCCTATCTTAAATAAGATAGAAGACATCTAATACGTGATAGTCTAATCGTAC
Source organism: Gentiana straminea (assembly GCA_036785695.1). Classification (NCBI taxonomy): domain Eukaryota; kingdom Viridiplantae; phylum Streptophyta; class Magnoliopsida; order Gentianales; family Gentianaceae; genus Gentiana; species Gentiana straminea. The sequence goes on along the minus strand of JAVUPR010000326.1, from coordinate 5,605,800 downwards.
TATTAATGTCCTGTTTAATAGCACATACGACTAGAGACATTTAAGTATCAAACCTTTTAAAGTGAGTCGAGATCTCATCAATCAAAATCACTATTATGATTTCTCTTTCACAGTTTGACTAGGGATGTTATCAGATATACAATCACAAATTGGTTCATATAGATAAACAGAATATATAATAACATAAAAGTCATTCATCATGTGTATAAACATAAAGAAATAGTTGAAATGATCCGACCCGGTCGGCTCCGGTCCAACCCGATTGGGTTTAGGACACTATTTCAACACATTATTGATGCATTGTGTATCCCATTCCCATGCGTCGATGATGTCGATGATCTGAATGAAGGATGATTCAAATGATACTTCTGTTAATGAAGGATACTTGAGATTTGATGAGTCTCATACCCCTTAGTAGTTAACAAAGCAGAAACCTTTAACCAGCACCTCTTATGATACAAAAACACAACTAAAATTACATAAATGGTGGATCAAATCATCGGTCTATTAATTGGACATTCAAGGCTATGCCCATATCATCACTTTATATTTTTAAAAACAAACAAACGAAAATTTACCAAAAAGGTAATGAAATAAAACATCTTGAAAACCAGTTTTGGCTTGAAATGATAATAATAACTTCAATATAATCGACATGTCAATGCCTAAAGCACCAACCTTTTTGCCAGAATCAAAGATGTTGTGCTTAGAGAAGAAAACATAGATATCCATTTTCCCAAATAAAACATCAGGAAGCAATGCCTTTAGAATATACATATAATTATCATGCAACTTAGAATCCCAGATAAAATTTGCAGAAGAGGTAGCTCGAAAACCGCTATTGAGCCGGGCCATCTTACATATATCCGGGGGATCCAAATACGAAATAGCCAAAGCCATACAAGCTTCCGGTATATAAGTCAGCTTCAAAATCTGGGAATCTGGATCCGAATCAACAAAAACCGTGCAATTTCACCCATTTTCAGGGGAAGTTATTGTGTGGTATATCCACATGTGGTGAAGTGACCCTTAAACAAATCTGGACCACAAGGTTTGAATCCAATTCAGAAATAGATAGTCTATATCGTTACACACGGGTGCAATCCACATATAGCGGGTGCACCGACAAATTTCCCATTTTTGGTACCAAATCCGATTAGCTTAGCCCAAGTACCAAGTAATAGAGAAATATAATTGTGATTGTATTGCATTGATTGATAAAACTGATAGATCATTACAATATTTATAGACTTGTTAATGATAGATATATCTCTATCTAAACCAAATAATCTATCCTAACACTCTATCATAATTCTAATTCAAACAATATTATTTAAACAAACTCATAACTCAATCTTGTCATTATCTCTAACACGGCCCGCAATCACATTGTAATTTAATGAACGTGGAGATTTATTTGTAATGAATGTATCTTGTTTTCTTCACATGATGCCCGCAACAAACCTCTCCATATCAATCGGCAACAACTGCTTCAGCTCAACATGATATTGCTTGAATCTGGAATGGATGACTCAATTTGTTTCTTCAAGAGTCATAGAAGAAATGATAGAGAGGAGAAATTTTTGAAGGGAATATCATACCCTAAGAGTCATAGAAGAAATGATATAGAGGAATAATATTTGGAGGGAATATCATACCCTAAAAAAATAGAATAAAGAAGAATTGATAGATTGAGATAGAAAAAATCAAGTGAGTGAAATTATTACTCCTAATGAAGGGGGAGTGAATTGGAAGAGACCAGTGATTGTGATTATTGGTGAAAAAAAAGGTGTTGAGTGTTTGAAAGCAGGAGAAAAGAATTCATAATAGAAAGGAATGAGATAAAAAAATACTGTGGGAGAGTATCCGTCTATCACTATTTAAGTGATTAGATTGTCCGATTTTTTCTTGTTAAAATAATAAAAGAATGAATTAGGTATTGCTGGGTTTGGTAGCTGATAACAATATAGAGATTTATTTTGATGATAAAGCGAAAAAATTTAAAAGAAACCTGAACATTTACGTAATGTAATGTAATTCCGCAACGGACAAAGGAAAGATAGGACCCAAGAGACTATGAGGGCATTCCGTCAAGTTATGGAACCACAGCATGCCACCAGTGGCAAAAACTGCAGGGTGTTGATTTCATGACATCCAAGGAATGGTCAAAATCCATATTAGTTATATTGGAATCAAAGGAACTCAGTGAGATCATGATAGCCGTCCAGGATCATGATAGCCGTCCAGGACCAAAGCCATAACCGACACTTTCAGCGACAACGCTTGCTAAGTCGATAGAGAATGTGAGGTCGGACTGATAATTAGAGCCGGGTGATCATCGTCCGATAGAAGAACCAAGTCAACAGAGGAAAACAAATGATGGAAGTGGCAGTTATAAGGTCTGATTAGATGTTGTGGGAAATTAAGTCCCGATGACTTCGGTAGGGGAGATGACAGCAGGAGGAAATAGTAGTGGTGGTATTGGGAGGAGATATGTGGAGTGGGTGCCATAGAATCGGGTGGAATTGTGGAGAAGAAGAATGTAGATGTTGAAGAAAGAGAGAGGTGATAGCAAGTAGAGAAAAGATTTCTGGAAATTGAAAGAGGTGTTTGCTGCGATTACAATAAGGAGTTTTGATTGGAAAAGGGTGCAACACCCTGTTCCCGGACACCGAGTCCATATCAGGAAAAGAAACATTCGGCACGTATAATATAAAATAAATTCTCTATTATACGTAAGCCTCTTCTACGTTGTATCGAGTTTTGCATTAATGGAAGCCAAGAGACTCGGGTGTATATTTTTATTTGAAATAAAAGTAACAAGAATAGAAATGCAACCATTCTAAAGATAGAAAGAGTATCTTACTACAATGAAAACACAAATCTTACAAGAGTACGGAGTCTTAACAGAAATTTCAACAACTTATCTTACAACATTGTTCAAAAGAAATGTACAACAAGTCTTGAAATTATCAAGTAACATAGTCTAGTACAACTCATCATGAAAAGAAAGAAAGCATCATCAAATGTCATCTTCGAATTCATGTTCCACTTGTTCATCTTCTCAACCCCAACACACAAACAAACATGCATTTGAGGTAAGTATAAATCCATTTGAATCCTGAAAAATCACTCCAATACCCACTGCAACCTCTGTAACCGACGTGTCTACATTTTACTTGACCGCACCTGTCAGAGGCTTCACCCATTTATCATGTAGATGAGACATCATCACGTGGGTCCAATAGCTCTCTAAGGCCGTCACATACTCATCCGAGGCTGCTAAAGACCGCGCACATACTACTGAGACATAAATTGCATGATTATAAAAAATGGCTGCATAATGTGCCTTCCTGATTCCCCACATAAGCCACACAAACCTAGCTGCACCATCTGCACCCTGCTCCTCCGGCATCCGCATAAAAAAAACTCCCCAAAGGTAGCTTGAAGGTGCCGTAAAACCACCTCTAAATGGTGACACCGCCCACACTCTAACAGCCATCTCACACTCAAAAAGCACATGCCGCATTGTTTCCAGGGCCAGTCCGCATGCCAGATAGGTATCATCCCCTAGGTTCCGCCTTTGCAAACCGTGGCCAGTGGAAAGACAATCCTGCAGACATCGCCATAAAAAATGCTGAATACGTGGATGAACCGCTAGCCACCAACAATCCTTCCAGATCTTTCTCTGCCCGTCGAGGTAGACGGCCCGGCCAATAACGCCGGCTAACAAAGCGATAAGGCCAAAAATATCAAGACTGTACCGTGTATACGCCTTGGCGATCATAGTGCCAAATCCGTCGATCCCCGTGCCCTCCCGGAGCCACTGTAGTCCCAGTATAGCATATGCCTCCCATGTTCTAAAGAGCTGCCGAACCCTTTCTGCATCCCACACTCGGGAGCCAGGAATAAAGAGAGCAAAAACAGTGGAGTCCGCAGGGAGCTCATGTCCGGCAAAAGGGTATACGGAACGAAGGTTTCCTATTAGTCCATGCATCATGAAATACATATACCGACTCCCCGTCGTCCACTCTCCATCATAGCCCATTATACATGAGGTCCCGGCCCTCCAGAAAGCTGCTCCACAAGTAGGATGTCCGGGCCCCTAGGCCAACTGCAAGGATCGTGCTATCCTCAAAGTACTTTGCAAGTAGGACCTGTGTAGCTAAGGAACTCGGATTGGTCAGGAGTCACCAAGATTGCTTGGCCAGTAAATCCAGATTAAAACATTCTAGGTCATGGAAGCCCAGGCCCACCAGATTTTTCGGCAAACAACAAGTCTCCCGGTTCTTCGAATGTATCTTGAGCTTATTATCCGTGTCTCCACAGAGAAACCTTTAACCAATTGCTCAAGCTCCATGATGAGGGTAGTGGGCAGCTTGAAGCATTGCATCATGTAAGTGGGTAAGGCTTGGAGAGCGGACTTCATGAAGTCCTCTTTCCTTGCCGGCAAGAGCAACTTGTCCTTCCAACCCGCTACCTTTTTGCGAATTTTGTCAGTGAAAAGCACACACCTGGCTCCTATTCCTCCCAATTCATAAAAGGCAGACCAAGTTACATACCCGTGCCATCCCGTGGGGGGATTTGTATTTGGACTGAAACCACATCGCACTCCCCCTCTGAGACCCCTTTTGAAAAGTAGAGGCTCGATTTATGGAATTTGATCGCTTGTCCCGAGAGAGCCCCATACCTGTCAAACAGCTCAGCCAACACTTCCACTGCTCCATCTAACAGCTCAAAGAATATCATACAGTCATCGGCAAAAAGCAAATGAGAAATAGAGACTGGTACCTCTCTGCCAAAAGAAATCCCCCGTGGAGCCCCACGATGCACATAATCATTGACCAAGGCCGTAAAGCCCTCAGCACAGATGATGAAGAGGAACGGCGACAAAAGATCCCCCTGGCGGATCCCCCGTGTGGTAGTATTCTGCCGCTGGGCTTCCCATTAATCAGGACGCGATAAGAGACTGTCGACACGCACCGCCTTACCACATCGATGCTCCATGACCCTCTAGAGAAACTGCTACTCCACCCTGTCAAAAGCTTTGGCCATATCTACTTTTAAAGCAACATGACGCGTCTGTCCATTCCTGAAAATCAGAATATTACAGTGGAAAAATAGTAGGGCATACAAAAAATGGAGAAATTATTTGCAAGAGGTATGAGGGAGGAAGGAGAAAGAATTCTGGGAAGAAGAGAACCATCAATTTACTAAAAGGAAAAAAAAAAAAAGGGTTTAAAGATAAAAATAAATAAAAAAGATGGAGTGAGGGTTCGTTTAAATTTTTTTTTTTTTGAAAATGGGTTCGTTTAGATTAATGTAACGAATTCCCACCCAAACGAATTTCTTGAAAAGTTTCTCACGATTTATACAACGTTAGTCGAAAAGCTCTGATACCATAGTAGAAAAATATAATTGTGATTGTATCGCATTGAATTATAAAACTGATAGAACATTACAATATTTATAGACTTATTAATGATAGATAGATCTCTATATAAACCAAATAATATATCCTAAACAACTCTATTATAATTCAAAACCAAACAATATTATTTAAACAAACTTCTAGCTCAATTTTATCATTATCTCTAAGATAAAGCACCTAAACTGCCCTTTTAACAACTTGTAGATTTCAAGCCTTATAACTAAAAAGAAATTGATCTTTATTGAGAGTCTTTGCTGAATCTACAACAAGACTCAATCTCTTAATTGTATCAACTCCTACTAGCCCAAGTATCAAGCAACTTAGCTACCCTTATAACAACTTGTAGATTTGAAGTTTCAACCCTTGTCACTACCAAAAGACATCATCTTTTCTGCCGGCAAAAGAGGAGTTTTTCTCTTCTGTACCAATTTTCCTCTTCAAGAACGATGAATTGGGCTTTGAATCCTTGTCTTTCTTCTTAGCTTTTCATCATACAAGGACGATGCAAGATTGTGGTTCTTGAAATCCTCTCCTTTCAATTCCCTCTCAGTCGGCGTTGTAGAAGAATCTGCCGAGCTTGATCGTGACAGAAGAATTTTTTTTTCTGGGGGTGCAATTAATCGAAAATTTGGGTTTAATAGGCTATCAGAATTCACCAATTCACTCAGCGATTTTGGGACACTGAGGCTATTAAGCATCTTAAGACCCAAAATAATCACCGTCGTGGAACCAGTCCTGAGCCACGCTAGAAAAACCGCCATGCACTACAACAAATTATGTTTTTAGAGACCGAACCTTTAGGGACGACATTTGTCGTCCCAAAATATAGCTTATTAGGGACGACATGCCGTCCCTAAAGATCGGTCAACGTTCGATTAATTAAATATGAAAAATTTAAATCTTTAGGGACGATTCTTTATTTTTTGGGACGACAATGTCGTCTCTAATAATCATTAAACTTTCCGCCCTTCCACGTGGATTCCAGAGTGGCAAATTTTACCCGGGAAATTCTTTAGGGACGACAAAGTCGTCCTTGTTTTTAATTTTTTCCCACCCAAAATTTCATGAAATAATTCGAATTTTTATTTATTTAATAGAGACGACATATGTCGTCCCTATAAATGAAATTTTTATTAAAAACGATTTTTTTTATTAAAAATTATATTTAATATTTAAAATTCAAAATTTTAACCTAAAAATTTTATTTAATATTTAATAATTATATTTTGTATCTAAAAATTATATTTAATATTTTAAATTCACTACTCGTTAATCAATATCGAGTTTGAAATCAACATTTGACTTATAAGTAACGAGATTGAGTTTTAATTTACTACTTATTAATCAATCTCGATGTTGAATTCAACATTTGACTTAAAAGTAACGAGCATCGGGTTTGAAAATCACTACTCGTTAATGAATCTCGAGTTTGAAATCAACATTTGACTTATAAGTAACGAGTCTCGAGTTTGACTTATAAGTAACGAGCCTAAAGGTTTTGAAAATCAGTAATCATTAATCAATCTCGAGTTTGAAATCAACATTTGACATATAAGTAACGATCCTCGGGATTGAAGACCAGTACTCGTTAATCAATCTCGAGGTTGAAATGAACAATGGACTTATAAGTAACGAGCATTGGAGTTTGAATTTACAACTTCTTAATCAATATCGAGTTTGAAATCAACATTTGACTTATAAGTAACGAGCATTGAGTTTGAATTTACTACTTATTAATCAATATTGAGTTTGAAATCAACATTTGACTTATTATTATCGAGCATAAGGGTTTGAAAATCAATATTGATTAATCAATCTCGAGTTTGAAATCAACATTTGACTTATCAATATCGAGCCTAAGGGTTTTGAAAATCAGTAATCATTAATCAATCTCGAGTTTGAAATCAACATTTGACATATAAGCTAGTAACGATCCTCGGGATTGAAGACCAGTACTCGTTAATCAATCTCAAGGTTGAAATGAACAATGGACTTATAAGTAACGAGCCACGAGATTTGAAAATCACTAATCGTTAATCAATCTCGATGTTGAAATCAACATTTGTCTTAAAAGTAACGAGCTTTGGGTTTGAAAATCATTACTCATTAATCAATCTCGAGTTTGAAATCAACATTTGACTTAAAATTAACGAGCCTAAGGTTTGAAAATCACTACTCGTTAATTCAATACTGATCAATCAATCTTGAGTTTGAAATCAACAATTGCCTAAGTAACGAGCCTCGGGCTTGAATTCAATAATGATCAATCAATCTCGTGTTTGAAATCAACATTTGACTAAGTAACGAGCATCAGACTTGAATTAAATACTGATCAATCAATCTCGAGTTTGAAATCAACAATTGCCTAAGTAACGAGCATCGGGTTTGAATTCAATAATGATCAATCAATCTTGAGTTTGAAATCAATAATTTCCTAAGTAACGAGTCTCGGGCTTGAATTCAATAATGATCAATCAATCTCGAGATTCGAAAGCGATTAAGTGATTTCAAACCGATATCTTTACTTACAGACGTGCCTTGATAGTACTATGTACTATAGATCGTCGATTCGTTATCGAGCGATTGATTTGAATCTCGGGGTTCGTTAACGAGCGATTGATCTCAATCCCGAGATTCGAAAGCGATTAAGTGATTTCAAACCGATATCTTTACTTACGTACGTGCCTTGATAGTACTATCTACTATAGATCGTCGATTCGTTATCGAGCGATTGATTTGAATCTCGAGGTTCGTTAACGAGCGATTGATTTAAATATCGGGGTTCGTTATCGAGCGATTGATCTCAAACCGAAATCGATTAAGTGATTTCAAACCGATATGTAATTTATATAATTATATTGATACTATAAATATATATATAATATTGAATAAATAATATTAATAATATGTTTTTTTTTTAAAAAAAATATAAAACTTTGTTGGGACGACAATGTCGTCCCAAAAAACTCTTATGTCGTCCCTAATAAGTTAATACCTAAGCTAAATCGGGCAGCCCCCTTCTTCTTCTTTCTTTTCTTTCTCCTTCAAAATTCGACTTTCGAAAATCCCCCCCCCCCCCCCGATCTCAATCCCGCCCCTCCCCTCCTCCGGTCACCACCCCTACCCCCACTCTTCCTCCGGTCACCACTCCTTCAACCACCCGCCCCCTCCTTCCTCCGGCAAGCAGCAGCCGCACCAACAACTCCTCCGGCGGCTAGCCGCACCCAACAGTCCTCCGCCACTGCTCCGGCCAGCCGCCATAGCTCTGGTAAGGCTTTTTTTTGGTCACATTAATTGCTTTTATCTTATTTATTTTGTTATATTTTGCAAATTTTTTTATTTTGCAATGTATATATAGACGCACCTCCACAGCCGCACCTCCACTCGATTTTTTTTTTCAATGTATAGCCATTGGCTTCATTCTTTAAGTGTCTTAAAAGTGTATGAATAGAGAAGGGAATTTTCTGAGTTTAAAAGGGAAGAAGCTGGAGCGATTAAGGGGTTTATGTTTTTTTAATTTATTCCTCTTGTTTGATTTACATTTGTGTAATTCTTGTATATTTGTCTTTCATATGTGTATATAGAGTCCACAGCCGTTCCTCTCCTCCCCGAGTATTCATGTAAAGTGTAATACTAGTTTGTCACTAATTTTTATTTTTTTTTTAACAAAACACTTTGTGTAAAATTAGGTATTTTTAATGGTGTGATACAAGTACTACGTAGCTTGTGTAACCAAATATTTTAGTAGTATATATGGCATATGTTAATGTTTATGTATCGAATCATCATTTAATTGTCTAATTTTATGTTTTAATTATTAGATTGAAGAAAGTAGTAAGCAATTCGTTTGAAAATGTTCCATGTTGATATTGATATTGATATTGATATTGCTATATTGACTTGTTCTTTAACAAACACCTCCCACGAGTTTGAAAAATCCACTTAAAACGTGAAATAACCATAAATGTAGTGCTCTTATAGTCGAAAAATCGAGTATAAGAGATTATATATTGCCCATGAAGAGGAAAATAAATCTGAAGTAAGGGATTAGTTCTTACGAATGATTGATGTATTTTACTTGTTGTTTTAAGTTAATAATGTCTAGAGGCTTACATGCTTTGAGGTGGAACAACAATGTAGTCAATCATAAGACTACGGGATTTATGATCATCATTTTGGTATCACTTTATCTTAGCTTAGTTTCACCTTTGGAATCTCAAGTGTATCTACTTTATCTTAGCTTAGTTTCACCTTTAAATTCCTGCCACCTTTGTTTGATTGACATATGATACTCGGTGTGCGGCTATACTTACCTAACTTAATTTGCTGCACTTTTTTACAGTTTCCGAAGAAGGTGTTGTAGTTACTCGGCTTAGCAAACAAAGAAATTGCTTGAGGTCAGTGTAGTTAGAGGTGCTACTGCAAATCTCAATAGTTAGGGGATCTATTGCAAACCCCGTAGTTACGAGATCTACAGAAAATCTCGCTTTCCTTGCACATGTAGAATCTATGCAATACTTTGCCTTATAGTTGATAGCTTGTATTTAAATTGTCTATTAACACTTAACACGTATGAAACTAGACATGACCTTGTGCCTAAAAATGAGATACTAACTTTTTCTTGTGCCGTAATGAAATGGTTTACAACCTGTGTTGAAAATTAAGGTTAATGTGTTGATGATTTTAGTGTAGAAATCGGAGTTTAGGCTAGTTATTTGATTTGGGATTGAAATGGTTTACAAGTATGTGCTTATTGATAAGTATAACATACAAAAGGTCCTCAAAGGGTGCTTGTTCCTACCCAAATGGAAAAATGGTACTTGGGTGGTCTTTGTGATCAAAGACCATCGATTAGTTATTATGAGCGTTGACCTTTTGACCCCGTGTTTCATAGTGCGTTGATAAACCTTGTGCATGGTGCAATTTTTTAGATGGACAAGTCATGGCTATATATCGATAGAGTAAAACCCGAGTTTGCAAAAGGGTTGACGACCTTCAAAGAATATGCACGACAATTCTTAACCAAAGTGAAGGTACGGTTCGTTGTCCATGCGCAAAGTGTTGTAATACCACTTTGCAAACTTTAGATGAAATGTATGATCACTGTTATTCTTGGGGGTGGTCACGTGGGTATGATACATGGTTTTTGCATGGTGAAAGCGAGCAATCATCCCGTAAACGTGCACGAAGACACGAAATTGTTGTTGAATCCGGAGACGAAATGGGACCGCTTATTAATGATTTTATGGGTGGAGACCCGGAAGAAGAAATCTTACAACCAGAGGATGATGACAAGTATGAAGAACTCATCTCCGCATTGCATGAACAAGTTTATCCGGGATGCGAAAACTCATCGCTCTTGAAGTTTTTAGCGGACTTAATGCACATCAAAGTGTTGTATAAGTGGCCAAATGAGAGTTTTGACGTTCTTTTAAAGAAATTGAAAGAAGTTCTTCCTAAAGGGTCAAATTTACCTGATTCATTCTACAAGGCAAATTCTCTTATGAACAAATTGGGCCTGGGGTATGAAAAAATCGATGCATGCTTGTACGATTGTTGCATTTACTATAAGGAAAATGCTAACTTACAGTCATGTCCAGTATGCAAGACGACCCGTTATAAGGAGTCCAAAGGGATGAAGGTACCTCACAAAGTGCTTCGCTATTTTCCATTAAAGAATTGTCTAAGACGTTTGTTTGCTTCCCGTCACACAGCTCAGTCAATGACATGGCACAAGACGGGACGTTCTACTGATGAGGATGTCATGAGACATCCAGTGGATGGTAAGGAATGGAAAGAATTCGACGAGCAACATCCTGACTTTGCAGCGAACCTAGAAATGTACGTCTCAGCCTTGCTACAGATGGTTTTTGTCCGTTTGGTACTTCTAGTCAAACATACAGCATGTGGCCTGTCCTAACACAAGTGTTGAATCCGGCACCATGGGTTGTCAACAACGAACTGTATAAGTATATGTGTTTACTTATCCCAGGACCAGAATCTCCTGGAAAGGACTTGGACGTTTATTTGAGGCCTTTGATTGATGAATTGGAAGAACTGTGGTCAAAAGGGGTAGTTGTACGTGATGCTTCTACAAATACCACCTTTAGGCTGCGAGTTGCTGTTATGTTTACCGTGAACGACTTTCCCGCCCGTAGTTATTTCTCAGGATGGAGCGGTCAAGGATATAAAGCATGTTTAACTTGCAATGATGACACACCTTCGGTAGGGTTAGATAGTAAGATTGGATATGTTGGACATCGTAGATGGCTTCGGGAGGACCACCCAATGCGAAGGAATAAGGGATTTAATGGAGAAATCGAAACATTAAGCCGTCCACTTGAGAAAACCACGGAGGAGGTTATGCACCAAATTAGTAACCTACCTGAATGTTTGTCAGGTAAACACAAAGAGTATGGTGGTAAAAATATTAAGCGTCCAGAATCTTGTTTGAATTGGAGGAAAGACATCATACTTAATAGGTTGCCTTACTGGGGATCGAAAAAACTCAAGTACAATCTAGATGTTATGCATATTGACAAAAAGGTCTGTGACAGCATATTGAATACGGTATTGGATGTTGATGGAAAGACCAAAGACACTATCAAGGCACGTAAGGATCTGGAAAAAATGAACGTCCGACATGAACTACATCTGACTCGGCTGGCCAATAATAAGTTTTTAAAACCGCGAGCCTTGTTCACATTGTCACAATCAGATCGGACAAAATTTTACCAATTCTTATTACATGTTAAGTTTCCAGACGGTTTTGCGGGAAACCTACGAAAGAATTTTTGTGGAAAAGACAAATTGACCGGCCTAAAATCTCACGATTGTCATATCATACTGCAGAGACTGTTACCTGTTGGGCTGCGTAAGTTTTTGAAGAAAGAGATTTCGATACAATCACGATCTAAGTGATTTTTTCGTACTAATTTGTGCACGCACGTTGAGGGTTAGTGAATTGGAGAAAGCAAAAGAGAAGATCCCGGAAATCTTGTGTACACCGGAAACTATATTCCCCCCGGCATTTTTTGATATTCTAATACATGTGATTATGCACTTGCACGAAGAGGCGATTAGGGGTGGACCGTTCATTTGAGATGGATGTACCCAATCGAACGTTATTTGGGTAAGCTGAAAAAGTACATTAGGAATCGGGCAAAGCCAGAAGGATCGATTGCAGAGGGATACCGGTCTAACCAAACCTTGACATTTATCTCATTGTATTTCTCGGGATTAGAGACAAAATTTAATAGGCCCGAAAGAAACTGGGTTGAGAATGAAGATGCAATTAAGAACAATATATTTGTCTTCAAGACTCCTTTTCGATCAATGGGGGCAAAAACAATCTTGTCACTTGATGCTGTTGAGAGAGAGAAGATAGAGTGGTATGTGTTGCAAAACTGTGCTGAGATCGATAAATACCTCATGTAAGTGGCAAAACTGTATTGACAAAATATTTTTTTTTTAGAATTTCAATGAACCTAAATGTTCTATACATCTACATGTATGGCTCAGAGAACATCGTGCATATCTAGCAAGGACTTGCACATTACAGATGCTAGAGAAACAACACCGTGCAACCTTCCGTAAATGGTTCTACTCTAAGGTACGGATGGTGTCACATTTATTATGTAGGTGAACATTTATAACCATTATACGAACTCTTATGTATGTATACTACCTACACGGATGGTGTCACAACATCGACATGATCGCTCGGACTTGAAAGCCCAACTATTAGCATTGTCCACGCTCTTTTTCCTCGGTGCAAATCGTTCGAGTTGCGTGATGAACGGTGTTAGATTCAATACGAGAAAAACGAGATAGCTCACGTATAACTCAAAATAGTGGGATTCTTTGTCAAAGGGCCGAGAAGACACTATGTGGTATGGGGTTTTAAAAGACATTTATGTAGTAGGTTATCCACGGGAGAACAATGTTGTTCTTTTCAAATGTACATGGTTCGACACTAGCCCGAATAAGAGGGGTGTCAGAGTGTATAAGAATAGAACAAGTATAAACACTAAAAACACATTTTACGAAGATGAGCCATTCATTCTTGCTTCACAAGCTGAAAAAAAGCCATTCATTTTGATACCAATATATATATATATATATATATATATATATATATATATATATATATATATATATATATATATATATATATATATATATATATTGTTTTTCGAGCACATTTTGATAATATTGAACTTGAACATCGGCACGCCGTGCTTGAGAGCGCCGGCGTTTTGTACAAAAGATGGAAAGGAAAGTTAAGCACGTATGTAAAAGAATGGGAACAAGATCATGGGGACAATGAAGTGTCTTGCCCACGACATCGAGATGTCCTATTGGATGAGGATTGTGACAAGTATTTAGATTATTTCTATACACCTGAGTTTCAGGTAAATCAATAATCGATAGGTCTATATAAATTATCTATCTTGTGTATATGACTTTTGTTCTTCCTTTTAAACGGGAGAAATCGAAGTGAATACCCAAAATGCTCGTGGAAACAAGAAAGGCACACACGGGCGAAAGACTATCGACCAACGCCGTTATCAAGGCATACAAGATGTAAGTAACGTAAACACACGAAAACAAAAAATACTTTGATAACTAATAACATTTATATCTTTATATTTTTTATATTTTAATTTTAATAACTAATAATATGTATTCTTATTTGAAAGAATGATACGGTTATCGGCGAGAATTTCATTGAGCGTGATCCCATAGATCTATGGGCGGAAGTGCGTCGACATGCGGATGGGACATGGGTTGATGCTCAAGCCGAAGATGACCATGTAAGTGATCGATATTTTTTCTATATATATATACATACATACACAAGCTATACATATAAGTGATAATTTTTTTCTCTCTATATATATATATATATATATACATATAGCTTTTGACATACTTTTATTATTTGTGGTATAAATGTAGAGAATGTTGGAGTATTATCGCTCCATCATCGCTCCAGGACCCCGAAGAAAGCTGACTCAAGAAGAAGAAGATATGATTTTTAGTAGTGCGTTGGGAGAGAGGCGCGACTACTATATTGGACGCGGGCCTCGGATGGCCATTTCACGAGCATCAGGATCGTCCATACCATCCTCATCCAGCTGTGCCACTTCATCATACCGTGATGCTGAAGTAGATGGACTGAAGAAGAAGTTGGCAAAGTTGGAAAAAGCCAAAATGAAACAAAAGACTATGCTAGACTTCTTTTTCGCCCACTACAACAAAACAAATAATACAACGTTTGGCATAGATGATGATGATGATGATGGTGATGAGGATGGTGATGAGGATCAGGGCGATGGTACACACGATGGATCACAAACATAACTTATAACTTTGTTTTAAATATTTTGTTGGTTAACCGTACGTTACGATGGAATTTACGATTTTCATATTATTATTATGTTTATTCATCCCCTAGCTAGTAGTTTTGGTTCATTTGGATGATTTTTGGTTCATTTGGATGATTTTTGATTCATGTTAATGCTGCGTTTCGATTTTTGATTTTTGATTTTTGCCGTGGTTAAATCCCCAGAAAATTATTGCCGATCATTAGGGACGACATTTGTCGTCCCTAATATTATTATTATTTTTTTAATATTCCATTTTCGGAAATTAAATTAAATTTATCATAAATTTTTTAGAGACGACAATGTCGTCCCTAATAAAAATTAAATTATTTAATTTTTTTTTTGTGAAATAATATAAATTAATTTCGGAATTTAATATTAGGGACGACATGTCGTCCCAAAAAATGAACGCCACGTCAGCGTTGAATAAAAAATTTGCCACGTCAGCAATGGATCTTTAGGGGCGACATGTCGTCCCAAAAAAAATCCTCCTATTTTTCGAGACGAACCTTTAGGGACGGCACATTAGGGACGACATGCCGTCCCTAAAGGTAAAAGCGGGACGACAATTGTTTATTAGGGACGACATTTTATCGTCCCAAAAAAGCGTAATTGTAGTAGTGATGGAAGGAGCAGATGAAATGGGTTGTTGGGGAGAGGGTGGGACGACTTCCATGGGATGAGATTCATTTGTTGGAATTGAAAAATAAGAAAAATATAAGGGATTGAGACTAATTTTGTCCAACAAGTGTTATTTGTTGGAGAATCTTGAATAAAAAATTAATAATGGAGGAAAATTCGAATGGACATGAGACAACTGAGTTACATCGGTTCGGTGGAAGGTTGCAACCACAAAAGGGTTGCACCTGTTCGGTTGAATCACTTTTTAAAAGGATACAACCCTTAGTAAATAACCTCCATTTTCTCCTATAAAATCCTAGCACACAAGTGAAAATCGGGCTGCAATTTTTCATAAGAATTTCATTCCTTTTAAAGGCCGGCTTCTTATGTTTTTCATGGCATCCAAAATAAACCTTGCATGTATTTTTGAGTCAAGGAGAAATTTACAGAACATGATCGATTCGCCGTCTTCTTCTCATTGAAGTGAAACAACCCGAAGAAAGAATGACTGTAGTATCTTGGGAGACGATTGCCGTTACCGTGTGCATATAATCGGGGAGTGCTTCACTCGCCTCAGTTGATCAATAAGTTTTCTGTCCTATTTTCTGTTTTCGTTTTTGCTTGAATTTCGTGTTAAACAGCATGTTAGATTGATTAATTTTCCAACAAATCTTAAGACGTTTTGTTGTTGTTGTTGTTGTTGTTTGTAACACCCCGAATTTTCAGAAAGGGTAAATCGATCTAATTTTAACATGCTGTTCAATTTCATCAATTGATTTTGGTCATACGTTATCCACTAAACCTGATATGTGCATATATATTCATTACTATTTTGCATGCTACTGTGTTTAGTTTAACTAGTAATTCAGAAAAAAAAGGATCTTATCTTGTAAAAGTATTTCTATATGCCACTAAAAATGTTTTATGTTCGGTCAGAAACGGAAATCTGTCTGCATGGAATTTTTAGTATGCATAGTTGATCACAATTGCATAATGGAAATATACCGTTCCCAGTTATTGTTCAAAATATGCCATGACACTCTGTTCTGGATCTGAGATGGGATACATCTCTCAGCAGAATGTCGTTAACGGATGCATATGTATATTAAGCTGGTAAATGAAGGGATGTGGTTTTTCCGTTTGAAAAAAAAAAAAAAAAAATGAATAGATAAATAAATTTAAAAAAAGGTGGTTTTTTATTTCAAATTATCTCTGTTCTCTATATCGTGATTTGCGGTTGTAATTTGTATATTGCACTATTAATGGTGTAAAATGATACGTTGAATGACTTTGAAAAGCTGCAGTATCTAACACCTGTGCATGTTGAGTTTGGCAAGGTGCTGCTTTGTTGCAATTCTATTTTGAGCATTTAATATAAGTTCAAATCCTATGGTTTCTGTATATATATATATATATATATATATATATTTTGAGAAGGTTTCTGTATATTTGTTATAATAATACATGAAATCATAGCAATTTGTTGATTTAAATATATGCCTGAATCATCTTGTTAATGACATTGTCCATTAGGTGCAAATTATAAATCGGTTCGTTAAATGATTTATTGCATGATCTGGTACTTTATCCGTATCATAAATTTCAAGTTTATATTGAAGGCACAATGGCAGGAAAGAACACGGAACCTCTAAATACGTGGAATAGAGGTGATTAAAACTATTTCGTTACTTTTATTAGATGATGGCACCAGATGTTTATCAGCTGGAAAACACGGACAAGGCTCGTGATGCCTTTAAGGATTATCAGAATAAAGTAGAGAATCAACTTAGCTAACGGATCAAGTGTATCCGCAATGATCATGATGGTTGATATGATGTATTGTTTCATTGATCTTGCAGAGGCGCTGGCATCATTCATCAAACAACTACACCATACACACCTTAGTCAAACTATTGTGCAAGGATATGATGAATGCAATGTTGATAAGTTCGGGTTGACCTTAGAACTTGTGGGGGAAGCTATCCTCTTAGTGAACTTCATTCTGAGTAAGATCCCTTCTAAGATGAATGATGAAACCATGTATGAAATGTGGAAAGGCCCCAAGCCTAGCTACAAATTCATAAAAGTGTGGGGGGTGTATGGTTAAGGTTGAAGTACCTAAACCAAAACAAGTGAAGATAGGACTTAAAACCATTGAGCGTGTTGTAGTGCCTATGGGGTTCTGGTGCACAAATCAGACATTTATGATGCATATTAAAATGTAATCACTGATGAATGGAATGTTGTATTTATTGATGAGATATTTCCTTGTAAAGACAAGGAGAAAGAAGGTTCAAGTACAATCTATAGTCCTTGACCGGATGTTAAGTTATTTGAATATTACAATGAACCTCGGAATACAATATACAAGATATCAGACAGTATTGTAAGAATACTGGGATGCAACTGAATATCTGACTGTAAAGACTCAAAATCCGATAGTGGATATTGGTGGTGGTGTAGTGTCCTAGAAGTTCTTAAAGCAAAATGCATAGCTCGATCTACTATGGTATCTGAGTTTATTGCATTGGACAAAGCTAGAGAAGAAGCAGAGTAGCTTCGAATTTCTTAGAGGATCTTTCATGTTGGTCAAAGCCAATTCCTCCTATCAGCGTACATTGTGATAATATGTCAGCTATAGGACGCACACAAAGTTGTATGTATAATGGTAAGTCTAGATATTTACTTCGTAGACGCAATACCATTAAATAATTGATCTCTAATGGTTTGATTTTCTTGATTGTATAAAGTCGAAGGAGAATCTTGCGGATCCGCTTATAAAAAAGGTTTAGCTAGAGATCGGGTGTCAATTTTTGACAAACGGGATGGGACTTAAGCCTATTACGCATGTTCCCTTATAATGGTAACACAACCATAGTGACTGGAGATCCCAAGATCATGGTTCAAAAGGGACAACTAAGTTATGAGGGACAGTTAGCACTTACCCATTCTGTTAAAAACAAAAGTGCTTTCTGTGATTTTGTTAGGTTAAGCATTAAGCTTTTAATTATTCCTATATCTTGGTCAAGCCAAGTAGGGTATCGCATAGTACTCTTTATAGGAGGTCACATATGTAACTAGAAGTTGGGCCGCTTCTGTGAGAATTTGAGGGCTGAATTCTCTAACACACTTTCTGAAACCAAGGTGTTCCCTGGCCAAAACGGACACAACCATGAGAACCTCGAGAATGTTAGGAGATCTGTTGTGTAGTTATCATTGTCTAGGCATGCACCAAAGCCTGAGCAGTTCAAGACCTAGTTCACTGCTTAGCCGAGTATATCCGATGGTACTCTACTACGGAAGGTTCAAGGCAGCAAACCACCTCGCCCGATGCAACAGATTACCGCCTGTAATCTCTTCAGAGTCTGCATTGCACATGCATTAATTTTCATTCATGTGGGGGATTGTTGGAGAATTTTGAATAAAAAATTAATAATGGAAGGAAAATTCGAATGGACATGAGACAACTGAGTTACATCGGTTCGGTGAAAGGTTGCAAACACAGAAGGGTTGCACCTGTTCGGTTGAATCACTTTTTGAAAGGATACAACCATTAGTAAATAACCTCCATTTTCTCCTATAAAATCCTAGCACACAAGTGAAAATCGGGCTGCAATTTTTCATAAGAATTTCATTCCTTTAAAAGGCCGGCTTCTTATGTTTTTCATGGCATCCAAAATAAACCTTGCATATATTTTTGAGTCAAGGAGAGATTTACAGAACATGATCGGTTCGCCGTATTCTTCTCATTGAAGTGCAACAACCCGAAGAGGGAATGACTGTTGTGTCTTGGGAGACGATTGCCGTTACCGTGTGCACATAATCGGGGCAAAAACGTCTTGAGGACAGAGTGCTACACTCGCCTCGGTCAATAAGTTTTCTGTCCTATTTTCTGTTTTCGTTTTTGCTTGAATTTCGTGTTAAACTGCATGTTAGATTGATTAATTTTCCAACAATATTTTATATTTATATCCAATGATCTTTTGTTGTGTCTAAATGCCTAATTAAGTCTCAAACTGATCCTTATAAACAAATAACCAAAAAAAAGACTACCTCCGTCCACAAAAAGTGTTTATTTAGAAAAACAATACATCATTTAATGTATTATTTCCAAAGATGTATATACTTCATTCATTATATTTAATGTTTGTATGTTAATTTCATATTTCAAATAAGAAACAATTATTAATTGTTACGGGTAATCTATCCTTAATCTGTGTGTAAAATAAAAAGTGAATATTTTTTTTTTGTTTGACGGAGGCAGTAGTTGAATGAAAATTAATCTATGTTTTATGCTGACTCTAAGGGGTCATAAATTAATCTAAAAAACGACACTGCCATAATGATTATTTACAACAAAAAAAAAAAAAAAAAATATCAAATAAAAACTATAATGGCAAAGCATACCAAAAACATGATCCAAATAATCAACACCATTCCACAATACTTCAATGTTTTGAAAACGAAGAATCTAGTGATTGACGGAGAAAACAAAGCAATTCCACACTACTTAAAAGTTCGAAAAACAAAGAAATCGATGAAGGATTGAAAAACATATAGAATTTGTACCTCTTTTAAACTAGTACCAAATATACTAAACATTTAAAAAATATTTCAGGCCTAATCTACCTCCTCTAATTTAGAACCAGCCTTAGCAGGGCCACTGGATGGTTCGCCGGCATCTTGATGCACCTTGTTTTTAATTTTGAGGGGTTGTTGCAACTTGTTAATAACCGGATTCCACAAAACCTCCAATTCCTTCTGTTTGCCTTTATATTCATAAAATGCAGCTGACGGATTCATTTTCGACCACTTAATGGCTTCATCTGCCATCTTCATAATCTTCTTCATAATCTTCTTATTCTCTACTGCCTCGAGTTTTCCCTTAAATCTTGCATCGCTCAAAGTCTGCTTGATGTTATTTGCATACCGCTTCAATCTAATCTTGGCATCCATTGCCTTGGCAGATCGTCGTAGGTCACTTGTTATTGTAATCTCATTCTTTAACTCGGGGAAAATCATGTGTACAGTCGAAACTTTGAGTGTGCCATTGACATCAATGTCAAAACATACCTTAATCTTGAATACACCCTTTTGTGCAGGTGGAAGTCCATCCAGCTTAACTTCTCCAAGCAGAATATTCTCCGATACCAATGGATTTTCACCTTCATACACTTTCATGGTGAGTCTAGATTGATAATCATTGCGAGTAATAATGAACTTCTCCACCTTTATTGGGATTTTAGTGTTTTCTGGAATGAACACATACATATTTCCTCCCGCAACATTAATACCAAGATTCAGATTTTCTATATATGAAGGAACTGGCTTGTCCAAATTTGGTGTTAAATCCCTGCAATTATCAACAAATCGTTATTCAAATCAAGTGTACATGTGATTATTTGTGGTGCTAAATCCCTGCAATTATCAACAAATCGTTATTCAAATCAAGTGTACATGTGATTATTTGTAATGATTTGTTTATGTTATAGTTTCTATATAGTCCACTATAGTAATTTGATTTCAAGAGAATTAAAATGATATGCAGATTATATTGATTCTGGACGCATTACTATTTTTCATACGCGCGATAAAGCTCCCATTCGAAATAATAGTATACAATCGATATACTAATATACAATCAACAATAGTTCTGACATGCGGTATCGAATCGATATACTTCCATGCGCTCCTGCTTATATATATATGAACGTGGGAGAAGAAGTTTTTTTTTTTATTTTTTATTTTATTTTATAAATTTATTTATTTATTTTAGTTCCAGTCATAGACTCATAAACAACAACCCTCAACCTAACTTGACGCCCTAAAAAAAAAAGGAAGGCAGAAACATTAAGAAAGCTCTACAAATTTTAATTTCTTATTTTGATTGATTTTTAGAACATTGAGAAAGCTCAAACAAAAGAAAACGATGGATAGGTTGTATCCAAAGAAATAAATATGCTAATCTGAACGAAGAAAAAAAAAAAAAAAAAACAATATATATTGCCCTAATGAATAGCAAAACATGATCCAAATAACCAACACAATTCAACAATACTTCAAAGTTCTAAAAACGAAGAAACCGATCGATGAGAAACTGAGAGATTCGAAGTTCTAAAAACGAAGAAACAAATGAAAAACTGAGAGAAAACATATAGGATTTGTACCTCTTCTTGTCCTCGGATGGAAAACTTGACAAGCGGAAATTAGACAAGCGGAAATCAGACAAACGGAGCCCCCACGCCATC
Source organism: Gentiana straminea (assembly GCA_036785695.1). Taxonomy (NCBI): domain Eukaryota; kingdom Viridiplantae; phylum Streptophyta; class Magnoliopsida; order Gentianales; family Gentianaceae; genus Gentiana; species Gentiana straminea. Next base: position 5,584,111 of record JAVUPR010000326.1, on the reverse strand, counting down.
TTTATATATATATATATATATCACTATATAACACAGCCGCCGGCAACCAAAAGTAAGGTTAATTAGCTATCTCAAATTACTGCATCCTCCGGAATACGGGTATGTATTTATATATAGAAGGACAATATTCCGAAACCTAAAAGATAAAAATATATATATCCTAGTAGTAAAGATGACAAAACAAGGATCAAGGAACCCTTAACGGAAAAACAAAATGCAAATTTTCGTCGCTGTCATGGAAAATAAAAATAAAATATAAATATGTTCGAATTGATCAAGTAAATATCAAATTGTGAAAAAAAAAAAATTTAATACTAACACAAGTGGATTCTTATTTATGGTTCAAGAAATTTATTTATAAGGGTAATCATCACAGAAAGGATGGGATGGGATAGAGATCCAATTTTTTTTTCAAACCTTTTTTTTTTCACCGAAACATAGTACATGATATATATAAATTAGTGTTCAATAAAGTATGGGTGCACTTTAAAATCACCACACATTTTTTATTTTAAGCACTACAACATTTTAAAAAAATATGTGATTACCTAAGACACCACATATAAAAATTTTAAATAATAAATCTACCAATTACACCACACATATATTAAACGCAAATTTACTATATCCAAATTATTTTTACCACTTCCAAATTTTTTTTTATTTTACAATAACATCTTTCAACTTTAAAATATTACATTTTTTCCTCAGCTTATAACCTCTTCTCCACCCTTCAACCACCCACGTCACTATTTCCACCACCTATTATCATCATTAAAAAAATCATCATTCACTCACAACTCATCAATTAAATTCACCATTTCACCCCAAATCCACCGGCAGAAAGCTCCAAGGAAGCGGCTAACACCAAATGGAGATCGCGAAAAAGCTCCTGTCGCTCGTAAATCAGCTCGCAACAAAGGCTCGTTGTAATGTGTTCTAATGCTTTTGTTTTAAATAACATTGAAAAACGGGTTGGATACAGACTTGACGGTGACAAATCTAAGATAATCAAGATCTTTTTGTATACTGAAGCCTGAGAGAAGTTGTTTGTTTTGTTTTTTTTGATTCTATGATATTTACAACATTTAAATTGAGGGAGTTGGATAGTTTTACTGATAACTCAATGTACTTTTTTGTGTATGACGACATTTTTGTTTATTATAGCTTGCTTTGATGTGGTTGACCGCGCTTCTGCTGAGTTTTTTGATGAAATTTGCAGCAAGTTTTAATGAATGATCTCTATTTCTTGTGGAAAGGAAATAGAGAAGGGGGCGGTTGGAGGGGGGCAGTGGGACTGAGTTAATGGAGGCTGAGAAGAATTGGTTAGATATGGAAGATGGAGGTGGGGAATGGCAAGAAATGGGGCGGCAGGCTGGTGGCTGGTGGCCGGTAGGAGGTGGGGGTTGGTGGCTGAAAAGAAATTAGGAAAAAATTGGGTTATATGTGTAGTTATTTGTTGGAGTGAAAGATTTTGACAGATGTGGTGTGATAGGTAAAAATGATATAATTGTAATTACACTATGGTGCATCAAGTATATAAAAAATTTGGCGTGGTGTATTAAGTAGATTAACACATGGAGGTGTGGTGCTCTTAATTTTGGTGCGCAAGTAAAACACATGTGGTGCCCTTAAAGACACCCTAAAGTATTGCCATAATGGTGATGATTATCGTATAATTTGATAAGTGACTAAGGTTAAAACTTTGCTAGAGTCAAAAAAAAAAAAAAATTTGTGTTTTCATAGAAAAAAGTTGAGTATTTTTTCATCAATTTTATTATGAAGAAAGGTAAAAACAAAAATTATTTAGATTGTAAGTTATAAAAAGGACGGCTTAATTTATTGTAGATTATTTATAAAAATAAATTATTATGGATAATACAGAAAAAAATTATCCAGTGAAAATAGATCATGTTCAGCTATTCAATGAGTAGTTTTATGTTTGTCCTTTCGCTCATGGAATATGATTCAATGAGGTTTGGGCAGTGATACACAGAATGTGGGTTACAGAATTGTTACTGGAAATCATCACAGCCGTATGTTTGATATTTTTTTTAAGTACACATAAAACCAAGAGTTAAATCAATAGCTAAAAAAACATTTTCGGTAGAAATTCCGTAGCACAGAGTTTGTACGGGTGACTCGATCAATGTGGTATTTGATAAATACTTAGCACTATTTGTTTATTGAAACTAATTTTTTGTCATTAAATATTGGTTCTATCGGCACACCCCTTTTTATTATTGACATCCATTTTTTTTTAAATTATTTTTTCTGATTAACGGAACGTCAGTGCACTGACACTGACGTTGATATTGAACACCAACGTCAGTGACCTATTCAACGACGAAAGCCAGTTGACTGACGTTTCTAAGTTGTGATAATTTATAACGTAAACGTCGGCGCTACTCAGTTTCGTTTTTGAACACCAACGTCAATGTCACTGATGTTGGTTTTCAATAGCAACGTCAGTGCCACTGACATTCAGTTCATTAAAAATAACCGTAGTGTCTGAGTAATTTTTTGTGGTGCCGGAAGTAATAGTGTGCCAGTAATAAGAAGGGGTGTGCCGATAGAAACTCCCTAAATATTTCATGAGTTCTAATCTTCATAATTGTTTAGTTTTGAAATCCCCATGCATTTTGCACGGGTTTGTGTCTAGTTATGATAATTTGATAAGTGACTAAGGTTCAAACTTTGATAGAGGGAAAAGCAAAAAAAATAGTGTTTTCGTAGAAAAAAGTTGAGTATTTTTTGATCAATTTTATTGCAAAAATTATTTAGATTGTAAGTTATAAAAAGGACGGCTTAATTTATTGTAGATTATTTATAAAAAATTATTATTATAGATATACAGAAAAAATTATCCAGTGATAAAAATAAAAAGATAAATGTAATAAAGGACAAAATTTAAGTAATAATTCACACTTAATATTCTTTTTAGGCCGGTAAGTGTTAATATTTCAGTGGAGAATTTTACATTTTGATTTTATAATTCCACTATTGGCTTCTTCTGCTTTGACGCAATTTTTTTTAAAATATGAATAAATCGCAAACCCTTTGTAAAGGTAAAAGTTATTCGACGAAATCTTCTCGTAAAGGCTCAACAAATATTCCCTGAGCACTAATTTGTATCCCGATAAAATGGGCAAGCAATGATGAGGCAGAAGAAGATGCATCAAAAGCGCCTCCAAACCTAGAAGAATTGGTCGATTCCACTGTTGATGAGTTGAAAGAAATCACTTCGACACGGAGGACGAGCCTTGGACAACATATATTAGCACTATTCTATCCCTTGAAAAAGTGCACAAGTACTTAGAAACTTTGAAAGAATATAAGGACATTGTGTCTTGGACATACAAAGAGATGCACGGCTGGACCAAAAAGTTTTGTCCACCAGCTCTCCATCAAAAGTGGATCAGATTCGGTCAAGAAAGCACAAAAGAAGGTGTAGGCCAGATCTTGTCTCTCTTATCAAAGTAGAGGTGAACCAACACATTAAAACAGGCTTCATCTGCAAAATCAAATACCTTACGTGGATCTCAAACGTTGTTCCGGTAAAAAAAAAAGAATTGACAAAGTCATGTCTACGTCTACTTTCAAGACTTTAACATTACTTGTCCAAAAGATGATTTCCCCTGCCAATCACCGAACTCAGTGGTGATGCAACTACAAGCCACCGAACATGTGACATTAATCATTACTGATTTGATAAACAAAGTGGATGTGATCGAACGAGGAGAATCCTCAGTTCGATGAATGTTGTAGAGGAATCATTCCACAACAGAAAGACAAGGCAAAGGATCAAGGCCGAGCACCTGAAAGACCATATAACTGAGAAATCAAGAAAAATGTGAGAATCTCAACGTGAAGAAGTTATGGGGCCAAAATGAGTACACCTAAAGGTCGTAGGAAGGAATAAAACTTGTCAAGGAGTGTCCAAGTTTGCATCAAAGAGAGGTTATTTGAAGATTGTACTAAAAATAAAAATTTCCTCAAGATGTTGCAAAGGAATGTTAAAGTTTTGAAAAGGTGTCTGCGATAAACAAGCTTTAAGTAAAGGATAAAAAGACACTGTCAGATAATGTTTGATTTAATAGAGTTTATTAACACTTTCAAAAGAAGTTTAAAAGATCATTGATGATCCAAGTCAAGGGTTCATGGTTGCACAACTCGAGAGGAATAGTACAAAGCCGAAACATAAGCGATCAAGGACATTCCTTATGAGGGAATGAAAATTTTAAATCATAATAAACATTTCAACCGGTGTAACAAAATTGTTATGGAAACACCAAGACAGAAGAGGGAACGCCAAAAGGTGTGTCTGGTGGTTCATGGCTCTAAATGGCCTGAAAGAGATTTAAAGTTGATAAGGCGCAAGGTGCATTAATCTGAATTGAAATTAATATGACTGTGGAGTCCATATGTTGGTTGGCAAGATAGGTTCGGAAGGCATCTTGGCAAAGACTACCTTCTGCTTGAACTGGTTTAGCGTAGATTGCCAAAAGGTTGAGGGTAAGTAATTGGAAATGTATGTCATAGTAGGCTTTAAAGACCTGACTGGAAAAATGGTGAGATGCATACCTTGAAAGAGTAGGCAACATTAGATGGAAAGCTTACAATATCAACACTACCCTTAGGAGGGAAGCTAAGAATGAACACAAGTAAGAAGAATGTTCTGTCATTAGGAGATTTTAATCAATTTTGGGCTTGAAAGGAAGAATGAAAGTACAACAACGCAACATTAGAGAGCACTTGTTTCTTTGATTTTGAAAAGTAAGAAGGAGTGAACTTGTTCACAAAGGAAGGCTTCAGGAGATACGTTTCTGAGATAATTCGTGACAGAAGATGGCGAGAAGTTATGGAACTCAAAAAACTCAAGTGAGGATTCTAATGGAAGTAATTTACTAGAAAATGCATGTTTGAAGAAAGGCAAAAAAGGGATTTGAGTTTCAAGCGTGGCATACCGGAAGGTAACATCTTGGTGCTTGTGTATAGCTGCAAAAGAAACAACAATTAACTCACAAGCATTCTAATACAAGATTTAACCTAGAGGGAGATCAAACTTCAGGGAAACTTCTAGAGCCTAATAATCATAACTTACTACACTCTTAGCCTAACCCTAAGTCAAAGAGGTGAGGGTACCTTTCAGGCGGTTGGAGTTGATATTTACTCCGGATATGATATTATCTACTTGTGCTGCCCAAACGAAAAGGAATTTCAGCACGATCAAAAGAGAAAATATGTAGGTACTGGAGTTCCTAGGTGATAGAAAGAGATTAGAATTTTTGAAGGAAAATAAGTCGGTCAAAAAAATTATTGTTGCCGAGTGCAAAAACTGTCAGAATTTTCAGATTATTAAACAATGACTCGGATTGCAGTTTGTGATCAAACTAAAAGGAATTTAGACTTGTTTCCAAAAGGAAAGTTGTATATAAAGGTGTTTTATGCAACATATCAAAAATTCAGGTCAATTGAAGGTATTTAACCTATTCAAAACAGAAGAAGAAGTGAAAGTGAAGCTGCAGATTTTCTGGACAGAGTGTCCGGCATTAACATAAATTTTCTGAACAATCCATAATGATTATCGAGTTGATGTAAGAAGAGAAGTTGTTGATAAAATAGTGATATATCTTGCTGAACATTTTCAGAATTTTTGGAGCAGGGAAAATGGGTTTACATGAAAGGCAAACACAAAAACAAAAGGCATTCACTCGTGTTGGATTAAGCCAACCACGAGGATGATGAAAACTATGTGCCAAAGCAGAAGACCTTTGACACTAATAGCTGAAACGAGTGAGAAGTACTTGGAAATGATAGAATTGTATATGGAGTCCGTGTAGAACCCATTTCAATCAAAGTAAGGTCAAAGAATTTGGTAAACACAAACCAACCGATAGTGAAGAGAGGGAGTGAAGGATTTGTAGAGTTGAGTCGGATATCATTCTCTACAAGGATAGGTCAAGCCAAAGTGTAGTCTTCGACATCGAGGTGTAAAAAAAAGTGGAGAGATCACAATAGGGAATGTAAAAAGAATTCAACCAAGAGGACCTCAACTTAAAGGTGTAGACACAAGACTCTGATCCCAAAGATTTACTTAAAAGGGTTTCACCTAATCCTAGGTGACATGGTTTGGTTTAAAGACGTCAACCGTAAGGATTGATTTATTAACGGACTAACTTAATAGTGCTCCTTGCAGTTTTCTTAGCCCTCATTCAAGAAGAAAGGGCCAGCTAAGCAGCTGAAGAGACTTATAAAATTCAACTTAAGTTACGAACATAGACCTAAGATAGGAACTTTTCTCTGATACCAACTGTGAATCATAAATGTGGAGATGGAGGGAACCCAGTTGCTCGGAACACTTATCTTCACCAATACTAGGTTAACTGGACGCACCCCTCCATTTTTGGTTGGGGTGCAATTCATGTGTTTTTGCTCCTTTCCTCTACTTTTGCCTGGAGTTTGTATGCTTCTTATCATTTTCCTGGTGTGCTTGTGTTGCGGACAGATCATCACCTTGCAGTTTGTCTGGAATTTACATATGGCTGCGGCTTAGTGGATTGTGCTGACCTTTGGACGCACCCCTATCACATTGCTAGGGGTGCAATCCAGGTGTTTTTGTTGCTTTTGCTATCAACCGTTGTGCTCATACTTATTCTGGTGTTTGATATTGCCCCTTATGTGTTTGGTACAGCTTCTAGTATGGGTTTCGTAGCTCACTTTACGGATGGGTCATGTCGAAATTTCAAGAGGAAGGGCTGCAAGTTTCTTCGGATCAAGAAAGTTCACACGAGGATGCGAAGGGGTCTTTGGAATTATTCAGCAACTCCTTCTCTACAAGGTAGAATGCATAGAGACAACATTTATTTCATTCTAATTTCCACTGATGTAATTCTTTATGGGGCAGAGAATTTTTTGGGGGTGCATAGAGCGAGTACTCTTCCCTATGTGGTGGATTTTCCTACACTGGGTTTGCCACACATAGGGTTTAAGGAGGCCATGCTATGCACTCTATCACGTAAACTTGGGGCGGGCCGGGATATGGCACTCAACTTTGTATCTCTTTATTTGGTTTATTAATAAAATAAAAATCATTGTTTAAAAAAAAAATGAATTCGACCGAATCAAATTCTAAGAATAAAGTCCACTTCTCTGATTCAGAGAAGCTTCGGCTCGTCAGTTCTTGACTTCAGATAACACACCCATGTCATTTCCAACTGTTGCAGTGTTATCTTTTATTAACACTAACGTCTACTACTTTACCAATATTGATTCTCTAGTCTACAAAAGACTCATCAATATTATAGTCAAGCCCACACATTTCAAACATGTGGCTTTTAATGACCTAGAGGTTTGCTTTAATCCACCGATGGATATAAGCATAGACAGTCAATCTGCCATTGGATTTCAGCTAAAACCCTTCAGTTCTGAATGAATTCGAGCTTCTTTGTACGGCAAGAAATTTTTAGGGCATCACCCCTGTTAGTTTTTCAGCTTTTCATGGAGTTAAGCAAGGCTGAGTGGTGAGAAAGTTTCAGGGCATCACCCATGTTTAACTGTCTACTTCTCAGGCAGTTACCCCCAAAACTACTTTGCTTTGCTTTGAAAGTTAAACTTTCTCATTCATTTGTCTCTTCTACACATAGATCCAATTACTCCTACTGGGCCTGAGACACTCAGGTGGTTCTACAATAGTATGAACGGAACTGGAGTACCAAAACTCCATATACGGGTTTATGGCTTTAAACCAAACTCATATTGTCAGAATCCTATACAGTCTTCCCTAAAAGACCAAAGGTAATCAATCACCCCCAGTAGACTGTAAAGTCTGCATGATCACAGCGGGTCAATGGATAAACCATACTCCCACTGCATTTGGGTGGATTGACATTCTGATCTGGTTCAGTAGTATTTATCAGTGTAATCCCCAACAACCAATATGGGAAGTGGTCTGATTAAATCAGATAGTAACTCCTTGAGTAACCATACTTCAAGGTCTAAGGTCGTTATCTAAACATTCTTTTAGAAAGGTTGTAACAGTGTAACCGTCACTATCCAATCTTAAGAATATTATAACAACCTTTACTCATTGCATTAAGATATTTCATGAACAGTCACCATCTGAATGTGTATGAAAAATCACCAGTCCTACCTTCAAGCACCAAGTGCTAAACGCCTCTATTTACGGAAGTGGAGTAAACGTAGTTCTCTCTTTATCCATAAATTCATAGGCATCTTCTAGGTAGACTTCTCGGTATTACATAATAATGTAAACTGTTATTTTTCTACTAATATCCGAATTGAGTTAAGTAGTGTATTGTATCATATCAATAACAATACAAGGCAATCCATGGTTTATCCTTTCAGTGAAATCATTTCACTCGGAGGTAGGCTGAGCTTCAGTGCCAAAACTATGCTATAGCCTATATCTGAGCATGGAATACTCGTTTCTCTGGTAATATCAGAGATTCCTCCAAATATTTAGATAAACTAATCGGCGTTTCGAGTAGCAATCAGACAAATTGTCCACTACTCAAAAGCTCCCACTAGCTCGTATCTTCATAAGACCCCGAAGGTCAATATGAACAAGCTATGATACTTCATCAGCTCTATTACCTTTTCCTAATTGAAAGGTAACTTAGTCATTTTTCTTTTGAGATAGTGTTCTTAGACTAGGAGTTAGGAATCACCATTAGCCAGTCTTCAGATCTTATGTTAGGAACATTTTATTATGTTTTGATGATGGCTATTCTAGCTGTTATAGCAAGCCTGAAATAAGTTAGAACACTCTGTATAGTCCTTACTTAGAGTCTGACATGTTGTATAAGTTGAGTCAGACAAGTATTGTACTAGTTGGTAGGACGGCAAAGCAAAAATAGATCTTCGGCAGAGTAAAGCCAGTCAAGTACCAGCAGAGAAGCAATGAAGACATTATGGTCCGACTTATAACCAAGGAAGTCTGTGATGACCTTGGATAAGTCTAACTTATGTTTTGAGTGATGAAACTTAATGGTTAAATATGGTGTACACTGATCTCACCCAAATCAAGGATCAGTGAAGTACAAGGATTCTCCTTAAACTGAAAGAATGAAGGAAACAGTGAATCGGCAAAGTAAACTGACTTTCGGCTGAGTAAAGACAAAGCAGTGAAGGAAGATCTAAGCGGCAAAGTTAGATGGATCACTTGACCGATCAAAGAATGGCTGAGTAAACCTTACTTAGTCAGATTATTGAGATATGAAGAAGATACAGAAGATCAAGCATTAAATGCACAATCAATAGAGGATGAATCAAAGACAGATTCTATGGTAAACGTTTGAAGAAAAATCCGATCGCTAAAATCAAGGAGAATACAATTAAGGGGGAATCAAGAATAAAATCAAGGATTATTCCCCTCATTAATATAGCCAACGGAAGGAAATTCAAATCAAGAATAATCAAGGCTATAAATAGAAGGCACTGACAAGATAAATAAACAACAAGGACGATCAATAATCTGAGCAAAAACTCTGTCAAAGTAAAAAGTCTTCTATCTGTGCTGAAAAGAAATATCTAGTGATCAACTCAAAATCGAGAGCTACAATTCAAACATCAAGCATTGAGATTGATCAACAAGTTTGTGAATCCAATTCACATCAATCAAGCAATTGAATCAGAGCCATCTGAGAAGGAGTTGTGTTTGTGATAGCTGTTGAAGGATTTGATCCTAAGGAGCAGTGAAAGAGACCGAGTCACTAAAGCTGTTGCAGTCAAGGAGTGATAGTCTTATAGATTGTGAAGCTTGTGAAGTCAAGGACAATCGTACTATTGTATCTATGAAAACAATAGTGAATTCCTCCGACCATCATAGGAGAAGAGTGGATTAAGGGATTACACCACCCTGAACTACTATAAGTCTTGTGTCAATTTACTTTATGAAATTTACCTTATTGCATTCTTTTAATTGCTTATATTATATCATATATTTGTGATTACTTAAACTACCTTGAAATAACTTAGTAAGAAGGGACTTGTCCGCTAGCCCAAAAGCTTTTAAATATAAGAAAGTTTTTGAAACTCCACTATAGTCATTCACTCCCCCTCTGACTATAGTTTTACCCTTCTCTGGGACCAACAATTGGTATCGGAGCAGTGTTCCTAGTATCAGAACCTGTTCAGATCTAATTTTTGGTAACAAGGAGATCACATATTTTCAAAGTAGTTTTCAAATCTATGCTTTCTACTTATATACATAAATATCTCAAATCTGTACTTATGGATTCCTCAAACATTATGTCAAAAATACCTGTTTTCAATGTTAATAATTTTGATGAATATAATATAAGAATGTTATCTCATCTTGCAGCAACTCATGAGGAGATGCTGGATGTAATTAATGATGGCCCAATCATGATTATGACTGTGATAACCATAGGAGAATATCAAGGAAAAGAAGTGGATAAACCCAAGAAAGATTGGACCAAGGATGACAGGAGAAGAGCGAATCTAGACTTTGTTGCAAAAGATATGATCTTGAAGACCCTAGATAGCAACATGTTCATGAGAATCAAAGACTGCAAAACAACAAAGGAGATGTGGGACAAGCTGACACTGATAAATGAAGGATCTGAAGCGGTTAAAGAAAACAAATTATCTGTTGCAAAACAGAAATTTGAGAACTTCAAAATGAAGGCTGGTGAATCCATTGATCAAATGGACAACAGATTCTCAAGCATCATCAGTGAACTGGCAACGCCTTGGGCACACATATCCTCGAAAGAAGTATGTTTAAAGATCTTGAGAGGCTTACCTGAAAGATGGAAGATTATAACATCAGTAATCAGAGGAACAACAAATCTTGCAAACACTGACACCCTGACTCTGATGTCCCAACTAAAAGCTCATGAAATCGAATTGAACAGTGAAGATGGTGCTCCGGCAGAGACACAAAAAATCAGTGCACTTATAGCACCACAGCAAAGTAACTTTGCTGATTGCATCAGCAAAGAGACACTAGAACTCAAAGAACATGTAGCTTTATTAGTTAAACGTTTTGACAGGTTTAGCAAAAAGAAGCCATTCAAAGGAAACTCATCATCGAACAAGAGGTCAAGCTCAAACAAAGATATGAAGAAAAGAGATGATGAATACATATGCTTCAAATGCAACAAGAAAGGACACTTCAAGGCTGATTGCCCAGAAGAAAACAATAGAGATGAGGAAAAGAAGAAGTACAAAGCATCCAAAAAGAAGAAAGGCAAGAAATCACTCAAGGCTGAATCCAGCAGTGAAAAGAATGAAGAATCATCTGACAATGATTCAGATAATAGTGATGAAGAAGACAACTCAGATAATGAAAAAGCATGTCTATGTCTTATGACCAAAGAATTAGATGAAGATGAAGGTGACAGCTCAGATAATAAAGCAAGTCTATGTCTTATGGCCAAAGAATCTGATGAAACTGAGGTAACATCTAGTTCTTACTCTTCATCAAATGCATCCACATCTAACACTGCACAATCTTCTATTCTCCCATTAGATCCAGCAGCCCTAGTCCAAAATCTCATGACTAAATTTGATGAAATTGAGATGAATCATGAAATTCTGGAAAAGGAATGTAAGGATCTAAGAAAATAAAATATAAGATTGAAGGAACAACTGGACAAATTGAAAGCTGAACTAGCTACTAAGGAGATATACTCACCTAATCAAAAAGCAGCAGATGATAACTCATCCACTGCTAACAGATCAGCTGAGAAAATCCACCTAGCAGCTAAAAACACCACTGCACCACTAAATGCACCAGCTTACAATCCAAGAAGGTTTGGATCCAGATCTGGTCTTGGTTACAATAGTCAGGATGAGAATAGAAACAATGGACAACACAATTCTGAATCTAGGACCAATAATGGACCAAAGATCAGAAAAGGACAGACCATAATTTCAACCACTCATCCTATACCAGTGAAGTCAAAACCTAATATAGTGAAACAACAGACTAAACCATCATTCCAATCAACCAAAAACAAAGACCTACTGAAAGGTTAAGGAAGACTTTATCCTTCAGAGGATGATTGGAATGTTGCACCTCCAAAATACAAGAAGAAACCATACCATGATATGCATCATGTGTTTAAGAAAAGTCAATCTAGGTATGTTCCTAGACACATGAAGCATCATAGGGTTCCCGTTGCATATTGGAAGGTGAAGAAGGATGCAAATGCACCAAAAAGTAGAGAAAAGTATCAGAATACCTTCAGTAGAAATATCAGAAGCTATTCTGCCATGCCTTATACATATGAAGTTGATGATTTCAATTATTCAAAAAGAAGATCATTTGGATATACACTCGGAGTAGAATGCATGATTGCTAACAGGTATGGACCCAAGCAGTGTTGGGTACCTATACATAATTAATTTGTTTTGTTGGATGTTTGGGACATAGACAGTGGATGTTCAAGACACATGACAGGGAACAAAGGATGGCTCACTAATTTCAAAGCTTTTGATGGACCCAAAGTCATATTTGGAGGCAAAGAAAACCCTTGCAAGATTAAGGGGGAAGGCACAATGCTCAAGAATAATTTGAAGATTCAAAATGTGGCATATGTTAAGGGACTAAACTTCAATCTGCTGAGCATCAGCCAATTCTGTGACAAAGGCTACAATATACACTTCAACAAGGAAGGATGCAAAGTAATTCACAGCCAAACCAACACTGTAGTTCTTGCAGGAAGAAGAAAATATAACATGTATGTGGTGGATTGGAAAACAGCTAAAGCAGAAACATGTTTGTTTTTCAAAAATAAACAATCAACCAGCTGGATTTGGCATAGAAGATTAAATCATCTAAATTTCAAGACCATCAACACATTATCAAAGAACAAGTTAGTTGAAGGCACACCGAAAAATCACATTCAAGAAGGAAAGTCTCTGTGATGCATGCCAAAAAGGAAAGAAAATCAAAAGCTCCTTCAAATCAAAGCCCTACCAATCTGCAACAAGAATTCTGCATTTGTTACATATGGACCTGTTTGGACCAGTCACACCAGTAAGTGTAAGTGGAAAGAAATACACTCTAGTAGTGGTAGATGACTTCTCCAAATTAACCTGGACCATATTCATGAACAAGAAGAAAGAGACACTCAAGAAGGTGCCAGATCTACTCAGAAGAATTCAAAATGAGAAAGAACTAAAGATTATCAAGATCAGATCAGACAGAGGCACAGAGTTTCTAAATGAAGTGATCGAACTTATTGTGAAGAAAATGGAGTATTACATCAATTATCTCAGCGGAACTCCACAACAAAATGGTGTAGCGAGAAAGAAGAAACGAGAACACTCAAAGAAGCGATCGAACAATGATTGCAGAAGCATGCCTACAAAAGAGGTTTTGGCTTGAAGCAGAAAACACAGCATGCTATACTCAGAACAGATCAATCATCAACAAACATCATGGAACAACTCCATATGAGATATGGAATGGAAGAAAACCTAACATCTCACATTTAAACATGTTTGGATCTAAATGCTTTGTTTTGAACAGGAATCAGTTACACACCTTTGATGAAAAAGCTGATGAAGCAATCTTTATGGGATACTCAGACACCAGCAAGGCATTCAGAGTTCTCAACAAAAGAACATTGGTGATTGAAGAATCAATACATGTAGTTGTTGAGTATTTGTGGTTCTAAGTTATATGTTGATTAATTTTCAAAAGTAACATTCCCCGTGTTAAAGCTTTTATAAGCATTTTATCATATAAGTCTTTTTGTTTTACAAACTTAATTAAATAATTTATTTCATGATTTATTATTCAAATTATTTAATTATCTAATTTGTATTATCTTGGCAGCTGGATCAAATAATTTAAGAGCATAGTTTTTTTTTTGGTCCAGTCCGTTTATTCCTTTTTATTACAAGCCAGCCCGAGTTTCACTTGTCTAATGTCTGGCCCAATGACCCAAATCCTAAAATTGAGTTTTATAAAATAAAATAAAAAAAAAACTAAACCCGATCCCATTTCTCAGCCAAAAAAAATTTTCGACTCTGTAACCCTAAAGACTCATCCTCTCCGCCGTTTCCAACATCAATTCTCAAATCTTCTTCATTCAATGCTAAATCTGCTAGCTTGCCTCATCTCCTTTTCCTTTCTAGTAAAATCGATCAATAATTGTTCGATTCCGTGTTGTCTTGCTCACAGAATCGTAAGAGCTGCAACTTTCCCGATTGCTCTCTGTTTCAGCTTTAATGAAATGATAAGGGTTGCATATCTGCCTTGATTCGAAGCAGCTGTGCTGAGAAGGGAATGAAATCGGGGATTTCATCACCCCGATTCTACGCTGATACGATTGAAATTTGAAAGACTCTGTCTTTCCGGCTCTGTGCATTCAGCATGTGTCAATTACGAGCAAATCGAAGTTTATTTGACTGCAGTTAATCAGGTCGTATCTTTTTCGATTTAATGTTAACATCATCTCTTTATTAGTCTGATTTGGATACGATATCTGCCTGATTTTGTGCCTCTATTTGATTGAAGGTGTGGATATGAAAGGTTTAACCTTTCATTCGATTTGGTGACTGATACGAGCCATTAATGTTTGATTTTGTGGACTTGCAGTCAACTCGAATTCAAGGTGATATCTTTCTAGTTAATGTCGTATTTCCTTCAGTATTAATTTTGATATGAATCGAAATCTGCCTTGACCTTTCCTTATGCTGTGATTGCAGATATCTCGGGTCAAATGAAACATGTGCAAATCGTGAAGGCTTGACCCATGACCGTTATAGACTGAATACTACACCAATTTCAGTCCTGATGCACTGGAGATTGAAGTAATGCCGTTTCACAGCAGTGATGCTCTTTTCAGTGCCTCAGTCTTCACAAACCGGTGAATCTCTACCCGGTTTGCTCTGGTATAAGGCTTGACCCTTCTTGGTGTACGGATTAGGTAAATTGACTGAGGGTCTTACACCCTAGGAAGTCAAGGGTCGAGTCAATGCTGAGGGTAGTGACCCAATGATGCCCTAAAATTAAATTCAGACCTTTTGGCATCATAATTGGTTCTGAATTTGGTTTTAGGATTAGGTCAGGTTCAATTGAGGTAAGTTGCTAAATGGGTCAAATTGAACCATGACCAAACCGGGTGCCTCTCTACACTGAGCTATTTGAACAAAGTTAAAAAGAATTCAGACGGTTTAATAGTTTAAGTGGTTGTGTGGTTAACCAAATTGGTTCGGTTCACTGGTTGACATCACTCTCTCATATTTGCCTAAATGCCCTTTCCTTAGAGAGTATGTTTAACTCTTTGAACCAAGGTGGGACTCGGTTAACCATGACTGGAAAATCACTGTATTAAATTGCCTCGGATTTTGAAGAATTCTTTTTGATTGTGTTCACACAAACCTTTGAGGTTCAAGTTATACCTCAAGGCTATAAATAGCCAGTCACATTAACTAGGATTGCAACAACTCAGAATTCCCATTCTTGAGCAATCCTACATTCTATACACTGCAAAATTTTCTCTTTCTGCTTGTTAGTGTCCTAGAACAGAAAGTTGGTCTTGCCAATTGTCTGTATTGGTCAATATAGAATTCTGGTGACTGCTATTGAAAAGAGTGGTTCTGCTCAATAGCTCTTACAGAATTTCTGGATTAAGGTCTTCTGGTGTCCTTTGATTGAGGTAAACATAGTTGACTTAATCCTGTGGTAATTTTCTGTGTATTACTGTTTTTGATTGCTCTGTTGAGTGCTTAGCAGTAGTCTTTGTCTGATACTGTCTTTGCTGTGTTTTGGGTCTGAGTCTGTTCTGTTGGAACTCTGATTTTGGTGATTGGCTCTAGGTTGATCACAGCCTTGACAACAGTCTGATTGGTCTGCAGTACCAAATCAGCACTGACCAGTGGGTTCTATTGTCATTTCTGTGAGTCTGATTTGAGCCAATGCCTTAAGTCTCAGTTCTTGCATCAGGCAGAAGTCTGTGTTTGATTCTGGTCTGAGTGTTTTGTTTTTGATTCCCCCACAAACCTGTTGGTTCCAATATTGATCATCAGTAGACTTTATTGTTATTGATAATCAAAGTTGGAACACCCCATATGTGTTACATTTGATCTTGCAGCCTGTCCTCTTTTTGGTGAATCCTGAAGCTGCTGTTTTGCTGCACCTGCTTTTCTGATCTATTTACTATTCTGCTGAATCTGAGCCTTGAACAACTTGTAATAGCATAGGTCCTAGACTGCTTAAGTTGGCTGAACCTGTAATTCAGCATATGTGACTTCAGTCTTGATAATCCAGTCCATTGGACAAGATCATCACTTCTGTAGTTAGCTGAGTGTTCAGGCCATTCCTTTGTTGATCTGTTACCTGCTGCAAGTTGTTGTACTGATCTGAACTTGAAATAAGTTTGTAATTTAAATCCTTGCTATCTATAGATTCTGAACTGGTTTGTAATAATTTAATTTGCTGAAGATTGTATCCTATTTGTAATTTGTTGAATATTGTATCTTATTTGTAATTTGCTGAAACTTTGTGATAAACCTGCCGTACTTGAACTTTTAGTTGTTGAAACTATATCTGCATTGCATTGTATTAGGTTCTGCATATATATATATATTGAATTCTTTTCAAGGCGTATCTGTTTTGCTGCCTTTGTTTGTGTAAAGCACTTTTAGTATCACAACTATACTGTGCTGTTGCTTCTTGTTACTAAATTAAGTTTGATCAACTCAATATTACTTTCCATAGTGCATACTTGTTTTGATTATCCTTGAACCACCTGCCAACGTCTTATTGATTTTATCAGAATAAATTTATTACTTGATCACGTAGGTTTTATAACACAAGCGAATAACCGACTAAGTTAGCTTCCGCCTTAGTTGTTTAGTACTTGTGTTGATTTATCGAAAAAGAGTTTATAAATTGGTTAACACTCTATTCACCCCCCCTCTAGAGTGTTATTTGCGCCATTATCGATCCAACAGTAGTATTTGATGAACCAAACACAAATGGTGAAAGTCTTCAAGATCAAGAAGAAAAAGCAACACAAAGGGAAGTATATACAAATACAACCATACCAACTACCATTCTGAATCATCATTTTGAAAATCAAAATGAGCCACATGTCAACACAACAGAAGAAGCACCAGAGCTAGAAGCTCATGCAGAACCTGAAGTTGCAGAAGCACCAAGTGAAGAACAACTTCAACCTGACCTAATTTGGCTAAGAGATCATCCTGAAGAACAAGTCATTGGAAATATTCACACAGGAGTTAGAACCAGAAGACAACTGGAGCATATGCTAACATGTTTTCTATCACAAGTGGAACCCAAGACAATAGATGATGCAATTCAAGATGCAGATTGGATTACAGCCATGCAAGAAGAACTAAATGAATTTGAAAGAAATGAAGTCTGGGAACTTGTTGACAGACCAGACACAACCAACATCATTGGAACAAAATGGGTATTCATAAACAAGATGGATGAGCAAGGAACAGTTGTCAGAAACAAAGCAAGGCTAGTTGCAAAAGGTTATTCGAAGCGAAGGAATAGATTATGATGAAACATTTGCACCGTGGCAAGACGGAGGCAATCGGACTCTTTCTAGCTTATCGCCGCACACAAAGACTTCAAAGTCTATCAAATGGATGTCAAGAGTGCATTTCGAATGGACTCTTGGAAGAAGAAGTATATGTGGAACAACCTCCTGGTTTCCAACTCAAAGGAAAAGAAGATAAAGTATACGAACTCAAGAAAGCTCTGTATGGACTCAAACAGGCACCTAGAGCTTGGTATGAAACACTATCACAATTTCTGATCAAGAATGGATTCAACAAGGGAACTATAGATAAAAATCTGTTCAAATTAGAGGAAGGATCAAGTACATTGCTAGTACAAATTTATGTTGATGACATTATCTTTGGATCAGAGGATGAAAAGCTGTGTGAGAAATTTGCAAATCTAATGAAGAGCGAATTTCAGATGAGCATGATGGGAGAATTAAATTATTTTCTTGGCCTTCAAGTGAAACAAATGAAGGATGGCATTTTTATCAGTCAAGCCAAGTATACAAAGGACTTAATACACAAATATGGTATGGACACAAGTGGCACAGCAGATACACCAATGTGTGCAAGAGTCATTCTTGGAAAAGATGAAGCTGGAAAAGATGTTGATCAAGAAAATATATAGAGGAATCATTGGATCCCTACTTTATCTAACGCAAGCAGACCTGATATAGCATTTTCAGTAGGAGTATGTGCAAGATTTCAAGCTCAACCAAAAGAATTACATCTTCTACCAGCCAAAAGAATAATCAAATACCTGAAGAACACGATCAATGTTGGAATTTGGTATCCAAAAGATGGAGGACTCAAGTTAATATCATATTCAGACTCTGACTATGCTGGATGCAAGATAGATAGAAAAAGCACTTCTGGAACATGCTAGATGCTAGGCACCAGATTAGTCTCTTGGTTCAGTAAAAAGCAAAACTCCATATCAACATCAACAGCTGAAGCAAAATATATAGCAGCAGGCAGTTGCTGTGCACAAGTACTATGGATTAGACAACAGCTAAGGGATTATGGAATAGAGGAAAATACAATTCCAATTATGTGTGACAACACAAGTGCCATATCTATTACTGAAAATCCAGTATTACACTCAAGAACAAAGCATATTGATGTGTTTTATCAGGGATCATGTTGAGAAATGAGATGTTATTCTAAGATATATACCCACTGAAGATCAATTGGCTGACATCTTCACTAAACCACTCAGTCATGAAAGATTTAGCATGTTAAGAACTGAGTTGGGAATGATTGAAATTGACTAAGTACCAAAGAGCGGCTAACTGGGGTAAATCAGCTAAGTGACTTCATCAGTTGTTTAAACCTTTGCCATTACAGGAGATGTAGCAGGTAAGGCACTGGTACTCAGCGAAGTTAACTACACCGATTGTTAGAAACAGTAGAATAAAGCAGCTCAGTGAAAAATTCACTATATCGGCTAATTGACCAGCCAAGGCACCCCACCGAAATATAGAATGGAGAAAAGGGCAAATTAAAGTGTGAACCAAATCAACTTTTATACACGTGTAGAATAAGGAAGTTATGGAGAATTATACTGTGGAAGATTATACACGTGGAGATCAATTTACAATTATGGAGGTAACCATATTATTTCTCTGATTATAAACGCCTCGATTCCCGGAATTTATCATTAGTTACCTCAATCCACTCCCCCACTTCACTCGAATATAGGGATTCATAGACACAAAATCACGCCATTATGTCATAAAATCCTTCCACATTCAAACCACATTCACACTACCCAAACCATCCTATATAAACAACACTTAGAGGTATTTCAGAAATCTTTACGCTCTCTTGCAAATCAAAAATTCTATTGCAAATTCGAAGCTCTCCATCAAAAATTCTCTTAACTTCCAACAATGGACTCATCCTCCATAAACACCCAAGCTGGATATGAAAATTTGATTGCTACTGGATCGTTCTTTTAGGAAGAACACTACTTAAAACTATGCGGAAATGATGAGGAAGCAAAACGCTTGGCAGCTGGATGCAAAAACCTAAGATTATCAACGTTTCTAAATCCTCCAATAACCGAAATCTGTTATGAAAGTCTAATCTCCTTCTGGAAAACTGCAAAATATGTTTCTGGGCTCCTTGCAGAAGAAGGTGATGAATGGGAGGAAGACAAGATTGTTGCATCTGTCAACGGCACAGAAGTGGTCATCACGGCAAAGGTAATTCGTACTCACCTTAAACTTTCAAATAAGGGTCAAGCAAAAGTGACTTTGGTACCACAAAACTTGGATGATTTCTGGACAACAATCGCCAAAACTGCAAATCCAGGATCTAAGAAGGTCAATTGCCTCAGATCTACACTAAAGAAACCATTCAGTGAGTTCAGTGCCCTAATTGGAAAGAGCATTGAAGGAAAGCTAGGGGCAAATAATGCCATGACAGAAGCCAGAATGCGACTAATGGGAATCATCTACAACAATTTGGAATTCAACTGGGCAACCTACTTCTTCTTGAGAATCAAAGAGCAAATTCAAGGTGAAGCTAATGCGGCCAAAAAGGGGATAGCAGAAAGGAAGAAAAAGAAAGGCCAATTTTGGGTGAAAAAGTCATATATGGGATTCAGTTGCACTATTTGCTACAATGTCTCCAAGTTCTTGCTGTAAAACTCAACAAACTGCATGAATCCAAAGTCATGTTTACCTATGTCAAACAGCAAAAGAAAGCAGAAGGAGGGAAGAGAAAGAAAACCACAACACATCCCTCTGGCCAAAGAAAGAAACAAAAAGTTCAAAGAAACTTGGACAAAGAAAACTTTGGACGGTTAATTGATGAAGAAGAAGCAGAAGATTCTGAAAGTGAAGCAGAACAACCACAGGAAGAAAGTGGCAGTGAAAATGAACAACCTCCACATAAGGAGACTACAAGTGATGCTGGAGATAACGATGAAGAAACTCCAGAAGAACCTGCACAAATGTCTTCAAATGACATTGATGATAGAATTGCAGAATATCTTGAGTGGAAGGAAGGGGATTCCAGAACTCAACTTCAAGACTCCGAACGCATGCTTTCTGAGGAGGCCTGGTTTTTCAATTTTCTGGGAATCACAACCCTGGTTGGTGTACTTGATGAATCTCCACTCTGGGATATGGTTGATGCAGCAAAGGCAAAACTGCCACAGATCCCTAACCAAAACAGTGATGACTCGGAAGACGGTGAAGATGATCAGGACAATACTGATCAGGATGATGGTGATGATCATGATGACAATGATGATGATAATCCCCACGCTGATGATGGTGATAAACAAGGAGAAGATGATACCCCTACACTAGATGCAATTGATGATAACATTCTCCTAAGTTCGTTTCTACAACCACAAGGTCCAGCAAAGTCAATACCAGCTGAGACAACCTCACCAACATCACAAACTAAGCCAGCTAACAATCCCGAGCAAATTCCACAAACTCCCGTGGATACTACTATTCACCGACAAAGTAGTATTAGACACGCTCACCGCCGCCACTCCGGTCAAGGGAATCCCCAAAGCCACATAGCAAGGGGAATAGTCATCCAAACTACACCGAAGATACACATCCACCCAAATACTTGAAGATTTGGCAGGCGATGCAGATGTTACCCAACATCAAGACAAAGGGCAGCAAACAGAACCAGAACCAGCTGACACCAGGCACAAACTCTCTCAGCTGGCCACTGGCATCTCCAACGAAACTTTTGAAAAAGCAGCAGATCTGCTGGCTGAAGAATTGGAGTAGCAAGCCATGTACCTCAGATCCATGACTTCAGCATTTAATGATAAAAGTAACTCCATTGAGCAAAAGTTCCAGGCCATTGCAGAGTACATTAATGCGTAGAATATTGTTGTCCAACAACAAGGAAATCTGATGAGACAGCTCAACATCAATATTACTAACAACCTTGCAGGTCTCAGACAACACATTTCCCAAGAAAATGATTCAATGGCATTGGCATTCGGCACCAGATTTCGTAGTGTCACTGAGAAATTGACTGATCATGATAATAGATTCACATCCATTGAGTCAAAATTGGACTCTCTGATTGGAACATCAGATGCTACAAACAACATCTTACTCCAGCAAATGGATGATGCTGCCAAAAAGGGGGGAAACAAACACGCCTGAAGGATCAACGATAAGACCCCCAAATTTTACAGAGGAACAGCTGAGAGGAAGGGACAAAGAAATAAGAATCAGAAATGAACCAGAGGAGCAGCAAAGAAAGGCTAGAGAAGAAAGAGGAAAGGCCTCAAATGAACCTTGTATAGTATTTCCCCATCCTATTCAAAGTGTTAGGAAATCTACGCGGGAACGCAGCGGAATTTAAAATTTTATTTCCTTTTAACCAGGATCGACTTCGTTTAAGCAATAAACAAATAAGCTAAAGACGGTGGTTACCTTGCTTTATCTATAAGATCGACGCTTTGACCGTCTAAGGAGAGTAGTTCTGCATAGAGCCGCCCAAGTGTTCGGCCGCTACCGCTAGTCCACACGAACAGCCCGCCGGAATCCCATCATGGATTGCTATCGGAAAACTCCGGTTGCTAGACCGGCCCTTTTCCCCTCTCTCCAACTCTGTATAGGATGCTCTCTATTTTACACAAAACTATTAGTTCTTGGAATTGTGTTGTACAAAAGAGCTTGACACTCACCTCTTATTTATAATGAAAGTGGCGCCTCTTAGAAGAGTAGAAAGGAAGAAAACCTTTTCCAATAAATAAGGAAAATATAATTGATTGATTTATCTCATTTATTACAATATCTCATATTAAATAAATCTAGGATATTGTCAATATCTCATATTGAATATTTCCAAGATATTGTCAATATCTTATATTAACAATATTTATCTTTTATTATATTACCATAAATCAATTTACACATATGTATATATCACATATATATTACACAAATAAATCTATTAATATATATTATACATACATGCGCATGCATAGTACCAACTTGCACTTTTGCACACACGCACTCATAAGTATTTTATATATATATATATATATATATATATATATATATATATATATATATATATATATATATATATATATATATATATATTAACATCTAATATTAATATTTGGTAATACCATTAATTAAATTGCACAATCCAAGTGTATCTTATACACACACAAATTGAGCCACCCTAGCCAATAAATTGGCATCCGGAATATTGTTCAATTAATATAATATTATTAATATCTTGTATTTAATTTATTCATAATAAATAAATACCACCATATTAATTTACCACTATAACCTTTATAGTCGTGAGATAAATTTTCCTTATTTGGTTATCATCTATAACCACATTTTAATCCGGCTAGATGTTGATATGTGTGTGACCCGATAGGCTTCCGAATATGTTGGCCGTAGACACAAAGTGCAAATTACAAAAATTCCCTTTATACCTAACGATCACGGGATAGCGTCTAGCAACACACCGTGACCCCCAATCATCGGAAGAGTCAAATGCAATGACTACAACCTTTCATGTGAAATAGTTACCGTGTAACTTACAATCCTATCGCTGTAATAATATCCATACAGTCGTTAGTCGAGTGTCAAAACATCAACGACCGTATCTTATAATCTGGATATCATGCTCTCTCGAAGTAACTCGTTTACTGCCACTTTGCAAAGATTCACGAGAGTAAGACATTCCTTATAAGAAGACCATTTCGGATATTCGATCCCAATCATAGGATACGATTCCCAGACGACCAATCATGTATACTCCGCATGTTTCAATATCATACCCAATCACTACCGCATGATCGCCCCATGGCTAGGGGAAACCTCAATAGTGTCAAAGCATGACAATCCACACCGTAATGCCATGAAGACTCCGGTCTTAAGGATAATTACACACCCGTCACATAGTGTGACACTTATCCGTGTAAGTGGGTCAGTCTAACGTACGCATTCTCTAATACACGTCCACGTACAGTCCAAGTGTCTCTACACTTCGATAGACTAGATCTATCCACCGCCTTAAAGACAGAAGACATCTAATACGTGCTAGCCTTTTTATACTATCAATGCCCTGTTTAATAGTACATCAGCCTAGAGACATTTAAGTATCAAACTTATTAAAGTGATTAAAGATCTCATCAACCATAATCGCCTATCATGGTTTCTCTATCACAGTTTAATACTAAGGACGTTATCATATAACAATTCATAATTGATTCTTTAGAAGAACAGATATATGACAACATAAAAGCCATTTAATATATGCATAAACATGAAGAAACAGTAGAAATGATCCGATCCGGTCGGATCCGGTCCAACCCGATTGGGTTTAGGACACTATTCCAACAATCTCCCACTTGGCTTAAAACGAATCACTCGTACACACAAGACCAAGTTGAAACACAAGAATCTCATGTAATACTCGCAACTAACCCTAGCCATAAACGGATCGCTATCCGTGGGGACTCAGACTATCTTCATATCACGCTCCATATGATCAAGTCAAAGGAACCGGCTCAACACACACACACGAATCTCTGACGAGACCCTGGTCCTTGCTTCAAGCAATGAATCCACTTACTATATCAGCTATATAGAAAAGGTGGAAGAACCGTACAAGGTTCAGGATTGAACCTTCTAGATCCATGTATCTTGCTCCCGCCGCGCTCCAAGGCACTACTTGTGTTTGGCTCAGTTGTAGAATTTACAGTGACCCATAGGCTAGAACATTTCCAGCTCACTGTATCACTTAATCAAAGTGACTGCAAACCCAGACTGTAGCTCCCACTCGCCTTCATAAGACTTAGGATATACGTCTGTATAACTATATTTATCTGATTCCAAGTTTCGATAAACTAAGAACTCTCCCTTAACTCGTTTAAGGATATTCTCGACATTCACCAGATTTACTTTCATACTTGCTCATGACTATTCATGGACTATGAACATCCGGCATTACCTATAAGATGGTTCCTATCGTAGTAGCGAAGGAAACCTTCCATAAGCATCATCATTCACCTTATCATTAGGACGAACGTCCTAACATAGATAGATCTTGAAAACACCGGCTAGCAGTATCCCCTGTCGCGATCTATGCTAAACTCTTTTAACATCACATCTATATAGGTAAACTATATTCTAACAGCAGTTAAATCTATCGCTATAGATTCTTATTTCTAAAAATAAGAACTGCTAATCCAAGTGCTTTCGTAAAGACCTTGAACTACCAAACATTAATTGACTGTGACATGGGGTGACAATTCTCGAGAGAGATATCTAATACCTAACTCAAAAATCGTAACACACTCCCACTATCCATCTTGCACATTGGGCATATCCTTCTTTTGACTAAATCAAACTCCTTTGATTATCAAACAAAGAAATTGTCTAGAGAAACTTGTTTGAGTCCATAAGTGGATCTCGTGGGCTTACATATCATGTTATCGTCTATCAATGTTGAGCTTTCTGCTCAACGTCATCAACACTATCATATAGCCATGATACGAAGTTATAACAAGTATTATCTGAATAGAGCTGGGCTCAGCCTTACAGGGACATTCCCTCTAGGTAAGACAGACTAGGTTCATAACCTGGTTGTCACTGATGGAATCTAATTCAGATATTATGGCTCCTGGCCATATCTCTCAATCTTGCCTTTCAAACATTCCTTCACAAGTCGTGAGATATTCATTCTTCAAGATGAACGTACTTGCAGCCCTTTCAGGCTTGAGGTTATCTACAGACTTATAGAACTTTTGTGTGCACTGAGCAGTGTTTTACACCTCATCGCTATGTGGCGTCTGCTCACGTTCCTCTGGTTGAATATATCTTTGTGGTTTTCAAACTCTTTTGAGATCTGATTCACTCCCACTGTTTCTTTTGGAAGAAATAGTTCCTCTAGAAGACAGCATGTTTGGAGACAAACATTTTGCTCCGCGGACAGGTAAATAATATCTAGCGTACTTGCTAAAATATTCCACAAAGCTGCATATGTCGTACTAGGCTCCAAGCCTTTCTGACTTTGCTTATGACAACTTCAAATTATCGGTTAGGATAGATTCGACATTATCCTCTTCCATATCTAATATGGAATTAATTCAACCTTTATTCTTTGGAACTTGGTTAAGTATAAGGGCACTATCCCGAAACGGGTAAGGGATACTTCGCATGGCTTACGTCACACCTTTATCATATAAAGTGTTGTTTCTATTTTGGGAACATAATCTAATTGCGTATCCCAAAGATGTTATCCTTCAAGGGAGAATCTTATTCATTTTCAGACGACTTCTGAAACACCCTTCAGGTATTAATTACTTCAATCAATTTGAAGATTAATTCCTAAGTAGCTCATCAATCTCATATTCATACTAGCTCGAACTTTTCAGGCTTTCCGAATTATGCACTTCACTGAGTACACTTGACTATTTCTAAAAATGGTCGTAGAGACTAATAAACAATTATTTGTGGCATTAATTGTCATAAGCCAACAAACATCGGTATGTTTAGGCTTTAGACAATTTTTCTAGATTTTACAACCTTTTCATAAAAGGGTATTTTAGTCATCTTTAGATAAGATACGTATTACCCACATGATTCATAATCATATGGTTCAACATCATCAGAATGACGTTTAATTACACGCTTCCCTTCCAGAGAGACTATGTCTAGAACAACTACAAATATCAAGGATAACCGCCATACAAATATTTAGTTGAGATCTCATCACATATATCAACTATATAGTGATATCAATCTAGTATGTTAGATTCAGTGACCTTTCCAACTTTATCGGAATAACATTTATTCTTTACAATTGAATATGTCTACTAAATCCTAACAAATAACTGAAAGTATGTTCTTCATAAGAACCTGAACATAATAACATTTATTTAGTTCCCTTATCAGTTTACTAGATCCAGAATATGGCAAGTGTTACAACGTTTGCTTCACCTTCCATATCTGCATTTAATCTTTCTAATATAATCACACTCGCAAGATATCATATATCTAATAGTTGACTTTCACTTAGATAGATTTATCTCAACTCACTTGCCTAGAATGGAAACTTCAATAAGTTCTCTATTTAAGCACATGCCCTAACTTTCCTTTTTAATCCTTCAGGCATTTGTAAATATTTCTTAGTGTAGTCTTCATAAGACTTAAGAAAAATCACAAGAGCTATGTCTTTGATTTCCTTTCATAAAGAAAATCTAAAGTTTATTAAATAGTTTATTTAACCTTTTGAATCGTATTCAAAACATTAACTATTTAATTAACCTTTAAGCAATGATAGAATTAAGTAGATACTTAAATCTTACAATTTTGAAAACAACCTTTCCAAAAATCGGTCTAGTCATTCTTATCCAACGTTTGAATAATTTTGTCATCGTATGACCGAATAATTATATTGGATCGTATCCAATATCACGAGCTTCTGCTTTTCTTTAATAATTAAAGTCTTGGAGCACTGCATCAAATATGTAGTCTCCTTGTCTATAATTACTATAACGGGATTGCTCGTGTCATTGCTTATTTTAAAAGGATTAAAATTACTTAACCATATTTGAGAACGTTTCTCAAAATTAACAGTCATAATTTGGTTTTACTAATCGAGAATTAAACATAAATATAAAGTTTGCTAAAACTACAATATAAAATAAAAATAAGAGAGTGTTGTTGTTTATACATGCAAAATCAAAAATGGTCTTTTGGTTTATGATTTTGCTCTCACTAGTCAACTACTTCCAATTGACTTTCAAGAATTATTAATTTATTTAGTGGACAAGATCCCACTAAACTACCGCGACCCCCGCTTTGGCTGGTGGGCCGAAAATAGTCTAATAGGTAGACAACATCCTTTTGTCAATCATATCTTATACGACTATTGTTGTTTGACTAGTCAACTCTTTGACAATTTTCATCTTATGAAGTAGTCAAACCCTTGTCTCTAAATTCCAAACGACCCCGCTTTGGCTGGTGGCCGAGAGAATTCTTAGTCAAGTCATAACCCCAATATTCGTGAGATCTCATACGATCATATCTCGATAATGACGATATACCCGAGGTAGGTCAACCCCCTACTTTGGCTGATGAGTTGGATCCGAACAAGAGCTCTTCACCGTCATTATAATATGGGGAGGCAACTTCAACTTGATTCTTTTGAGGTGGAAGTATTTATATAAATTAATTCACTTAATTAATTTTAATTATGGTCTCATCATAAATATGTCTATCTCTATAAACATACATCCTACACATTTATCTAGATCGTGCCTAGTCATGCATCTATCGTATCATATAAAATAAATACAAGCACAAAATAAATGCGTAAAGTAACCGGTATGATAATGGACTTTTCCTAGGTGCAGTTTCGAATACAAACTGACGAAAGCGCAGGTCACATTCTAAGGGTAGCTGCAACCTCCCATAGGATCTTTAATGCTCCATTCTCCAATGGGATCTTTATTTTCGCCTTTCTTTGGTCTCCATCTTCCGCTCCATTTTTGTTACATTTAATTCTATCTAATAAAATTAATACACCCGCCGTACACGGGGGGGAGCCAACGGGAATGGGATAAATGCAGAAAATAAACTAGGTCACGTTCTTCATAACGGCCTAGGACAATTTTTAAACCAACAGAAAAATTAAATCATTCACATCTATCCTATCGGTCGAGTTCATGATCAATCGGGGTCCATATAATCATATTATATCTACTATATCTAATCCATACAATAAAATCTTATGAAAAAGATAAAATTAAAATTTAACTACTTGCGTCTTAATTAATCAATTAACATTTAATCTATTAAATAATTTTATCCAATCAATTAACTAATTAACATTTAATTAATTAAATGATTTTAATCGAAATAAAATTAATGATTAATTTTAAACGATTTAATTTTAATTTTAATTAATTAGAAGAGTAGTTCTGCATAGAGCCGCCCAAGTGTTCGGCCTCTACCACTAGTCCACACGAACAGCCCGCCGGAATCCCATCATGGATTGCTATCGGAAAACTCCAGTTGCTATACCGGCCCTTTTACCCTCTCTCCAACTTTCTATAGGATGCTCTCTATTTTACACAAGAACTATTAGTTCTTGGAATTGTGTTGTACAAAATGAGTAGAAAGGAAGAAAACATTTTCCAATAAATAAGGAAAATATAATTGATTGATTTATCTCATTTATTACAATATCTCATATTAAATAAATCTAGGATATTGTCAATATCTCATATTGAATATTTCCAAGATATTGTCAATATCTTATATTGACAAAATTTATCTTTTATTATATTACCATAAATCAATTTACACATGTGTATATATCACATATATATTACACAAATAAATCTATCAATATATATTATACATACATGCGCATGCATAGTACCAACTTGCACTTTTGCACACACGCACTCATAAGTATTATATATATATATATATATATATATATATATATATATATATATATATATATATATATATATATATATATATATATATATATATATATATATATATATATATAATATTAATATTTGGTAATACCATTAATTAAATTACACAATCCAAGTGTATCTTATACACACACAAATTGCGCCACCCTAGCCAATAAATTGGCATCCGGAATATTCTTCAATTAATATAATATTATTAATATCTTGTATTTAATTTATTCATAATAAATAAATACCACCATATTAATTTACCACTATAACCTTTATAGTCGTGAGATAAACTTTCCTTATTTGGTTATCATCTATAACCACATTTTAATCCGGCTAGATGTTCATATGTGTGTGACCCGATAGGCTTCCGAATATGTTGGCCGTAGACATAAAGTGCAAATTACAAAAATGCCCTTTATACCTAACGATCATGGGATAGCGTCTAGCAACACACCGTGACCCCCAATAATCGGAAGAGTCAAATGCAATGACTACAACATTTCATGTGAAACAGTTACTGTGTAACTTACAATCCTATCGCTGTAATAATATCCATACGGTCGTTAGTCGAGTGTCAAAACATCAACGACCGTATCTTATAATCTGGATATCATGCTCTCTCGAAGTAACTCGTTTACTCCCACTTTGCAAAGATCACGAGAGTAAGACATTCCTTATAAGAAGGCCATATCGGATATTCGATCCCAATCATAGGATACGCGATTCCCAGATGACCAATCATGTATACTCCGCATGCTTCAATATCATACCCAATCACTACCGCATGATCGCCCCATGGCTAGGGGAAACCTCAATAGTGTCAAAGCATGACAATCCACACCGTGATGCCATGAAGACTCCGGTCTTAAGGATAATTACACACCCGTCACATAGTGTGACACTTATCCGTGTAAGTGGGTCAGTCTAACGTACGCATTCTCTAATACACGTCCACGTACAGTCCAAGTGTCTCTACACTTCGATAGACGAGATCTATTCCTGCCCTTAAACACAAAAGACATCTAATACGTGCTAGCCTGTTTATACTATCAATGCCCTGTTTAATAGTACATCAGCCTAGAGACATTTAAGTATCAAACTTATTAAAGTGATTAAAGATCTCATCAACCATAATCGCCTATCATGGTTTCTCTATCACAATTTAATACTAAGGACGTTATCATATAACAATTCATAATTGGTTCTTTAGAAGAACAGATATATGACAACATAAAAGCCATTTAATATATGCATAAACATGAAGAAATAGTAGAAATGATCCGAACCGGTCGGATCCGGTCCAACCCGATTGGGTTTAGGACACTATTCCAACACAAAGAAGTGATGATGATAGAGATAGATCAGGTGGACAGCAAAGACCTGGATAGCAAAGATCTGGATCAAGCCATCAAAGGAGGTCAGCAAAAAAACACAGAACTAGCACAAGCAGAGAGAAAAGAAGTTTTCCAACTCACAGAAACATGCACGAATATGAGGCTGAGATCCTAGATCATGTGAGAGAATTCTTTAGAGCTCAAGAAGGGTTGTATCCAAATCTGACACAAGATCAAGCATGGGCAGACTGGCTAAGCTACCAGGATGAACAGAGGAGAGTTGACATGGCCAAAATATACAATGACATCAAAAGACAACATGTTCTCTCCAGCAAAGTAGTGGAACCAGCAGACCAAGTTCAGCCATACCACTTTCTGCAAAGGGACCAGAAGACTTGCCAACTGAGCAACAAGAAGACTTCAACTATATGGAAAAATTCTTCAACCCTATGGGGAAAATGAATAAACAAGACCAATGGGGTCTATACAAAAATCTCAAGTTTGCTGACTCACACATTGCAGAAGCTAGGGAGAGACTTGAGAAGTACTTTGGAGAGCCCAGGGCAAATGAAACTATGACTGACTTTAACAGACTCTTTGCCAAAAGAATTTTTCAAGGAGTATCTGAATACACTGCTATGGCATACTGGAAGTGGAAGTTTCCAGAAATCGATTGGAATGACATTGAGGAGGTTCAGACTACAAAATTCAAGAGGTACAAAGCAAAATTAAGTAAAATGTAGTTAATGTTCCTTTAGTATGTTTTGAGATCATCCCTTATGATTGCCCTTAAATGGATGAATAAAATTATTGAGTTATATTTTGTTATTCTTTTATGAAAAATTTGGCTTACTTTTGTTCAGGCTTATGAGGGTTTTGGCATCATCAAAATGGGGGAAATTGTTAGGAACATTTTATTATGTTTTGATGATGGCCATACTATCTGTTATAGCAAGCCTGAAATAAGTTAGAACACTCTGTATAGTCCTTACTTAGAGTCTGACATGTTGTATAAGTTGAGTCAGACAAGTATTGTACTAGTTGGTAGGACGGCAAAGCAAAAACAGTTCTTCGGCAGAGTAAAGCCAGTCAAGTACCGGTAGAGAAGCAATGAAGACATTATGGTCCGATTTATAACCAAGGAAGTCTGTGATGACTTTGGATAAGTCTAACTTATGTTTTGAGTGATGAAACTTAATGGTTAAATATGGTGTACACTGATCTCACCCAAATCAAGGATCAGTGAAGTACAAGGATTCTCCTTAAACTGAAAGAATGAAGGAAACAGTGAATCGGCAAAGTAAACTGACTTTCCGCTGAGTAAAGACAAAGCTGTGAAGGAAGATCTAAGCGGCAAAGTTAGATGGATCACTTGGCCGATCAAAGAACGGCTGAGTAAACATTACTTAGTCAGATTATTGAGATATGAAGAAGATACAGAAGATCAAGCGTTAAATGCACAATCAATAGAGGATCAATCAAGGACAGATTCTATGGTAAACGTTTGAAGAAAAATCCGATCGCTAAAATCAAGGAGAATACAATTAAGGGGGAATCAGGAATAAAATCAAGGATTATTCCCCTAATTAATATAGCCAACGGACGGAAATTCAAATCAAGAATAATCAAGGCTATAAATAGAAGGCACTGACAAGAGAAATAAACAACAAGGACGATCAAGAATCTGAGCAAAAACTCTGTCAAAGTAAAAAGTCTTCTATCTGTGCTTAAAAGAAATATCTAGTGATCAACTCAAAATCGAGAGCTACAATTCAAACATCAAGAATTGATATTGATCAACAAGTTTGTGAATCCAATTCATATCAATCAAGCAACTGAATCAGAGCCATCTGAGAAGGAGTTGTGTTTGTGATAGCTGCTGAAGGATTTGATCCCAAGGAGCAGTGAAAGAGACTGGGTCACTGAAGCTGTTGCAGTCAAGGAGTGATAGTCTTATAGATTGTGAATCTTGTAAAGTCAAGGACAATCGTACTATTGTATCTGTGAAAACAATAGTGAATTCCTCCGATCATCACAGGAGAAGAGTGGATTAAGGGATTACACCACCCTGAACCACTATAAGCCTTGTGTCAATTTACTTTCTGAAATTTACCTTACTGCATTCTTTTAATTGCTTATATTATATCATATATTCGTGATTACTTAAACAACCTTGAAATAACTTAGTAAGAAGGGACTTGTCCACTGCCCAAAAGCTTTTAAATATAAGAAAAGTTTTTGAAACTCCACTATAGTCATTCACCCCCCACTGACTATAGTTTTACCCTTCTCTGGGACCAACATCTTATCTCTAGGATATATGCACTAATAAATAGATGCTAAAGAATCGTTTATTTAAATACGGAAACCATTTGTCTTAACAGTTTATGATGTGTTACATATACCTTTTTAGCGTTACTTAGTGGTTTTGACTTTATCAGACAAAAGTCCGGGTCTCAAAATCTTATACAAATGTCACGTTCACTTTCCTTAAGGAAATTAAGTTATCGATGTGAAAGTAAATCAATTTGTTCCAACGAATCTGAAAACAGAAATTAAACTTCTGTGATATACAAGGATTAAAATCCGAAATTCGTTTCCTAATATCACTCCCACTATCTCAGCTGAAATGACTGCCCATTGTCTACTCTTCATGATGAATGCCCAGCTACCATGTTCTTACAAAAGAACTTTAGCTTCCGAGTCAAATTACTCGGTTAAAAAGGTCTCTAAGGATTCGTAGGTTAGTGATCCAAAATCACTTTCCTTATCCCATACTTTCTTTTATTAATATTTCGGTGTAGCCTTTAACTTATTTAGTTTAGATGTGTTGGACTTATTTTTAAGTTTTAGTGATGAGTGCCAGACTAGCTGTTATAGAGCAAAGGCAAAAAGATGTCTAGATCAAATGTATAGGTTTATTAGAGTTTGTAATGAGTGCCAGATCAAACAAGCATTGTAAAGGTCAGCTGACTTAAATCAGCAGACTAGTCTAGATCAGTAGGGTAGTTGAGTCAGTAGACTAGTCAGGAACCTGCTGAAGACTGAAGGCTGAGGACTCAAACTCGGTTATTGAAGGATAAGGGATCAAACTTAGTAATTAAAGTCAAGGATATGGAATCAGAATTTAGGGAAGTCTGTGATGACCTAAACTGATTACATATACCTTGTGTACAAGGTCTAAGTTCCAATAGATAAGTGATGATTGGAACTTAGTTATATGCAAAAAGGTGTAATCTAACTTCATAAATAAAAGTTAGATAAAAGACAGTAAGCTGGTCGAAGTGTTTCTAAACACAGCAAAATAAGGATCAGCTTGTAGATGTGTATATCAGTAGACTTATGTTCTCAGGAACCTGCTGGACACATATTTCGATTCAATCAAAGGCTACATTGGAAGATTACAAAGAAAGGGACAGCTAACAACCTCTGATTTATCAAACAAATCAATGGTTAAGATCAAATGGATGTTGGAAAGATTCAGACCTTTATCCAATGGATACAAGTCAAAGGGTGGACAGACTGTAAACTGTCAAAAAGGAATCTGACAGAGTCAGTCCTAGGAACAGTCAGAAAAAGCAAGTCAAGATGGAGACAAATCTGAAACGGTTATGTTTGAATTTCAATAATAGGTCACAAGGATTCCTACCTATAAATAGAGGACCCCTAATTCAGATACAAGTGATGAACATCAAGAGAAAAATATAGAAAATCCTGAGCTTCAATTTCTGATCAAGAAAAACACCCTGCTGACCCTACTGAGCATAAAGCTACTGATCCAGTAAATTTCTTCAAGTGTAATCTGCATTCAAGCTGCATCAAGTTTACACACTTGAAGACATCAAGTCGCTAATCATATCATCCCGATCAAGGCTTCTTTGAAAATTGAATCACTTACTTGATTCAATCTTTCTTTTACAAGAAATCTACGAAGACAGTGAAGCATCTTTGGGTGTGAAAGATCGAAGGTTGTGGTGGAGGCTGCCGAAGAGGCAATCCTACCCTTCAAGGACCGAGTGGAAGACTTTGGAGCGGCAATCCTACCCGTTCCAAGTGTTCGGTTTGTGAAGCCATAGTTATTGGTGAAGGACAAGCAACTTAGGGATTTTTGTAACTGCTACATCAAGAATCTCTAGTGAATTACCTCCAACATCACAGGAGAAGAGTGGACTGACAGGATTACACCACCTGGAACCACTATAAAATCTGCCTACTTACTTTCTGCATTTATATTCTGCACTTAGTTTATCCAACACATCAATCTACTGAATCTAGCAACTGAATTCACACATATACACTACTGAGTATCTAATACTTGGTATCATATTTAAAAACAAGTAATAAGGCTTAATTTTTGATATATTTCCACTGCACAAATTCAGTAAACTCAACGGTCGACGGACTATCGAGTGTCGACGGACTGCGAAGTATCGACGGTTTCTTGAAGTTGCTGAGTTTGTTAACTCCAAAAGTTTTATGTGTTAAGTTTATTCACCCCCCTCTAAACTTAACCAAAGCCTTTTCAAGGGACCAACAATTGGTATCGGAGCGATTAGCTTCGTTACAAGTAATCCTACTTGTTGTGCTTGTGAAAATACTTTGAAAACTTTTTTAAGTTACGATTTTCAAAGCTTTGCATCATGGATAACAACCGGTATGCTAGAAAAATGTTGATGTGTTCTTTAGATCGTTTTGATGAGTATAAACGTCGTATGCGAGCTTATCTAGTGCAACACATGATGAAATGATGGATGTGTCTTTGACGAGATGGACCACTAGAGATTACCAAGTCAGTAACAGTGGGAGATGAGACACAGTACATTCCAAAAGCAAAAAGGGAATGGACTGCTGAAGATAGAAAAAGAGCAAATCTCAACAATATTGCTATTGGTATTATATACAGAACTTTGGATAGCAATATGTATATGAAGGTGAAAGATTGCAGGACTGCAAAGGAACTATGGGACAAGTTACAATTAATCTGTGAAGGCAATGATGCAATCAAAAAGAACAAGATCAGTGTGGCAAAGAAGAAGTTCCAGGAGTTCAAGATGAAACCAAATGAAACCATTGAACAAATGGAATCAAGATTCAATGCAATCATGGATGAACTCACCCTACTGAGTGTGAAGTACTCACAAGAAGAAATCAACTCAAAAATCTTGAAAGCATTACCTGCAAAAGAAGTTTGGGAGATGAAGGTGACTGCCATAGAAGAAATGAGGAGTTTGCATGAAGAGGACACCTTCAAATTGTTTTCAGATCTTAAGGCCTATGAATTTAGCAAAAAGCTTGTGCACGAGGCGAAAAAGAAGAGCCAAAGACCACCGCATTGGTCGCTTCACATCAAGAAGAGACATCAAGAGCTCAAGATGATCTACCGGATGAGATGCAAGAGCAGATTGCCCTACTGAGCAAGAAAATCAGAATGATGAAAACTGGAAAGGGTTCTCCAAGGAATTTCACAAATAAATTCAGTGAAAAGAAGAAGGATGAATCAAAGAAAGATAGTGATTACTTGTGCTATCATTGCAAGAAGCCAGGACACTTCAAACCTGATTGTCCTGAATTAAAACCGAAAAAGGAACCTGATTATCTTTGCTTTAATTGCAAGAAGCCTGGACATTTCAGACCTGACTATCCAGACCTACTGAAGACCAAAAGTCAACAAAGAAGACATGGCAAGAAAGCTATGGTTGCTGAAGATGAATCAGGATATGAAGTAGAATCAGAAAAGAGAAATGAATCTGATGATACTGCACTTGTTGCTGAGATGGAAGATTATGCTTTAATGGCAAATATGGATGAAACATAGGAGGTATACAACTCTGTATCTATTAGCACTCATGTTGGAAGTGATTGTGAATCAACCTGTGGTTCAAATCCGAAAAATTCTGACAATGAAGAAACTTTGGATGTCATCCTTAATCAACTGAGGATAATAAAATCTGGTTATGAGATTGTGAAGGCTGAAAAAGAAGCTCTTCAGTCAGAAGTTCAAAGATTAAATGCTGAATTAAGAATTCTCAAAGGAAAGGAAAAAGAAGTCAGACAGAATCAGCATAAGCCTGCTGAACATTCAGTAGCTGCTGAGTCTGCTGAACCATCTTGTTCCTCCACTGCATTCAAATCTGGAAAGCCTTATGGTGAGAGAACAGGGCTTGGATTTGGAACTCAACAATCCTATAAGAGTGGATCCAGTAAGGTCACTGAACCTAGTACCAGAATTGGTCCTAAGTTTGTGCCTTCACAAGATCCAACTCCCAAAAGGGTTGCTGAGGCAGTAAAGCCTACTGAGAAAGCTTCAAGGAAGCAAAATCAGAAGTCAAGGAAGTCAACAACTCCTAATAAAAGGAATAAATCTAAAAATAGGACAGCTGTGCCTTTTAGACCTGCTGATAGCAGACCTGCTACCAAGTCTGCTGGACCACAAAAAGGGAAAAACCAGAAATATTCCAAGAATAAGAATCCTAAATCCAAAAATGTTAATCATTCAAGGGATACTTATCTCAGGGGGAAAGGTAGACTGTTCCCTACTGATGATGATTGGAATATTCCTGCACCTACTGCTAGAAACGACAGATATAACCATGCTGCTAGGGTAAAACCTAAGCAATGGAATCAGCAGAGGGCTCAGCAGAGGACTTATACAAGACCTCAACAGGGACCTCAGCAGACTCCATATTACAGGGTTGTCCCTAACAGACAACAAACTGTTTAGGGTGAAATTATACGATTTATTAAGATATATTTTATATCAATTTTCCCCACATTTGGACTATTTTCATAGATATTGAGCGTTATAGTTAAATATTGAGTAAATGAGGTTTTTAATGGTTAAATATGAAAACGTATCGATTTAAGTGATTATTTGATGATTTTATGTTGTTTTGGAAATTGTTACGTTTTGGTATGTTTTTTATGCTTGTAGATACTCATGGATGATGGAAAAGGTGATCCTAAAGAGCTAATTTCGAGATGAGAGAGGATCAATCAAAGTTATGGAAGATTGGAAGAGATAAGGAAAGAAATCAATCAAGATAAAGATGAAAATATCAAGATTTCGTCGGTGGATCAAGGCGTCCGGATAAGGCGGACGAGCGTCCGGATCGGGGCCGGCGTCGAAGAAGTGAACGGCGTCCGGGGAGTCGAAACTAATACGAGAGAGTTCGGACGCGTCCCGGACTAGCGTCCGCACCCGTCCAAGCATTCCGGACGGGCGTCCGGTTATTCAAACGGGCGTCCAACGCCGACTTAAGCCA
Source organism: Gentiana straminea (assembly GCA_036785695.1). NCBI lineage: Eukaryota > Viridiplantae > Streptophyta > Magnoliopsida > Gentianales > Gentianaceae > Gentiana > Gentiana straminea. The sequence continues at coordinate 5,546,507 of JAVUPR010000326.1, read as the reverse complement.
AACCGCCTCTATCCTCTATAAATACAGCCCTTATGTAAACCCTAATCATACTATATTTTTCTCATACACGAATTTCACAAGGAGCAGCCGCACTTTTGGAGCTCTAAGGCCGGTCACCCGAGCCTTGTGCTCGGGTGAACCGAGGTTAGATTAGGAGTAGATTAGTTTCGTTTTTCTTTTTGTTTCCATGGATAAATCCTTGTTCAAAACTAGGTGAGTTTGATTTCTTTCAATTTATTTAATTCCAGTTTCTCTTCATGATTTTATTTCGTTTTGTATCTTTTCTATGTGTTTATAATGCCATGAGAATAGAATCGAAAGATTTAGTTTTCTATCGATGTTTATAATACGGAAGTTGCATAAACCTTAGATCATCATAGAAAGATAGGGTTTTTAGCCGTTGATTATGTGACAAATTAATTGGTTAGATTCCTAGGTTGTTAGATTCGATTATACGAGAGTAATTTGAATCTACACCGAGTTTTGTTTGGTAAATCAGTCTCAACACTCGAAAGATGAGAGATAGATAATTGAATTCACCTAAGAAATTAAGGATTCATAACTAGAGAGATAAATTCGCTAAGAGATTAGGAGTTTATGTCTTGTGAAAAGGTGAAACCACAAATTGAATTAGAATCATGAGATAACTAGGATTGAGATCACATAGGTTTGTGCATTATTTGATCCCATGTCTTTAGATTAGATTGTTTATTTTATTCCTTAGGTTAGATTATTTGAATTATTTTCTGTTTTTATGTTTTGTCTTTCGTTTATTTGTTTTCTTGAGTAGCAATTGGTAGGATTAATAGATTAGATTGAACATACCTTTTCCCTGTGGATCGATACCCGTAGTTATCAAACTTTACTAGCAACAACCCGATGTTTTGGTCGGTTAGGAGTTAGTTTTGCATGATAGTTAGGGTTTATAAATTTCTTTTGTTTTTAATGATGCAAAATCTCCCCAACAAAAGTGGCGCCGTTGCCGGGGAATAGGTGTCATGTTGAATCTAGTTTTGTTAGTTCTCGATTTTGTTACGTTTTATTTTTGTTTTTAATAAAAGTAGCGTATACCAAGTTGAGAGTTTTTATTTTGCCGTGTTTCGATGACCGTTAGGTTAAGAATGTGCAAAAGTTTTTTTACTCAACTTGTTTTACGTGAAGTTTATATGTTTATGTGTTACCTAGTCTAACCCCGTGCTTAATTTGATAAGGCTTTGTCTTTGTGATCCGTATTGCTTTGTGTTGTGTTCATAAGTATTTAGGGTTTTGCTGTGTGTTTTCCCGCGTCGTCGTGCATTCTTGTTGTATGGACGAGCGTACGTTACTCGTTGGACGCCCGTCCGGTTCTTCATCTGCAGTGAACGAGCGTTGGGAAGTATTCGACGCTCGTCCGTTCAAATATTTTCAATCTGTTCGATTTAGAGGACCGGACGAGCGTCTATACTTTCGAACGCCCGTCCGGTCGGTTTTCAAGGCGGACGAGCGTCCGCAAGGTGGAACGCCCGTCCGGTTCGAACGCTAAGTGAACGTTCGTCCGGGGTTCGATCCGGTTCTAAATTTCTTGATTTTATTTTCAATGCTTTTATTTGATGTGGATTTTTCATTCGAGCTTCGTGGCTAATTGATTTTTACATAGATGCCCCGAACTTATATGTTTTTACCTTTCCATCTATGAATCCATGTTAGATAATTGATCAATTCCTTATATATGATTCATCTAGGCATGTTATAGTGACTGTCGGTTCTCGTAAGCTATAACTGTTCTTATCATTGTTAGTGTAGCTAATGTCGGTTCTCGTATGCTACATACTGTTATGATGAATCCTGTGAGCTTTGAGACTTATGTGCTTCCTTGTTATTTTTGTAACTCATATGGGTAGCTACTGTCGGTTCTCCGTTGCTACCATCGGAAACCTTATGAGTTATATCTGTTTAGTATAGCTAACTGTTGGTTTCCATAATGCTATCACCTTTGACGAGTCTTAAGGCGCGTCTACACTGCATGTAATGAACGAAGACTTGTCGTTTATCGTAACTTGTCATTATGTGGTAGACGTTTATTTTATATATGTCATGTTGCAAATGAGTGGGCTAGTTTTCTTTCTTTTATTTTCTGTTATTTTTGCATATCACTTAGATGCATATCATTTAGTTGCATGTCATTTAGTTTGCATTGTTTTTCTATTTTTCTTTTATTTTTCTTGAGTGTAGTTAACTGTCGGTTTACGTAATACTAGCTCGTCGTTTTTATTTTGTTTCGCACGGGCCGTAGTCACTTTGTAGGGTTTCGGACCGACCCGATCACACTAAGCCTCGTCGAAAGTTTTTTTTTAGGTTTTTCATTTCATATATAGATTGCATTTTCATGTAGTTGCACCTAGCCTACGAGTTTGTGATATTTTCATGTATTTGTGTCCATCTTTATATGAGCATAATTTGAAATATCTCTATATCTCCTTTTCCATGTGCTTTATATATGTAATCTTTTCTTTTTCCCCGAAGACTCTTTTTGCACTGATCAAGTCTGCAGGATACTTTCTATAGCTATTGTGCACTTTAAAGATGTATTCAGTTGTCCTGTGATGCTCCACGCCTATCGAGCTATGCAAGCAATACTTGGTTCTTGTTGGTTCCTCCGAATTGCCGCATCCAATCAGCTAAGTTCTCTAATTTATTATTTCTGTATAACTTGAGGACAAGTTGCAATCTAAGTGTGGGGGAGGGGATAGATGATTTATGTGTCTACTTTCGTTTGCTCATATTTTTAGTATTTCTATGAAAAGTGCTTAATTTTCAAATTTTTTGTTATATCCCGAGTAGACAAAGGCATATCTTTGCTTGAGTTTATATCATTTTTTCTATATTCGTATATTTAGTAATTTTAGTTGTTTCACCCGACACTCTTTTTCACATGCCATAGTAAATGATGAGCTAAATGTTGAAAGCCTACCCCATTTTAGTTGGAGATTTTTGATGATTATAGCATGTTTCTTTGCTTATGTACAATTCTTGAGAAGTTTAGTAGTTTGTATTTTAGAGTTAAAGTATGACATACTGTGAATATCTGTAAGTTTGAATGTGATAAGTGAAACGTGATTAAGTCTTTGCAATAGTAATAAATTTTTTTACTTGAGGTGTTATGCTCAGTGGTCTGTGCCACTAGAAAATAATCTTTTCCACTGCCAGCCAGAAATCTCTAAGTAAACATAATTGTAATTGTGTGTGTCGGAAGCTGGTTTATGATTTGGGTGAGGTAGGGTGTACCACGTATGTCCTATTCCACTATGATGACCAAAAGCTCACGACGGTCGGTTTATAGTTTGCCTTATGATTGGAGTAAGGTAGGGGATTATCTTGAAATGTCCTATTCTGCTATGAGGGCAAAAGCTTATTCTGATGTGTGTTAGAAAAGTGTGAAAAAAGTGAAAATATTGAAATATATTATTATGAATAAGTAAGGACTTAGTTATCGTTAATCTTATACCCAGTATAAACTGAAGGATATGTTGTAGGGATTATCCTCTGAGTCTGTCAGAAATGTTTTAGATATTCTCTACTATTTCTTTTTGGGATATGTATGTTTTGTAAAGTGCCTGTTATAGTTTTTGATTATTTCTAACTTAGATGGGAAACCGGGCTAGTTTTGGTTTGAATAACTTTCAAATTGTGGAACTTAGTGGAAGTTTATTATGGCTATGCACACACTACACGGGTGAACTTCTAAGTTATTGAATATACTTCATATTTGTATGGATGTTTATTTGTCTCGAGCTTGGTTTTGTTTTGTTTTGCTCGGGGACGAGCAAAAAGATAAGTGTGGGGGTGTTGTTTAGGGTGAAATTATACGATTTATTAAGATATATTTTATATCAATTTTCCCCACATTTGGACTATTTTCATAGATATTGAGCGTTATAGTTAAATATTGAGTAAATGAGGTTTTTAATGGTTAAATATGAAAACGTATCGATTTAAGTGATTATTTGATGATTTTATGTTGTTTTGGAAATTGTTACGTTTTGGTATGTTTTTTATGCTTGTAGATACTCATGGATGATGGAAAAGGTGATCCTAAAGAGCTAATTTCGAGATGAGAGAGGATCAATCAAAGTTATGGAAGATTGGAAGAGATAAGGAAAGAAATCAATCAAGATAAAGATGGAAATATCAAGATTTCGTCAGTGGACTGGCGTCCAGATAAGGCGGACGAGCGTCCAGATCAGGACTGGCGTCTGAAGAAGTGAACTGGCGTCCAGGGAGTCGAAACTAATACAGAGAGTTCAGACGCTGTCCAGACTAGCGTCCAGTACCCGTCCAAGCATTCCGGACGGGCGTCCGGTTATTCAAACGGGCGTCCAACGCCGACTTAAGCCAAACCGCCTCTATCCTCTATAAATACAGCCCTTATGTAAACCCTAATCATACTATATTTTTCTCATACACGAATTTCACAAGGAGCAGCCGCACTTTTGGAGCTCTAAGGCCGGTCACCCGAGCCTTGTGCTCGGGTGAACCGAGGTTAGATTAGGAGTAGATTAGTTTCGTTTTTCTTTTTGTTTCCATGGATCAATCCTTGTTCAAAACTAGGTGAGTTTGATTTCTTTCAATTTATTTAATTCCAGTTTCTCTTCATGATTTTATTTCGTTTTGTATCTTTTCTATGTGTTTATAATGCCATGAGAATAGAATCGAAAGATTTAGTTTTCTATCGATGTTTATAATACGGAAGTTGCATAAACCTTAGATCATCATAGAAAGATAGGGTTTTTAGCCGTTGATTATGTGACAAATTAATTGGTTAGATTCCTAGGTTGTTAGATTCGATTATACGAGAGTAATTTGAATCTACACCGAGTTTTGTTTGGTAAATCAGTCTCAACACTCGAAAGATGAGAGATAGATAATTGAATTCACCTAAGAAATTAGGGATTCATAACTAGAGAGATAAATTCGCTAAGAGATTAGGAGTTTATGTCTTGTGAAAAGGTGAAACCACAAATTGAATTAGAATCATGAGATAACTAGGATTGAGATCACATAGGTTTGTGCATTATTTGATCCCATGTCTTTAGATTAGATTGTTTATTTTATTCCTTAGGTTAGATTATTTGAATTATTTTCTGTTTTTATGTTTTGTCTTTCGTTTATTTGTTTTCTTGAGTAGCAATTGGTAGGATTAATAGATTAGATTGAACATACCTTTTCCCTGTGGATCGATACCCGTACTTATCAAACTTTACTAGCAACAACCCGATGTTTTGGTCGGTTAGGAGTTAGTTTTGCATGATAGTTAGGGTTTATAAATTTCTTTTGTTTTTAATGATGCAAAATCTCCCCAACAAAAGTGGCGCCGTTGCCGGGGAATAGGTGTCATGTTGAATCTAGTTTTGTTAGTTCTCGATTTTGTTACGTTTTATTTTTGTTTTTAATAAATGTAGCGTATACCAAGTTGAGAGTTTTTATTTTGCCGTGTTTCGATGACCGTTAGGTTAAGAATGTGCAAAAGTTTTTTTACTCAACTTGTTTTACGTGAAGTTTATATGTTTATGTGTTACCTAGTCTAACCCCGTGCTTAATTTGATAAGGCCTGCTGTGCTGTGATCTGTATTGCTGTGTTGTGTTCATAAGTATTTAGGGTTTTGCTGTGTTTTTCCCGCTCGTCCGTGCATTCTTGTTGTATGGACGAGCGTACGTTCGTTGGACGCCCGTCCGCTTCTTCATCTGCAGTGAACGAGCGTTGGGAAGTATTGGACGCTCGTCCGTTCAAATATTTTCAATCTGTTCGATTTAGAGGACCGGACGAGCTCTATACTTTCGAACGCCCGTCCGGTCGGTTTTCAAGGCGGACGAGCGTCCGCAAGGTGGAACGCCCGTCCGGCCGAACGCTAAGTGAACGTTCGTCCGGGGTTCGATCCGTGTTCTAAATTTCTTGATTTTATTTTCAATGCTTTTATTTGATGTGGATTTTTCATTCGAGCTTCTGTGGCTAATTGATTTTTACATAGATGCCCTGAACTTATATGTTTTTACCTTTCCATCTATGAATCCATGTTAGATAATTGATCAATTCCTTATATATGATTCATCTAGGCATGTTATAGTGACTGTCGGTTCTCGTAAGCTATAACTGTTCTTATCATTGTTAGTGTAGCTAATGTCGGTTCTCGTATGCTACATACTGTTATGATGAATCCTGTGAGCTTTGAGACTTATGTGCTTCCTTGTTATTTTTGTAACTCATATGGGTAGCTATCGTCGGTTCTCCGTTGCTACCATCGGAAACCTTATGAGTTATATCTGTTTAGTATAGCTAACTGTTGGTTTCCATAATGCTATCACCTTTGACGAGTCTTAAGGCGCGTCTACACTGCATGTAATGAACATCACTGTCGTTTATCGTAACCTGTCATTATGTGGTAGACGTTTATTTTATATATGTCATGTTGCAAATGAGTGGGCTAGTTTTCTTTCTTTTATTTTCTGTTATTTTTGCATATCACTTAGATGCATATCATTTAGTTGCATGTCATTTAGTTTGCATTGTTTTTCTATTTTTCTTTTATTTTTCTTGAGTGTAGTTAACTGTCGGTTTACGTAATACTAGCTCGTCGTTTTTATTTTGTTTCTGCACGGGCCGTAGTCACTGTAGGGTTTCAGACCGACCTGATCACACTAAGCCTGTCAGAAAGTTTTTTTTTAGGTTTTTCATTTCATATATAGATTGCATTTTCATGTAGTTGCACCTAGCCTACGAGTTTGTGATATTTTCATGTATTTGTGTCCATCTTTATATGAGCATAATTTGAAATATCTCTATATCTCCTTTTCCATGTGCTTTATATATGTAATCTTTTCTTTTTCCCCGAAGACTCTTTTTGCACCGATCAAGTCTCAGGGATACTTTCTATAGCTATTGTGCACTTTAAAGATGTATTCGGTTGTCCCGTGATGCTCCACGCCTCGAGCTATGCAAGCAATACTGGTTCTTGTTGGTTCCTCCAGAATTGCCAGCATCCAATCAGCTAAGTTCTCTAATTTATTATTTCTGTATAACTTGAGGACAAGTTGCAATCTAAGTGTGGGGGAGGGGATAGATGATTTATGTGTCTACTTTCGTTTGCTCATATTTTTAGTATTTCTATGAAAAGTGCTTAATTTTCAAATTTTTTGTTATATCCCGAGTAGACAAAGGCATATCTTTGCTTGAGTTTATATCATTTTTTCTATATTCTGTATATTTAGTAATTTTAGTTGTTTCACCCGACACTCTTTTTCACATGCCATAGTAAATGATGAGCTAAATGTTGAAAGCCTACCCCATTTTAGTTGGAGATTTTTGATGATTATAGCATGTTTCTTTGCTTATGTACAATTCTTGAGAAGTTTAGTAGTTTGTATTTTAGAGTTAAAGTATGACATACTGTGAATATCTGTAAGTTTGAATGTGATAAGTGAAACGTGATTAAGTCTTTGCAATAGTAATAAATTTTTTTACTTGAGGTGTTATGCTCAGTGGTCTGTGCCACTAGAAAATAATCTTTTCCACTTTGACCGTAAATCTCTAAGTAAACATAATTGTAATTGTGTGTGTCGGAAGTCGGTTTATGATTTGGGTGAGGTAGGGTGTACCACGTATGTCCTATTCCACTATGATGACCAAAAGCTCACGACGGTCGCTTTATAGTCGCCTTATGATTGGAGTAAGGTAGGGGATTATCTTGAAATGTCCTATTCTCGCTATGAGGGCAAAAGCTTATTCGATGTGTGTTAGAAAAGTGTGAAAAAAGTGAAAATATTGAAATATATTATTATGAATAAGTAAGGACTTAGTTATCGTTAATCTTATACCCGATAAACCGAAGGATATGTTGTAGGGATTATCCTCCGAGTCCGTCGAAATGTTTTAGATATTCTCTACTATTTCTTTTTGGGATATGTATGTTTTGTAAAGTGCCTCGTTATAGTTTTTGATTATTTCTAACTTAGATGGGAAACCGGGCTAGTTTTGGTTTGAATAACTTTCAAATTGTGGAACTTAGTGGAAGTTTATTATGGCTATGCACACACTACACGGGTGAACTTCTAAGTTATTGAATATACTTCATATTTGTATGGATGTTTATTTGTCTCGAGCTTGGTTTTGTTTTGTTTTGCTCGGGGACGAGCAAAAAGATAAGTGTGGGGGTGTTGTTTAGGGTGAAATTATACGATTTATTAAGATATATTTTATATCAATTTTCCCCACATTTGGACTATTTTCATAGATATTGAGCGTTATAGTTAAATATTGAGTAAATGAGGTTTTTAATGGTTAAATATGAAAACGTATCGATTTAAGTGATTATTTGATGATTTTATGTTGTTTTGGAAATTGTTACGTTTTGGTATGTTTTTTATGCTTGTAGATACTCATGGATGATGGAAAAGGTGATCCTAAAGAGCTAATTTCGAGATGAGAGAGGATCAATCAAAGTTATGGAAGATTGGAAGAGATAAGGAAAGAAATCAATCAAGATAAAGATGGAAATATCAAGATTTCGTCATGGACTCACCGGCGTCCGGATAAGGCGGACGAGCGTCCGGATCAGACCGGCGTCGAAGAAGTGAACGGCGTCCAGGGAGTCGAAACTAATACGAGAGAGTTCGTACGCCGTCCCGGACTAGCGTCCGCACCCGTCCAAGCATTCCGGACGGGCGTCCGGTTATTCAAACGGGCGTCCAACGCCGACTTAAGCCAAACCGCCTCTATCCTCTATAAATACAAATTTATGTAAACCCTAATCATACTATATTTTTCTCATACACGAATTTCACAAGGAGCAGCCGCACTTTTGGAGCTCTAAGGCCGGTCACCCGAGCCTTGTGCTCGGGTGAACCGAGGTTAGATTAGGAGTAGATTAGTTTCGTTTTTCTTTTCGTTTCCATGGATCAATCCTTGTTCAAAACTAGGTGAGTTTGATTTCTTTCAATTTATTTAATTCCAGTTTCTCTTCATGATTTGATTTCGTTTTGTATCTTTTCTATGTGTTTATAATGCCATGAGAATAGAATCGAACGATTTAGTTTTCTATCGATGTTTATAATACGGAAGTTGCATAAACCTTAGATCATCATAGAAAGATAGGGTTTTTAGCCGTTGATTATGTGACAAATTAATTGGTTAGATTCCTAGGTTGTTAGATTCGATTATACGAGAGTAATTTGAATCTACACCGAGTTTTGTTTGGTAAATCAGTCTCAACACTCGAAAGATGAGAGATAGATAATTGAATTCACTTAAGAAATTAGGGATTCATAACTAGAGAGATAAATTCGCTAAGAGATTAGGAGTTTATGTCTTGTGAAAAGGTGAAACCACAAATTGAATTAGAATCATGAGATAACTAGGATTGAGATCACATAGGTTTGTGCATTATTTGATCCCATGTCTTTAGATTAGATTGTTTATTTTATTCCTTAGGTTAGATTATTTGAATTATTTTCTGTTTTTATGTTTTGTCTTTCGTTTATTTGTTTTCTTGAGTAGCAATTGGTAGGATTAATAGATTAGATTGAACATACCTTTTCCCCGTGGATCGATACCCGTACTTATCAAACTTTACTAGCAACAACCCGATGTTTTGGTCGGTTAGGAGTTAGTTTTGCATGATAGTTAGGGTTTATAAATTTCTTTTGTTTTTAATGATGCAAAATCTCCCCAACACAAACCTATGGTTATCCTAGTGCTTCTAACAAAAGGAATTACTTTAAACAGCATTATATTCCAAAAGGCCAGAAAGCATATGTGAATCCTACACAACCAATTGTTAGACCTTATGGATGTGTAGAGTACATGTATGAACCAAAGTATGATACCTTTCAAAGAAGACCTTATGGAAACTTGCCAAGGGTCATGCTTACCACTGACCATTATGGACCTAAAATGCATTAACTTTGTTTTGTAGGGTGTCTGGTATTTTGACAGTGGATGTTCCAGACATATGACAAAGAATAAGCACTGTTTGTCATATTTTGTGGCAAAGGATGGTCCAAGAGTAAATTTTGGCAACAAGAACACACCAGGATATACTAGAGGATATGGCACACTTGTGAAATGGATTAAAAATCAAGAATGTTGCATATGTGGAAGGACTGGACTACAACCTACTGAGCACTGGACAATTCTGTGACATGGGATACAAGGTCACTTTTGACAAAAACACTTGTACTGTCATTAGTGAGAGAGGTGATCAAGTTCTGTTGGCTGGAAGAAGACAACAAAACATGTATGTTGTGGATTGGTCTACTACTTTTCCAGAAACATGCCTGATTGTGCATACCAAGTCAGAACTTAATTGGTTATGGCATAAGAAGTTGAATCATCTAAACTTTGATGATATCAATCAGTTGGTGAATAAGAAACTAGTGATTGGTTTACCTGAGTTCACATTCAAAAAGGATGCTATATGTGATGCATGTCAGCAAGGTAAACAGAGAAAGTCAAGCTTCAAGTCAAAGACTACACAATCAACAAAAAGAGTGTTGGAGCTGATGCACATGGATCTTTTTGGACCAGTAACACAACAAGTGTAACAGGAAAGAAATACACCTTAGTGGTTGTGGATGATTATTCAAGATACACTTGGGTGATATTCATGAACAAGAAAAGTGAAACACTTCAAAAGATGCCTGAACTTTTGAAGAGATTGCAAAATGAGAAAAGTTTGATAGTAGTGAAGATAAGATCAGACAAGGGTACTGAATTTCTCAATAAAGTTATAAGAGAATATTGTGAACAAAATGGTGTACTACATCAACTTGCTGCTGTTGGTACACCTCAACACAATGGGGTTGCTGAAAGAAGAAACAGAACATTAAAAGAAGCAGGAAGAACTAGGATTTGTGAAGCATTGCTACCTGAAAGATATTGGGCAGAAGCAATCAATACAACATGCTATACACAAACAGAACATCAGTGAACAAGAAGCTGCTGAAGACACCTTATGAGATTTTGAATGGAAGAAAACCTAATATATCCTATTTCCATCCATTTGGAAGCAAGTGTTTTATCTTGAATCATAAGGAACAATTGAAGACATTCCAACCAAAATCAGATGAAGGAATCTTCTTGGGATATTCTTCAGTCAACAAGGCATTCAGGGTACTGAATAAAAGGACACTCAAACATGAAGAAACAATACATGTTGTATTTGATGAACCTAAGTTCACTGGAATGGAAGATGAAGCTTCAGATCCTGCTGAGAATCAACAAGTCACTGATCCAGAATGTGTTGAAGTTTTGGAAAGATTCAATGACTTAAAGGTGTCTGATTCTGCCCCTGTTGAACGCCCTGCTGATAACACTACTGATGCAACAACTGAGGCGGTTCAATGATCTGTTGAACCCCCTGTTGAAGAAACAGCAGACCCTACTGAAGATGAGGTTCTGAAAATCAATCCAACCAGAATCCACAATGGTTAAGGGATCACCCTGCTGAGCAAGTCATTGGCAACATACAGCAAGGTGTGAGGACTAGAAGACAATTAGAAGCAATGTTTACATGTTTTCTATCTCAAATGGAACCTAAAGTTGTTGAAGAAGCAATTTCAGATCCAGATTGGATAATTTCTATTCAAGAAGAATTGAATGAATTTGAAAGAAATCAAGTTTGGACACTAGTGGAAAGGCATAGTCATTCAAATATAATTGGAACAAAATGGGTATACAGAAACAAACTTGATGAATCTGGTACCATTGTGAGGAATAAGGCCAGACTAGTGGCTAAAGGCTATTCTCAAGCAGAAGGAATAGATTTTGATGAGACATATGCCCCTGTTGCAAGATTTGAAGCTATTAGATTATTCCTGGCACATGCTGCTTATAAAAACTTCAAAGTATATCAGATGGATGTCAAGAGTGCATTTTTGAATGGCATTCTGGAAGAGGAGGTGTATGTTCAGCAACCTCCTAGATTTGAAGTTAAAGATCAAGAAGATAAAGTGTATAAGCTTAACAAAGCACTTTATGGTTTAAAACAAGCACCAAGAGCATGGTATGAAACTCTATCTCAATTCTTGGTGGACAATGGTTTTACAAAAGGCACCATTGATAAGACTCTTTTCAGAATCAATGAAGGGAACATCACCCTGCTGGTACAAATTTATGTTGATGACATAATTTTTGGTTCTGAAAATGAATTGCTATGTGAGAAGTTTGCAAATCTAATGAAGAGTAAATTCCAAATGAGTATGATGGGAGAAATGAACTACTTTTTGGGATTGCAAGTCAAACAGATGAAAGATGGAATCTTCATTCATCAAACCAAGTATACCAAGAAGTTACTGAAGAAATTTGGTATGGAAAACAGCACCAAGATATCAACTCCTATGAGTACAAACATTAGATTGGATGAAGATAAAGAAGGCAAAGATGTTGATCGACTTTATACGTAAGGATGATCGGCGTCCGTCGTACCTTCATCGCCAACGACTTCGATATATCCTTTGTTGTAGGTGTTTGTGCAAGATTCCAATCAAAACCTAAAGAAAGTCATTTAGGTGCAGTCAAAAGAGTTCTCAAGTACCTAAAAGAGACTTTGGGAGTAGGGATATGGTATTCAAAAGATGGAAGCTTCAAAGGCATATCCTACTCAGATTCTGATTATGCTGGATGCAAGATTGATAGAAAAAGAACCACAGAAACCTGTCAGTTAATGGGAAATAAACTGGTTTCCTGGTTTAGCAAGAAACAAAATTCTATATCAACTTCTACTGATGAAGCTGAATATATTGCTGCTGAAAGTTGCTGTGCCTAAATACTGTGGTTAAGACAACAGTTAAGGGATTATGGAATTGAAGAAAGAGAAATTCCTATAATGTGTGACAACACAAGTGCAATTGCAATCACAGAAAATCCTGTTTTGCACTCAAGAACCAAGCATATTGATGTGAGAAATCATTTTATAAGAGATCATGTTGAAAAGAAGGATGTGGTGGTTCTTTATATCCCTACTGAAGATCAACTTGCTGATATTTTCACTAAACCACTGGATATATAGTGAAAGATTTGCTAAACTAAGGACTGAACTTGGAATTATAAAAGTTGACTGATATATCTTTGATCAGCAGTGTACTGGAATTCACCAAGGGGATTAGTCTTTGCTATGTTGGGTGAGCTCACTTTGCAGATTAGTCATTGGTATCAACAATTCCATGTACTTATGTTTGGACAATTGAGCAATTGAAGTTGCCAAGGGGATTGGTCTTTGTCATGTTGGGTGAGCTCACTTGACAGATCAGTCATTGGTATTAAACTTCATCTTGTATTATCAATTGGACAACACAAAAGGATTTAAGCATCGCGAGAGTAACTCGTCGGCCAGGCCGCCGAGACTTTTTGTCGACAGGTCATTTCGAGCCAAGTCTACTGATGACAAGGCTGCTGAAGGAAACGTTACACAGTCAAATTTACAAAAGTCAAAAAGCAAATGGCGGGATATTTATTCTATCCTTATAACCATCGTTACACGATCTAATGGTTACAAAACGTTATGGAAAAGTAATGGGCCACGTGTCAAGACTGTATTCACTCAGATTTAATCGTGGTTAATACCACTGTACGTGCTCTGACAGTTACAACTACATCTATCTATATATATACAGACCTATACACAGAGACTACTTTCAAAAACTCAGATTGATTTTCTCTATGTATACACTGTGTGAACACAGATTTGAGATCTATCTTCTTCATCTTTTTCTTACAACAATGGCAAAGAAGGATGAGGTTCATATTGGAACCATTCAGAGTGTAAGAGGATATGTTACTGACTGTAACTCCACTGAGTTAGCCATTAATATTGGACGAAGAATCAGACGGTTTGCTGGGCTAGAAGGTGTTATAAACAGAAGATTGGAATGAATCTCTTATGTCAATGTGTTGGAATTCTGGAGAAACATTGTCATACATGAAGGTAGAGAGGCCTTCACTACAAATGTTAATGGAAGAGAGATTGAAATATCTTCAGACCTACTGAGAGAAGTATTTAAATTTGCACCTGGAAACAATACACCCACCAATCCAGAAGCAATGAATCTACCAAGAATGAGGTTTGTGGATTCAATAAAGACAGATGATTCAACTGCTCCAAATCTGGGCATTAATGTGAAGTATATTGGTTATGAGTACAACCTGCTGAGCAAATTGATTGCCAAAACCATTTTGGGGTTTTTTGAAAGCCTAGATACACTGTCTGGACCAAAAATAGACCTGCTGATTATCATCTGCAGAAGTATGAAGTTTGATTGGGCTGGATTCCTCATACACTACATGAAGAAAGTGTGTATTGAAGATAGAGATGGTACAAGGAAGTCCAAGGTCAAGCCTTTAGGTCTAATGATTCAAACCCTGCTGAATCACTTTCAGATACCTGATGTTTTATCTGAAAAGATTAACAAATCTAGATTCAAGCCAGAAGTTGCTACTCCTATCCCTAGTCTGGATGATGATGAAGATGTAGATGATGAAGCTACTGAAAGTGATGGTGATGGTGGAAATGATGATGCTGGTGGTGAGCAGGTTAAGAAAGCTGTTAAACCTGCTGCACCTAAGAAGGTTACTGAGAAGAGGAAGGCTGATGACACAAGAAAAATTACAGAATTGCTAAAGCCTAGAAAGACAAGAAAGGAAACAGCAGAGACTACTGAGTCTGCTGAGGGTTCAGTAGAAATTGAGGTTACTGACCTTGTTGTTGCAAAGAAGAAGTCTGTTGCTGAAGTTGTGAAGGAGCAACAGAAAGAAGCCAGTAAGAAGAGGAAAGCCGCTGAAATTGAAACAGAGCAACTTTCCAAAAGAATGAAAGAGATTACCAAAAAGAAGAAACATGGTGTAGGAGAGGCTATTGAGGCTGAGCCCTTAACAATTATCAAGCCTATTGAAGATGTAGAGGTTGTTATTGAGCAACCTACTGAAGAATGACAGCAGACTGCTGAAACTGAGCCTGCTGTTGAAGTTGTTGAATCCTCCCCAGTAAAGGCTGCTGAGCCTACTGAAACTGCACAAGTTGTTGTTGAGCAACTTGTAGAAGAACCACAGCAAACTACTGAGTCTACACATGCTGTGGAAGTGGAAAAGTTGGTACAAGACCCAGCAAGTCCTGCAATAGTTCAGGGGGAAGAGCAATCTGTTGCTAACCCTGCTGATGAGCATAGAAGTCAGGGGGAACCAAGTGTAGTACAGATGGAGGTAGTAGGGACTAACATACAACCTGAGCAACATACTGACCTAGAAGCATCTGTGGAAGAAACTCTAAATTTACTTGTTGAGACCTTTGGAGGTCAGCAAGGTCCTGAAATAGCTCCCAGAAAGCCAACCATGCCATTTGAGAGGAAAGAGAAGAATAAAAAGGAAGGATATGTTGATCCTAAACTCCTACTGGTTGCAAACTACTTTCAATGGAAATTTGGGTTCTATAAGAGACAAAAGCCAGCTGCAGAACCAATGACAAATTTTGAAGAATGGGCTTTTGAGAAGTTGGGAGTGGAAAATTTGCTAGATCTGGTTGATACCTCTTTATTGCAATCAAGACTGATGGATCTATTTGATGAACAACAGAAGGAAGAGGGTATCAAGTTCAGAGACCCCAGAGATGAATCAGACAGTGATGATTAATCATCTGATTCTGGTGATGACTTCCCCTCTGGTCCAGGAGGAAGAAGTGGGACTGCGTTATTGAATGAACAAATTATGCAACAGTCCACTGATGCTGATAGGTCTGCTGAGGGCCAGCAGACTGAACAAATGGATGATGATGTTGAAAATCTCACCATGGATGATCTGGAGGCACAAATCAATGAGGGAATATCTATTGGTGCAAACAGGATGGTTGGTGAGATAGACCCTTTGTTTGTTGTTGAACCTACTGAGCATACTGATGATCAGCAGACTGTGGATTCAGATGAAGAAAGGGTTACAGATCTTAGTGAGCCTGATGTCAGTTCTAAGGATTCAATTCAATATCAAGACTGAATTGACACTGAGGACACTATAACCCAGGCTGTAAATTTTCATAGAAGGATTTCTGATATTAAGGAATTTCAAAAAGAAAATATGGATGTATTCCCTGTACAGGTTGTTGTGGCACAAACAGCACCTGAACAAAGGATGGAACTGGAGGTTCAGGCTGCTGAGGTTCAAACCGCACCTGAACAAAGGTTGCAACAGGAGGTATAGGTTGCTGAGTCTCAAACAAAGACTCGGACAAAGGTTGGAACTATCTTTGGTTTGGAGGAAACCCCGCCGTTGTTGTTGAACAAGCCGCCGTAGTGGAGCCTACTCGGAGACAAGACCACTGTAGGGAAAGATGGTCAGCAGACTGCTGTTATTGATGAGGATGAGCAGCTGCTGGACTATGACTACAGTGATGAGGAGTTTCAAGTTCCTGAGGAAGAAGCTATTGATGATGAACCTCAACAGGCATTTGTACCAGTTGTTGAAGAGCCTGCTCTTGATCCCATTCTGGAAGAATTCCAAGGACCTAACCCTGCTGGAAGGGATATGAGCTATGCTTTGGTTATCAGCAGACAGAGGCAACAATACAATGTAGAAGAGCCTGCTGATGGAGCTGATGGAGGAATGGCTGGTGGGGTACCAGCACATGTTTTGGATGAGTTGAGGACTGTCAGAAATGACATTGCAAATTTAAGAACTCAACTTGACATGCAAGAGCAGAGATTTGAAGACTTAATGAATTTAGTGGAGAATAGAGGAAGAACTACTGAAACTGTTGCTTCCAATATTACCTCCACCCAGTATGCTCTTGCTGACCTTGCTCAAGATTTGAAGGGGATCAAGAAAGGAAATACACTGAAGGACAAGTTTCTGAAAGAACAATTTACATCCATTCATCAGAAACTTGACAAGCTTGCTGAGACACCTAAGCCTGCTGCGGCTGAATCTGCTGGAACACTGCAACCTGCTGTACTGGATCCTAAAATCACTGAGAGGATAACTCTACTGGAGCAAACATTGCAGGGAAGGATCACAGTTGTTGACACTGGGACTGAAATTATGGAGGGTCAACTGAACAACCTAGTGCTCACACAGGAGAGTGTACATGGCCTGCTGTCCCGTTTTGTTGATGATGTCAATATGGGGAAGAGAGCCAAACAACAGTAGCAAAAGAGGCTGCTAGAATCTTTGCTAAGAAAAGATGGGAAGAGGACACTAATGCTTTTAGGGAGCCTACACCTGGCAGACTTCCACTCACTGATGATCTTCTCAAGGAATATAAAAAGGTTTACTATAATAAGAGGAGGCCATATCATGACAAAGGCTTTCATGAAGGTTTAAACTCCTTTTTGGGCTTAAAGGTTTGGGAAGCAAGGGTTAAAGCCATGAGAGCTTCACACAGAGGTGGAAGAGGTGGAAGAATATTACCTACTACCAATGCAAATGAGTCACTTAATGAGTTTAAAGAAGTATACATGCGTTTAGGATTTAGAGTACATCAGATCAACCTCACTCTACCTGAAGCATGGCATTGGTGGAAAGAAATGAATCCTCATATTGATTTCTCTCTGATTGAAAATGAATGGATGAGAGAAATGATCAGAGAGATAAGAGCCTATCAAGAGCAGGCAGAAAAGGCAAGGGAAGAAAGAGAAAGAAGACAGTAGATCAACACACTTTATCTGTTTTTATCTTTTGTTGTATCTAGACTGTAATACCTTTGAACAACTGATTATAATGAAAATTGACTAAGTTTGTTCTGTTTTTGTATTTAATCTTTTTGCTTTGCTGTTAGGAGGGTATTGGCACATCACCAAAAAAAGGGAAATTGTTGGACTTATTTTTAAGTTTTAGTGATGAGTGCCAGACTAGCAATTATAGAGCAAAGGCAAAAATATGTCTAGATCAAATGTATAGGTTTATTAGAGTTTGATTTTGTATAGGTTTGATCAAACAAGCACTGTAAAGGTCAGCTGACTTACATCAGCAGACTAGTCTAGATCGCAGGGGTAGCCGAGTCGGTAGACTAGTCGTGAACCCGCCGAAGACTGAAGGCTGAGGACTCAAACTCGCTTATTGAAGGCTAAGAGATCAAACTTAGTAATTAAAGTCAAGGTTATGGAATCAGAATTTAGGGAAGTCTGTGATAACCTAAACTGATTACATATACCTTGTGTACAAGGTCTAAGTTCCACTAGATAAGTGATGATTGGAACTTAGTTATATGCAAAAAGGTGTAATCTAACTTCATAAATAAAAGTTAGATAAAAGACAGTAAGCTGAAGTGTTTCTAAACACATCAAAATAAGGACCAGCTTGCAGATGTGTATATCAGCAGACTTATGTTCTCAGGAACCTGCTGGACACATATTTCGATTCAATCAAAGGCTACATTGGAAGATTACAAAGAAAGGGATAGCTAACAACCTCTGATTTATCAAACAAATCAATGGTTAAGATCAAATGGACGTTGGAAAGATTCAGACCTTTATCCAATGGATACAAGTCAAAGGGTGGACAGACTGTCAACTGTCAAAAAGGAATCTGACAGTGTCAATCCTAGGAACAGTCAGAAAAAGCAAGTCAAGATGGAGACAAATCTGAAACGGCTATGTTTGAATTTCAAACATAAGTCACAAGGATTCCTACCTATAAATAGAGGACCCCTAATTCAGATACAAGTGATGAACATCAAGAGAAAAATATAGATAATCCTGAGCTTCAATTTCTGATCAAGAAAAACACCCTGCTGACCCTACTGAGCATAAAGCTACTGATCCAGTAAATTTCTTCAAGTGTAATCTGCATTCAAGCTACATCAAATTTACACACTTGAAGACATCAAGCTGTTAATCATATCATCCTGATCAAGCTGCTGAAAGCTGAATCACTTACTTGATTCAATCTTTCTTTTACAAGAAATCTACGAAGACAATGAATCATCTTTGGGTGTGAAAGACTGTTGGTTGTGGTGGAGCTGCTGAAGAGGCAATCCTACCCTTCAAGGACCAGTGGAAGACTTTGGAGCAGCAATCCTACATGTTCCAAGTGTTCAGTTTGTGAAGCCATAGTTATTGGTGAAGGACAAGGAACTTAGGGATTTTTATAACTGCTACATCAAGAATCTCTAGTGAATTACCTCCAACATTACATGAGAAGAGTGGACTGACAGGATTACACCACCTGGAACCACTATAAAATCTGCCTACTTACTTTCTGCATTTATATTCTGCACTTAGTTTATCCAACACATCAATCTACTGAATCTAGCAACTGAATTCACACACATACACTACTGAGTATCTAATACTTGGTATCATATTTAACAACAAGTAATAAGGCTTAACTTTTATATATTTCCGCCGTAAATTCAAGAAACTCAACGGTCGGCGGACTATCGAGTGTCGCGGACTATCGAAGTATCGACGGTGCCGTTGAAGTTGCTGAGTTTGTTAACTCCAAAAGTTTTATGTGTTAAATTTATTCACCCCCCCTCTAAACTTAACCAAAGCCTTTTCAAGGGACCAACAAGATGACTTACACTTTTAGACATTTACCTTCCTATTCTTTGCTTTCTTTAAAGGAAATGGCCGTGAACTAGCAGTTCAATTGAGTAGACACTACTAGTGAACCGTGGGATGTCTAGTGAGATTGATACCAAATCATTCTCGTCATCTTTGAACTAATTTTGTTTTGTCTCTCGCTCAGCACGAGTGACAGCGGTCACATACTTATCAAATGTCACTTAAGTTTATAGGCTCAGGAGGATCATCATCTTCCGAAGATTTAATTTGCATTCTCGATTATTGAGTTCAACGTTCTTCTTGCTTTTCCACTTTTATGAAGTCATCATCAGTCAATTTATCATGTTTAGCAGTTTAGATACATTGAGATGATATGTAGTTGTAAAATAAATAATGACAGAAATATAAATCAAATTATACACCACAATTTATAATAATTTTAGGATTAATAAACGTGATGTCATGCATGCAGTTTATCCTACCATTCCAAGGATTTAATCTCACACCTACAGTGCCACCGACGGGTAGGTCAAAGAGGTGACGATTAAATTGAGACAATCTCTCTCAACAATTAACTGAGAATCAGACATCCCGATTTAATTGTTGATTACCTTCCTTTTTCAGCCATGATATTTCAAAAAATACCCTTTAGAGTGTGTCCTACTGTTTCAGATTTTCAAGTAGACCCCGAGTATGCCGCCGAAGGGTAGGTCAGTGACCCAACGAGTACTCAAAATCCTATCATTTCGGAAACCAAGCCTTGAATTTTGATACAGGTGAAGGCCATCCGAAGGGGGCCTAAATCAAAGCGGCACTAGGCGTCACCACTCTCTCACGGTGCTTGTGTCAACAGTAGAGGCCGAGGGGTTGGTTGTCACCTTCCCCGCCCCCACTCGTTATTTTGAAAAATAAGTAGTCTCTTTAGGATTTTCAGAATTTATTTACAATCCGAAAAACCATAAATCATCAATATTTAAATCAATCCTCCCACTAGTTCATCGGTTCCAAATGCCGTCTAACTAGTGTCACTTATTCACGACTTTCTAATTTCACGGATTTATAAAATCTTTGTGTAGACACTACACAATTTATAATTCACCATGAATTTAATAACCCTAACACATTAGGACTTTATGATTTTTTCTAATAATTCAAAAAACATTAAATGACACAATTAAAAGCTCTCACTAGTTTATCGGTTCCAAATACCGTCTAACTAGCGACACCTTATTCATGATTTTCCTATTTTTCGAATATTTAGAAAATCTCTTGTGTAGACACTACACAACAAAAATTCACCAATGAATTTTATAGTCCTAATATTTCACGATAAAAGTTCTCGGATTGTTGAATTTTTTGAATAAATCAAAAAACAATAAATCAAGAAAAACAACCACCAACTTATCGGTTTTAAACCCTGTCTGAGTTTTAACCGAGTTCACCGAATGGTGTCGGGATCGGCTAGGCCGACCCGTCCTCTTCGTTGGCTCATTGTACGACTGCTGGATGAATCGGGCTAAGGTTTCCCCATTGAGCCTCAGCTCGCCGGATTGCTTGACCTTGCCGGACCCCCGGCGCTAACGTCGTACTTGGACGGACAAGTCGAGTCGAGCCGAAGCCCTGTTGACCGCCCGAACCAATTTTCTAACCTTTTGCTTAGTTGGTGTCCAACTTTTCTGGATTTTCCAATTTTTGATTATCAAAATTCAAAATTTATACAGACACTACATAACTTAAACCCCGTAGGATTTATTATCTCAAATTAAGTTTATCATGTCAATTTTATATCTCGATAAAATTCTGTTCGTTTTAATTAATTTAATTAATTACCTAAATTAATCTAAATTAATTATCTTGTTCATACATGTCTAATTAATGTCAATATTAATTTTCTACATATATGCATATGCTAGGAGTGGAATTAATGAATATGATGCATGTCATGGCATGGTTATTTCACATAAATTATCAAACATGAAAAAATTAAATGCGTAAAAGTAAACCACTGAGATGGACCGTCGGTACCCTGTATCTAACCTATTTATACTAGGAAAAGCAAAAAAAAAAAAAAAAAAAAAAATTAAACTCAAAGGTCTTGTTTGCAGCATCTTGATAAAAAGAATTTGATGACATTTCCATTTTCTCGTACATTGCCGCCACCATTTTTTTTATTTTATATTTTTATTTATTTATTTTATTTTATTTTATTTTTTCCCTATGAACGGTGCCTCGTCGCATTAACGGTGCCTGGAGAACAATATTGTTGCAGCGCCTTCTTTTTCCTCTCCATTGTAGATATTTGGCCGACGGATCCGACAAAATAAATACTACTACTTATGAAATTTAAATTGCAAAATATAACTACATAAATTTACAAAAATAAATACATATATTCTATACTCGTATAACACTAATTATACGAGCTTTCAAAAGATCTAACGGTAAACAAGTAATTAACAACCTCAATCCATCTCTTTAACCACAACATTCAATTGCATAAATAAAAATAAAAGATGCAATCTTATATACAATTCCCCCTCTCTTCTACCCAACTGATTGGGATTAGCTTCTAGTAGATTGATGAGAGAGAAAAACTTTTTTTCTAATAAAATAAGAAAAATCTCCTTAATTGATTTATCTCTTTTATTCTAATATCTTATATTAAATAAATTAGGATATTGCCAATATCTTATATTGAATATCTTTATCTTATTACCATAATTCTATTTTCCAAAATAAATTAATATCCAATATTAATGTTATTGTAATCTTATTAATTAAATTGCACAATACAAGTATATCTAATACACTGTGACATGTGCCCCATATGCCAATATTATTGGCATCCGAAATATTCTTTAATTAATCAATATAATTAATATCTTGTATTTAATTTATTCATAATAAATAAATACCCACCATATTAATTTACCACTATAACCTTTACAGTCTTGAGATAAAACTTTCCTTATTTGGTCATCAACTGTAACTGCATTTTAATCTGACTCGATATTCATTTGTGTGTGACCCGATAGGCTTCCGAATATGTTGGCCGTAGACATAAGACGCAATTACGAAAATGCCCTTCACTTCTGACGATCATGGATAGCGTCTAGCAACACGTCCATGACCCCCAATCATTGAAAGAGTCAATACGCAATGACTACTACCTTTCATGTACTCGGTTTGCGTGTAAATAGAATCATATCGCTGTAGTAATATCCATACGATCATATCTTGATCGTATCCCATAATCTGGATATCAAACTCTCTGGGAATAACTCATTTACTCCCACTTTGCAAAGATTCACGAGAACTAGACATTCCTTTTGGGAAGGCCCTTTCGGATATTCACTCATACTCATAGGGTACGCGATTCCCAGACGACTTAACATGTATACTCCGCATGCTTCAGTATCATACCCTATCACTACCGCATGATCGCCCCATGGTTAAGGAAACCCTCAATAGTGTCAAAGCATGACATCCACACTGTGATGCCATGCAGACTCCGGTCCTAAGGATAATTACACAACCGTCACATAGTGTGACAATTAACAGTGTAAGTGGGTCAGTCTAACATACGCATTCTCTAATACACGTCCGCGTACTGTCCAGGTGTCAATACACTTCGATTGACGAGATCTATCTCTGCCCTTAAAAATAGAAGACATATAATACATGCTAATCTGATCGTACTATCAATGCCCTGTTCAACAGTATATCAGCCTAGAGACATTTAAGTATTAAACATATTAAAGTGATTAGAGATCTCATCAACTTTAATCACTTTCATTGTTTCTCTATCACAGTTTAATACTAAGGGTGTTATCATATACACAATATCATAATTGGTCTAATAAATTAACAAAGTATATAATAACAAAAGTGCTTTTATTATTCATAATAAAATTATTACATAACTTAAATAGATTGTAAATGACCCGACCCTGTCGGATCCGGCCCAACCCGACTGGGTTTAGGACACCTATTCAACAATTAGGACTTATGTCATTCACCTTCTATATAATATAAAGAAGACCCAATGTTTTATTTTATCTATCAATAAAACAACCACTTCGGTGTATCTTGTTATTCCCATATGTTTTTCTTTTAGCGGAAGCACGTTGTATGTGTGAGAAGAGTGATTACATTAGGTATTTCTGGGTGATACCAAGTGGAAGTATAGTATTTATCTAACTAACCCCTACACATCATTACCATGTAACCGAAGATGAAAGGATAAATCCAGACCAAGTCGAATTTGGTCCATCCCGATTAGGTTTATGTCATTACAGTGACAATCCTACCCACCTACCTCACCAGACGCCTACCCCAGCTGCATTACTAACTTACACTTTAACGTAGTACAAGTAGATGTACGTACAACAAACAAATTGGTTAATACTGCACGCATTCCTCTTAGAAAATAATATTATCAGTCTTCATCCCATAATATTGTACCTCAAAATCACTCTCTTGTATAAGCGGACGCATGTTACCTACGAGAAGATTTATTACATATTACGTTTTTATAGGTGAAACCAAGTGAAATAATGGGATGCATCCACTTAACCCTTACATAACAATACTAAATCTAGACTCAGTCGCATCCGGTCCAACCCGATTCAGTATAAAGAATGCACCCAACTAACAACCCTACCTCAGTCACCTTACGCGACCTCACTCTTAGCACAACTAGCAAATTGTCAACGTTGACTTTAAGCTTGCACCTCCCCCCATTAACTTCTCCATCCTTTAGAAAAGAATATTATCTTAATTTATCCCATACACAAAAAAATTTGACTTGAACGGCATCTGAAAATGCATTGAAACGTTTGTTGAAATGAATAATTAAGCCCATTCATTCTGGTATTTAATTTGACCAGTATTTCCCATTGTTTCTCATGATTGATATACTACCTCAAAACCTTTACACACCCAAAATTACAAGAAAATGTGGCGGCAAGTACATGAAGAAGCAGTCGAAGAAAAGTTTTCTCTTTCAGGCCTACAACCACATATAATATATTAGCTAGCCAGCTCTATTGTGTAGGTATG
This sequence comes from Gentiana straminea, assembly GCA_036785695.1. NCBI lineage: Eukaryota > Viridiplantae > Streptophyta > Magnoliopsida > Gentianales > Gentianaceae > Gentiana > Gentiana straminea. The sequence goes on along the minus strand of JAVUPR010000326.1, from coordinate 5,521,934 downwards.
CAAATGTTAATCCTCTATAGATTCCTCTTTGCTCTTAATTAAATAAATAAGTTTTGATCGATTTGTATTGTGTAGGCAGGTCTCAATTCACACAAGCTATCTATAATCATCAAGCATAAAAAATTTACCAGTTGGATTATTCTCCAAGCTATCTCACCCTGACGATCTCTAAGCATCGTCAATATGGTGTAGGAAATTATAGATAGTAATAGTAATTTTAGTATTCTACTTTCAGTATAAAAATAACAGTTAGCATATAAATAAGTTGTCTACAAAATTTTAAATTATACTACGTTATAATGTAAAATTCAGACAGGATTTCACTATAATTTTTATTTTTTTTCCCAGGATTAGTGATTCTCAAGCAATAGCAAATCCTAAAGAACATCCGCAACCTTGAGATTTGTTAGCTAGTGTACGTAGTAACGAGTAGTTCACTTGGATTGGATCAGAATGGAGAATGAAAGCATAACTCCCGAGTACTTCGGACGGCTTCGTAGACAGCTCAATGATATGAAGAATGCCTCGTGGGCTGATGAGCGTCGACTCGAGCAGCTACTACTGGACACCGAATTCCTAGAACAATCTTGTTTCCTTGAAACATGGAAATGGAGTAATATTGATGATGAAAATGAAGAAAGCATGGAAAGATTGAGATCTGTGATCACTCCAGATCTTAAATTGATATGGCCAAAAGAATTCACATCATTATTATATGATCTCATTGAACGAATGGAAGAGAATGTAACACTTCCAATCGATGTGTTGGGATTGGAATCAAAAATTCTGCAGAGTAAACAACGAATTGAAGGTTTGTATCGAAATTCGATACATTCCTCGATGATGCAACGTAAGTCAATAGATTTTGTGAGGATGTCACGCCTTCTTGGACGGATTGACGAGTATCTGGAACTTTTTCTGATCTTCAACGAAGTTGACGTTCCATTCGAGAAGCAAATTCATATCTTGAGACACAAGATGAATTTTCTGATAGGAAAATTGAGAAAAGTTAATAACCGTTGCCCAGATGGGAATGAAATCCTTCGATTTCATAATTTTGTTGGTAATTTTGCGGACAGTGTATCATGGTTAACATGTTTGTATTGGGCAAAAGAATACGATGAAATTTCGTCCAACATCGTCCTTTTTGATATGTTGCAGAAGTTCATACCTTACGCATACGATATTACACCATCGTACGTTGGCTTCTTAAAGGTCTACGATGCACAGTTGGCGTCTGATTCTTTTCTTCTGGATAAAACTGGTGTTGAAAGCTTTGTTGATTTTTTCTTTGAGCACCTGGCAACAGTTCTAAAGGATGATTTTCTATTTCTTCGAGATCGGCTTCTGCTTCTTTTCACATTCCTCACGGATCTCCCATGTGAGAATGCAGAAGAAGGAGATTTCATCCGTAGTCAAATTTATGCTATTTTGCATCAGGATGTGTATCTCCATCTGTCTTTTGATGAGATGAGTAAGGATTTCTCCGACAAAAAGGCGCTTTTCGGTGCTTTTATAACCAGGATTGATTGAGCAAATGCTAAGATCAGACAACTTTACTATGGATCTTCAGACTTTTGGATCACAATGGAAGTAGAGAAAATGGAATACTACTATTTTGTTTCCATTCAAAGAGAGCTCTATTCGATCGAGATTCATGCCGATTGGGCTCCTAAGAATCAATTGCAATTATACAGAATGGAGCTGAGTTTCCTAAGGGTGTTTGTTCTATGGTTAGCGACATTGGATGATGCTGATGAAGAAATCAAGGTAAAATTGACCTCTATTATCTCTTCTTTTCAAGGAATATGGGGTGAAAATGAAGAAGAGGGTATGCTTGCTCACCGCCTTCATGCAATACGTACAGAAAGCATCACAGATTGGCATCCATTGGCTTCTGAATTACAAGGAAAAATTCAGCAGTCGAAGCTAGAAACTGAAGCATGGTGCGTTAATCCGTCATTACAGTTCAAGACGTCAACAAGTTATAAGATCCTGATGTTTCTGGATTTGATCCTCGGCATTTTGAATGATCTTGTCAGCTATAAAACTAGTGAAATTATTCCGTTCAAGAAGCAGATTGAAACCTTGGAAGGGAAGATAATATTTCTGAAGAATTTTTTTAAACTCGCTAGGAATTGCAAATATTATGAGGAGTTGGGAGAATTCAAAATGTTTGTTCAAGCCTTTTCTAACGATGCTGCACGGTTAACATTTCTTTATTGGGCAAAAGATGCAAATTCTAAAGGTGCTTGTGAAACAAATTCTATACTTTCTTATAGGTTGCAAAAGATCAAACCAGCCACGCTTGATGTCGCCAGATTGTACTTTGGAACCCTTGTGGCCATATATGTGCAGCGATCTGATTCTCAAATGTTCGGAAAAATTGCTTTTAGCTTCGTGGAAATTTTTCTTGAGGACCTAGTGACTCATTTGAAGGATGATGATTTTCAAAATCTTCAAGACAATATTGTATTTCTTTTGACATTTCTCAACGATCCTCCCAATCAGAATGCAGAGCGATCGATTGGCAGCCGAATTGGTGTCCTTTTTTGGGAGGGTTTGTACGGTCCTAATACCTTTTGATGATATGGAAGGGGGTTACTCCAACAAAGAGGTGCTTCTACGTGAATTTATGATGAAAATTGAAACAATCAATGCTAATATTAGATGTATTTACGGGAAATTCCCAGATTCATCTCTATATACTTTCCCAAAGGTTATTTCTCCACAATTTCTTGATTTTCTCTTGCAGAATCTTAGAAGCCTGAAAGATAGGATGAATAGTGACCGTAAGTATGTACCTTTTGCGAAATACCAGATCATAAAAATTGAGGAGGAACTGGCTTCTTTCCATCATTTTTTCATTCATATTTTCGACTTACAAAGTGAACTAAACGAGACATGGTTAGAAGTTGTCAATGTTTTACATCTGACAGAACATGTCATCATGACATGCATTAGTTCGTTGTTTGTCTATGATCATCCATTCTGGTATCATATGGCCTATCTTTCAAAAGTCTTTGATGAAATTAAGATGGTTAAGGCAAAGCTTGAGATGATCAAATTAGAGAACATCATAAATATTGCAAGATGCCTCCCTAGTTCGGCCGGTTTCATTAGTGAAGTCGCACAACAAGGTAGACCTTTAGAAATCATTGAAATTGTTGTGGGTTTTGATGATGAGAAAGAAAAAATTATCCGCATGCTTACATGTGAATCTAAGTCACTTGACATTGTTTCAATTGTTGGCATGGGTGGATTGGGCAAGACCACTTTAGCCAAAAAGGTTTTTGGTTCCCCATCAGTGAAATGTCATTTTGATGTATTTGCCTTCTGCTCTATTTCGCTAGATCATAGTACTAGGAAGCAGTTACTTGACATTATACGTGATATTAAGGGGGTTGAGGACATAAGTCATGACATGACTAATGATGACTTGGCTCACCAACTATGGAAATGCTTGAGTCATCAAAAGTATCTTATTGTATTGGACGATATCTGGGATGCAAGTGCATGGAATAAAATAAAAAGCTCATTCCATGATAACCAAAATGGAAGTAGAGTTATGTTCACGACCCGGTCTTGTGAAGTTGCTAACAAATGCAGAATCAATTGTAGCCCACATCAGCTACGTTTCATGTCTGAGGTTGAAAGTTGGGAATTATTACAAAAAAAGGTGTTTTGTAATGGCATTTCACCACCATATCTCAATGAGATTGGAAAGCAGATTGCCAAACACTGCAAAGGCCTCGCTCTAGCTGTTGTTGTAATTGCAGGGCTCCTTGGTAGAACGGATAAAAGCCTGAGGTGGTGGAGTGATGTTGCACAAAGGTTAGTTTATTATCTTTCTAACGAGGGTTGTATGGATATTTTGGAATTGAGTTACAAACATTTACCCGAGAATTTGAAACCTTGTCTTATCTATCTCGGTGCATTTCCCGAGGATAGGATGATTAACGTTAAGCATGTGATACTTCTATGGATTGCAGAAGGATTCATACAAGAATCCAAGACAAAAAGATTAGAAGATGTTGCAAAAGAGTACTTTCACGACCTAGTTGATAGAAGTTTTATCATTGTCTGTGCTAGAAGTTCCAGCGGTGGGATAAAAACATTCCGTGTTCATGATTTGATACATGAATTATGTCAAATGAAATGCCGAGACGGAAACTTTTTCCATTTGAACCATAAAAGTGCATCATTTAGTTCCTCCGACCCTTCAATAAATAAAAACTATCGTGTTTCCACGCAGATGGAAGGCGATGGTACGGTAACCCTGAAATTTCGAGACAGGAAATTCCAAGAAGGGATCTTTTCCCCGCTGAACCATGAAAGTGCATCAACTTCACTTTCAAATACACGCACTATACACCTTTTTGCTAAAGATCGTTACGGTATTGTTGGTGATTTCCCTTTAAAGAAGTTCAGACTTCTTCAAGTGTTGGATTTGGGTATTCGAATATGGGAAATAAATGATACAAATCAACTTACCTCTTTGATTCATCTGAGATATATAGATGCTATTTTGAACGAGTTTAACCGAACTTCTATCCCATCGTCGATATCCAATCTCTGGAATATTACATCTTTAAAGTTGAGATTAAGCAATCTTGGTACATTTAATTTGCCAGAGACTTTTTGGAGAATGAAAAGTCTTAGGTATGTGAAGGTAGTCGATTGCATCCTAAAATTTCATGATGACGAGAGGCAGGAGGCATATATGTCCAATGATCAAATCATGGATAAGGTTGTAAGCTTTTCAAAACCACATTTATCTACCGGAAAAGATGTCAAAAGACTTCTCCAAAGGTTGCCCGTTGTTCGGAGGCTGAGTTGTTTCTTAGAAGAGTCTCATGTTTATGATGAAGAATTTATAGAAACATTGGACTTCTATAGGGAATTGGAGTCGCTGACGCTAAGATCTTCAAAGCTAAGACAATACACGGTCAACTTCCATTCAACTCTCAAGAAACTAACTTTAGAGTGTTTTATGATACCCTCAACGACATTATCAGCAATTGCGGAACTACACTGTCTTCAAGTTTTGAAGCTCCGATCCGGTTCTTTCGTTGAGCCTTCTACGTTAGATACGGATGATTTGGTATTCCAAAATCTGAAATTCTTTGAATTGATTGATGACAATTTGGTGGAATGGAATGCCTCTGTTGAAACCTTCCCCTGTCTAGAGCAACTTGTGATTCACTGCGAAGAACTAAAAGAATTACCGCCCTGTTTCGGAGAGATTTCAACCTTGAAGAGGATTAACGTTAATCGTAGTTCTCGGGCAATACAGAGTTCGGCTCTTCAAATCAAGGAAGAACAGATGGATCTGGGGATACAACTTGAACTTTCGATCTACAATCTTTTTCTGTGAAACAAGCAAGTAATTCTTCTAGAAAGAAAGGTACTACTATATATCTACTATCTGCTTTACCAACCACCATTACAAATCCCAAAGCTCCTAATCAATCTGCTTATTTTTTTCCAGGATTCCTTCTTCTATCTTCAAATGATGTGGCTTCTGGAAATGACATCGCGGGTTTGCACTATTTCATGTCTGTGTATTTGATTGTTTACTATCAGCAGTTGGAAAGGCTTCCTGAAAGGTTCATAAGATAATTCCAGATCGCCATAAAGAAGGAAGCTTTTTTTTTTTATTTCTATTTTTTGAAGAAAAATATGATGTGCTTTGATTTGATATAGTGTACACTTGACCCTTTTGGAGATTGTCCCCAAATATATATAGAGAGAGAAAATCAAGTTACAAATTATGATGTTTTTGGGACTGAAAAATGTGAAGATGAATAAGAACAAGGGTGTGTTTAATTTTTTTTCTTTTCAAGATGTTTTGGGGTCTACACTATCATCATCGAATCCTACATTATAATCATTGGTGTAAGAGTATGGTGCGTTGCTTGTTGTGTTTGAATTGTGGGGGCAATATCATTTTCCTAAATAACGATCTGCTATTTTTCCTTCTTTAGATGCACACGGTTGAGAAGACATGGAGTATAATGGAAGTATTTGATTACATTATTGCGTTTCCAATGAGTGTTTACTTGGTGGGTGGTGATAGTAAAAGTGTGTTGTGTCACTCGTGACAGAACAAAGGTACATCGATTAAAGCCGATCTGACATTCGAGACCCTTCTTTCCCAAGGAGTTGATAGTTTGCGTTATCTCCACTATGCAAAGAATCGTGTTCCTTCACTCTGTCTTGGGAGTTGATAGTTTGAGTTATCAACTACGTACGTTTTCGGTATTAGTTCGAAAGTTGGGAGTTATTGCAAAAAAAAAGTGTTATGTAATGGCGTTTCACCACCCTATCTCTATGAGATTGGAAAGCAGATTGCCAAAAACTGCAAAGGCCTCGCTTTAGCTGTTTCTCTAATTGGAGGGCTTCTTGCTAGAACATAAAAATCCTAAGGTGGCGTAGTGAAGTTGCACAAAGTTTAATTAGTTTATTATCTTTCTGATGAGGGGTATTAAAGTTTGGAATTAAGTTACAAGCATTTACCCGAGAATTTGAAACCTTGTCTTCTCTATATTTCCGGAGGGTAGGCTGATTGAAGTTAAGCATATGATAAATCTATGGATTGCTGAAGGATTTATACAAGAAT